>OX352264.1:16325511-17525511 GCA_947086405.1 Esperia sulphurella
GATTTTATTACTGTTGTTTGTTTGTTCATTATCAGCTTCAGGTATTATTCTACTTAATGCATCGGCATTGTTATTTAACTTTCCTTGTTTATAAACAATTTCATAATCATATTCCTCTAACTGTAATCTCCATCTCACTAATCTTGAACCTGGATCTTTTACGTTAAATAACCAAACTAATGGCTTATGATCGGTTATAATACGGAATTTTCTACCATACAAATAAGGCCTAAAATGCTTTACTGACCATATAATTGCAAGAAGTTCTTTTTCAGTTGTTGAATAATTAGTTTCAGCTTTATTGAGCATTCTACTAGAATAAGCTATTGGAAGATCCTATGAAGGAATTCCTTGTGACAGCACGCTACCTATTGCATAATTACTTGCATCTGTTATAAAATTAAAAGGTTCTGAAAAGTCTGGATACTGAAGGATAGGTTCCTCGCATAATTTAGATTTTAACGTTTCAAACGAATTTTGTTGTAAACTAGTCCAAATAAAAGTTTCATTCTTTTTTAAAAGTTTAGTCAAAGGTTGTGTTAATTTACTAAAATCTTCTATGAACCGTCTATAATAACCTGCAAGACCTAGGAAACTTTTAATGTCTTTAGGTGATTTGGGTATAGGAAAATTCTTAACAGCTTCAATCTTTTTCGGATCTGGTCTCACTCCTTCTTGAGTTATTAGATGTCCTAAATACATGACCTCTCTTTTTAAAAATTCGCATTTGTCTGGATGGAGTTTCAAATTGTTTTGTGATAGTCTATCAAATACTTCTTTTAATTTATCATTGTGATCTTGTAATGAACTTCCATAAATGACTATATCATCTAAGTACACAAAACATTTATTTCCTTGAATACCTGTAAGTACGTTATTCATGAGTCTCTGGAAAGTAGCTGGTGCGTTCTTTAAACCAAACGGCATACGATTATACTCGTAGTGGCCTAAAGGTACACTAAATCCTGTTTTTGCTTGATCCTTGGGATGCTTCTTAATCTGATGAAATCCGGATGCTAAGTCTAGCGTTATGAAGTACTTGCTGTGACCCAATTGATCTAGAATATCATTTATTTGTGGTAAAGGATAAACATCACCAATGCTAATCTCATTCAATTTTCTAAAGTCAATTACCAGCCTTTATTTTTTTTTCCCGACGCATCTGTTTTCTTTGGTACTATCCACACAGGTGAATTCCATGGACTACTAGATGGTTTTATAATATTGTCTTTTAATAGTTTATTAATCTGACTGTTAACTTCTTCCTTTAAAGCTTCAGGATATCTATATGTTTTCGTATTAATCGGAACTTCATTCATCGTAGGAATTTCATGTAACACCGTATCAGTTGATGTTAAATTGTCACCCTCTAAATGGAAAATATGATTATATTCTTTACACAAGTTCATTAATGTTTCGCTCTCTTCATTATTCAAATGATCTGTCCGCAACGTTTGTTCTAATTTATCTAATCGACTACTCTTAAACGACGTCTCATTACTCATTTTGTTTACTTTCTTTGTCTCACTACTTTCTAACAATCTGTTTTCTTCTAATGGCTCTATTTTGATGCTAACTTTATTTAACTTTATTATCTCATTAGTTGTATTCAAACATGCTGTTAAAGCAATTGAATCGTGTACTTTGACTATGCTTGGACATAGATAAAGTCCTTCTTGTAGAACTTTTGTTTCTGAAATAACTCCTTCATTCAACTCTGAATTTATTACATGCACGGGTATTATCTTTTCACATCTGGGCTCTATCAGTATATACTCTTCTTCATTTACTTCTTCCGGAACTAATACTTCATTTTCAACTTCTGTAAATTGCTCTTCCTTTCTTAATATATTTTTATATATTTCACAATCACTTTCAATATCTGAGTCACAATAATCATTCATGTTATTGTACATAATCTTTAATCGTATTCCTTTTAATTCAATCCTTCTTTCTTGGTAATCTATTATAGCTTGCATTGCTTGAAGAAAATCGCTACCTAATAACTCCACAGCTGAAGGCTGTCAGGGACCACCGAAATGGTGTGACGAACTCGTTTCATCCCTATATTAAATGTCACGTGAGAATAGCCTATAGTCTCCGTTGGTTGCGCATCTTTATCTATCCCTTTTAACTTCAGTTTTTTATCTTCATACACTAGTGTATCGCCTTTTAAACAACTCAATTTTATTAACGAAATTTCCGCTCCGGTATCCATCAAAAATTTACTTTTATCATTTAAAAACTCATCACCTTCTAACTCTACATAACACGATACTCCTGTATTGACATGCATTATCTTATCTTATCTTCTCAGGGGGCCAGGAAGACCTGGCGACACTTCGACCCTTCAGGATCTTTTGTGCCAAACCCCTGACCACCAACGGTGCCCCAAGCCGATTTGTTGGACTGCACATACGCCTCAGAATTTCTTCTTTGGCATATGCAGGTTTCCTTACGATGTTTTCCTTCACCGAAAAGCCTGTGGTTATTATAAATAAACCGTACTTAAGTTTCGTAAATTTCATTGGTACGGGCGGGGTTTGAACCCACGACCTCATGAACGTGAGGCGAGTGCACAACCAGCCGGCTACCACGGCTTGACATGCATTACTCGACCTGTACCCTGTTGGCTGTCCTTGGACCGTTTGAGTTTAAAGCTTGCCCATTATTCCTGGTATCTTGTGAAGTGTTTGCTAAACCGTGGTAATTATTATTAAATCGATTTCCATTTGTATTGTAATTTGAATAATATTTATTATTATTTTGGGGTCTATTATTATAATTATTTGTTGGTCTTGATAATGCCATTGGATGTCCATTTTGTTTGCCATAACAATCTCTAGCTAAATGACCAAAATGCAACAAATTGCAATTAAAACATGTAATTACGTTATCTCTGTTATTTGCCTGCATAGCTCTAACGACAGGCTGATAGCGGCACTGAAACGATAAATGTCCTAATTTGTTACAATTGGTGCATTTTTTAATTCTTTCGAAATTTTTAGAATTCATTTCCTGTCTGGATTTTATTTCTTGTTCTTCGGAGATGGCAATCGAAACAGCCTCTTCGAATGTTTGTGGTTTTTGTGATTTCAGAAGGATATGTAACTGAGGTATAAGACCACTTATGAAAATATTTAACGCTTGATTTGAGGGGTTAATTTTGAATCTAAGGATTTTATTAGTTTAATATAACAATTTTCAATTCTATTTGAGTATTGAAGAATTGGCTCGTTGAATCCTTGTTTAAAAGAATTCAACTCTAACTGCCACTGTGCAAAAGTTCTTCTCTCTGAATAATTCTCCAATAAATGATTTTTTAATTCTTCCCAAGTACTAAAATTCCTATTTAATAGTGTCGATCTAAGATTTCCATCTATTTTTGACAATACTACGGACACAAATGCTATTTTATATATGGGATTCAATAATGAATTCGCATTGTTGCAATTATCTATAAAAACATGTAAATTTGATTTATTTCCGTCATATCTAGTTATCATACGTTCAGCTAAATTGATAAGTAGGCTGGCAGAAATCTCTTAAAGAGATAAGCTTCACCATTTGTACTGTAATTTCCTTTTTTTTGTTTGTTGTAATGTTATGTGTGTGCAATAAAGAGTTAAATAAATAAAATAAAATAAATAAAATAATTAACTTATCCTCAGAAACTGGTCAATTTCCGTCACAACTAAAGTTTTGTATTGTGAAACCTTTGTTTAAGAAGGGTGATCATGATAAATTAGGCAATTATAGACCAGTGACCCTGGTACCCGTCTTTTCAAAAGTATTTGAGCGCATTGTATTTAACAGATTAGTTAGCTTCTCCGACAAATTCGGGTTAATTGTTAATGAACAGAATGGACTTCTGCAATTTATCAACTGTTAAAGATATTACATGAATGTATCGATAGGAGAATTCATGTTTCAGATATATTTACTAATTTGTCAAAAGCGTTTGACTGTGTTCACCATAATGTACTTTTAAATAAATTAGAGCGTTATGGAGTGCGAGGTAAAGCTTTGGACTGGCTGAAGACTTACCTAAGTGATAGACAGCAGTGTACTGAGATTACATTTTTCTCAAAAATACGAATACAGTAACAAGTACTAGATCCGACTATAGAACTCATAACAGAGGTGTACCGCAGGGCAGTATTTTGAGACCACTACTGTTTAATTTTTATATTAATGACCTTCCAAAAAGCACGAGACAACAAATGATTTTATATGCAGATGATAGCACGGCATTGGTAAAATGTAATTCTAGAAAACAACATGAACTTGAAATAACTAACACATTAAGGGACATAATAGGTTGGATGGACAAAAATGGTCTGCATATAAATCTGTCTAAAACAAACATCATGCTGTTTCATTCCCATATGAGGCAACCACTAAATTTGAATATTGCTTATAATTCTGATGTTATAGAACAGGTTACTAGTACTCGATTTCTAGGTCTCGTGATAGATAGCAATTGCAACTGGAAAGAACATATTAAGAGTATGTGTGATAGACTGTCACGTTTCGTGTATCCATTAAGAAGAATCGTACAAAACTCATCAGAAAAAACTGGGTTACTTGCATATTTTGGACATGTACACTCTATACTAAGCTATAACCTAATAATGTGGGGAAACTCTGTAGACTTCATTAATGCATTTAAAATACAAAAACGCTGCGTAAGAGCACTTTGTGGGTGGTCACAGAGAGACTGATGTAAACCCCTCTTCGTTAAATATAAAATACTCCCTCTTCCATGTCTATATATTAAAGAGGTAGCTACTTTCGTCAAAAAGATATATCATTTGTTCGAATCTGTGAGTAAATTTCAGAGAAATTTGAGACAAAATCACCGCCTTCTTCATTTAAATGTTCATACCTCAGCATTCTTCCACAAAAGCCTGTACTATATGTCCATAAAATATACAACAACATTCCTGATTGTTATATATAGCTTGATTATTTAAAATTTAAAAAATCTCTAACTGACTGGTTAATGTCTAAACTTTACTACAGTGTGCAGGAATTTATCGATAACAAAGCAAAGTAGCGGTGTTGCACTGTGTATAGTATTATTCGAAGCGTGACTTTACAAATAGGACATAAGTATTGTATTTGTGCAGAAAGTGTATTGTGTTGTATTTAACTAATGTAATTTTATGTAATGACTTGTGTAATTTTATGTAATATTATTTTGTTTAATGATTGATGACATGTTCAATTTCAAATGATTATTAAGTAAATTTAGGTTGTATAAATAATTATTGTACACTTAATAGGTAAACTATGGAGAACATACAATAGCAATGTAATATCCTAATCTATATTCTATATCTATACATATAATAAAATCGTAAATGCAAAAAAGTCTGTACATTGAATATATTCGGAAAAAAACTAACCAGGGCGACTTAAAATAAGTAACTAAACATGATAGACCATTTTTAAAATTTTTGTTTGTTTGTTTGTTTGTTTGTTTGTTTGTTTGTTAGGGCATCACGCAAAAACTACAGAACAGATTTTGACGAAACTTTGTACCGTGACAATGTATATCCCGGAATAACATAATATATAAAAAAAACTAAAAATATGTCTAATAAATAGTAAACCAGCTATCAAAAACTATAGTACTGTACAAATATGGTCTATTTCAGAGGTCTACTAAAGCAGGTTCTGATCTTTGTTGCAATACATTTTTCAAAACTGAGGTAAAAAGGAAATTATAATTGAGAAAACTGAAAAGAGACTATTGGGGAAAAGTATTTATTCAGGGAACGTCTTGAAAACCCTCGGCAAAACGCACTTCTAGCGTTATTCAGACTGTGTCAAGAAGATGATTTTGCCAAAAGTATATTATATATAACCAGGTGCCGTCGTACTACACATTTAACAAACAAACATAGAGGTTTATTTAATCGACGTTGACGGGGCAATTGGAGGATGGGGCACGGGTGTCACACAGAGCACACTTTAGGCCGCGTGTACACTGTTCATCCCAGTAACAGTGAATTCTATTAATTATGCTACTGCACACTGTCCACGGCGCTTCCTCATTTACGTTGCTCAAACGGTGGATAGTGTTGAACACCCTACATCCCACGCGGCCCGCAGCGCAAGGCACCTTCTGGATGACGACCGAAATTGGGACGAAACTCTCGGTGATGCATTCGTAAGTGACGTCTGCGCCATTTGTCGCTATGTTCTGTGGGCTCTCGAACCCAGTGGACATGGACATATCTGATGAGAGGGTATTAAACCGCTGCCTTACTATGTATGCTCGAAGATGGTTCGGTGGCGATACGCTACATGGACCGTTGCGTGCGGATTATTTGTACCGGATATAAACGGCGTGTACGCTTTGGAAACCGATTACAGTACAGCTGAAATGTCAGCGATGGTAAGTGATAAGTTGGTAATCTTTCCAAGAATCACAGTTGGGCAAAAAAACTTTTCCCTTGATGCACCGTGAGGCACCGGAAAAATCATTTCTCACTGGCAAAATTCTGGTAGAAATCAGACGACAAGGGAAAATCGCCCGCGCTGTAGCGTCCTCAGGGATCGCGGCCACACTGCTTCCTGGCGGTAAAACAGCTTATACCGCCTTATTTCCAATCAATTTACACAGCACAGAAACTCCAGTGTGTCACGTCAAGTAACAGCGACAAAACCGGGGTGATCCAGGACTTCTGTATAATCGTTTGGGATGAGTGCACTATGGCGCACAAGAAAGCTGTAGCAAGTGTTAAATAGGAGGGGGAATAGTGGGATGGGTGCTATCACGGTTTACTTTTGCGGTGAATTTCGCCAGTCGTTGCCGGTGGTGACGCGGGGCACCACTGCCGATGAGGTGAAGGCCTGCCTCAAGCACTCTGACTTATGGTCGGGAGTACTGAAATTGAGACTCACGCAATAAGTACCTATGTGCGGCTCCAACTTGGGGGCAATCTCACGCTCAAGAGTTTTCAGACATGCTCCTCAACTCAGATGCGTGCACAAACTCACAGATAAACAGACAAAAATTCCAAAAATGATTGAAATGTGTTCTATTACTTATCCTTAGACCTCCAATTTTTTTTCAAATGCCTTTAATGTACAGACACGCTATGTTTACGATTTTATTTATTAGATAGTCTTAACTGTGTAATTATCATCATTAGCCTGAAATAGGCCTAATAATGTAGTAATTCGTAAATAATCTATTCATATAATAAAACAGTAAAACGGCGTTTCGTTACTTTAAGTAAAAAAAGCAGTCCCCAGACATTACTTTAGAGTGGAATCTAAAAATATAATTTAAAAATTTCGTGTTTGTCTGCATATTTTTTTGTAGGATGTATGTTGTTTGTAATCTTGGAAACTACGGAACAGTGTTTGCCGGGGTTTTCACTGTTTAATAGTTTAGGGTTCAGGACACAATCTGGTATATTTGTATCTTAATAAAATATCAAGAGACAGATCCAGAAGATGAACTCTCATTTCTTCTCATTTGTAAGTATGAAAGTGCAGTGCAGTTATACACGTTACTGTTCATGGAAAAAAAACTTTGGGGAATGTGACAGATCTTTAAATATTTTATAGCCTATTTATAGTTTATTTATATTTTAGCTGTTGCATAGTTTATTTTTGGGTATTACCACACATCGCGATAAAAAAATCTTTATACGAAAATGGCTCTGTAACCGATCACTAACTTATCCGGCATTTTGTTATCCAGTTATTTGGATATGCAAAAACTTAGCACTTAGAGGGAAGGAAGGGAAAAGGGAATGGGGAAAGGAACGGGTAGCGGGAAACGGGAAAAACTCTTCCTAGCCCTCCCACTCCCACCCTATCTCCCCTTTACCTTCCCCATTCCTACCCCCTCCCCTTCCCCTTCTCTTTACCTTCCCCCCATTTCCCGCTACCCGTTTCTTTCCCCATTCCCTATTCCCTTCCTTCCCACAAAGTGCTAAGTTTTTGCATATCCAAATATCTGGATAACGAAATGCCAGATAAGTTAGTGAGGGCTAGGAAAAGTCCTAGCCCTTCCAATCTCACCCTCTCTCCCCTTTACCTTCCCCATTCCTAGCCCCTCCCCTTCTCTTCTCCCAAACCTCTACCCACATCCCTCTGGGTGTAGGTAGGGGTTTGGGAGAAGGAGAGTTGGGAGCGGTTGGAAGGAGATGTAGGGGAAAGGTTGGGGTTAAGGAGAGGGCGAAAGGGGGAGGGGAAGACGCGGGGAGGGAAATGCGAGGGGGAAGAGGAGACTAAGAGGAGACAAAGAGGAGGGGTAAAGGCATATGTCCTTCCGATAAAATATTTGTTCTAAGAATCAGAGAAAAGATATCTCAACTTCCTGCAAAATATTTTCATGTGAAATTATAATTTAATCATAATAATGTGTGATGTTAATTTATCCACGCAGACGAAGTCGCGGGCAACAGCTAGTCTCACCTATAGTTCAACAATAAATATGATTTGATTTGATTAGATGCCGTTGCGTGTGATGAACAGTTGTCAAGAAATGACTCGGTGGAGGGTAATGTATTAGTGAAGGATTTTGACAATGTAGCCACCAATTCAGATTTCCATAGACTAAGTGGTAACTTTTTTTGTCTGGACTCAGGAAAAGAGTTCAATAAATGAGTAGGGCCTGATAATTTAGTCGACTCTTTGGGACTGACAGAATGGAGATTCTGGAGATCTTTGAGGTTTGTCTTTTTAGCTATTAATATGTAGTTGATTTTGGAAATCAATGTGGAAATTTTCTCTCTTAAAACATTTAATTTGGGAAGACTCGTCTGGTTCAACCAAGGACAAGGTAAACAAGACTTTGTGGAACCAGAAAAGACTTCTCGTAGTTGACTATCTAACATAAGTTCTCCAGAGTCTCCAGCATTATATTGACATCTCCGTGAAGAATTAAGAACTTCTTAAGGGCAATCAAAAAATCGACCAGATATAGGTACTAGTGTTCTTTCTTATTCCCTATAGGCGTAAACACTATGGTAATGTGCTCTACCCACAAGGGCGACACGTCATTTGTAGAAGCTCGTCTTTGTAATCATTAGTCTATTTTGCATATCCAATCCCTTGGTTGGAGAAAATCTAGTACACGAAACACGATTAAGAGACTGAATTTCTCTGTCACGACATGACAAACTGGTTGAGAGCTTTTAGATTAAATACAGGTCGCGTAGAGCAGTCGCTCTTCGGCACCAGATATATTGTATACAGCAACCTTGGAGGGAAGCGAAGCCACCTCCAGAGCCCATTGATCTTTCAATTGATTTATCACAGAAGTCATTTCCTCGGACTCTTGAATTGGAAAAACCACTATTCTTTAAATGTAGAATAATTAACAGTAATTTTCATAGAATAGGTATGCGATACCCTTGGATTATTCATAGAAGAAAATCCGATGTTCTCATTGCTTTCCAGTGGTGACAGAGTTGAATGAGATGCCTCGCTCTGAAGCAGTTTGCGTCAATACTTGCGCTTACGACAACTCCCGTATTGTTCCTGAGCCCTTGGCTTTTGTCGAGATGAACGTCCACGAACGGAATCGCGGTTATAGGTGACAGGAGTGTAGTGAGCAACACTGCCCTTGCGGGGAGGGCAGTTCTGATTACAAACACCCTGCGAGGGCGGGTTAAAGGAACGTTGTATGTAGTTTACTTACATTTCCACACGAACCTCTACTCTTACCCTGCGAGGGTAGATTTTGGTTTGGCTTCCCCTGCGAGGGGCAGCTCTGTATCTTGCGAAGCCGCGCAGGCGAGGCAGAGGCATTGGCATTTCTTTTTCGTAGAAGCCATATATATACACTTTCTTACTGAAGAAGCTTACTCAATAGCAGCACAAAAAGTTCAACTTTAAAAATATTTTGCAAAGATGGGGGATTTTTCATAAAATAGTCTTCATTAATGGGTCTCTTACCCGATTGGTAATACTATCTCTGCGCCTCTTAGGAGGCTACGAGTACACGAAAGGATCATATAGACCACTTCCGAAGATAAACTTCTTATATCTTATACCTAAAAACTCAAAATATCTCTTTAGCGATTTAGCGCGAAGTGGAGGAGGACGAACGCGCGTTCCACTTATTATACAGTTTTCTACTAGCATCCGGCAGGTAGCCACTATTTCTAGTATCTAACTGCTTGCGGAGCTCTTTCATCTGCTTGCTATATAGTCTGTTTACGCGTTGAGCGGCGCGCGTGTTTGCCTCCCTTCTTTTTTCTTGATATCGTCTGCAGCGACGACGACGAAACTTGCGATTCGGTGAACTCGAATCCGAAGAAGATTCAGATGAATTGGTGCTTTGTTTTAAAGGAAAGACGCGAGTCCTGTTTTTTTTTTCATCACAATCCGTCGGTTAACTCTCACTATTATCGTAATATTCATTATAGCATATAAAAACAATAGGGTAGGTAAAAAACTAAAATGTTCAAAAACGAACGGTAAAACCGTTATAATTGTAACCTCTAGGGATATTACCACTATTTCAAATTACTTTCGTCGTAATTTTACATTCGAAACGTATTTTGTCAAACAAAATACCGACTATAACTTTAAACTATTGCTAATAATTAATGTGTTGTACTTACATGAAGATTTCGGAAAAAATTCAGTAGTACCTGTATAATATTTTTACGTGCTACAGCGGAGCACTAGCACGACCTTTCACAGCGGGAAATTGGACGCCAAAGAGGAAACAAAATGAGCACTGCGCTCGTGCGGGCGCACCTCACCTGCTGTCGGTAGGATGAGCGAGATGGCGCTATAGGGTAGAAAGTGATAGCAGCACACGCGGGAAGAAGTGACACCTATCTCATAAAGCTATAAGCTTCGAATAACGGTCAAGTCAATAAATATGGCTATGAATCACACTATAAAGAAGGATTATAAAGTTTCCTATAATAGTGGTAACCTAGGAAAAATATTGTAAAGTCTGCAAACGGTCTTTAAAAACATGACAAAAGCTTTTGACTGAGTATCCCACAAAATTTTGTTACATAAATGACAATAGTTTAAGAGGTCTAACATTGGAATGGATGGGATTATTTTTAAAACAGACATATCAATGCCCAGAAGTTACTTAAATAACTAAAAAACAACACAAAAATACCTACAACAAAACAAAATAATTGTGGAGTTCCTCAAGGAAGTATCCTAGGCTCACTTCTGGTTCTACTTTACATTAACAACTTACCATATAGCAGCAGCAGCAGCAGCAGCAAACAGGCCCCAGCTCAGCATATTGCTTTGCCTGTGAGGGCAGAGCACTGATTTTCAGCTGAGACCTAAGAGTGTCGGATAACCGAATATCACAACAGGGATGTGTACTTATAATAAACAGTTTAAATAAGAAACAAAAATACAATATTATAATATATGCATATAACTAAGATACAAAATATGATGTAAGGAAAAGAAAAATAAATACTAATTAAATAAGTGTCATGTGATGAATATGATAGATGAGTATTAGGCAAAAAATAATACAAGTAACTAGCCTGAAATAAGTCTAGTGTGTGCAGTGATGAAGTTGGTATTATGGCAAACCGGTTACTTGCTGCTCCAACAAGAAACATTTATATTTCTTCTTCAAAATGTATTTAGAAGAGTTTGGACAACGGAGTGGTGGAGGGAGGTTATTCCAACACTTGGTTGCCAAATACCGAAAACTGCCCTCAAAGGCCACAGTTCTGTGCAGATCTGTCACCAATAGATACGACGACGCTCTGGTATTATATCTATTGTACGATGAGGACCATCGAAGCTTGGAATATAGATACTCGGGTTTCTCAAATTTAATTACATCGTGCACAAGACACGCGAGATGTAGCTTCCTGCGGGATGCCATATTTAAAATTGACGCCTTGTTTAAGTAAGGTGTGATATGGCTGCGAGGGGGAATACTAAAGCAGAAGCGACAACAAGCGTTTTGTACGCGTTGTATGACGCGTTGAGTCTTAGACAGTAGCCGCGGCCCGTAAACTAGGTCTCCATAATTTAATTTTGACAGTACGAGTGATTCGCAGAGCTTGATGCGGGTCGCCTCGCTCAACAGACTACGAATGCCATAGAGGACCCGTAGTCGATAGAAGCAACTTCGCACCAGGTCTAGGACGTGACTTTCAAAACGTAGCCTGCTATCAAACACAATGCCTAAATTCCTCGCCTCCCTGACGCTGTCCATTCTTTGTCCTAAGATGCTGACATGTGGATTACTAAGAGATATATTACTAATCTGTTTATCTGATCCAAGTACCATGAATTTGGATTTAGTGGGATTAAGCACCAATGCATTTCTTTCTGACCAGAGAGCAATTCGATCAAGATCATCGTTGAGCTGTGGTAGAGTGGTTGCTATTTCAACAGGCTTGAATGAGATATATAATTGAACGTCATCAGCGTAAAGATGGAATCTGCAGTGTTTAATCTGCTGTGATAGGTCAGCACTGTATATTATAAACAGAAGTGGACCGAGAATAGAACCTTGAGGGACTCCCCTATCGACAGATTGAGTATTGGAGATTTCACTGGTTCCATCCTCCTTACGGACCTTAACCAGTTGTGAGCGATCAGTAAGGTAACTATTGAACCAAGCCACAGAAGCGAAATCCAAGCCATAGTATGACAGCTTCGAAAGAAGTAGGGATACATTCAAAGAATCAAACGCGCGGGAAAAATCAAGCAATGACAGTATAGAGCCCTTGCCAGCATCCTGTGCTACGAGTATATTATCCACCACATCTAGAAGCGCGGTGGTTGTACTCCTGCCGGACTGGGCATCAGGTAGAATATTATTGATTTCAATAAATTTACTTAGCTGTGAATATACCACTTTTTCGATGACTTTAGAAACACACGGTAGAATACTAATAGGCCTAAGGTCATTAACTTCAAGTGGATTATCTACTTTAGGTATGGGGTTTACTAGCGCCATTTTCCATTGACTGGGAAATGTAGAGGTTAAAATTGATCTGTTAATAATGGCAGTGATTATACCCAAGGTGTAGGGCAGTGTGAGAAGTACCATATCCATTGATATGCTATCGATGCCCTGAGCATTCGTTTTGATAGATAGAATGATCTTGGATATTTCACTTTCACTAACAGGTTTGAGAGTTAAAATAGCTGGCCCATGTCTATGGAATTCGAAAAATGTTATTTCAGAGAGAGGAACTGTAGTAGGACCAGGAACGTTAAGAAAGTGATCATTAATTTTATTCAGGTCTTTAAAGTGGTCTGGTAAAATGTCACATTTTTTTGGGTCCATAACTATATTACGCTTAATATTTTTCCAGAGAGTTTTGGAGTCGTGAGCGGTAGAGTTAATGTAGTGATCATAATAAGCTCGTTTCTCCTTGTAGATACTGGTTGACACTAAAGTCTTCAGACTTTTATAATATACGATAAAACATGTCTCGTCATCGTCTTATGTTCGCTGATGACACAACCTTTTAAATAACAACTGAAGATACAGCCACCGCCGAATCCGAAATAAATGTTACAAATGAAACACGTTAACAAAAATTTTAGATTAGCTAAGTGTCTGATCATAATTTAAAAATTAATGTTTCAAAAACAAAATTAATAGAAATTCAGACATTTAATAGTAGCAAGGGGCGGGAGCGGGAGCGGAGCGGGAGCAGGAGCAGGTGAGGGAGCGGGAGCAGGAAATATTTTTGTAGTTCAGGCGAGCGAAGCTGTGGGCACCACTAGTACTTAATATAATTAAACATTTTCATATATTAGGTTGTTATATTATTATCTTTTATATTTTATTACATGTGATGTGATACTTTACACTTTTGTCCGTCCCCAAGGACACTATACGGCAGCTCTATTCTCTAATTGAACGGTACAATTGTCGGCATCCTTCATCATTAAATTAAACTTGAGTCGAACGGGAGTGTCGCCAGTGTCAGAGACCGGTGTCGGTATCGCCGGCAGCACACGGTAGTGTCGCAGCAGTGTCGCGAGCGCCGTCTTCGCAGACATCATCGCGTATTGAAAGCCTGGAAATGATTAATGAGTTGAGGCTGGCCCTTTCAGTAACATAAGTTCTTCTCTTTCCAGATTATGGCGGTCGGTCGGCGCAGCGCCGGTACAGTAAATAAAAAACTGCAATCTTTATTAGTTTTATCGCCTTCTAGGCATCCGCATACAACTCAGTAAAGAACCATATTGTTTTATCATTCCTATTTTTCACTGTCAATTATATCAATTACCGTATCACATATACCTCAAAACATCAGTATCTAAATCGACAAATGCAATAATAACACAAATCACACGCGTACTGCCAGCCGTACACCTAGCTGGTACTTCTACTTGAGTAATAGCAAAGAATAATAAATAGTACCGTAATAGTTAAAATTATTTGGTTTTGTTGTCTTCAGTTGCTGTAACTGGTCATTATTTCATTAGTACGTTGGTGTTGCATCCCGTCTCTACACACCACCACACCATCGCCATGAACTGCAATGGGTGCTAGTATGCCGTCAACATCAGACTTCGTGAACTTCGAATGAGTAGGGGGCACACATTCATGATTCGACATAGACTCCGATGTAAACACCTTGTCTATTAAATCAGTTGGATATCTTAGGAACTCTGTGTCTTCGTAACCTATCCTATCTAGGGCCAGGAAGTCCTGGCGACAAATCCACCCTTCAGGATCTTTTGTGCCAACGTAACCGTGGCCCAATGCGATTTAGTGGACTCACATTCACCTTTGAATTCTTCTTTGGCGTATGATGGTTTCTTTAGGATGTTTATCTTCACCGAGCCTATGTTGTTATAAGTAAATCGTACTTAATTTCGGAAACTAAGTGGCACGGGCGGGGTTTGAACCCACGATCTCTATTTTCGATCCACGGCGATTTCTTGAACCATAAGTTTCTAAGGGTTCAAAATTACCTTCGAAATCTAATATTACTGCTTGGATGATTGTACTTACCAAGACAGTTCCTGGGGCCATAGCTGAACGGCATGAACTGCGCTGGGTGCTTCAAAGGTGTGTCCAGGAATCTCTCAGGTCGGAACTGCTCCGCATCATCCCCCCAGTAGCGTGGGTTGCGGTGCACAGCCAAGATAGTTATTACCACTGTGCAGTCCTTTACCAGGGTTATGCCTGACGCTGCAATTAAATTTAGGTTAGGTATAAACTGAAAGTACTGGCACTGTGCGTGGAGGTGGAGGGCAAACTTCAAAGGTCTTAGAAGGAAATGATCCGAAATGAAGAAATCCGCCGGATAACTAAGTTCACCGACATAGAATAAGGAAGCAGAAGTGGCAACAATCATATTTCGCAGAACCGTTGAAGTAGGCGAGTTCTGCGAGAACCGCGTATTGGTAATTAAGAGCAGCGTTGAACGCCCCATTTGACAGATGGATGGGGAGGGCGGATGACCGCGCATGGACTTTTACCCTGGGTTTATACGCCTGCCTAATAGCGATCTCCACTCGAAAAGTCGCCAAATAAAGTCATGAATTAGGAGCATTAGAAGATTTCGGGGCTCATTAGTATGATTTTGCCTGTTATAAATACAAGAGCCAAAATAAAATCAAATGTGATACGAGGTTTCATTATGACAGGCTTAGTATAACATATTATAATCAACCTATCACAACAGTTTATTTACCAAAATCGGAATATGAAAGTTAGGTAAAGACGGGTTCCATAGTTAATAGGAACGAATGTTGATGCGATAATGTGAGGCCCTCTATCCTTATATGCTATTTCGGACGTGGCGGTTGACTCAGGGCCATCTGGATCGATTCGGACTATTAAACATTTTAGATTCTGGTCGGTCATGGCTGCTTTCGAAAGAAACTTCATGATTTATAGTGGTGTGAGATGAGTGTAAGCTTCAGTGGCAAAGCAGAAGAGGATGTGCATCACGCGCTGTGGGATTGCCCACATATGAGGATTTCAGGCGTAAGTCAATAGAATAGAACGAGAAGGCACGATCTAATACTGCGATCTCGTGAGATCGGAGACGAACTTAATAGAGGAACCTGCAAGCAGGAAATTACTGAAATTAGCTTTATTTTTATGTACTTTTGTATACACACAAACCAACTATTAAATCAATAATTTCAATTTGAAAATGGGGTTGTTAAAATAGTCGATTTGAATGCTTCCACAGCTTCTTCGGGGTATCCAAACTTTTGACGTATAGTTCGTTATCGATGGATAAATCGTTATTGTGCTGATTCACTGCATGTGTTACGTCGAAGCCTACAGCCTGGCATTGGTACGAGTAGGTTGCTAAGTAAATGACGAAACTGTGTTTGAGACTCTGTATTAACGATGTTGCCTTTAAATAGTTCACCACAATATGTCTTCAACGGTAATACTAACGCAATGTGACGTCCTTGTCCACGTGTCTCAATATGAGCGGGACAGGCGGGTACAGTCGCAAGGTCTCCTTGACTACTGCGTCCAGGTACTTGAGCCGGGGCAGGTCCTCCGCCACCACAGGCCTATGAGAGTTCCCGAACACTTCTTGTATCCTGTTTATAGAACTATATCATTTATTTCATAATAGTGATGTACCTTTGACCAAATGTTGGAGCTATTTCACTTGTCTTTTCTAAGTAGTGTCAGTAACGACAAAGTGAGAATGTTACGATCATGAAGGAAAAAAAAAATTTACGCCGCCCAGATGGAGTAGTAATCAAAAAGTACTATGGGTGCCGGCTGAGATACACTTGTGTAACTCGCACACAAATTCAAACTTTTCTTTCAAATAGTCGTTCACGGCATGTGACACGGACATCATCTCTGACATAAAATTTTCACCAATAAAATAAAGTACACAAAATGGTCAATTGTGCGGTGAAATTGTGCCGAAACTACGCCGCAAGCAAAACTATAAAGCTTTCTGGTGTTACATTTTTCTGGTAAGTAATAAACCGCTTGGTTTTTCACAAATTTCGTGGTCAAATTTTTAGTAGAAAATGTTGATGATTTTTAGTGATGTGACGTAGTCGATAAAAAATAATATAGAATCGAGTCGTCATCTTATTATTATTTTATTTCATTTATTTATCGCAGTTTTCCAAAAGATCCGGCGCAAAAACGCAAATGGGTGCCAACATGTGGGAGAGACGAAAATTGGATTCCAACCAAATACAGCAGAATCTGCTCAGCTCATTTCCAGAGAAATAGTTATGGATTAACTAAAGCCGGGAAAAAAATACTTTATAAAGATGCCATTCCAACCGAGAAACTATATCACAAGGTAAATGTAAAAGTAGTTTTTTCCATCCTCAGAAATCCATAATCTCTGCCAGCTATCCCATCTGGAAAACAGCTGTGAGTTTATGTACGTATGTAATGTAAGTTTATAACTTATGTTTTTCTGTGCAGTGTCTTATTAATATTATTTGACTATTTGCAATGGCAAAAAGTTGCTGATCTGGCTTTACAGTTATTCTAAGAACAGTGTGATTTTTGTTCTTCGTTTAATAGTAAGGCAGACATACCATACTGAAGGAAGTATTGGTGTTATGTTAGCTTCAGCATTATCTCTATATCCAAATAATATATTTTAATTCTTACAGGTTGATGAACAAGTGCTTCCCCCTCAGTGCACACATGCTTCCGAAGATAGCTCTGCATTTTTAGAAACAAAATTAAAACACAAAATTCTAGAGCAAAAAAAGAAAATAAAACGTCTGAATGAATCCGTTTGTAGACAAAAAATTAAAGTTTCAAATTTAGAAAAAATTATCAAAAATTTACACAAAAAAAAATTTCTAACAGAATCAAAAGGCACTGTTTTAGGAAATATTAGCGTTGAATCTAATGAATTGTTAAAGCGTCAGCTACAGACAACAAAAAATGGCAAATTGATTAAAACTAAATATTCTCCAACATTAAGGAGGTTCGCCTTAACATTAAATTATTATTCTCCAAAAGCTTATTCATATGTACGCAGAGTGTATGATACTTGCTTAACACACCCCTCCACGCTTAGCAAGTGGTACCAGTGTATTGAAGGAAATCCAGGTTTCACTAAAGAAGCCTTTGATGCATTGGGACAAATGGCTAAGAACACAAATTATCCACTCGTTTGTAGCCTCATGTTTGACGAAATGGCCATAAGAAGGCGGGTAGAGTGGGATGGGAAAAAATATCACGGATACGTAGATTTTGGCACTGGAATACCCGATGATTGTTATTTAGCACAAGCCAAGGATGTGCTAGTCATTTTGATCGTTGATATCAACGCATCATTCAAGGTACCAGTAGCATATTTTTTGGTGGATGGTGTAAAAGGTGAACAGAGAGCCAACCTTGTTAATCTTTGTTTAACAAAATGTCACGAATCTGGCATTAAAGTCGTGTCTGTAACATCAGACGGATGTCCAGCTAATATATCGGCTATGAAAATACTTGGTTGGTTGCTTGATAATAGTTGTCTTGTTTTACTACTTCTATTATATTTTTTTCAACACAGGCGAATGAGCACTACATTAAACATTGTTATACTTTTTATTGTTAATAAATAATAATTTACATTGTAATAAATATTATGTCAATATCAATGATGATTTACAAGAAAAATAGGTGGTCAAATGTTATTCAAAACGTAATTTAAGTAAGTTATACAATAATGTAAATAGTTAAAAATACAAATAAAAAAATTATGTTTTAAAATTTGTGATGTATTTTTAAGTACAAATGTAAGTAAATAATCGATAAATAAACGTAACGCTTCATACCACATCACATCACTATTTCCAAATTCAGCAACCATGAAGTTTCTTGTTTTTTTACATTTCAATAAAGACAAATAAATGTCGTACTTTATTGATATTTTGTTTTTAATTGGGCATGTCATAACATGAATGTATCTATCTTTTTCTAACGTAACGTATTCGAGATGTGTGATAGAGTTAAAAGACAAACCCCGTTCCCCGCTTCCACCTACCCTCCCACCCCTCTGAGCTGCCGCATTGGTTTCGATACAAAATAGGCATGATTACTACTCCATCTGGGCGGCGTAAAATTTTTTTTTCCTTCATGGTTACGATGGTTTCTTTGAAACATTTGACCTTATTTAAACAATTGACTGATTTTAATTCACACTTTGGTGACTATAAATACACACTATATAATGCCATTCTAGGATTTTCTCCTGTGCTATGAAAAGATTAAAGAGAGAGATGGAGAGAGAAAGAGAGACAGATTTCATCCAAAGTCATAATCCTGTAATGCACCTAGATAGATTTGGTACATAATTTTTTTTGCGCGAATATTACTATTTTTAATATTTAGATATTTTTCCTCTAAGTCTCGTTCGTTTCTTTCCATCATGCATGATATATTGATAAATATCTAAACCATCGAATAGTTGAAAATCGTTATCAAGTTTAAAAGTAAAGTATGCTAATATATTTCCTTACTCTTCATAGACTCTCTGCTGCACGTCCTGATGTCTGGCCAGCATGCGGATGACGAAACCGACCCCCACTGCCGACGTGTCGGTTCCAGCCATCACGATGATTTCAGTCTCCTCCGCAAGTTCCAAGTCCGTGTACCCTCGCTCACCGCCTGATGAGTCGATCAGCATCTCCAGAAATGTTTTTAGGCTCTTCGGTTCTTCAGCTGAAAATGCGACAGTCACATAGACTTGGCCTTGAATAGGTGAAGTCCTCAAAATAGACTGTAGTATCTGCATCCTAACCATAGATTACAAAATTGGTGTAAAATAGAATAAACCAAATTTTATAAGTAACATAAATGGTAACTAGTTTTTTAATAGTCGCGTCGCTCAAGAACTTTCTTTTTTCTATGTCATTGTCATCATCATCATCTGCTTGCTATAATCCACTGCTGGACATAGGCTTCTCCCAAGGCGCGCCTCCAAACCCGAGCCTCGGTTCTTCTCATCCAGTCACTGCCTTACGCAGATTGTCGCTCTATCTAGCCAGAGGGCGTCCCACGCTACGCTTGCTTTTTGTATAAGGTAAACAACAGCTTTATTCCTACCTATCTATATAAATTCTACGAAACCGGAATTTTGTAACTAGTTTTGATTTTTATGAAGAAACTATCTAATCAATTAAAACGTAAACTTCGCGTGTCTGTACATTGAAAATATTGCACACAAAAATCGGGGGGTCTAAGGATAAGTAATAGAACACAATATTTTGATCATTTTTGTCTGATTGTCTGTTAATCTGTTAGTTTGTGCACGCATCACGTACAAACTACTGAACCGACTTTGAAGGATTTTTGACAAAAACATAGCGCTTAACATTTAAGACTTTACTTCATCGTGAGAGCGGGAGTGGGAGCGGAGCGGGCGTCGGGGTCGGAGTCTAAGTCGAAGTCGGGTTGAGAGTGATTGACAGCTAGTCTAATAAATAAAAGAAAAACGCAAACTTCGCATGCCTGTACACTAAACATATTTGGTAGAAAAATTAGAGTATAAGGATAAGTAGGTAATATAACACATTAAGATCATATTTGGAATTGTGGTCTGTTTGTGTGTTTATATGTTTGTTTAACAGATAAACACACAAACTACTGAACCGATTCTGATGTAGTTTTCGGAAAAACATAGCGCTCGATTCGGAGCAACATTCAGTCCTTATTCATCAAAATCGGCTTACTCAATCAAATGTCAATATATCACAGACTGTAGTTTACAAAACTAGTTACATTAGTATACACTCTACTGAATGATGATACAACCACTAACCTGGACCGTGATGCGCTGTCGCTGTTTTTCTGTCTCGTTCTTCCTTTATTGCGCTTCGTTTGTATTTTATTGTCTAAAATAAAATTAACAAAACATTTTGTTAGACCCAGGTTCAGTTGACAGGTTAGTTATAGTTGTGGTCAGTGTATCCTTTTATAATATATTTACTAGCTGTCTGCCCGCGACATCGTCCGCGTGGATTAGGTAACATTACAAATAAATAAATAAATATGTCAGACATTCACACCAATTATCCAGTCCCAAACTAGGCAGAGCCTGTGGTATGGTTACTAGATAACGGATAGACATACTTAAATATATATATAAACATCCAAGACTTGGATACAAACATTCATATTCATCATACGAACATTTGCCCCTAGCGGGATTCGAACCCGCAACCTCCGGCGTGGCAGACCGAGAGCTACCCGTTCCGCCACGGAGGTCGACAAATTATTAAGTATTAACTAAATCCAAAAAAAAATATTTATTTATTAATCTGCTTATAAATTCATCATATCAGCCTTCAGACGTCCACTGCTGGACATAGGCCTTCCCCAATGCAAAACCACTACAACCGATCCTCTGCCCTCCGCATCCAGCCGCCTCCAGCCACCTTCTTCAGGTTGTCGGTGCGTTCCACCCTACGCGTGCCGATCCGTAGTCTCCACTCCAGAACTCATCTGCCCCAATCGCCATCGGCTCTGCGACGGATGTAACAGATGTTCAGTTTTATTCATTATGAATCATATCATTCAAATCATTATGAGTCATATCATCAAAGAGACCATTATGAATTGAAGAAATTTATTTACATAAATTAGCCGTGGTACTACTGAATTACTGTTTTTTTAATATAAAGTTGAAATTTACGTCACACTTATTTATATATTTTATGTTTTATTATTGCGCAAGAAGTTACGTATTTGTTATCTAAATTTAAAACAAAGGTTTTATCGCAGGGGATGTATGTATCATCTACGCCCCGCTCCCATTCCTCCATTCCCTCTTTCCCCCATTCCCCAAACCTTCCCCTCCCACACCTCTCTTCCTTTCCCTTTTCCAAACACGTTAAAAACTCCTTTCCCACCCAGCCACTCCCCTCCTACCCTCCCTGCCTCCTCCCTTTCTCTTCCTTCTACCCCCTCTCCTTTCCCCTATCCCTCCCTTTTTTTGCCTTGCCTTTCCACCGCACCCTTCCCTCTCTTTTACCACCACCTCCCACTTCCGTTAGCCTCGCTCTCCTCTTTATCCCCCTTTCCTTTTCCCCAACCCCTTTCCCAATTACCCTCCTTCCAACCTGCCTTTCTCCTCCTTCCCCTTTCCTATCTTATTTCCCTTTCGACTACCTTCCCCTCCCCCCTCCTCCTTCCTGCCACTCATACCCTCCATTTTATATACCCAATTAACTATACAACGAAATGCCTGTCAGGCAGTGATCGGCTACAGGGCCACTAATAATTTTTTTGTATAGAGACTTGTGGAAATACCCAAAAATACAACAACTGAAATAAAATAAAAAAAAACTATATATGAGCAGGTCCAGGTCCAGGGCCACGTCCATCCAATTTCGGGTCCAGCTCCATTTCCAGATCCAGTTCCTGCTCCCACTCCTGCATCTACCCCCCTTAACCCTGACCTCAACCCTGCCCTCAATCATCCCCTCAACCCTCCCCTCAACCCTCCCTTCAACCCTCCCCTCAACCCCTCAATTCTCTTTCAATCTTACCCTCGTCGCTCCAAATGTACTCCTAAATAATCCATCGTAATCCAAATTCCGCCGAGCACTGTGGCATACCAGTGTAATGTATGCGAGTTTTTTTTATTAACGAAGGTTTTTTTATTAAAGAAAACTTTTAATTCGCATAATTTTTGAGATAGCCGATTGTGATGAAATAAAACCTGAAGCGCCCGCTTCCGCTTCCGCTTACGAATTCCGTCGAGTATTTACACTTTTTTTTGCAAATATCTTCAATATACAGACACGCTAAGTTTACGTCTTTATTTATTAGATAACTTATACCCGATTGTGTCCCGAATTCCAAGATATTAAACAGTGAAAACGCCGTCTAATTCTGTTTAGTAGTTTCCAAGATTAGCCCGTATAAACATACGTACATACATACACGAAAATTTTAAATAAATTTTTTGGACACTACTGGTCTTAAGTAATGTCTGGGCACTGTTTTTTCTTTTAACTTCAATGTACAGAATGGCCTTTCTATTGTTTTTCTACTGTTTTATTATATGTATAGACTAGCTGTTGCCCGCGACTTTGTCCGCGTGGATAAATTAACATCACACATTATTATGATTAAATTCTAATTCCATATGAAAATGTTTTGCAGGAAGTTGCGGTATCTTTTCTCTGATTCTTAAAACAAATATTTCATCGGAAGGACATATGCCTTTACCCCTCCTCTTAGTCTCCTCTTCCCCCTCGCATTTCCCTCCCCGCTAATCCGATAAGATAATCCGCACGCAACGGTCTATGTAGCGTATCGCCGCCGAACTAAGTGACATCATCTTCGACCATACATAGTAAGGCAGCGGTTCAGTACCCTCTCATCAGATATGTTCATGTCCACTGGGTTCGAGAGCCCACTGAACATAGCGACAAATGGCACAGACGTCACTTACGAATGCATCACCGAGAGTTTCGTCCCAATTTCGGTCGTCATCCAGAAGGTGCCTTGCGCTGCAGGCCGCGTGGGACGTAGGGTGTTCAACACCATCTATCGTTTGAGCAACGTAAATGAGGAAGCGCCGTGGACAGTGTGCAGTAGCATAATTAATAGAATTCACTGTTACTGGGATGAATAGTGTACACGCTGCCTAAAGTCTGCTCTGTGTAGACACCCGTACCCATCCTCCAATTGCCCCGTCGACGTCGATTAAATAAACCTCTATGTTTGTTTTTTATATGTGTAGTACGACGGCACCTGGTTATATATAATATACTTTTGACAAAATCATCCTCTAGACACAGTCTGAATAACGCTAGAAGTGTGTTTTGCAGAGGATTTCAAGACGTTCCCTGTATAAATACTTTTCCCCGGAATAGTCTCTTTTCAGATTTCACAATTATAATTTCCTTTTTACCTCAGTTTTGAAAAATGTATTGCAACATAGATCAAAACCTGCTTTAGTAGACCTCTGAAATAGACCATATTTGTACAGTACTAAAGTTTTTGGTAGCTGGTTTACTATTTCTTAGACATATTTTTAGTTTTTATATATTATGTTATTCCGGGATATACATTGTCACGGTACAAAGTTTCGTCAAAATCCGTTCAGTAGTTTTTGCGCGATGCCCTAACAAACAAACAAACAAACAAACAAAAATTTTAAAACTGTTCTATCATGTTTAGTTACTTATTTTAAGTCGCCCTGGTTGGTTTTTTTCCGAATATATTTAATGTACAGACTTTTTGCATTTACGATTTTATTATATGTATAGAGTATAGATAATTATTATTCATTCTACGAACCTTATTTATAAATTCACGTACTATGCCATGAACTTTTAACAGTTTTCGACAGGACCACGTGAGCTTGTACATGAAGTCATTGTAAACCAAAGGCTGGAAAAATCGGGCCCCAATCAACTCGGTCTGCGTCTTGAAGGCCTTCAGAAACGGATGGTTGGGGTTCCCTTGGGCATTCACATGCACTCCTAAAGTTGTTTCTGGGAGAAAACATACTGATGTTAAAATCATTTACGTCTGAGTCAAAACTGTGTACTATCACAAATGTTGTGCCTTCCACCGCGAAAATCTTTCCCCTGTCACCAAGGGTGTACTAATTGAATCTTACTAATCAAGGGTGTACTAATCGACGTTCATCTATTTATTTTGCTACTGGTCTATGCTCATTTGATAGCTAATGAGTACTCACCGCACACCGAGTCCATAGTGTAAGTGGTGAGGTAGGGCCACATGGAGAAGGACCCTTTGTGGCCCGCGAGTCCCAGCTTCTGCACCAGGATGCGGGCCTGCTCTGAGAACACCTCCACGAACTGGGCAAGATTCTTTGGACTGAACGTGGGAGCCAGAATCTTGCGTCGGGGCCGCCAAATGTTGACTAATATTAGAGAAAGAGACAGCAGTGATATTAGAGTCCGTTTTGCAAGAAATATAAACCCTCAACAATAATAAGAAGATCCACCGAGTATTCATAAAGACTGGATCCATCGAATGGAGTAATATCAGCGCTAAGTCGAGCGTCTTAGACAATTTTTCTAACAGTAGCTGATTGAAAGCGTTGGTATTTTCGTTGTAGGTACTAGTGAGTGATGTATCTATTAAGTAGTTAGTTACTATTAAGTTATCTGTGGCCATACGCGCTCGACAGAATGCGACCGAGAGCGGAAGGAAAATGCGATGCCGAGCCGAAAGTCTGTACCCTTAGGTGAATTCACCATCTATCTGTCGTCGACTGCTGAAAATAGCGTTTGGTACTCGTAACCATCGGTTCTGTGGCACTTCGTCCACATAGGTTTCGATATTTACACATCTTGAATAACAAAATTAATATCATTTTTGTAATCAACATCCCCTAAAACCTCAAAAATGATATAAATTCATAACAATTTAGTTTCCCGTAGGGATGAGATGTTTTTTCGGGATAAAAATGGTCCTGTGTCTTATTCCAGGACCTAACCTATATGTGTACCAAGTTTCATCCTTATCCCTCCAGTGGTTGAAGCGTGATTGAGTAACAAACATCCAAACTTTCGCATTTACAATATTAGTGGTATATCTCTAAATATGTAACGAAGTATGTAAATGGCATTATTAAAAGTTGCGTCAAAAATAAAGGTCTAGTATGTACCCTATACCCTTGAAAAAATGTTAAAAACATAACTCCGATTTACAAACAGCAAACACCTGACCGTTAGGAGATAAGAGGCAGCGTGCGGAGGAGACAAAAAATATTACCTCAATAATTTTACATAATTATCCTATTATTAAAATTATATAGGTAATACGTAACAACAAATGTCTGTTCAATCTGTTCAGTAGCTTTCAAGTTATAATGCGGAGAGATATATCCTACTATCCTTCATACTTATAAAATGCGAAAGTTTGGATGTCTGGATATTTGGATGTTTGTTACTCAATCACGCTTCAACCACTGGACGGGTCGAAATGAAACTTGGCACACATATAGGTTAGGTCCTGGAATAGGAGATAGGATAGTTTTTATCCCGAAAAAACATCTCATTCCTACGGGAAGTTATTTAATAGTTTGTAATGTTTAGTTCTCCACGCGGACGAAGTCGCGGGTAATAGTTAGTACAGAATAATTCTTACCTGGCGCAAATATGCTCCCGTTTCCGTGGATGAAACGCATGAACCTTATCATGTCACCCTTTTGTAGGCAGTTCTTGCAGACGAACTCAACGGTAGCGGCATCCGATACACCTGCCGAAATTACACATTGTAAATCCCAATCTATTTTATGGACGACTAGCTGCACCCGCGGCTTCGCTCGCGTGGACTACGCACTCTCAATCCGACTTCACCTTCCCGCTCCCGCTCCCACTCTCTCGCACACATCCACCTCCACCACCACCCCCACGTCCGCGCCTACTACAGCTCCAAATGTAGTTCTATATGTTCTCACTCAGTGTTTTCGAAAACTATAAATTCGCATAACTTTTGATTGACTGGGTCGATTGCAATGAAATAAAGCCTATATGGGAGCGGGAGAGGGAGTGGGAGTGGTAGCAGCGGTTGGAACGGAAGCGGGAGCGGGAGCGGATTTCTGTAGTTCACGCGAGCGGAGCCGCGGGCACAGCTAGTTCAATAATATGTTTACTTACCTACATACAGATTGTCTCCCAGCCATAGAGTCAATATACCATCCTTGGCGATGGATTCCTTTCCAAACTTCTCAATACCTTTCATATGATCTGAAAAATTTAGTATTTAGTATTTTGATTTGATACATTCATACATTTTAAAAATTTAATACATTTTTAGTAATGAATTGACTACCTACAGACTTTAATTTGTATGGAAATGTTTGCAAAGTTATTTAGTACAGCTGGCGAATTTGTATACTTACATTTTCGGTTTGTAAACAGTGCTTTAGTATAACTCAAAAAGTAAAAGCCGTTCAAAGTAAAAATAAGTAAGTAATTTACCTTCGCTATTTCCATAAAAATGGAGAACGTGTCCAAAAATCGGCAAAGGTATGGAATCAGTTTTCAGCTGCTGATAAAGTTTGTTAAACTTTCTTGACTTCCATCGACGAATAAACATCCAAATTATAAAAACTGCTGTCAGTAAGAGCCACAACATTTTTATTTTTATTTTGGAAATACATACACGTGTTATAATAATTTTAACTCAAATAATTATATACTCGTCGCTGTCTTTGTATCAATAAAGTATTTCGTGAGGCGAGTCCAGTGGACTGTGTCTTCGTGAGACTTAGATGACTTACTAAAAGGTTCGCAACTCGCGTGGCGACTACAGACCGTTTCTCTCGGAGAGTAGGTGTTGCCGGAAAAAAAACCTATATTTAGGGTTATTTTAATTTTACAGTAATGCCGCTTCTTGTATCCAAAAAGTAATCATTATATCAAAAGATATCCGGTTTTGAAACGGAGTAATACATAATATTTGGTTTCCGTCAAAACGGTTTCCTTCTAGCGAAGTTTTTTGTCCGTCTGTCTTTCTGTCTGAATTGATAACTACTAGATTGAGCTAAAATGAAACATACATGCAAAGTTGCCTGGCACTGACAGGAATATCATGAAAAAAATAGATATTTCCGGAAAACTAAAAAAAATTACTGAACTCGTATATCTATCTATCTTCTATATCTATAAAAGAAGAAACTGACTGACTGACTGACTGACATATCAACGCACAGCCCAAACCGCTGAGCCTAGAGGCATGAAATTTTGCACAACGGTTCCTTATATAGCATAAGCAAGCACTAAGGAACGGATTTTCAATATTCATCCCCTAAGGGGATCAAATGGGGGTTCAAAGTTTGTATCGAGAACGTCTATTAGATAAACCTATCAATTTAAAACTTTGTAGGAATACTTTAAAACCTTAATGATTCAACACGTGTTTTACAGTTTTTGAAAAACCATCCCCTAAGGGGCTGAAATGGAGTTCAAAAGTAGTAGTCTCCAAACCGATTGCTCTAGAAACTTCAAATTTAGCACAAAGGTTCCTTATGTATCTCCGGTATTCACTATCGAAGGCTTTTTCAAAATTCAACCCCTAAGGTGGTAAAATAGGGGTTCAAAGTTTATATGGAGAAAAACTATTAAATGTTCCTATCAATTCGAAACTTTGTAGGAGTACTCGAAAACCATAATGATTCAACAAGCATTTTACAGTTTTTGAAAAACCATCCCCTAAGGGGCTGAAATGGAGTTCGAAAGTAGTAGTCTCCAAACCGATTGCTCTAGAAACTTCAAATTTAGCACAAAGGTTCCTTATGTATCTCCGGTATGCACTATCGAAGGCTTTTTCAAAATTCAACCCCTAAGGTGGTAAAATAGGGGTTCAAAATCTGTATGGAGAAAAACTATTAGATGTTTCTCTCAATTCGAAACTTTGGAGGAGTACTCGAAAAACATAATAATTCAACAAGTATTTAACAGATTTTGAAAAACCATCCCCTATGGGGTTGAAATGGAGTTCGAAAGTAGTAGTCTCCAAACCTATTGCTCTAGAAACTTCAAATTTAGCACAAAGGTTCCTTATCTATCTCCGGTATGCACTATCGAAGGCTTTTTCAAATTTCAACCCATAAGGTGGTAAAATAGGGGTTCAAAGTTTGTATGGAGGAAAACTATTAGATGTTCCTATCTATTCGAAACTTTGTAGGAGTACTCGAAAAACATAATGATTCAACAAGCATTTTATAGTTTTTGAAAAAACATCCCCTAAGGGGCTGAAATGGAGTTCGAAAGTAGTAGTCTTACAACCGACTGCTCTAGAAACTTGAAATGTATATCAAAGGTTTCTCATGTATCCCAGGTATGCACTAGGGAAGGGTTTTTCAAAGTTCAACCCCTAATGTGGTAAAATAGGGGTTTAAAATTTGTATGGAGAGTAATTATAAAATATTCTTATCAATTCCAAACTTTGTAGGAGTACTCTAAAAACATGTGTTTTACTGTTTTTGAAAAAACCATCCCTAAGGGGCTGAAATGGAGTTCGAAATTAGTAGTCTCCGAACCGATTGCTCTAAAAACTAGAATTTTATTTTATTTATATTTGGAAAGCTTACAGCCTAAGTAACAAAATATACTTTAAACTTGTGCAATAATATGCCAATAATAAGCTTTCACAAATAGATGGAAAAACTTAGGTCTAAAATGGATATAATAATTAGTAATAATAAAGTATATATGTTGACACTAAGTGTTACATGGTATCACTAATCATGCTATCGCATTCACACACACCCTCTCTCTCACTCTCTCGCCGTCAACCATTGATTAGATTAGATTTTTATTATTTCAGTCTACATATTAAATATAACTATATACATTTCATGTACATTGCTATACAATATATAAAGTAATCGTCGTATTTTAACAAATTATCAATATAAAAAATAATAAAATTAACACATTAAAAATAAAATGTCATAATGTAACAATTTGTTTACATATAGATGTCTAAATAAAAATTAAATATATTATTATGAGTAATAACAAATAATAGTCAGAATGAAAATACAGTTTTTCAAAAATTAGGTAGGTATCCGCTGTAAAGGGGCTTCGTCAAAAAGTTAATTTAACATTATATGATGTCAGTGAAATTGTCGTAGTTGTTATTTAAATATTCCTTAATACTATATAATGTTTTATCCAGAAGAAGCGCCCTTACATAGTGACGAAAACTGTTTACATTTGTCATGTTTTTTATCGCTTTTGGTAGTTTGTTGTATAGTGTTCGTCCGATAATTTTTGGTAGTTTTTTTGTTATAGTAAGTTTTAGTAAGTCGGTGTGGAATTGGGAGTATAGTGTTAGGGTCTCTGATACTTCTAGTAGCTCTGTCACCACTGAGTTGGAAGTCATTCATATTGTTTTTAACATACATGACTACCTCCAGTATGTGATATTGCTACTGTAAAGACCTGTGTCCAATATTAATAAAGTAAATCCATCTTAATCTGCGTAGTTTCAAGTCTATAAAAAGTGTTCACCCTTACCCTATACGCCTGCCATACGATAACGTAACATGGTGTCAGAAGTTCATGTCAAGAACACAAGAAAAAATAAGTAATAGAAAAAAGTGTCGGCATGGACAATAAAGGTACTGAGGAAGGAACCAAAACTCAGGATTATACAGGTCAGTCTGCCAAAACTAATAACACTCCAGTGACAATGGGAGGTATCAGCAAACTAGACACTAAAAACAGCAATATGCCGCTAACGTGGAAAAATTGGTTCTTGGGATTAAAAATATTTTTACGCGCTAATAAGATGGAGGACGAAAAAGACGAAAGGAAGGTCGCTATCCTGCTACATTACATCGGTACAGATGCTCTGCATATTTTTTATTCATTTAACGTGGATATAGACACCATAACTTTCAAAGATCTATGTGAGAAATTCGACAGATATTTTCTGCCGAAGATAAATGTGACTATGGAACGGCATAAACTTTTCAACAGACGACAGGGCCAAGAAGAGTCGATCGATGACTATGTCACAGATCTCAAAAACCTTAGCCATCAGTGTGATTTTGGGAACTTTCAGGGAGGACATTCTTCGCGATATTTTCAGCTGGAACCTACACAGTAATAACCATTACATTAAAGAATATATCCTAAAAGAAAATCCAAAAACAATGGATAAAGCAGTAGAACTCGCTAAGCACTTGGAATCGTCAAAGCAACAAGCCAAAATGTTGGAACATACGTCTAATTCCTTCATAGGACAGGTCCAAAAAGAAAAAAACAATTATTCAAGCCGTGGAAGATCCAGAACTCGTCCTTCTTCACAGCCGAGGTTGAATTCAGCAGCTACAAGAAGTGCGAGTAACACCAAATGTGGAAGGTGTGGACAAATTCATAAATTTAAATGCCCAGCAGTTGGAGTCAAATGTAAAGCATGCAACAAGTGGAATCACTATGCAGCTGTGTGTAAAACAAGATCTATAAAAGTCATTGAGACTACAAATATAGAATCTGAGCAGAATTCTCTGTTCGTAGGATCCGTCTACTGCGTGAGTTCAGAAAATTTTAATAAGTCGCAATCTTGTAGTGTAAGTTTGTGTATTAATAATAACCTTAACTTTCTTGACACAGGTGCAGACACAAACATTATGTCAATAGACACGTACGAATGTACATATACGAAACATGCATGTTTGTTCGTTTGTAAATGTTTTGTTTGTAAATGTAACAAGCCTAAGACGTAACGATAAGTTGGTCCTAGGACCATCAAAAACCACGCTATAACGCAACAGTTTGTTTAGACAGGCGCCTACAATATATAACAGACTGCCTTTCCAAATACGGCGTACAGATTTTGAACAATTTAAAAAAAGATTGCAACTCTATTTAATTGATAAAGAATTTTACTGTATGGAGGAATATTATAGCGTTCTTAATACATAATTACTGACTTGTATGTGTGGGAATGATGAGAAAATTACCTAATATATTTATAATAATTTTATCAATAATAAATTGTAATAATTAGATGAATAAGATTTTTAGCGGTTTCTTATGTACACTAGAAATAGTAATAATTATTGCATGCTCCAAGGCAGATCACAGAGCCCATTATACAAATACACTATCACTAACACCTGTGTATCGCAATAAAGTTTTTTGAATTTGAATTTGAATAGACACATTCAAAAAACTGAATATTCCTAGTAGTATCCTTATGAAAAGTCATTACACATTATCAACATTTAGTGGTGTAGTTATACCAACTGCAGGTCAATGCAATCTACTTGTCAGTCATAAAAACAACAATTATAATGTCAATTTTCATATTGTTGATTTAAAATGTCAAAATATTATAGGTAGATATACTTGCAAAACTCTGAACTTAGTCAAAAAGATAAATACAGTTACATTTGATGACAGTCCAGTCAAAGTTGTCCAAAGTACAAATAATCAAATTCCGTCATGTCAAAGCATTATAAATTCAAATGCAGATTTATTTCAAGGTCTTGGGTGCATAACAGATTTTGAATGTAACCTATCATTAAAACCAGATGTCAAACCATCTATCGATGCATGCAGGCGCATACTATTTAAATTACAGAGTGCATTAAAAGAGGAAATTGAGTATATGGAGAAAAATGATGTGATTCAACGCGTGGAAGAGCCAACGGAGTGGGTAAGTGCTGTGGTTCTTACATCTAAGAAGAACGGTAAAATAAGATTATGTATAGACCCCCGAAAGCTCAACCAAGCAATCATGAGACCCCATTACCAATTCCCTACCTTAGATGAAATAAAATCTAGTCTTTCAGGAGCAACTTGCTTCTCTACTCTTGATGCAAATAAGGGCTATTGGATGCTCAAGCTGTCACAAGCTTCTTCAAAGCTGTGTACATTTATTACACCACTGGGTAGATATAGGTTTAAGAGATTACCCTTTGGTGTTAATGCTGCACCAGAAATCTTTCATAGCGAGATGGCAAAACGCTTTGGTGATATTGAAGGTATAAAGATCATGATGGATGATTTTCTAATCTATGGCAAAGACAGTTCAGAGCTTAATGAACGTTTACAGAAAGTTTTACAGAGAGCACGTGAAATAAATTTAAAATTCAACAAAGAAAAGTCAGTCATTTGTCAACCGGAGGTTAAATATCTTGGTCATATATTTAACAAAGATAGTATTAAAGTTGATAATTCAAAGGTAGAGGCTATCTGTAAGATGTCTGTTGTGGAACTTGATTAATAATGAAAACGTCAGCTTAGTATTGGAAAAATAGTAATTTATTATCTCTCTATACAATGAACACAACTTGCTTGCCTACGACACGTTTTACACAAGAGAGTTGCATGTTAGAAAAAAAGTGTTGCCACCTAAAATTAATACAAATGTCCATTGCCTTCTTACACACCCCCTCAATGGATATTTAAATTTTATACATAAACACACCTTAAATTAATCCCAATTTTACACGAAGACTCTCAAATGTACATCTTCCTACAGGCTTAGTCAAGATGTCACTAATTTGACTCTTGCTAGGAATGTATACAATCTTAATGAAATTTTCCTTTATTTTATTTCTCACAAAATGTACTCTGATATCCAAATGTTTTAATTTATTATGAAAATATGGGCTCTTACATATTTTTATAGCACTTTGATTATCTTCGAAAATAGTTACATTTACACTTTCAGTAAACAACTTAAGTTCGTTTATCAAATTTCGTAACCAACAGGCTTCACTAATAGCTAAACTAAGAGCTATGTATTCTGCTTCGGTTGAAGACAACGCAACGGCTGATTGCTTTTTAGAAGCCCATGACACTGTACAACCAAAAACTTTAAACAAATAACCAGCAGTAGATTTTCTATCAGTTTTGTCCCCTGCCCAGTCTGAATCAACATAACCAGTTATTATATGATTTGTACAGTTTTTTTACAAAAACTAGGCTTAAATTTATTGTACCCTGTATATATCTAAGTACTCTTTTTAATGCTATCCACAAGTCCTGACTAGCGCAAGACTGATATCTGCTCAAAATACTTACACAGATGCTGAGGTCAGGTCTTGTGCATAACATTGCATACATTAATGCCCCTATCAGTTTTCTACATTTATTTTCTACTAGCTGTTGCCCGCGACTTCGTCCGCGTGGACAACTTAACATTACACATTCTTATGTATTACGTGTTACTAAATCCTAAAAGAAATCTATTAATCTGGTTATGCATTAAAAATATTAATATACATAAAAAAAACATACTATCCAATTGAGAACTTCCTTTTTTGAAGTCGGGTAAAAATTAGCGTTCCGGCGGCGGTTTCGCCCGTTGGACCACAGTTTTTTAGGTTTCCGTAGCCAAATTTCAAAAAACGGAACATGTTTCGTCATGTCTGTCTGTCTGTCTGTCTGTCTGTCTGTCCGTCCGTATGTCACAGCCACTTTATTCCGAAACTATAAGAACTTACTATTGAAACTTGGTAAGTGGATGTATTCTGTGAACCGCATTAAGATTTTCACACAAAAATAGAAAAAAAAACATTATATTTTGGGGGTTCCCCATACTTAGAACTGAAACTCAAAATTTTTTTTTCATTAAACCCATACGTGTGGATAGGTCTTAAAAAATGATATTGAGGTTTCTAATATCATTTTTTTCTAAACTGAATAGTTTGCGCGAGAGACACTTCCAAAGTGGTAAAATGTGTCCATCCTTTCTGTGTTCATTCTTTTCCATCCGACTTCCTTCCCCTCCTATTCCCTTCCTATGTTGCATATCCAATTAACTGTACAACAAAATGTCTGTCAAACTGCTGGACATGCCTTCCCCAATGAATGCCACAACGCCCTACAGATCCAGCCGCTTCCGGCCGCCATCTTCAGGTCGTCCATACACCTGGCGGCAGGGCGTCCCACCCTGCGCGTGGGACGTCGCGTCCCACTCTAGAACCCGTCTGCCCCAACGGCCGTTCGGTACTACGACAGATGTGACCTGCCATTTCAGCTTACTAATTCTTTCGGCTATGTCGGTCACCTTCGTTATTCATCGGATCTCCTCATTACGAATCATATCCCTCATAGAGACCCCGAGCATTGCCCTCTCTATAGCTCGCAGAGCCACTTGAATCTTGTGGATCAGGCCCACCATCAGTGTCCACGTCTCCGCGCTGTAATCATGACAGGCAGGACGCACTGATTAAAGATTTTTGTCTTTAAACATTGTGGAATAGGTGACGTAAAGACTTGACGCAGTTTTCCGAATACTGCCCACCCTAACTGGACTCTTCTGTCAGCTTTTGAAATTGATCCTACCCAACTATATTGTCTGTCCTAGGCAGACGTACTCCTGAACAGCTTCGATATTGACATTGTCGACGATCACCGGTCTAATACAGGGCCACTAATTATCGAATAGCGAACTTTTTGTATCGAGACTTGTGGAAATACCTGAAATACATCAGCTAAAATAAATCTATAAATGAGCTTTAAAACATCTCTGTCACTTTCTGTCAAGTTCTTGCATCGACCAGTAATGTTGAACTACACTTTCATACAAATGATATAAAATGAGAGGTCAACTTGTATATCAGCATCCTGACATTTTATTGAGATATGAATTATACCAGTATGAGGCCCGAACTCAAAGCTATTAAACAGTGAAAACGCCGTCAAGTTCTGTTCAGCAGTTTCCAAGATTAGCCCGTACATACATACATACATACAGACAGATAAGAAATTTTTTTATTATATTTTTGGACTCTACTGGTCTTCAGTAACGTCCGGGCAGTGAAATTTTTTTTTTAACTTCAATGTACAGATTCGCTTTTCTTTTGTTTTTTCTACTCTTTTATTATATGTATATATATAGATTTCTGGACTTTCGGATGTTTCTCTTTAAAAACACTATGATCAAAATTTGTGTCAAGAGGTGTGGTGACATGTTTACAGTTCTCCATGCCGAAATTAGCCAACACCTTTTGCAAGTATCCAGTTTGATTTAAAATTATTTTCGAATTTTTCACATCTTGTTTAATACTCATTCCCAAGAAATAGGATATAGGTCCTAAGTATTTCATTTTAAAAATCTGATTTAAAGTATTTTTGACCTTAAGAATATCTGCATCACTCGTCCCGGCCAACAACAAATCGTCGACATAAATCATAATGTATATATGGTCTTTCTCTGTGAATTTACTATATAGATAATATTCATAATTGGATCTTATAAAGCCTAAGGATATCATGACCTCATTGAATTTATTATTCCAGTTCTTAGGTGAAATTTTAAGTCCATAGATTAGATTAGATTTATTTATTTCACTTTTACATCTTAAAAATTCAATTTTACATGTCATTCAGTCAGTCAGTCAGTATGGTATAAGGGATCGTCATAAAATAAAATAATGTATAAATTACAATGTCAACAATTCAAATAATGTCATAGTATATAACATACTATCTATGTCAGTATATAATAACATAATACTTACATACAATGACTTGTTCAATTTAATAGCATATTTTTGTCTATTTAATTCCTCAAACCCATCTGGCAGAGTAATATCTGGCAGAGTCATCCTCTATCTCGCCATACAAGAATGCACTGCAAACATCCATTTGAAAAACTGTCATACTATATTCATTGCACAATGCTAAGAAAAGGTGAACAGATGACAATTTCGCTACTGGACTATAAATATCTGAAATGTCTACATCTCTCTGCTGAAAACCCCTAGCCACCAAACGTGCTTTATATGTTATTACATTACCTTCTGCATCCTTCTTCTGTCTGAATATCCACTTGCATTCAATTTCCTTACATCTATTAAATATTGAAACGCGTGCTTACTCAAAATGCTTTATTACACAACTGAGACACAAGATGAAAAAGGATGACTTAAATCTACCCTACGCACACAAACATATATAACACCTCTACCCTTAATTACATTCCCCTATTCTAAATATTAAATTAAATCTGCTACTATGTCTAAGACACACATTGAGTGATATACAATAAAACCAGTCATTTTTATCTTATGGGCTTCAGTCAAAATCGAAGCCGAATCTAATCGGAGGTCTACGAGTTCTCACTGGGCGAGATTCACTGACTGGAAAGGGTGTAGCCGATAGCCGTGGCTGGGTATCGGACCTAACCGGAGTCGTTGCGGGTGGAGTGAACGGCGCGGCGCCATCACTGGCGCCGTTCGACTCCATCGAGCTCCTCGACCCCTCCGCCATTTGCGAACTCCCTTCGTCACCACCAGGAAATAAGAGGGAGTTACGTGCCTGTCTGTTGCGTATCATTTGAGTTTTAGGTTGTACCAAACCTGGGTATGTCCTATCTCTTAATTGGTCAATATGTCGATGCACTTCGGTTCCATTACTAGACCTAACGTTGTAATCAGTATCGCCAAGCCTTTCTAAAATTTGGCCCGGGCACCACTTATCCCCTGCTCGGTAATGCCTAAACCACACAGAGTCCCCAGTACCCATAGATCTAGTGACGCCTCCAGCTCCTCTTCCCTGACGAAGTTGAGCGCTCCTAACACGATCGGCCCTTTCCGGTTTTAAGCAGTCTAACCTAGTACGTAACGCCCGTCCCTGCAGTATCTGAGCTGGGGCTTCACCAGTCGTGCTATGTTCTGTATTGCGGTAAGTAAGAAGGAACCTACATAACGCTGTATCTACATCTAACTTTTGTTGTAATGTCTTTTTACAAATTACCCTCTTACAAATTACCCTCTTACAAATTTTTACAGAACTTTCGGCCGCTCCATTTGACGCCGGGTGATATGGGGCTGTCAAAATTTGTTCAATTCCGTTATTGTTAAGAAACGATTGGAACTCTACGCTTGTAAAAGGAGGCCCGTTGTCGCTGGCCACTTGCTTCGGAATACCGAATCTAGCCCATAAATCTCGCAAGACCCGAATAACAGCCGCCGCTGTAGTGCGCTGCATTTTTATCGCCTCTATCCATTTGGAACACGAGTCCACGACTACCAAATACGTCATGCCTTCGATTGGCCCTAAAAAGTCAAGGTGTAGCCGGGACCAGGGGCGCGAGGGCCAGGGCCTGCCGCGCGGCGCGTGCGCCGGCGGCGAGTCGGCCACGGCGGCGCACACGGCGCATGCGCGGCACTGGGCCTCGATCGCCTCGTCCAGCCCGGGCCACCACACGTAGCTTCGAGCGAAACTTTTCGTTTTCACTATTCCCATATGGGAATCGTGAAGTTCCTTCAGAACCTTTTCCCTATAGTGGCCAGGGATAATCACGCGATGTCCCCACATTATACAACCTAGTTCTATATACAGCTCGTTTCTTCGATTAAATAATTTCTTAAGTTCTTTAATATCCACCTCTGCAGGCCAGCCATCCCTTATATAGCTTAAAACCCGACTCAAAATGGGGTCCGACACTGTTTCTCTTCTTAATTTATTATAATCCAATAATAATGCTTCTGTCGCGAAATGCAGATATGTCTGTTCTGGAATCTGCCCTGCCTCCTGTTCTAAGTCCCCTTTATGCGATTTTATTAATCGTGATAATGCATCTGCTGTATTCTTATCCGTTGAAACATATTCAATATTGAAGTCATATGCTGACAGAATAATAGCCCAGCGCTGTAACCGACTAGCAGCCGTGACGGGAACCCCATGCCCCGGCCCAAAGATACAGACCAGCGGCTTGTGATCTGTGCGTAGTATAAATTTACGGCCATACACATACTGATGGAATTTACTCACAGCAAAAATGATGGCTAAAGCTTCCGCCTGTGTGAGCGCCCGTGACGCGTACGCCACCACCCGCTCGGCCCCGCCGGGCCCCCGCTGGGCCACGATGGCCCCGATGCCGTAGGCGCTCGAGTCGCACGTCACTACTGTCTCGCGCGCCATGTCAAAATGTACCAGCACCTCTGTACTAGACAATAACAATTTAATTTGGTCGAAAGCTGCCTGATGTCTTTTGTTCCAAGTCCAAGCCACCCCTTTCCTCAACAGTTCATATAAAGGATTTAAGTATGTACTAAATTTATCATCCCTAAAAATGATCTGAGTTCTGAAGTACTAGTCGGGGGGGGGGGGGGGGGGGGCATATCTAAAATTGGTTTAATTTTCTCTGGATCGACACCCACTCCATCTCTATCCACAATAAATCCCAACAATTTCACTTTACTAGCTAAAAACACGCACTTTGATTTCTTTAATTTTAATCCATTTGACTTCAATCTATTGAATACTTCATTTATCGTATTTATATGTGAGTTTAAATCTTTATTCATGATTAAAATATCGTCCAAAAAATTTATTACATTCGGAATACCCTTCAATAAATTTGACATCATTTTTTGAAAAATAGCCGGGCTCGAAGACAGTCCATATACTAAACGATTATATTTGAATAACCCCTGGTGAGTGTTGATGATTGTATACATTTTTGAAGCCTCGCTCAGCTCGTACTGATTATACGCATGTGACAAATCTAATTTTGTGAAGAAAACGTTTCCACTCATATTGGCAAATAAATCTTCAATCTTTGGAACCGGGTGCTGATCGACCATTAACGATTGATTGAGAGTGACCTTGTAATCTGCGCATACTCTAATACCTCCATTTGCTTTCCTGGCTATAACGAGAGGAGTCGCCCAGGCGGAGTGGTCGACGGGCTCGACGACGCCGGCGCGCAGCATGGCGTCGAGCTCGGCGTCCACCCGCTCGCGGGGCGCGTACGGCAGCGGCCGCGCGCGGCAGAAGATCGGCGTGGCGCCCTCGCGCACACATAGTTCTGCCTTCCCACCAGTGAAACGGCCCAGCGACCCGTCAAACAACTCCTTATGTCTGGAAATTACATTCGCAACCATTGAATTCTTATCACTTTTCTCATCTATGATAGCATTTATTGAACAACTTGGAATGTGCATTCCCAGCTCAGCGAGCCACTGCCGGCTGAGCAAATTAGTAGTGCCACTTCTGATCACATATAAGTCCAACTTTTTCTTCACTTTACCATAACACACTTCCGTTTCTAGATAACCTAAAGGTTTAATTTTTGAACCATCGTAAAACTTTAAGGTTAATTTGCAAGGTAACAAGAGCAAATGACTAAATAATATTCAGCATAGGTCGAGTTACCTTACTTGACTTCAGCAATGCGTTCAACTCCGTTGACTTTGATATTGTTGTAATATGGAACGAAACGCTACTCTTTTTTTATCTGTGGTAGATTAACCGCGCTTTTGTTACTTGACAGCTGTGAGAATAAATGGAAGAATCTGCTAAACTAAATCAGTCTTTTAATCAGTAATACTAATTTAACATGGTGGCAGCGGTGTAATTTCAATACAGAAACATTCAGTAGATAGTTGGTGATAATTCAGTCAGTAAAAGTTAGCAGTGTAGTTCAGCCAACAATGATAAATGAACAGACAAAAAACCCACAGGCACCTGAAAGGTTTTCAGTCAGGCCACCTGAAAGGTTTTCGTTTAACGCGCTGGAATGGAGCGCTTGGAGGAACAGGTTCTCACGATATATGAGTCTTGCCGGGAATGACGCGAAGCCCGATAAAGATAAAGTAGATTGCTTGCTATATTGCATGGGAGAGAAAGCCGAAGATATCTTACTGCAGTTTGGTATGAAACACAGTTATGACGAATTGTTAATCACATTTAACAACTATTTTACACCAAAGAAAAACGTTATCTACGAGCGGTACAAATTTAATTCAAGGTCGCAAATGGAAAATGAAAATGTCGAAGAGTTTGTGACTGAGCTGTATAAATTAGCTGAACATTGTGAATTCGGCGTATTGAAGGAAGAACTTATTCGAGATAGAATAGTAATCGGTATCAAAGACAAGAAGACAAGCGAAAGACTTCAATTAAAGAATGATCTAGTTTTAAAAGATGCTATACTTATCAGCAAACAAGCAGAAGCTCAACAGGAGGAAAGCAAGCTGTGGAGTGGGAGGAACGGAGCTACCGAAATAAATAAAATTTGGAAGCAGCAGCCGCGCCAGCCTTATAAACAGTCGGATAGCTGTTGGTTCTGTGGCCGAGAGCGGCATCCTAGGGAGCAATGCATAGCATCAAAGGCTACTTGCCACAAATGTGGACGCATCGGGCACTTTGCTAAACTATGCAGGACAAAGTCGATGAGGAGAGTTGAAGAAGAAAAAAGTGAAGGAGCAGTTTTTGAGGTTAGTCTATGTGAAGGAAAACAGAAGTACAATATTGAAGTGAGTGTGTTTCAACATAAGACATTTATTGACAAAACAAACTTTTTGATTGATACAGGAGCAGATGTAACTGCGATTCCAGAGAGTGCTATTACAAAACAGTTAAAGTTGGTGAAATGTGAAGAAAAAATCAAAGGACCCGATGGCAGGAAATTAGATGTTAAAGGGACAGTTCAATTGAGATTAGAATATAAAAATAATGTGTATGAAGGTAAAGTGTATGTAATAAGCGGATTGAAGTGTGCCATTTTGGGTCGGCCGTCTATTGAGAGTATGAAAATCATTTCTATTTGTTCTTTGTTAGTACCAAGCCACACCAAGCCAATCAGTGATGTGTCTCAAGTAGCAGTGGAAAAAGAATTTCCTAATATCTTTAATGAGCTAGGGGTATTTAAGGGCCAGTTTCATATTAAATTGGTGGATAATCCACAACCATATGTACAGGCAACCGCTCGAAGTGTATCAATTCCACTGTTACCTAGAGTTAAAGAGGAATTAGATAAATTAGAAAATCTCGGTATAATAAGCCCTATAGAGGAGCCTACAGAATTTGTTTCGCCGATTGTGGTAGTCCTTAAGAATGATAAAGTTAGAATATGTGGAGACTATACTAAAGTAAATCAGAATATTTTAAGGCCAGTCTATCCAATTCCAAAGGTAGAAAATACATTAGGCAAGCTGAAAGGTGCTAAATATTTTTCAAAAATAGATGCCACATCTGGATTTCATCAAATTTTATTAGATGACTCTTCAAAAAAGCTTACTACAATCATCACACCGTTTGGGAGGTATATATATAATAGATTGCCCTTCGGGTTGAATTGTGCACCTGAATATTTTAGTATGAAGTTCTCAAATTTGTTTAAAGACTTGAAAATAGCTATACATATGGACGATATTCTCATCTATGAGGAAAGTATAGAAGAACATGACAGGATTTTGAGAGAAGTGTTAAGGAGATTGGACAATGAAGGTATAACTATTAATAGGAACAAATGCACATTTGGAGTGACAGAAATTAAATATCTAGGGCATGTAATAGATCAGACAGGGATCAGACCAGACCCAGGGCGAGTAGAAGCAATTGCAGGGTTCAAAACTCCATTGAATAAAAAAGAATTACTGCAATTTTTAGGCATGGTGAATTATGTAGGGCGGTTCATCTCAAACAAATCACATATCCTTTCACCACTGCATGCTTTATTGAAAGAAGATCATATGTTCTGCTGGGGATCATCCCAAGAGTTAGCATTCAGTCAAATTAAAGAAACTCTTAAATCGGCACCCACTCTGGCACATTTCAATCCATGCCACAAAGTAATTGTGTCTGCAGATAGTAGTTCATTTGGTCTCGGGGCAGCCTTGCTCCAAGAGGACAAGTTGGGTCAAAAGTCTGTAGTTGCTTATGCCAGCCGAACTCTCACTGACACCGAGAAGCACTATGCCCAAATAGAAAAAGAGGCTTTAGCACTGGTTTGGGCCGTTAACAAATTCAGAGACTATATAGTAGGAATTCATATAGAGTTACAGACAGATCACAAACCATTAATTCAAATATTGCAAACTAAACCTTTGGATGATCTTAGTCCACGGCTTTTGAGATTTAGATTAAAATTAATGCGGTTTGATTATGAGGTAAAATACATACCAGGCAAATGTTTAGCTGTGGCAGATGCACTCTCAAGGCATCCACTGTCCAGGACAGAAAATACAGACAATTGTAGCTTGATAGGATCAGAGATAAATATGTTTGTTCAAGATACAGTACCAGATGAGGCTTTATTAGCAGTCCAAACCGAGCAGGGCAATTGCACTGTCTGTGTCAAATTAAAAGAATATACTGTACGGGGATGGCCCAATAAAAACAAAATAGATGGATCTTTGAGAAATTATTATCAATACCGGCATAATTTTTCTATAGATACGGATCTGCTTTTATATAATTCAAGAATAGTTATACCCCAGCAAATGCAAAAAGAAATGTTGGAAAAAATACATCAAGGCCATTTAGGGATTTCAAAGTGCCGTGAACGCGCTAAACAATCAGTCTGGTGGCTTGGCCTGTCCAAACAAATTGAAGAATTGGTAAAAAGTTGTCCCAAGTGCATTGAGATGTACAGGAATCATAAAGAGGAAATGGTCATAGATAAAGTACCAGACAGGCCATGGCAAAAAATAGGTATAGACCTCTTTAAGTATAAAGAAGGGTGGTATTTAGTATTGATTGACTATTATTCTAGATTTCTAGAAATACTAAAATTAAAGGATTTAACTGAGGATACTGTAATACATAGATGTAAAGAGACCTTTTCTAGATATGGCATTCCTGAGACAGTTCGCTCAGATTGTGGTACTCAATTCAAAACAAAATTCAACTTATTTGCTAAAGAATACGGATTCAAATCAATTACTAGCAGCCCTTATTACCCTCAAAGTAATGGATTAGCCGAGTCTGGAGTGAAGATTGCTAAATCCCTTTTATCAAAAAATGATGATATTTATCTTGCCTTGCTTATTTATAGGAACACTCCTCTAGAATCTGGTTATAGCCCAGCAGAGCTAATGTTTAACCGCAAACTGAGAGATAATCTTCCTATTTTATCAAGTAAATTAAATGAGACAGTTATTATTGGGCATAAATTAAAAGAAGCAATTACAGAAAAGAAATATAAAGATGCATCTTATTACAACAGAAGGCACAGAACAAGTTATTTAGAAGAATTGAAAATTAATGATAGGGTTTGGGTAACTGATTTGAAGTTGTATGGTACTATTATTCACAAATGCAAAGAGCCACGCTCGTTTATTGTACAAACAGAGAGAGGCAATTTTAGACGGAATAGATGGCATTTAGTGATAGCTCGTCACTGGACCTTAGTGGACAGGGGGGATCCAGTTCAAGATGATTTAAATAGTTTTCCTGCAAGTCTTTTAGATGCTCGAGAAGAGGGTAAAGATTCAGAGCAGATAATTAAAAACCCAACTTCTGAGGTTAATGAAAATTTGGAAAGACGATCTGAAAGGCTTGTAAGAAGACCCCAGTATTTAGACGACTATGTGACGTAATAATAATTACTTTATTTTATAGTCTTTAAGAAATACCATTTGTTTTGCTTTATGTAATAGAGAGAGATGTTGTAATATGGAACGAAACGCTACTCTTTTTTTATCTGTGGTAGATTAACCGCGCTTTTGTTACTTGACAGCTGTGAGAATAAATGGAAGAATCTGCTAAACTAAATCAGTCTTTTAATCAGTAATACTAATTTAACAGATATCCTCCTAGGTATCCTTCGCTCTATTAATGTTTCCCCCTCCGTGATATTATGGTTTGACTCTTATCTTCGTAGCCGCCAGCAGTGTATTAAGACTGAAGACTCATCTTCGGATTGGTCAAGCTTATCGGCTGGTGTGCCTCAGGGCGGCGTGTTATCTCCATTGCTTTTCTCTATTTTCATAAATGAAATATCAAAAGTTATCTCTTCTCCCTTCCACCTGTATGCAGATGATCTACAAATCTACAGGCATTTCTCTCCGGGAGATGTCACTGAAACCATTAATCTGATCAATGCCGATCTCGATGCGATTCGGGATTGGGCTAAATCTTTTGGTCTCCTTGTAAATCCGACCAAATCCCAAGCTGTTTTAATCGGGAGTAGCCGATTGAGAGGCAGACTGAATCCTGCTGACGTACCAGAGGTTTGCTACAATAATGTCTCTATTCCATATACAGATAAAACAAAAAATCTAGGGCTAATTATAGACTGTAATCTGGGGTGGTCTGCTTATATTAGTGACGTTAGTAGGCGCATGCACTATTCATTCCACTCTCTCAAGCGACTCCAATACTTTCTTCCGTTCAAAACTAAAGTTATGCTCGCTCAGACTCTTCTTCTCCCCATTCTCGACTATGCTGACGTGTGCTGCCTGGATGCGACAGAGGAGCTACTTAATAAACTCGAGCGTCTACAAAATCTAGCCATTCGTTTTATTTTCGGTCTACGGAAATTCGACCACGTATCTGAATTCCGATCGAAGTTAAAATGGCTCCCTATCCGTCTTCGCCGAAATGTGCACATCCTATCCTTTCTTTACAAGATCCTCAAAAATCCTTCTGCTCCCGAATACCTCCGTTCCCGTTTCCACGAGCTACCCACCGACCTAGACGTGACTGCGTCACCAAGACCCTCACCTATCCCAAATCCAACACCAAATTCTTTTTCAATTCCTTTACTGTCCGAGCTGCTCAAATGTGGAATAAACTGCCGACGGTCATTCGAGATAGTACGTCGGTGACATCCTTTAAAACTAAACTAAAAGAGCACTATCTGTCTCACACAGTATAATATGATATGTATGTATTTATGTATGTTTATTATATTTATTATTATTTACTATATGTAATATGTATGTATATATATATATATATGTGTGTAAAGTAGTTTCAGTATTTAGTTATTATGTAGTATATTATCGCTCTTAGTGCCTTGTCTCACACCCTGTAAGGTTGGCTGGAAGAGATCTCTTTTAGAGATAAGCTCGCCTTTGTACACAAAATTTGTAACTGTATTTACTTTTAAAATTTGTTCAATAAAGAATATCAACCAACAAAATGAGCGCTGCGCTCGTGCGGGCGCGCCTCACCTGCTGTCGGTAGGATGGGCGAGATGGCGCTATAGCGTAGAAAGAGATAGCAGCACACGCGGGAAGAAGTGACACCTATCTTATAAAGCTATAACCTTCGAATAACGGTCAAGTCAATTAATATGGCTATGAATCACACTATAAGAAGGATTATAAAGTTTCCTATAATAGTGGTAACCTAGGAAAAATATTGTAAAGTCTGCAAACGGCGGAGCAATGATTTTCAAATAACTGTTTGTTTAAAAACAAAGATTATGTTAAAATTTGTAATATTCGTTATGATTTTTGTCTTTTACCTATATCTGTACTGTCTGCATTAAATACTTTGAATGACAGTTGGAGTGATGAATGAGTTATGGACAGTGGATGCCTTATTGTACAATATACAAAGAATAACACAAAAAAAAGAAAATTATACAAAAGGTGCTCAACCTTTTTTTATTTCTAAAGAAACTTATTTCAGCTAACCTGCAGTGAAGACAGAGGATTATTAACAGACAGTGTACCTACTATATATTAAATAATCATACAACATACTTATCATACAATACACAACAAATAAATAGTTCCACAACTGTGAAATGTTTCTCGTTGATTAATTTAGTCACAGAAAGCTTTTGTGAAGATACACGTATTCTCTATATTTTTAGACATGACAAAAGCTTTTGACTGATTATCCCACAAAATTTTGTTACATAAATGACAATGGTATAAGAGGTCTAACATTGGAATGGATGGGATTATTTTTAAAATAGACATATCAACGCCCAGAAGTTACTTAAATAACTAAAAAACAACACAAAAATACATACAACATTACAATTCACATGTCATTATATCGCCAAATAATTGTGGAGTTCTTCAAGGAAGTACCCTAGGCTCACTTCTGTTTCTACTTTACATAAACAACTTACCTTATATGATAAAACATGTCTCGTCATCGTCTTATGCTCGCTGATGACACAAACTTTTAAATAACAACTGAAAATACAGCCACCGCCGAATCCGAAATAAATGTTACAAATGAAACACGTTAACAAAAATTGAAGATTAGCTAAGTGTCTGATCATAATTTAAAAATTAATGTTTCAAAAACAAAATTAATAGAAACAACTTGAAACAATATAAAACTAATGTTTCAAAAACAAAATTAATAGAAATTCAGACATTTAATAGTAGCAAGGGGCGGGAGCGGGACCGGAGCGGGAGCAGGAGCAGGTGAGGGAGCGGGAGCAGGAAATAATTTTGTAGTTCAGGCGAGTGAAGCCGCGGGTACCACTAGTACTTAATATAATTAAACAATTTCATATATTAGCTTGTTATATTATTATCTTTTATATTTTATGCAGAGTGTGTGAGGATTCAATATTTTTTTTTATAATAATATCTTTAGACTTTTGTCCGTCCCTAAGGACACTACACGGCAGCTCTAATCTCTAATTGAACGGTACAATTGTCGGCATCCTTCATCATTAAAACAAACTTGAGTCGCACGGGAGTGTCGCCAGTGTCAGAGACCGGTGTCGGTATCGCCGGCAGCACACGATAGTGTCGCAGCAGTGTCGCGAGCGCCGTCTTCGCAGACATCATCGCGTATTGAACGCCTGGAAATAATTAATGAGTTTAGGCTGGCCCTTTCAGTAACATAAGTTCTTCTCTTTCCAGCTTATGGCGTCAATCGGCCGGTCGGTCGGCGCCGCGCCGGTAGAGTAAATAAAAAACTGCAAGCTTTATTAGTTTTATCGCCTTCTAGGCATCCGCATACAACTTAGTAAAGAACCATATTGTTTTATCATTCCTATTTTTCACTGTCAATTATATCAATTACCGTATCACATATACCTCAAAACATCAGTATCTAAATCGACAAATGCAATAATAACACAAATCACACGCGTACTGCCAGCCGTACACCTAGCTGGTACTTCTACTTGAGTAATAGCAAAGAATAATAAATAGTACCGTAATAGTTAAAATTATTTGGTTTTGTTGTCTTCAGTTGCTGTAACTGGTCATTATTTCATTAGTACGTTGGTGTTGCATCCCGTCTCTACACACCACCACACCATCGCCATGAACTGCAATTGGTGCTAGTATGCCGTCAACATCAGACTTCGTGAACTTCGAATGAGTAGGGGGCACACATTCATGATTCGACATAGACTCCGATGTAAACACCTTGTCTATTAAATCAGTTGGATATCTTAGGCACTCTGTGTCTCCGTAACCTATCCTATCTAGGGCCAGGAAGTCCTGGCGACAAATCCACCCTTCAGGATCTTTTGTGCCAACGTAACCGTGGCCAAATGCGATTTAGTGGACCTTTGAATTCTTCTTTGGCGTATGATGGTTTCTTTAGGATGTTTATCTTCACCGAGCCTGTGTTCGGAAACTAAGTGGCACGGGTGGGGTTTGAACCCACGATCTCTATTTTCGATCCACGGCGATTTCTTGAACCATAAGTTTCTAAGGGTTCAAAATTACCTTCGAAATCTAATATTACTGCTTAGATGATTGTACTTACCAAGACAGTTCCTGGGGCCATAGCTGAACGGCATGAACTGCGCTGGGTGCTTCAAGGGTGTGTCCAGGAATCTCTCAGGTCGGAACTGCTCTGCATCATCCCCCCAGTAGCGTGGGTTGCGGTGCACAGCCCAGATAGTTATTACCACTGTGCAGTCCTTTACCAGGGTTATGCCTGACGCTGCAATTAAATTTAGGTTAGGTATAAACTGAAAGTACTGGCACTGTGCGTGGAGGTGGAGGGCAAACTTCAAAGGTCTTAGAAGGAAATGATCCGAAATGAAGAAATCCGCCGGATAACTAAGTTCACCGACATAGAATAAGGAAGCAGAAGTGGCAACAATCATATTTCGCAGAACCGTTGAAGTAGGCGAGTTCTACGAGAACCGCGTATTGGTAATTAAGAGCAGCGTTGAACGCCCCATTTGACAGATGGACGGACGGCCTGAAAAGGCGTCCGGATGCAAATGGATGGGGAAAACGGATGACCGCGCATGGATTTTTACCCTGGGTTTATACGCCTGCCTAATAGATATCTCGACTCGAAAAGTCGCCAAATAAAGTCATGAATTAGGAGCATTAGAAGATTTCAGGGCTCATTAGTATGATTTTGCCTGTTATAGATACAAGAGCCAAAATAAAATCAAATGTGAGACGAGGTTTCATTATGACAGGCTTAGTATAACATATTATAATCAACCTATCACAACAGTTTATTTACCAAAATCGGAATAAGAAAGTTAAGTAAAGACGGGTTCCATAGTTAATAGGAACGAATGTTGATGCGATAATGTGAGGCCCTCTATCCTTATATGCTATTTCGGACGTGGCGGTTGACTCAGGGCCACCTGGATCGATTCGGACTATTAAACATTTTAGATTCTGTTCGGTCATGGCTGCTTTCGAAAGAAACTTCATGATTTATAGTGGTGTGAGATGAGTGTAAGCTTCAGTGGCAAAGCAGAAGAGGATGTGCATCACGCGCTGTGGGATTGCCCACATATGAGGATTTCAGGCGTAAGTCAATGGAATAGAACGAGAAGAAGGCCCGATCTAATACTGCGATCTCGTGAGATCGGAGACGAACTTAATAGAGAAACCAGCAAGCAGGAAATTACTGAAATTAGCTTTATTGTTATGTACTTTGGTTTTGTACTCACACAAACCAACTATTAAATCAATAATTCCAAATTGAAGATGGGGTTGTTAAAATAGCCGATTTGAATGCTTCCACAGCTTCTTTGGGGTATCCAAACTTTTGACGTATAGTTCGTTATCGATGGATTAATCGTTATTTTGGTGATTCGGTGCATGTGTTACGTGGAAGCCTACAGCCTGGCATTGGTAGGTTGCTAAGTAAATGACAAAACTGTGTTGAGACTCTGTATTAACGATGTTGCCTTTAAATCCACAATATGTCTTCCATGGTAATACTAACGCAATGTGACGTCCTTGTCCACGTGTCTCAATATGAGCGGGACAGGCGGGTACAGTCGCAAGGTCTCCTTGACTACTGCGTCCAGGTACTTGAGCCGGGGCAGGTCCTCCGCCACCACAGGCCTATGAGAGTTCCCGAACACTTCTTGTATCCTGTTTATAGAACTATATCATTCATTTATTTCATAATAGTGATGTACCTTTGAAAAAATGTTGGAGCTTTTTGACTTGTCTTTTCTAAGTAGTGTCAGTAACGACAAAGTGAGAATGTTACGATGGTTTCTTTGAAACATTTGACCTTATTTAAACAATTGACTGATTTTAATTCACACTTTGGTGACTATAAATACACACTATATAATGCCATTCTAGGATTTTCTCCTGTGCTATGAAAAGATTAAAGAGAGAGAGGGAGAGAGAAAGAGAGACAGATTTCATCCAAAGTCATAATCCTGTAATGCACCTAGATAGACTTGGTACATAATTTTTTTTGCGCGAATATTACTATTTTTAATATTTAGATATTTTTCCTCTAAGTCTCGTTCGTTTCTTTCCATCATGCATGATATATTGATAAATATCTAAACCATCGAATAGTTGAAAATCGTTATCAAGTTTAAAAGTAAAGTATGCTAATATATTTCCTTACTCTTCATAGACTCTCTGCTGCACGTCCTGATGTCTGGCCAGCATGCGGATGACGAAACCGATCCCCACTGCCGACGTGTCGGTTCCAGCCATCACGATGACTTCAGTCTCCTCCGCAAGTTCCAAGTCCGTGTACCCTCGCTCACCGCCTGATGAGTCGATCAGCATCTCCAGAAATGTTTTTAGGCTTTTCGGTTTTTCGGCTGAAAATGCGACAGTTACATAGACTTGGCCTTGAATGGGTGAAGTCCTCAAAATTTAATTGTAGTGAAAACTGTATTCCAACCATAGATTACAAAATTTGTGTAAAATAGAATAAACCAAATTTTATAAATAACATAAATGGTAACTAGTTTTTTAATAGTCGCGTCGCTCAAAAACTTTCTTTTTTCTATGTCATTGTCATCATCATCATCTGCTTGCTATAATCCACTGCTGGACATAGGCTTCTCCCAAGGCGCGCCTCCAAACCCGAGCCTCGGTTCTTCTCATCCAGTCACTGCCTTACGCAGATTGTCGCTCTATCTAGCCAGAGGGCGTCCCACGCTACGCTTGCTTTTTGTATAAGGTAAACAACAGCTTTATTCCTACCTATCTATATAAATTCTACGAAACCGGAATTTTGTAACTAGTTTTGATTTTTATGAAGAAACTATCTAATCAATTAAAACGTAAACTTCGCGTGTCTGTACATTGAAAATATTGCACACAAAAATCGGGGGGTCTAAGGATAAGTAATAGAACACAATATTTTGATCATTTTTGTCTGATTGTCTGTTTAGCTGTTAGTTTGTGCACGCATCACGTACAAACTACTGAACCGACTTTGAAGGATTTTTCACAAAAACATAGCGCTTAACATTTAAGACTTTACTCCATCGTGAGAGCGGGAGTGGGAGCGGAGCGGGCGTCGGGGTCGGAGTCTAAGTCGAAGTCGGGTTGAGAGTGATTGACAGCTAGTCTAATAAATAAAAGAAAAACGCAAACTTCGCATACCTGTACACTAAACATATTTGGTAGAAAAATTAGAGTATAAGGATAAGTAGGTAATATAACACATTAAGATCGTATTTGGAATTGTGGTCTGTTTGTGTGTTTATATGTTTGTTTAACAAATAAACACACAAACTACTGAACCGATTCTGATGTAGTTTTCGGAAAAACATAGCGCTCGATTCGGAGCAACATTCAGTCCTTATTCATCAAAATCGGCTTACTCAATCAAATGTCAATATATCACAGACTGTAGTTTACAAAACTAGTTACATTAGTATACACTCTACTGAATGATGATACAACCACTAACCTGGACCGTGATGCGCTGTCGCAGTTTTTCTGTCTCGTTCTTCCTTTATTGCGCTTCGTTTGTATTTTATTGTCTAAAATAAAATTAACAAAACATTTTGTTAGACCCAGGTTCAGTTGACAGGTTAGTTATAGTTGTGGTCAGTGTATCCTTTTATAATATATTTACTAGCTGTTTGCCCGCGACATCGTCCGCGTGGATTAGGTAACATTACAAATTATTAAGTATTAACTAAATCCTAAAAAAATCAATTAATCTGGTTATGAATTCATCATATCAGCCTTCAGACGTCCACTGCTGGACATAGGCCTTCCCCAATGCAAAACCACTACAACCGATCCTCTGCCCTCCGCATCCAGCCGCCTCCAGCCACCATCTTCAGGTTGTCGGTGCGTTCCACCCTGCGCGTGCCGATCCGTAGTCTCCACTCCAGAACTCATCTGCCCCAATGGCCATCGGCTCTGCGACGGATGTAACAGTCAACAAAATCTTTTGGCTGTGTCGGTCACCTTTGTTCTTCGTCGGATTTCTTCATTATGAATCATATCATTCAAAGAGACCATTATGCATTGAAGAAATTTATTTACATAAATTAGCCGTGGTACTACTGAATTACTGTTTTACTACACACTTTTTTATATATTTTATGTTTTATTATTGCGCAAGAAGTAACGTATTTGTTATCTAAATTTAAAACAAAGGTTTTATCGCAAGGGTAGGATGTATCATCTACGCCCCGCTCCCATTCCTCCATTCCCTCTTTCCCCCATCCCCACACCTTCCCCTCCCACACCTCACTCTACCTTTCCCTTTTCTCAACACGTTAAAAACTCCTTTCCCACCCAGCCACTTCCATCCTACCCTCCCTGCCTTCTCCCTTTCTCTTCCTTCTACCCCCTCTCCTTTCCCCTATCCCTCCATTTTTTGCCTTGCCTTCCCACCGCACCCTTCCCTCTCTTTTACCACCTCCCACTTCCGCTAGCCTCGCTCTCCTCTTTATCCCCCTTTCCTTTTCCCTAACCCCTTTCCCAATTCCCCTCCTCCCAACCTCCCTTTCTCCTCCTTCCCCTCCCCCTCCTCCTTTCTGCCACTCATACCCTCCATTTTATATACCCAATTAACTATACAACGAAATGCCTGTCAGGCAGTGACCGGCTACAGGGCCACTAATAATTTTTTTGTATAGAGACTTGTGGAAATACCTAAAAATACAACAACTGAAATAAAATTAAAAAAACTATAGTTGAGCAGGTCCAGGTCTAGGGCCACGTCCATCCAGGTTCGGGGCCAGCTACATTTCCAGATCCAGATCCTGCTCCCACTCCTGCATCTACCCCCCTTAACCCTGACCTCAACCATGCCCTCAATCATCCCCTCAGCCCTCCCCATAACCCTCCCTTCAACCCTCCCCTCAACCCTCCCCTCAATTCTCTTTCACTCTTACCATCGTCGCTCCAAATGTACTCCTAAATAATCCATCGTAATCCAAATTTCGCCGAGCACTGTGGCATACCAGTGTAATTTATGCGAGTTTTTTTATTAACGAAGGTTTTTTATTAAAGAACACTTTTAATTCGCATAATTTTTGAGATAGCTGATTGTGATGAAATAAAACCTGAAGCGCCCGCTTCCGCTTCCGCTTACGAATTCCGTCGAGTATTTACACCCTACATTTCTTTGTTGTATACTAAAGCAGTGTAAGCGAAAACTGTAAATTTTTGAGTGACTGCACCGATTGTAATTAAATAAAGCCTATATGTTACACCGAATTAAGAACTATGTTTCTGTGGAAAGTCCATGAAAATCGGTTCAGTGGTTTTTAAGTGATGCGTGCACAAACAAATAGATAAACAGATAAAGAGGCAAAAATTTCAAAAAAGTGTTCTATTACTTATTCTTAGACCCTCCAATTTTTTTTGCAAATATCTTCAATATACAGACACACTAAGTTTACGTCTTTATTTATTAGATAACTTATACCCGATTGTGTCCCGAATTCCAAGATATTAAACAGTGAAAACGCCGTCTAATTCTGTTTAGTAGTTTCCAAGATTAGCCCTTATACGAGGTTGCGGTATCTTTTCTCTGAATCTTAAAACAAATATTTTATCGGAAGGACATATGCCTTTACCCCTCCTCTTAGTCTCCTCTTCCCCCTCGCATTTCCCTCCCCGCTAATCTGATAAGATAATCCGCACGCAACGGTCCATGTAGCTTATCGTCGCCGAACTAAGTGACATCATCTTCGAGCATACATAGTAAGGCAGCGGTTTAGTACCCTCTCATCAGATATGTTCATGTCCACTGGGTTCGAGAGCCCACAGAACATAGCGACAAATGGCGCAGACGTCACTTACGAATGCATCACCGAGAGTTTCGTCCCAATTTCGGTCGTCATCCAGAAGGTGCCTTGCGCTGCAGGCCGCGTGGGTCGTAGGGTGTTCAACACCATCCATCGTTTGAGCAACGTAAATGAGGAAGCGCCGTGGACAGTGTGCAGTAACATAATTAATAAAATTCACTGTTACTGGGATGAACAGTGTACACGCTGCCTAAAGTCTGCTCTGTGTAGACACCCGTACCCATCCTCCAATTGCCCCGTCGACGTCGATTAAATAAACCTCTATGTTTGTTTTTTATATGTGTAGTACGACGGCACCTGGTTATATATAATATACTTTTGACAAAATCATCCTCTAGACACAGTCTGAATAACGCTAGAAGTGTGTTTTGCAGAGGATTTCAAGACGTTCCCTGTATAAATACTTTTCCCCGGAATAGTCTCTTTTCAGATTTCACAATTATAATTTCCTTTTTACCTCAGTTTTGAAAAATGTATTGCAACATAGATCAAAACCTGCTTTAGTAGACCTCTGAAATAGACCATATTTGTACAGTACTAAAGTTTTTGGTAGGTAGCTGGTTTACTATTTCTTAGACATATTTTTAGATTTTATATATTATGTTAATCCGGGATATACATTGTCACGGTACAAAGTTTCGTCAAAATCCGTTCAGTAGTTTTTGCGTGATGCCCTAACAAACAATACAAACAAACAAACAAAAATTTAAAAACTGTTCTATCATGTTTAGTTACTTATTTTAAGTCGCCCTGGTTGGTTTTTTCCGAATATATTCAATGTACAGACTATTTGCATTTACGATTTTATTATATGTATAGAGTATAGATAATTATTATTCATTCTACGAACCTTATTTATAAATTCACGTACTATGCCATGAACTTTTACCAGTTTTCGACAGGACGACGTGAGCTTGTACATGAAGTCATTGTAAACCAAAGGCTGGAAAACTCGGGCCCCAATCAACTCGGTCCCCGTCTCGAAGGCCTTCAGAAACGGATGGTTGGGGTTCCCTTGGGCATTCACATGCACTCCTAACGTCCTCCTCCTCCTTTACGTCTGAGTCAAAACTGTGTATCACTGAAAGAAAAATCTAGTTCTGTTTACCAGAATATTGCTAAGATAACTAGATTTTATTGTAGTATATGTGACAACTATTCATTTTGTAGACGTTACTAGAAAATTCTGGTTCCTCCATACCATATTATCTAGTAACGTAAACTATAATTTTGGTACATATTAATAACATATTTCATAGCAGCAACAAACCTATCTGTAGCCGTAACATAACTTTAGTTTGACGTAACTATACGGCTATGTTTTTATCACTATATTTTTTGTGCAGTTTACCAGAATTTTATTAGTGTTAAAAATCATTATAGTAGCTTGAAACTATCGGTTTGTAAATATTACAAAAAAATATAGTACTGAGTACTAAATAATTTTACGCATTGCTAAATATTTTGTAGGCGTCACCAATTAAATAGTTAAGAGTATTGAAATATATTATTGTCATTACTATAACATATTGTAGTCATTACTATAATATATTGTAGCCATTACCAATCATATAGTTATGTGCACTAAAATATATTGTTGCCATTATGAAACAGTTGGGTGCATTAAATATATTGTTTAATTTAACATATCGTAGGTGTTTTTTAAATAAAGCAAATAAGCAATTTTTATAAAAATCTATTTTCTACAGCAGGGCAGAATATAGATTTTCATAAAGAAATGCTTATTTGCTATTTTTACAATACACCGATGATATATTAAATTAAACAATATACTTATTTTAATACACCCAACATTCATATTCATCATACGAACATTTGCCCCTAGCGGGATTCGAACCCGCAACCTCCGGCATGATAGTCCGTGAGCTACCCGTTCCGCCACGGAGGTCGTCGTATGTATGTATTTCATTTAACGGGGGGGTACACCCAACTGTTTCATAACGGCAACAATTATTTTAGTGCTCTCAAGTATTTTATTAAAATTTATATTCTGAAATAATGTTAGGGCAGAATATATATTTTTTTAATATAATATGCTTGTTCGCCTACAATATTATGATGTTTAACATCAGTTTTTACTAAAACGACACATTTAAGATATGTAATATTTAATTTTTAAAAGGTAATTCACAATCCTCCTATTGTGGAGGCAATCGTACAGTTTTCCCTCAGCTAGTCTTCGAATCTTTAATTGCGAATTACTGATGTAGGGTACAAAATACGCAGAAATATTTTATTGCTAACTATGCTTATAAATTGTTGAGCATATTAAAAAATCGTAGAACCGGATGTGCTTTTGGTTGGATCTTCTTCCAGTATGTAGTTTATGATGATGTTCAAATTTTTCTGTAACCGTTGTTCGAAAGCACACCAGTTTCTTGCTAGATATTTAAGAGTCCCCTGCCTTCCAAGGTATATCCTGCAGTAAATCATTCAGTCTCTGCAAAATTGTTATTATTATTAGGCAGACAGTTTACTAAATAACAATAATGTTCCGAAATGGACTGCAAAGTTAACGTCGTAATACAAACTTGTTACACTTACCAGCACCAGTTTTTGGTTAACTGAGCATCATCGTCAATAATAAGGATTATATGTTCGGAGTTCAGTACTAAAGTTACCAAAGTTATTTTATTCTCTGTAAAAAAACAATATTGTCTATTAAAACACATAGCAACAATGTAATACAAATAGGTAGGTATGTAGGTACAGTCAACCGTATACCAAGCGTAACAAATGCGACTGTATGGCCACACAAGTCCAACAAAAACGTAATGCTTGATGTGCTGTTGACTGTAGAGTTCTTCACAGTACAGGTAGGCGGAATCATGCAAAGGTATGGTAGGTACTTTAATGCAGCTAAGTATTAAAAGTCATCGCACACTATTATACCTACTCAACCCCGATGAGTGGAAAGCTTGTGGGCAATGCAAGCTGTCTGCAAACTATATTTACTGTATGTGTACTGTACGTAACACAATTTATGCTTACTCACATTTCAGTGTTTTCTTTGAGTTGTGATGGCATCGGGTTGAAATCGAGTCGTTATAGTGAGCGATGACCATAATAAGTACAGTGCTGTACATTCTCAATTTCTTGTACACAGAAGTAGTTACACACTAACCTATATAATTGAGGTGATTTAGGCTTGCATAGGAAAATAGATTAGATTAAAAACTTACCGGCGAATTTGGGAATGTACTCTGCTAATTCCCATGATTCTAATAATTTCGACACAAGAGGTGTCCATCGTGAAGTAAAAAACACCACAAATCCTGTTTTTAATCAGGATAATTCACATTAACTTATTTTTGTTGGGAGCTAGGTAACGTAGTCAAAGCGCGTCGTTGGTGAATGAAAGAAGAATGGCGCGGGCGCGGTAATGTTCTTAAAACTTCGTTTGGTTTACGATAACTTTGTTAATTGTTACAAAAAGACTGGTAAAGATAACAATATCGTATAGTAACTGGTACCAGATTTTTATTTATTATTACCATACTTACAAGTTTATTTGTCATTAACATACTATATTGTTAACATAAATACTAAATTTAGTAAGAGTAAAAATATTGATGTTATTGACAATAATATAAACGGTTAAGGGAAATAAAGTCTGGTAAAGGGAACTATACAAAACTAGTACCTTTAACCATTAATAGTAGTTTGCTTTAACCTGAATAGTTTGTAGAGATAGCTAAAATAATGTAATCTTAAATAAACAGTTGGTTCACTGAACAAATTATTTTTGTGAACTTAATCATTTCGTATAGTGCTGTGCACCAAAAGCATATGTTTCTCAGTAACTAGATAACTATTAAACATAACTATATTTTATTGTAATGTTTACTATAATTATCTACTAGAATATTCTAGTATTTACAACGATGTTACTATTTGTCTCTACAAGTAATTGAGGTAGATATAACAAAAATATGTTTATGTGCACTAGAATCACAACAACCATACAATCTGGGGGGCAATTCTACTATTTTCAACATTTATCGTTCGTTTAAACAATAGTTACGTTTAAGTTTCAGTTTTTAACAAACGCTATTTTGACAGCAATGCGTCTCGTTTTTACCTGAGACAACTGTCAAAATGTAGAAAAACGTTCGTTCCATCTACGACTGACGTTTGTTTAGACGTTAGCTACGGCTGAAGCGCAGCTGAAGCACGAACGTTGTGCGCAGCGGAGTACGAATAGTGTTAACACTTGCGTTTCAGCTGCAGTTGAATTGCGTTTTATGCGAAAATGCGTTAGTAGAATTGGCCCCCTGGTAATATTGTAAAATATTTTTCTCTCCGTGTACTATCACAAATGTTGTGCCTTCCACCGCGAAAATGTTTCCCCTATCACCAAGGGTGTACTAATTGAATCTTACTAATCAAGGGTGTACTAATCGACGTTCATCGATTTATTTTGCTACTGGTCTATGCTCATTTGATAGCTAATGAGTACTCACCGCACACCGAGTCCATAGTGTAAGTGGTGAGGTAGGGCCACATGGAGAAGGACCCTTTGTGGCCCGCGAGTCCCAGCTTCTGCACCAGGATGCGGGCCTGCTCTGAGAACACCTCCACGAACTGGGCAAGATTCTTTGGATTGAACGTGGGAGCCATAATCTTGCGTCGGAGCCGCCAGATGTTGACTAATATTAGAGAAAGAGACAGCAGTGATATTAGAGTCCGTTTTGCAAGAAATTTAAACCCTCAACAATAATAAGAAAATCCACCGAGTATTCATAAAGACTGGATCCATCGAACGGAGTAATATCAGCGCTAAGTCGAGCGTCTTAGACAATTTTTCTAACAGTAGCTGATTGAAAGCGTTGATATTTTCGTTGTAGGTACTAGTGAGTGATGTATCTATTAAGTAGTTAGTTACTATTAAGTTATCTGTGGCCATACGCGCTCGACAGAATGCGACCGAGAGCGGAAGGAAAATGCGGTGCCGAGCCGAAAGTCTGTACCCTTAAGTGAATTTTTTTTATTTTATTTTTTTATTTTATTTATTAATTCTGAAACCTACAGCTAATTTACAAAAATATATAATACAGTATAATATAAATTAAACATTAGCCATTAACAGATTTCTAATATATAAACATAAACATTATTGCATAGGGTAATAAAAGTAGACAAAAGTAGGAGGGTACAGAAGAAAAAAAAATTAGATAGAAATCAAATAGGAATGAATAAATTATCTACAATCTACGTCGTCGTCGCAATGAGAGTTGAGTGCGTGTACGTGAGGAGTGTGTGTGTGGGGGTGCGTGTGCGCATGTGTGTGTGACTAGGCGAGCGATACGAAGCGAGGAGAGGCGAGGTGGGGGGGGGGGGGGGGGGCTGCTATGCAGGTGCTCGTTTTGGTTGCACGTAAGCTAAGGTTTACATGGCGTGTACAAATACATTATAATAGAATTAGAATTCACCATCTATCTGTCGTCGACTGCTGAAAATAGCGTTTGGTACTCGTAACCATCGGTTCTGTGGCACTTCGTCCACATAGTTTTCGATATTTACACATCTTGAATTTCAAAATAAATATCATTTTTGTAATCAACGTCCCTAAAACCTCAAAAATGACATAAATTCATATTAATTTAGTTTCCCGTAGGGATGAGATGTTTTTCGGGATAAAAACTGTCCTATTCCAGGACCTAACCTATATGTGTACCAAGTTTCATCCTGATCCCTCCAGTGGTTGAAGCATGATTGAGTAACAAACATCCAAATTTTCGCATTTACAATATTAGTGGGATATCTCTCTAAATATGTAACGAAGTATGTAAATGGCATTTTTAAAAGTTACGCCAAAAATAAAGGTCTAGTATGTTATACCCATGAAATTTTTTTATAAACAAGATTCCGATTTACAAACAGCAAACACCTGACCGTTAGGAGATAAGAGGCAGCGTGCGGAGCAGACAAAAAATATTACCTCAATAATTTTACATAATTATTCTATTATTAAAATTGTATAGGTAATACGTAACAACAAATATCTGTTCAATCCGTTCAGTAGCTTTCAAGTTATAATGCGGAGAGATATATCCTACTATCCTTCATACTTATAAAATGCGAAAGTTTGGATGTCTGGATATTTGGATGTTTATTCTCAATCACGCTTCAACCACTGGACGGGTCGAAATGAAACTTGGCACACATATAGGTTAGGTTCTGGAATAGGAGATAGGATAGTTTTTATCCCGAAAAAACATCTCACTCCTACGGGAAGTTATTTAATAGTTTGTAATGTATAGTTGTCCACGCGGACGAAGTCGCGGGTAATAGTTAGTACAGAATAATTCTTACCTGGCGCAAATATGCTCCCGTTTCCGAGGACGAAACGCACGAACCTCACGATGTCACCCTTTTGTAGGCAGTTCTTGCAGACGAACTCAACGATAGCGGCATCCGATACATCTGCCGAAATTACACATTGTAAATCCTAATCTATTTTATGGACGACTAGCTGCGCCCGCGGCTTCGCTTGCGTGGACTACGCACTCTCAATCCGACTTCACCTTCCCGCTCCCGCTCCCACTCTCTCGCACACATCCACCCCCACCACCACCCCCACGTCCGCGCCTACTACAGCTCCAAATGTAGTTCTATATGTTCTCACGCAGTGTTTGCGAGTTTTCGAAAACTATAAATTCGCATAACTTTTGATTGACTGGGTCGATTGCAATGAAATAAAGCCTATATGGGAGCGGAAGCGGGAGTGGGAGTGGTAGCAGCGGTTGAAACGGAAGCGGGAGCGGGAGCGGATTTCTGTAGTTCACGCGACCGGAGCCGCGGGCACAGCTAGTTCAATAATATGTTTACTTACTTAAATACAGATTGTCTCCCAGCCATAGAGCCAATATACCATCCTTGGCGATGGATTCCTTTCCAAACTTCTGAATACCTTTCATATGATCTGAAAAATTACACCTATATTATAATTTCAATAAGTCTTTAAAGTGCGTCTTGCCTGTCATGGACTATACGGCGCTATGGAGAGGGCAATGCTCGGAGTTTCTTTAAAGGAATCGTCGGAATCTCTGTTGTGACCCTAAACGAAGATAAACGAAAGGATTAGTAACATGAAAACATCTGTCGCACAACTGATGGCCGCGGGGGCAGAAGTTTCGAACGTCCCGCCGCGCCGCTAGAAAAAGATGGCCGTAAGCGGCTGATGCGGCGGGCCGGGGACCGGATGTGGTGTCCATTGAAGGCATATATCCAGCAGTGGCCGTGGAAAGGCTGATATTATGATAATTACACGATCACTGACAATTTTTAGTTATATTTTCACAAGAACCCTGTAAGATTGGCTGGAAGAGATCTCTTTTAGAGATAAGCTCGCATTTGTACACAGAATTTGTAACTGTATTTAGTTTTAAAACTTGTGCAATAAAGAATATATAATAAAGAAAATGTAGCTACCGTTTAACTCAAACCCCCACTTTTGTCGTCAATAAAAATGGGGTTCTCCTTGTGAAAATTTAAATAAAAATTGTCAGTAATTGTACAAGTTGGCTTGTATTAAACTTCTTTAATTAATTATACTTAAAAACATTTAAGAAATAAAACAACTCGTTGACATGTCACTAGGCGCGGAAGGCCGTTTATGTTTTTTATTTCTCTAGTGTTGTAGCAACTAGTGCTGTGACCTTACACCCTTTCTCTTACAAGTCAATAATTATAAAAATTAATAAGAAACTTATGGTAACATGAAATGCCTAAATCAATCAACCCTAAACCTAGGAGGTAATTTAATGGTACCTCGATCACGCAGATTGTACGCAGTGGTGAATCCCATACTTACAGGAACATTCTGTGTTAACAAGTCATTCTGTTCTGACTTCAAGGTATGCTGTATAGTAGCCCGACGCTGCGGGCTGGCAGTGCCCACAACCTGCGTAACATCAGTCGACTCAGGATCAACACTATGTGACTGATGCCCTGAATATACCGGGTCCACTTCGCTAAGGTTAATAGACGAATACCTTTTGGGTAATACCATATGTCCACTAAATTTACGAAGGTGTCGTCTATTTCTAAGCACTTTTGTTCCATTGGCTAGTTGGACCAGATATCTTCGAGGCTCCTTAGTCTTTTTTACTACAACACCCGGAGTCCACACATGTTTAATAAACTCAAATACATAAACCCTGTCACCAGCCTTTAGCTCTGTTAAATCTTTAGAGTTGCGATCATAATAATACTTTTGGTTCTCCCTTTTTTCCAATATTCTTTGTTTAACCAACTTATTGATTGATGGCTTCAGTTGGTGCAATGTACAAGGAATTTTAGTTTTAAGGGATCTATTAAACATGAGTTGGGCTAGAGACAGACCCATGTCATTCAAAGTTGTATTCCTGTAATTTAACAAAGCTATGCTTATACTTGCATTGTCATCCACGGCTTTTTTAAGGAATGTTTTACAAATATTTACCCCCTTCTCAGCTAACCCGTTGGATTGAGGATACTTTGGGCTTGAAAAAATACACTCAAAATCCCACTCTTTAGCAAATAGCCTAAATTCAGCACTATTAAATGGTACATTATCACACAGAAACTTTTGAGGGATCCCAAGTCGGCTAAATATTACACAAAGAGCCTTTATTACAGTTCCTGCATTTTTTGAGCTCAAATAAGCCATCTCAATCCAATTACTGAAGGAATCAATAACAACAAGATAGTCTTTGTTGTTATAAGTGAATATGTCACAGGCAACACGCTCCCATGGCCTTGATGGCATTTTATGTTGCAGCAAAGATTCTTTGTTATTCGCATTTTGATACTTCATACAAATTTGACAACTTTTAACATGCTCTTCAATCTGTGAAGACATTCCTCTCCAGTACAAACACTCCCTAGCTCGCCTTTTACATTTATTAATGCCAAGATGACCTTCGTGAATGAGATGTAACATTTGATTAATTAAATGACTTGGCACAACCAACTTTTTATCAAGAAACAAGAGACCCTCATCTATTATCAAATTTTCTTTTAAAGTATGAAAATGCTTCACTGCAGGACTTAGACGTTTTGGATTAGGCCATCCTTCTCTTACATATTTAATGACCTGTGCCAATACAAGATCTTCCGCAGTGCATTTTCTAAACTCATTTTTTCTGCGTTCTGAAATAGGTGCATGACGAGCTAAGTTGTGAACGAGACGTTCTTGTGAATCATTAACTTTAGGACATACCTTAAGACTTGCTCTGGATAAAAAGTCAGCAATGTACATTTCCTTGCCTGGAGTGTATTTCACTTCTAAGTCATACTCAAACAATCTCAATAACAATCGTTGTAATCTAGGACTCACTTTTACAAACTCCTTATTGAAGATGGACTCTAAGGGTCGATGATCACTCTGAACATGAACTTTCCTCCCATAAATAAAATAATGAAATTTTTCTACACTGAAAACTATGGCCAACAGCTCTTTTTCAATTTGGGAGTATTTTTTTTCTGATGAATTTAAACTACGAGAAACAAATCCAATCGGCTGACCTTCTTGAAGAAGACAACTACCAAGCCCTTCACTACTAGCATCACACTGTATAGTGAGAGGCTTCGTTTTATCAAAATAGACTAAAACTGGCGCCTGAGTTATGATCTGCTTCAAATTCTGCAATGACTCTTCATGTTCAGACAACCATCGCCATGGCACATCAAGCCTAGTCAGATCCCTTAAGGGCGCTGTTACTTTGGACATGTTAGGTATGAATTTAGACAAAAACTTTGCCATGCCAAGCAACCTTAAGAGGTCCGTTCTATTCTGAGGTGTGTCAAATTTTAATATTGCATCTACATAATTTTTGTCAGGACTAACACCATCGCTAGAAAATGTGTGTCCAAGATATTTCACTGACTTTTGCCTAAATTGTACTTTGTCTTTATTAAATCTTACATTATTTTGACGAGCCACTTCCAGTACCTTGCCAAGGTTGTGATCGTGCTCAGCTGCAGACACTCCCGCGATGATAAGGTCATCGAAATAGACATCCACACCAGGTAATCCACCAAATATTTCATAGTTTAGTCTCTGAAACACTTCAGGTGCGGATGACAAGCCAAAGGCCAATCTTAGGAATTTATAACGCCCGAATGGAGAGTTAAATGTGGTGAATTCAGAGGAGTCATCTAGTTCCACTTGTAAGTACCCATCTTTCATGTCTAAAACTGTGAAGTACTGCATGCCCCCAAGCTTGGCAGTGATGTCTTCAGCTGTTGGAATAGGAAAGTGTTCACGTTTTATAACTTTGTTTAAATCAGTCGGATCTATGCATAATCTTAGGTCTCCATTTTTCTTTGTGATTATTACAAGAGAATTTACCCAGTCTGTCGGATGTTCAACACGTTGAATGATGCCATCTCTTTCCATTTGATCCAATTTGGTCTTGAGTTTGTCATGCAATGCTAAGGGAACGCGCCTGGCTCGATGTACTTTTCCTACTGCTCCTTCTTGTAACTGTATCCCATACTTTTTGGGATATTTCCCTAAGCCTTGAAATAAATCCTCATTTTCTTTTACAAGTTGCTCAACATTAGCATATTTAGCATTGTCCACTGCTGCAATGTCTCTGGTAAACAGTTTTAGCCTCTCTGAGGTCTCTAGTCCTAACAATGGAGTGGCATTAGCTACATCCACAATTAGAAATTCAATCATATATTTGTTTCCTTTCAGCTCGCATGGTAGTACCATAGATCCAAGCGGCTTTAATTCACCACCTCCATATGGCAGTAAAACGTCTCTGTTAGGCATTAATGGAACTGACCAGTCAAGGGTTTTGTAAATAGCAGCAGGCAGGATATTTGGTTCACAGCCAGTATCAATTTTAAAAGCAATTAATTGTTTGTTGATGAGAATGTTTTCATACCAACCTCTGCCTCCAATAGCATAAACAAAGAATTCTTCACCTTGATCCTCTTTATTTGTGTCACTTACTGTGACAACATTCACACTGTTGCATTGTTTACTTTTACATACTGCTTGGAAATGCCCCTTCTTGGAGCAGTGGCTGCATATCGCATTATAAGCTGGACATCTACGTGGTGGGTGGCGGCGGCCACACCTATAACACGCGGCTTTAGTTGTTCTTACAGCGTCAATTTCAATGGTCTCAGTCTCATTACGCAGCTCTTTCATTTGTGAAGATGTAGACTCGCGCGACTTACAGATGTCGATGGCACTTTTCAATGTTAAATTACTTTCCCTCAGTAAACATTCCTGCGTTGAGCTATTCTGTATACCGAAAACAATGTGATCTCTAATCATATCATCAGTTTTATCATCATAACCACATGATGATGCCGCATGCCGTAGCTCTGTTAAAAATGTATCAAAAGATTGATCTTTCTGTAAAATATTCTTGAATTTAAATCTTTCAAATATGATGTTTTTCCTGGGTGCGAAATGATCGGTAAATAAGGCCGTGACCTCGGAGTATGTCAATTTTTCTCCTACCGGTTTAGTAAATGTTTTAAATATACGCAGCGATTCGCCACCCATTAAATTCAACAACAGGGCGATTTTTCTTTTGTCCGGCTCACTTTCTTGAATGCTAGCTTCTAAATAGTTCTCGAACTCCATGGAAAATCTACACCACTCCTGCTCAAGATTTGGAGCTAAGAAATTGATCTTCTCTGGTAGCCTCACGAATGATTCCATGTTTAGGCGATTTTACACCTGACACCATGTACAAGTTGGCTTGTATTAAACTTCTTTAATTAATTATACTTAAAAACATTTAAGAAATAAAACAACTCGTTGACATGTCACTAGGCGCGGAAGGCCGTTTATGTTTTTTATTTCTCTAGTGTTGTAGCAACTAGTGCTGTGACCTTACAGTAATCATGTAATTATCATATCACAACTTAGTCACCTGCTTCATAAATTTGACTGGGAATAGCGAGTTCTTATAATACTACAAACAAAATTTAGGATGCCAAAATACTAAAAGTAGAAATTTGTAAAACGTATGGATTGTTATGATTTAGTATTTTGATTTGACACTATTTTCAAATTTAATACATTTTTAGTAATGAATTGACTACCTACAGACTTTCATTTGTATGGAAATGTTTGCAAAGTTATTTAGTGCAGCTGGCGAATTTGTATACTTACATTTTCGGTTTGTAAACAGTGTATTACTATAACTCAAAAAGTAAAAGCCGTTCAAAGTAAAAATAAGTAAGTAATTTACCTTCGTCATTTCCATAAAAATGGAGAACGTGTCCAAAAATCGGCAAAGGTATGGAATCAGTTTTCAGCTGCTGATAAAGTTTGTTAAACTTTCTTGACTTCCATCGACGAATAAACATCCAAATTATAAAAACTGCTGTCAGTAAGAGCCACAACATTTTTATTTTTATTTTGGAAATACATACACGTGTTATAATAATTTTAACTCAAATAATTATATACTCGTCGCTGTCTTTGAATCAATAAAGTATTTCGTGAGGCGAGTCCAGTGGACTGTCTTCGTGAGACTTAGATGACTTACTACAAGGTTCGCAACTCGCGTGGCGACTACAGACCGTTTCTCTCGGAGAGTAGGTGTTGCCGGAAAAAAAAACCTATATTTAGGGTTATTTTAATTTTACAGTAATGCCGCTTCTTGTATCCAAAAAGTAATCATTATATCAAAAGATATCCGGTTTTGAAACGGAGTAATACATAATATTTGGTTTCCGTCAAAACGGTTTCCTTCTAGCGAAGTTTTTTGTCCGTCTGTCTTTCTGTCTGAATTGATAACTACTAGATTGAGCTAAAATGAAACATACATGCAAAGTTGCCTGGCACTGACAGGAATATCATGAAAAAAATAGATATTTCCGGAAAACTAAAAAAAATTACTGAACTCGTATATCTATCTATCTTTTATATCTATAAAAGAAGAAACTGACTGACTGACTGACTGACTGACATATCAACGCACAGCCCAAACCGCTGAGCCTAGAGGCATCAAATTTTGCACAACGGTTCCTTATATAGCATAGGCAAGCACTAAGGAACGGATTTTCAATATTCATCCCCTAAGGGGATCAAATGGGGGTTCAAAGTTTGTATCGAGAACGTCTATTAGATAAACCTATCAATTTAAAACTTTGTAGGAATACTTTAAAACCTTAATGATTCAACACGTGTTTTACAGTTTTTGAAAAACCATCCCCTAAGGGGCTGAAATGGAGTTCAAAAGTAGTAGTCTCCAAACCGATTGCTCTAGAAACTTCAAATTTAGCACAAAGGTTCCTTATGTATCTCCGGTATGCACTATCGAAGGCTTTTTCAAAATTCAACCCCTAAGGTGGTAAAATAGGGGTTCAAAGTCTGTATGGAGAAAAACTATTAGATGTTTCTCTCAATTCGAAATTTTGTAGGAGTACTCGAAAAACATAATGATTCAACAAGCATTTTACAGTTTTTGAAAAACCATCCCCTAAGGGGCTGAAATGAAGTTCGAAAGTAGTAGTCTTACAACCGACTGCTCTAGAAACTTGAAATGTATAGCAAAGGTTTCTCATGTATCCCAGGTATGCACTAGGGAAGGGTTTTTCAAAATTCAACCCCTAATGTGGTAAAATAGGGGTTTAAAATTTGTATGGAGAGTAATTATAAAATATTCCTATCAATTCCAAACTTTGTAGGAGTACTCTAAAAACATGTGTTTTACTGTTTTTGAAAAAACCATCCCTAAGGGGCTGAAATGGAGTTCGAAATTAGTAGTCTCCGAACCGATTCAAATTCAAATTCAAATTCAAATTGTATTTATTGCGTAACATGGGTATTTACATTAGTTTTGTTATATGGTAATAGTGAAGCCGTACATTTTCTACCATTTCTGGTGTGCAACAATTATTGGGTTATTTAGGTACTATACATATAAAAGACCAATACAATAATTACATCATAATATGTCAAAGTAACGTTAATAATAAAATCAAATAAAAAATAGTAAAAACAGTAAAAATAAAAATGTCATTCCGTATGTCTTACATAGATTATCTATCATTTACAAAGAATTCGTTAATGTCATAGTAACATTTATCAAGCAATAAAGCTCGAAGTTTTATTTTAAAGTGTGAGAGGGGCGCTTGTTTTATCCCCACAGGTAAATTATTAAATATTTTAGGGGCCATACATAGAAAACTTTTATGTAGCAATGCAGTATTTGATGATCGGAGACAAAGTTTCTTTCTATCACGCAAATTTAGTTCATGCACTTGGGATACATTGTCAAATAAATGCTCGTTTGTCTTAACAAAAACGGAAATTTCGTAAATATACAATGACGCGAGCGTAAGTATTTTTAGTTTTGCAAAGAAAGGTGCGCAACTTTCTGTTGGTTTGAGGTTGCAGATTGCTCTCACACACCTTTTCTGAGCTATAAATACTTGGTGATGCTGAGAAGAGTTTCCCCAAAAAATAACCCCATACCGCAGCCTGGACGCAACGCAGCCGTGATAGGCTGTCAAAAGGGTATCAGTGCTTGCCACTTTTGACAATTTATAAAGTGCATATGAAAACTGACGTATCTTTTTACACAGCTGATCCACATGTAGTGTCCATGAGCATTTCTCATCTATCCAAAGCCCTAGAAACTTCGTCGTATTTACAACTTCAATCTGCTGTCCGTTGTGGTTTATATTGGGATCGCTTAATTTGGGTGTTCTTTGTCTAAAATGCATTATTTTCGTTTTGTTTACATTTATAATTAAGTTATTATTATCCAGCCAATCGATTATATCTGTTAAAGTTTTGTTTATTTCAGATTCATAATTCTGATGATTATTTTTTTCTATTATAGCTGTGCTATCATCTGCAAAGAGCACCAACGGATGCTTGATATGTTTAGGAAGATCATTAATATACACAAGAAAAAGTAGAGGTCCCAAAACACTTCCTTGTGGAACCCCGTACTGTATTTCTTTACAGTGTGATAAGTAATGTTCTTCAGATTTGGTTTTTAAATTAAATTTGGTTATTTCTGTATATTGTTTTCTATGGCTCAGATAAGTCTTGAGAAGTTGAAGCACGTTACCTCGCACTCCATAGCAATGTAGTTTCTTTAATAGTATGCTGTGGTCAACGTGATCGAACGCTTTTGTCATGTCCATGAACAAAGCACAGACAGGAACCCTTTTATCCATCCGGGTCAAGACTGTATGCATTAAATCATATATAGCCAAATTTATATGTTTACCTTTTCTAAATCCATATTGTTCTTTGCATAAAATTAAATTCTTTTCTAAGAACGAGTATAATTGAGTGTATATAAATTTTTCAAATATTTTTGAAAATATAGGTATGAGAGCAATCGGTCTATAACAACTCATATCCTCTTTACTATTGTTTTTGAATAGCGGTTTGATGATAACTGTTTTTAGTTGGTCAGGAAAAACACCACTTTCAATTGATATATTGAAGATGTAACTCAAAGGATCAGCTATATGATTTGCTACTTGCTTTATAACCGTGGTACAGATTTCATCGTATCCTGTGCTGTTTTTGTTTCTTAATGATTTTATTATTTTTACAATGTCATTAGGTATAGCTGGAGTCATAAACATTGAGTGCTTGTTTAAACATAAATTAAGAGATGGCTTCGCACTTGAGACAGTAGATTTAATTTGGTCTATAAAGAAGTTGTTAAAAGAATTGGCTATATCAAGGGGATTCGTAATTGTTTGTCCATTATATTTTATTTGAGTCACGGTTTCTTTTGGGAAATTACATTTTGTGTTATTTATTATTTGCCAAGTAGCTTTAGCCTTATTGTCAGCAATCGCGATGTAGTGGTTATTCTGTGAGCGCCGTGTAAGATTTATAACGCGTTTTAGCCTTCTGGAGTAAGATATATACTTACTTTTATTTGCACTAGTTCGGTTTTTTCTATACTGCCATAACATCTCTCTCTTTCTTTTGCTACAAGAGACGATACCACGGGAAATCCATTTTGGTCGTTTATGTACATTAATATACCGTATTTCAAAAGGAAAGCATAGGTCATAAATTAGTTTAAAATTGTCAATAAAGCTCTTATAGGCACTATTTGAATCTTTATGATCATACACATCATTAAACGTTAGACAATTGAGGCATGTAGTAAATTTATGAATATTTTCTTTACTGTAGTCGCGGGTTCGTTTACGCCATCGTTTAAATGTGCAAGACCGTTTGACAGGACACTTAATTAATTGTGCCGTATGATCAGACAAGGCAAGTTCAATCACTTCCCCTTTACAGCCTCTAATGTTATGTATTATATTATCTATACATGTATTACTGCAGAGCCTAGTTGGTTGATTTATTTGAAAAATCAGCTCGTAACTTGCCACTAGCTGTTTAAATCTTCTAGTTAGATGGTTGTTTTCTAATATGTTAATATTGTAATCCCCACACAGAATGATATTTTTATTTGAGTTGACACATAGTTTATAGAGAATTGTATGAAGCTTGTTGAAGAATATGTCAAAAAAATTATTTCTATCACTGGTTTGTGGTATCCTATACAAACATACAACAATAATTTGGTGTTTGATTAATTCAATCGCACAACATTCGATAACATTTTTAATTGACAGCGATGAAATATCGCTTAGAATTCTATACTCATGGTCAGGCTTTATAAGAATGCATGCTCCTCCTTTTCTTTTATCTCTCGAGTAGGTAGTTGCTAATTTATAATTAGAGATTTCCAGGTGTTCTTCATCTCCTTGCTTCATATTATGCTCTGTAATACATATAACATCTATTAGCTTCTGATTTTTGGCCATTTCTTCTAAATGTACAGACAAACTATCTGACTTCGATATTAGTCCAGATATGTTTTGATGTAAAACATAGATGTTGTTATAAACGAAAAAAATCTTGCTTTTCATTGTTAGCGTCATCGGCAGTTTTCGTACAACTATCGTCAGTTATTCCAATAGAGTGTTCCTTCTTTTCTAGTGTTTGTTTATTACAGCATTTAGAGTCTTCAATAACCATTAATAGGTTCTTAAGGTATTTAAATATATTCTTTGATCCCATTTTTGTTAAATTTCCATTTCTAGAAAACATTTTTAGCTCTAAATGAAGATTGGAATCCAACATATAGGCATACTGGAATTCATGTAGATCATTTATTAAAACATTGTTGAATGTTTCCACTCTAATATTAAATATATTTTTCCCAAATTTATATGTTGGTAAACAAATGACGATGTTAGTATGAGTGAGATTCAATAGTTTTTCTCGAGTATAAAGAACTAGTTGATTGTAATTATTTGTCATCTCAAAGTCTTTCTCCCCAATCACTATGACACAAATATCCTTCTTAGTAAAGTTTTTCAATTTGCTTTCTATTCCTTCAAGGAGGATTTTTGCACCTGCACCCGGAGTTGCGTAGTGACAGAATTGATAGTGGTGTTCAAATTCATTTTCTATTATGGGTAATAGTGTGTGTTTTGAATCGCTGCTTATTACGCATAGCTTGTTTAAATTTTTGTTTGTGTTATAGCAGAGTTTGGTTTTACTGTCTCTAATTGGATGTGTCTCATTCTCTACACGATTAACAGAATTGGATTGAGTAATTGGTTGTTTCGTTGTTTCGTTTTTGTCCGTTTTAAACAATGTTGCTGAGCCTGTTGATTTATTTCGTGCATCCTTCGATTCTGTGTAGTTTTCTGTTTGTGTATATGTATCAGTAAAGTTGTTATCCATATGCTCCACGATACTTGGTTCATTAGTTACTGCTGAAAAAGAATCATCATGGAACCGAGAAAAGTCTAATTTTGTTTTATTGAGACTTTTATGTTTTACACTTCTTGTCGGTATTTTTTTTGGAGTAGACTTGCATATACGAGTCAGTCGAGTTATTTTAAGTTCCTGCTCAGAGTTTTGTTTTAATAGGGTATGATTTTCTGACAATAAATTATCAATTTCATTTTCTGCAGTTTCTAGTTTTTCTTCTAATATAGTTATTTTAGCTTTAAGTTCCTCTATTAATTCTGACTTGTTTGCATTTATAGCTGGACAACTTCTATTCAGTATCAAACTCGTCGATGCAAAGGAATCCTCGGTGTAATCTGATAGTTCAATTGAATTTTCTGTACTATTTCTATATTTCCTCCTGATAGTGACATAAGGGTCTTTTCCTGAGTAATTTGGGTCCGTCGAGAGTGGGGATGTTTGAACTATCTTACCCTTTTTCGGTAACTCATCTCGATGACGACAGATTTTACATTTCCAATTGTTTTTATTTTCTGGAGTCATTAAATAGAATCTTTTTGAAGTAATATTAGCACACGGCAGGTGATATTTCTGTGTGCATAATATGCATAGTAAGAACTCTCTATTTAGTATTATATGGTTACATCCAACACATATATCAGTCATCGTGATGTGTTGAGTCGTTATTGTAACAAAATAGGAAATTAATATTAATATATATTATTGACCGTAATGAATCAAATTGCACAATTAGAACCTCACGCTCAGGCGATCGTGTGTTGTTAGATCAGATTGTAGAATCACAGTATCACAATTGCTCTAAAAACTAGAATTTTATTTTATTTTATTTATATTTGGAAAGCTTACAGCCTAAGTAACAAAATATACTTTATACTTGTGCAATAATATGCCAATAACAAGCTTTCACAAATGGATGGAAAAACTTAGGTCTAAAATGGATATAATAATTAGTAATAATAAAGTATATATGTTGACACTAAGTTGTTATCAAACTAATATAATTAGACACACGATTCGAAGTCCTTGATGAGTGCACTTCTTACAACACTGACACTACTGGCAAATAAATCGAAAAAATCGTCATGATTGAGCATATTAAATTGATTTGAGCTTCGAGGCAAGAAACTATTTTTTTAGTTGACGGCTGCTCGTCTGACCACTTGGCTATAAATGACGGAGTTCCTGAGGGATCCGTACTTTCCGCGACGCTCTTTCTGCTGCACATTAAAGACCTGCTACAATCCGGTATCTTTGGGTATGCAGACGAAAGCACCATCACGGAGAGATACTTGTCTAATTCGCAGGCCAGTGGAGACGTTACCCGATCTCGGAGAGAGGCTATGGTAGAGCTAGTCGACTTAACTTTAAAGACTGTGTCCGATTGGAGCGACACAAATTTGGTTAAGTTCAACGTCACCAAAACACAGACGTGTTTGTTCACCGCAAAACGGAGTCCTTTCACTCCGAAGATGTATCCATACTGTTAGAGGATCACCTGGGGCTGTTAGGTATGGAACTAACCTCAGACCTTAACTTCGGACGCACCATCGAGTCGAGAGGCAAAACTGCAGCGAAAAAACTTGGCATTCTTTTCAAGGTTAAGCGGTACTTCTCACCGGCACAGCTTCTCAACCTTTACCAAGCACAAGTGCGGTCGTGAATGGAGTACTGCAGTCACCTCTGGAATAGACACTGCGAACGCCTCACCGTATACGATATGCCGTCATCATCAGACATCATGATCTTCGAAGGAGTAAGGAGCTGCTCGTGGAAAACCAACCATTTCCCGGTAGCAACGCTTCAAATATTGTGGTTATAATATAGTCTCCGATGTAAACAGTTATCCGATAAACCAATTGGGCATCTTAGGCATTATGTACATTATTATGGTCTTTGACCTTATGCTCTCGAAAGCTACTTACCGCCATATCTTAGACCAAACATATCCTAGCATTTATTTTTGAACAAAAAGCAGTTAAGGGTTCAAATGTACATTTGAAATCTAAGTAGTAGTTGCTTAGATTATTGTACTTACCAGGACACTTTCTGAGGCCAGAGCTGAACGCAAAGAACTGCGCTGGGTGACTAAGGGGTGTGTGCAGGAATCTCTCAGGTCGGAACTGCTCGGCATCATCACCCCAGTACCGTGGGTTGCGGTGCATAGCCCAGATATTCAATATCACTGTGCAATCCTTTACCAGGGTTATACCCGATGCTGCAATTAAATTTAGGTATAAAATGAAATTACTGGCACTATGATGGAGGTCTAACTTCGAAGTATATGATCCGAAATGACAAAATCTGATGGAGAACTAAGGTCACCGACATAGATGAAAGAATAAGTAAGGAGAAGTGGCAACGAGCATATTTCGCGGAACCGTTGAAGCAGGCGAGTTCTGGAGTGGAAACAGTGTACTAGTATTATGGATGACCGGATATGGTGGCACGCATGAACCATATCTTCTGTTCTCCGATCAAGGCTTCATTTAGCCGGAAGTGTCACTTTATACTGACGACAGCGATCTCCACTCGAAAACTCGCCAACCCTAATTCAGTCTCAAATTTCATCCATCAACTTATAAGGAGCCCATAGGCGTATCATGCAAGGCGAACACTTGGCAACACATCGACTTATATGTCTAAGACACCGCAACGCATAAACTCATCTTAGTTCCAGCCAATCATGACATATCGTGACCTGACCCGTCCAATCAGCTAACAGTTACCTCCGCCTAACACCTCAACACTTTTGTTGGTTTGTAGAATTATGAGCATTACAAATCTATTAAGCTTATTAGTAAATGATTTGGCGTGTTGTAAATATAAAAGCCTAAATAAATTCAAAGTCAAGACAAGTTTTTATCAGAAGTAGACTAGTAGTAGGCTTTAGTTGGACAGAGGTGATCAACCCAACTAAGCTTATTGACCACAATCGGAATTAGAAAGTTTGATAAATACGGGTATCAAAGAGGAACGAATACTGATGTGTTAACTATGGACCCACCATTTTCTTTCAATCTATCATCATTTATTCATTGGTAGAATTACAGTTGTGATACGAGACGGCACACCGAAATGATTGAGTATAGAGAAACCTACAAGCAGAAAATTACTGAAATTAGCTTTCTTGTGTTTCAAAGTATTCTCTATTAAAATCAATGCACTTTTGCATTCGCATGAACCTACTATTAAAATCATAATTCCAGTCTAAAGATGAAGTTGTTAAGAAAGCCTATTTATATGCTCTCTAATCCTGCAGTGTCTCCAAACCTTTGATCATAATCTTCCTTGACTTTGTCGTAAATTATTTCATTTATATCTTTGTAAAGATTATTTGCTCGGAGAAATAAATAAAATTATTATTATCCTTGATTTTTGGGAATGTAAATAAAAATCGTTAAAACTCGGGTCCGAACTCTATGTCCAATTACTTCAATGTTTTCACCTTTATAAATACTCTTGTCATCTGAGCGGAATGGGAGCTTATATTATCGTGGTGTAGCATGTGCTACGTCGTAGCCTACAGCCAGGCTATTGTAAATTTCTAAGCCAATGACGCAACTGACTTACTGAATGTTATCAAAGGTACTAACGCAATGTAACGTCGTTGTTCACATGTCTCACAATGACCGGGACGGGCGGGTACAGTCGCAAGGTCTCCTTGATGACTGCGTCCAGGTACTTGATTCGGGACAGGTCCTCCGCCACTACAGGCTTGCTCGAGTCGCCGAACACTTCTTGTATCCTATTATGAGAACAGATCATTCAATTGTGTGCTCGAGAGGCTAAATTGCATGTCGGGCAAAATTGTTCAAATGTTTCTGACATTTTTTATCAAAATTCAGGACGATTTGACTCCTCCTTTCCTTTTTTGGTAGCATAAGTTTGGCCAAAGTTAGAATGCCACGATGGTTTCTTTTATTTTAAACATCGTGTCATTATTAGGAGTACTTCCGCCTTTTGCACTGGTATATAATACTGGCGAACGCCTGCGGCTTCGCCCGCGTGGAGCAGTTTTTATTTCCCGAGGGAAACATTGTTCCAGAGGTAAACATGAGCCTATGTTCAAATACATGATGTTATGTGTACTAATCAAAAATGTATGGCAATTAGTTGAACAGCCAAGCTGCAGATAAATAACCACACAAACACTCTTTCAACTTAATTATATTAAAACTGTTTCCCGCAGATTCGCCTGCTTTAAAAAAGTGTTTGTTTCCAGCCTGAAAAAACCCACGGTAAACCAAAGCTATCCAACAGTGAAAACCACATTCGAATTCATTTAGTGGTTTTGGAGAAGACGTTGATGACGTTATCATTATCATAAATTATTTAATCGACGTGTTTGCTTATTAATGTTTTCATCGTTTTATACATATAATACAGTTCATCATTATATTAGCCATGCGACAAATACTGCTGGACATAGGCCTTCCCCAATAAACTTCACCACACCCGGATTCACCACCGCCTCCGAATCCTGCTGCTTCCGGCCGCCTTGCTCAGGGCGTCGGTCCATCTATCGGGCGGGGCCTATCCGAGGTCTCTACTCCAGAACTCGTACCTCAGCGGCCTTCGGTTCTGCGGCAAATGTGGCCCGCCAACTGCCACCTCAGCTTTATAATCCTTTTTAGTTTAAATGTATCTATACGTTTGAAGAATTAGGTACTACTTTCAAACACCAATTCAGCCCTTAGGGGATAGTTTTACGAAAACTGTTAAACCCGTGTTCAATCATTACGTTTTTCGAGTACTCCTCCTAAGTTTCGAATTTATAGGAACATTTTATAATTTTTGTCCAAACAAATTTTAAACCCCTATTTTACCACTTTAGGAGTTGAATTTTGAAAAACCCTTCCCTAGTGCATACCTAGGATACATGAGAAACCTTTGTAATAAATTTTGAAGTTTCTAGAGCAATCGGTTTTAAGACTACTACATTTCAGCCCCTTAAGGGATGGTTTTTCAAAAACTATAAATTCTTGTTGAATCATTATGTTTTTCGAGTATTCCTACATAGTTTTGAATTGATAGGCATATCTAATAGTTTTTCTACATACAAATTTTGAACCCTTATTTGACCACCTTAGGGGTTGAATTTTAAAAAATCCTTCTATAGTGCATACCTGAGATACATGAGGAACCTTTGTGCTAAATTTGAAGTTTCTAGAGCAATCGGTTTAGAGACTACTACTTTCGAACTCGATTACAGCCCCTTAGGGGATGGTTTTTCAAAAACTGTGAAATACTTGTGGAATCATTATGTTTTTCGAGTACTTCTACAAAGTTTCAAATTGATAGGTTTATCTAAAAGTTGTTCTCCATACAAACTTTGAACCCCCATTTGACCCCCTTAGGGGATGAATTTTGAAAATCTGTTCATTAGTGCTTGCCTAAAATATATAAGGAACCGTTGTGCAAAATTTCAAGCCTCTAGACTCAGCGGTTTGGGCTGTGCGTTGATATGTCAGTCAGTCAGTCAGTCAGTCAGTCAGTTTCTTCTTTTATAGATATAGAATAGATAGACAGCCAACCCTGTAAGGTTGGCTGGAAGAGATCTCTTTTAGAGATAAGCTCGCCTTTGTACACAAAATTTGTAACTGTATTTACTTTTAAAATTTGTGCAATAAAGAATATATATAGATAGATGGAAGAAATTGTGAAATTTAAGTTTGAAAATTATTTCCTTACTCGTCATAGACTTTCTGTTGCACATCCTGATGTCTGGCCAGCATGAGCATTGTGAAGGCAGTACCTACTGCCGACGACGTGTCGGTGCCAGCCAGCACGATGAGTCGAGTCTCCTCCCGAAGTTCCATATCCGAATACCCTCGCTCACCGCCTGATGAGTCGATCAGCATCTCCAGAAATGTCTTTAGGCCTTTCCGTTTCTCATCTGAAACTGCGACAGTCACATAGACTTGGCTTTGAAGGACTGAAGTTCTCAAAGTTTTATTGTGGGGAAAAGTAGAGTATCTGTATCCCAACCATAGATTCGTACATATATTTGCTTTTATTAAATAAAGCTATGGTACTTTGCATTTTAATAGTTGCTCAGTACAATTTTCTTTCTTGTATAAAATTATAACATAAATGGTAAGCAATAGCTATATATTGTGTTATGTACACACCTATCTATATAATTAACTATCTGTTGCCCGCGATTTCGTCCGCGTGGACAACTTTACATCACAAATTATTATATATTTCCCGTAAGAATGGGATGTTTTTTCGGGATAAAAACTATCCTATGTCCTATTTTAGGATCTAAACTATATTTGTGCCAAGTTTCATCACGATCCGTCCAGTGGTTGAAGCGTGATTGAGTAACAGACATCCAAATATCCAAACTGTCACATTTATAATTAATGTGCTCCGCTCGCGTGAACTACAGAATCCGCCCCTGTTCCCACTTCCGCTCCCGTTCTCTTCCCACTTCTACTACCACTCCCACTCAGACTCAAAACTCAATATCCCAATCCCAACCCCAACCTCAACCCCATCCCTATCCCAAAAAACTAAATTTCACTCAATCCAATACGCGTCGCGCCGTTCGCCGCGGCGCCGCGGCCGTTGACCTCGCCCATATAATGAACATACTCGTACGTTCGAGAAATACTGCATTTTTTTTATCAAAATTTTCGTAAAAAAGATATGTTTTTTTCATGAATGATTATTAAATGTGATACTGAGTTACTGGAAGAAATATTAACAGTCGTTTTATTATCATTCGATATAATGGCTTCTAGAAAAAAAGACTTTATTAATATCACAGGTTCTAAGTGGCGTATCAAGATGACACATGCACCAGATTTTAAGTTAGACCACCAGCAAGACTCAAACAGACAGACAGACGGACGGACGGACTGACGGACGGACGGACAGACGGACTATGGGATGCTCTGTCGTTGCTTTTTTGTCTCGTTCCTCCTTCATTGTAATCCGTTTTGATTTTATTATCTAAACGAGAAGAAAAAAATCAATTTGTTACACTCAGTTTGAGTTTCAGTCAAGTCAGTCTCAGTTTGAATTGACTACTTTAGTCAGGGTTGTACTCAGAGTATCCTTTTATTATATTTATAATTATTTTTCTATTCTACGAACCTGATCAATAAATCCATTTATTATGTTCTTGCTTTTTGTCAGTTTACGACAGGCCGGCGTGAGCTTGTAAACTACGTCATGGTGAAACAGTGGCTGGACCATTCGGTCCGCAATCAACTGGGCCCCCTCTTCTAAAGCCTTCAGAAAGGGGTGGTTGGGGTTCCCTTGGGCATTCACTTGCACACCTAGAGTTGTTTCTGGGAGGAAAATACTGATGAAAAATCATTTGCGCCTTAGCAAAAACTATCACAAATTATATGCCATCTGTCACATAGCGAAAATGTTACCAAGGGTGAATCTTGTTGGAATATTTTGACGTTCACTGATTTATTATGCTACTGGTCTATGCTCATTTGATAGCTAACGAGTACTTACCGCATACAGAGTCCATAGTGTAAGTGGTGAGGTAGGGCCACACGGAGAATGACCCTTTGTGGCCCGCGAGCTTCAGCTTCTGCAACATGGTGCGGGCCTGCTCTGAGAATACATCCACGAACTGGGCAAGATTCTTTGTACTGAACGTGGGAGTCAGGATCTTGCGTCGGGGCCGCCAGATGTTAACTAAAGTTAGAAACAGTCAGGTACAGTAATTACGAGATGGATAGGACCACTGAAGAGAGAGCATTGATATTAACGGGCATTTTGTAAGAAATTCAAAACCACAATAATGAGAAATGTGAATTGCCCCGAAGATTATAATTATACTTCTTTTGTATATTGCATACTACTAATGTATTTAAAAATTCACCTAACTTTTGACTTAGTCGGCCGATGGCGATTATTCAATGTAAAAAACACGCTTACATTTTTATTTATAAGATAATAAACGTCCACTAAAGCCGTGTGGTTTCCGGTAGAGTAGAATAGGACCACTCCAACTCTTCCCGTGGAGGTCGTACAAATCGACTAAGGGAATCTATACATATAATAAAAGAGTAGAAAAAACAAAAGAAAAGCGAATCTGTACATTGAAGTTAAAAAAAAAATTTCACTGCCCGGACGTTACTGAAGACCAGTAGAGTCCAAAAATATAATTCAAAAATTTCTTATCTGTCTGTATGTATGTATGTATGTACGGGCTAATCTTGGAAACTGCTGAACAGAATTTGACGGCGTTTCACTGTTTAATAGCTTTGAGTCCGGGCCTCATACTGGTATAAGTCATATCTCAATAAAATGTCAGGATGCTGATATACAAGTTGACCTCTCATTTCATATCATTTGTATGAAAGTGTAGTTCAACATTACTGGTCGTTGCAAGAACTTGACAGAAAGTGACAGAGATGTTTTAAAGCTCATTTATAGATTTATTTTAGCTGAAGTATTTCAGGTATTTCCACAAGTCTCGATACAAAAAATTCGCTATACGATAATTAGTGGCCCTGTATTAGACCGGTGATCGTCGACAATGTCAATATCGAAGCTGTTCAGGAGTACGTCTGCCTAGGACAGACAATATAGTTGGGTAGGATCCATTTCAAAAGCTGACAGAAGAATCCAGTTAGGCTGTGCAGTATTCGGAAAACTGCGTCAAGTCTTTACGTCACCTATTCCACAATGTTTAAAGACAAAAATCTTAAATCAGTGCGTCCTGCCTGTCATGATTACAGCGCGGAGATGTGGACACTGATGGTGGGCCTGATCTACAAGATTCAAGTGGCTCTGCGAGCTATAGAGAGGGCAATGCTCGGAGTCTCTATGAGGGATATGATTCGTAATGAGGAGATCCTATGAATAACGAAGGTGACCGACATAGCCGAAAGAATTAGTAAGCTGAAATGGCAGGTCACATCTGTCGTAGTACCGAACGGCCGTTGGGGCAGACGGGTTCTAGAGTGGGACGCGACGTCCCACGCGCAGGGTGGGACGCCCTGCCGCCAGGTGTATGGACGACCTGAAGATGGTGGCCGGAAGCGGCTGGATCTGTAGGGCGTTGTGGCATTCATTGGGGAAGGCATGTCCAACAGTTTGACAGACATTTTGTTGTACAGTTAATTGGATATGCAACATAGGAAGGGTATTCCCTTCCTATGTTGCATATGGGGGGGAAGGAAGTCGGATGGAAAAGAATAGAGGGATTAGGGTAAGAGAGGAAAGATGAGGGGGCAGTGGTAAATAAAGGGTGTAGGAAGGGGTGGGTTAAGGGAAGGGGGAGAGGTAGGAGTAGGGAGAGGGAAGGGGTGGGGGAAAGGGTTTTCAACGTTGTGGGAAGGGGATGGAGAAGGAAAGAAAGAAAGGGTATGGAAAGGACAAATTGGAGGGGGGGGAAGGAAATATCACCTGATTTGCACAATTAATATTGTGCAAATATAATTTTTAAATATATTTTTTTTTATTGATTATATGATAATCTTTTAATTCATGATAAATGTAAATGTCAACATTATTTAAAAAAAAGCGGCCAAGTGCGAGTCGGACTCGCCCATGAAGGGTTCCGTAGCAGCAAGTAACATAATATAAAAGTTATTGTAGTTCGTTGTAACTTTGATCGATGTTTTAATAATAGTATTGTGGTTTACGATTTATGACGTATTAATAAAAACTACTTACTAGATCTCTTTCAAACCAATTTTCGGTGGAAGTTTGCATGGCAATGTACATCATATATTCTTTTTTGTTTTATCATTCTCTTACAGGGGGGGGGGGGGAAGACACACATTTTACCACTTTGGAAGTGTCTCTCGCGCAAACTATTCAGTTTAGAAAAAAATGATATTAGAAACCTCAATATCATTTTTGAAGACCTATCCATACGTATGGGTTTATTAAAAAAAAAATTTGGAGTTTCAGTTCTAAGCATGGGGAACCCCCAAAATTTAATGTTTTTTTTTCTATTTTTGTGTGAAAATCTTAATGCGGTTCACAGAATACATCCACTTACCAAGTTTCAATAGTAAGTTCTTATAGTTTCGGAATAACGTGGCTATGACATACGGACGGACAGACAGACAGACAGACATTCCCGCCTCCTCACCATTCTCCCCCCGCAACTCCTCTAAGCGAGGATCAACGGAGGTAACTGCAAAGACACCTACCAGTGAAGGTAGGGCAAGTCCCAAGTCATGAATTTACGCTACCTTGGGCCCCATACAAATTTAATTATAGAAGTAAAGAGTCAGACAGACAGACAGACAGACAGACATGACGAATCCATAAGGGTTCGGTTTTTTGCCATTTGGCTACGGAAACCTAAAAAACTGTGGTCCAACGGGCGAAACCGCCGCCGGAACGCTAATTTTTACCCGACTTCAAAAAAGGAGGTTCTCAATTGGATAGTATGTTTTTTTATGTATATTAATATTTTTAATGCATAACCAGAATAATAGATTTCTTTTAGGATTTAGTAACACGTAATACATAAGAATGTGTAATGTTAAGTTGTCCACGCGGACGAAGTCGCGGGCAACAGCTAGTACATTATAAAATATCAATCAGGCCTCCCCAACCTGTCTGGCCAGCGCGGGGAGTGTAGGCCAAATCCTCCGTCTGTCTCCAGCAGATGAGAGAGGGTTGTGCAGAAAAAAATATATATTTTCCTCCATAGAGGGTAATTTTTTAACATCAATCGAAATTTCTATTTATGATAAATAGAAATTTCGATTGATATTTTATATAATAATTCTTGTTACAATTGTTTGGCTCGCCAAGTACGAGCAGTGTTGTTACATATATGTCTTATGAAAGATCTGAGAGTAAAATAAATAGGGCTCTGATTTATAACTCGCTATACTGATACTACGTTACGGCCTGAAGGTCAGTGCAGTAGCTCAGTTGTTACTTTGTTGCACAGTGCTACATCCTGTATGTATACTTGTAAGTTATTTATAAACTTATTGTATAATCAACTACTAGATTAAGGTTTTAATAAATGTTTTTTGAATTTGGAATTTGATAGGCAGCAGCGTTCTCCTGCGTGTATATAAAAATAATTACTGCGATCACAAATCCGCCTGCCAAGCGTGGTGATTATGGCAAATCCGCCAATGGATAGCCCACCAAAAGTAGCATTCTATTGGGGAGGGTTATGTTCAGCAGTGGACGTCTTTAAGCTGAGGATGATGGAAATGTTTACGAAAAGAAAGTTATATTTATTGCAGCTGTATACCTACATAGTATAGTATTTATTAATATATTACATTATATTACATTTATTTGTAATAGTTAACAAATACATTTCAAATAATAAGTAGGTACTTTACCTTCGTCATTTCCATAAAAATGGAGAGCGTGTCCTAAAATCGGCAAGGGTATGAGATCAGTTTTCAGCTGCTGATAAAGTTTGGTAAACTTTCTTGACTTCCATCGACGAATAAACATCCAAATTATAAAAACTGCTATCAGTAAGTGCCACAACATTTTTATTTAATTTTTTCAAACACAACCAACTAATATTAATTTTAACTCAAATAATTATTGACCTCGTCGCAGTTTATTCTTTGTGTAAATAATCTATTTGGCAAGGCAAATGTAGTAATTAACTGTGCCTATAGCAGAGTCAGAATATTAACTGCAAGGTTTGTAACTCACGTGGCGACTATAGCTCGACCACGAATAGTAGGTGTTGCCTTATAAAAGATGTCCCTTAATTTTAAGGTAATTTTAACTTTCCATTCAAGCCACGTCTTGTACCCCAAAGAGTAATAATTAAAGCAAAATATTAGATGTTTAATAACGACTTTAAGCAGCTAATTACGAAAAGCTACACACAATTACACATGAAATGAATACTTGAATTATGATACAATTATTGACCACAACCAGATATTTAACAAATCAAATAAAATAATATTTATACAAATAATACTTTTTTATTTACATTTATATAATAATGAACAACTTGATAATGTCACAAATATATTGTTGGTCCTCCTCTTTCCTACTTGCTGTGCCCAAATGGGTCCATGACGAACTCAGTTTAATTTTGCCACCTGTTAACCCCATGGAATGCAATAAATTACTGTTTACTGATTACAAAAAATATCCAGTTGAAAACTGAGTAATTGGACTACTGGAAACTGGATAATTTTTGTAATCAGAAATCTAATAAATAAAATCGTATACTTCGCGTGTCTGTACATTAAAGATATTTGCAAAAAAAAAATTGGGGGGTCTAAGGATAAGCAACAGAACACATTTCGATCATTTTTGTCTGTTTGTCTGTGAGTTTGTGCACGCATCACTTAAAAACTACTGATCGGACTTTGATAGACTTTTCATAGAAACGTGGAGCTTAGTTTGGTGTAACATATAGGCTTTATTTCATTGCAATCGGTGCAGTCAATCAAAAGTTATGCGAATTTATAGTTTCCGAAAACTCGCATACACTGCGAAGACTGTAGGGTGTAAATGTTCGACTGAATTCGACTGAATAAGCGGTAGCGGGAGCGGGTATGGTACCAGTGTAATTTGAGTGTTTGAAAATTCGCATAACTTTTGACTGAGTTACCCGATTACGATGAATTTGTGGTATATGTATGCAACAAAGTAATGTTGGTCGGAATTTGGATTGCAATGGATTAGTTACGAGGACTACATTTGGAGAGACGAGGGAAAGAGGTTTGCGGGGAGGGTTGAGGGTAGAGCTAAGGGGAGGGTTGAGTGGAGAGTTGAGGGGAGGGTTGAGGGGTGAGTTGATTATCAATTTATTTATTTTTGTAGCTCTCCTCTGCACATTCTCTAGGAGAGTGATATCATTCTCGAAATAGGGGGGCTCTATACTTAAAACCCATACTCCAGGGTTGGTCGTACGTAGGTCTTATAGATTTTGAGGAATAGAGCAGGGGTGAGACACTGAAATGTTTTCCTTATGCAAAATACTGTACCATTCGCTGATGTCGAAATCTTTGTAATGTGATGTTCCCACTTTAAATTGTCGGATATTATAACCCCCTCCCTCTGCTGGCTAACAGAAGAGAACGGCTTGCCCTCTATAAATCAGTTGCACATTGCCCCAGTCTTGGTCCCAACGTGTAATACGGTGCATTTGTCTGGATTCTTAGTCCAGTCCACTGTTCTATCTAGGTCCTCCCGAAGTTGGCCTGATGATAAAGTTGGATTAGCAAAGAATTTGACATCGTCTACGAACAACGCCACTGAAGATACAATAGCTTCTTTAAGGTCTCTTACATAGAGATTAAAAAGTATTGGCCTTAATACTCCCCCCTGAGGCACCCCACTAAGTACATATCTAGACGCCGATAGCTGATCACCAACTCTGACTTGGAAATTTCTATGACAGAGATAGTCTTTTATCCATTTTAGCAATTTCCTTCGAATTCCCAGAAGATCTAACTTAGCAATAATCTTAATCTATTAAAAGCTTTTGGAAATCAAGTTAAAGTACAGGCATGGCTCATCAAAACTGATATAAACTAATAAATTACATTAAATTGCCATGTATATGCATGCATGCTAAATTACATTAAACCTCGGCTTATAATAGGGCCACCCCTATCTTTCCAGCAGCGTTCTCCTGTGTGTGTATGTTAAGATCATTACTGCGATCACCAATCAGCCTGCCAAGCGTGGTGATTATGGCAAATCCCCCAATGGACAACTTACTAAAAGTGGTATTATATTGGGGAGGCCTATGTGGACGTATTTAGGCATAGTAATATGTATATTTTACTAAGTATTTATCATGTTCTAAAATTATAAATCTCTCTTCTTTCACCTGCAATACTCGGTCGCTATGTCTTTCTTATTTTCCTTCTGAACGGTTGCCTGGAAGAGATCGCTTTAAGCGATAAGGCCGCCTTTGTACACTTTCCAAAAATCTTGCAAAAATCCTTAATTTGTTTGCAATAATGAGTTTATCTATCTATCTATATATCTATATTTTAAAAAACCTTTGATGTTCTATGACTCTACCCTTTAATAATGATTAATATTATGTAGGTGCATAAACAAAATAGTTGCGGACACAAATAAAAAAAAAATACAAGATGCTTTTGCGTCTCCTGAAAAGTATTTGACGACCTCCGTGGCGGAACGGGGTAGCTCTCAGACTGCCCCGCCGGAGGTTGCGGTTTCGAATCCCGCTAGAGGCAAATGTTCGTATGATAAATATGAATGTTTGTCTTGGATAAAAAAAAGGGAAAAAGAAAAGAAAAAAAATGTTACGCAACAAAAAGATATGAGCGATATCTATTTACGTACGTATCTATCCGACCGTATTGACTGAATTTGACTCGACAGACTGACTGAGCAGGCCGACGACGAAGCCGTCATCGTGATGTCGCGCCCCTGAATGGGGAGAGTTGCCGTATAGAGGACCAAGCACAGAATTACTTATTTGTAGGGGGATCAAGCAGGGTGTCCGACAAAGAGCACCTGAGCAAGTACCGGGCACCTCCCCCGTAATTCCGTCTATATGACCTAGATATCGAAAGGCCATGAGGAGGTGGAGAGTCTCTTTGTCTTGGATGTTTATATATTTATTTAAGTATGTGTATCCGTTATCTAGTAACCATACCACAGGCCCCGCCTAGTTTGGGACTGGATAATTCGTGTGAATGTCTGACATATTTATTGGTTTGCCACTTACGCCAATTAAAAGTTAAATCGACGAAAAATAAATATGAAAACACTTTATTGCACCAACAAATTGCAAGTGTTAAAAGTGAATAATAGAACCATTTATACGGTCGGATTTAATATTAAATGTACATTTATGCCACTCGTGTGTGAAAATTATATCCGGGTACGAAATTGCGTATTTAGAAAATCGTATGCTGTAACTTTTAATTAACACTCTTGTTCTAAGAATATTTTATACTAGCTGTGCCCGCGGCTCCGCTCGCGTGAACTACAGAATCCGCTTCCATTACCACTCCCGCTCCCGCTTCCGCTCCCGCTCCCGCTCCCGCTCCCGCTTCCGCTCCCACTTCCGCTTTCGCTTCCCTCCCGCTCCCGCTTCCGCATCCGCTTCCGCATCCGCATCCGCTCCCGCTCCCACACTCACTCCCATTTTCCCACGCCCACGCCCACTCAAACTCCCACTCCAATTCCCACTCGCAGCTCCAAATGTAATCCAAACTCATCGCAATCTGAATAGTGCGGAAATACTATTATGTGCAATGTATTGCATACTAACCTTACCTACTAATGTATTTGAAAACTAAAAATGTCTATAACTTTTGATTGAGTTAGCCGATTGCGATAAAATAAAGACTAAATGTTAAGTTAATTCCCATGTTCTTGTGAAAAGTCCATCAAAATCCGTTCAGTAGTTTTTATGTGATGCATGCACAAACTCACAAACAGACAAAAATTCCAAAAATGATTGAAATGTATTCTATTACTTATCCTTAGACCCTTCAATTTTTTTTTTGCAAATATCTTTAATATACAGACACGCGATGTTTAGGATTTTATTTATTAGATTATAATTGTCCTCAGTAGTTCCTTTAAGCAGTACTTTGTAACTTTGAGAACCTCTAAAAATTATTGAACTTGTCTATTAGGGCGCTGTTGGGGCTGCCACGCTGGTGCAGTGTGTCGGGGATGTTTGCGGACGCACACGTGGACGGTTTTCAGGCCGTGCTCCGCAAAAGATGCGCCGCGGCGCTCCGTAGGCTGCGCGGCAGCGGCAACAGCCTCCTGGCCGTAGTTGCGGATAGGCTGGACGGGGCTATCATGAGGCGCTGGATCGGGATGCACTCTACTGTTGCCACTTTCACCCGTTGAGTGGTCCCTCACCAGCACCTCTCATATTGTTTTTTTTGTATGTGTTTTGTATATTTGTTTTATGTGCCTGTCCCTGCCATTTTTGCTTGTATAACTAACACTTAGCTTAAGTTTCTTACTAACAATATATGGATGAATATATGAAATAAAAATATTTTATTATATTATATTTTATTCATTTATTTTATTTATAGCTTTAATCTATATATATAAAAAATCGTAAATGCAAAAAAGTTGCAAAAATGCATAAAAGGTATGGGTATATTCATTGGGGAAGGCCTACGTCCAGCAGTGGACTTCTAGGGGCTGACATGAGGATGACGATGATGAATGTTTCCTATCCTAATAAATAAAGTTCAAACTTTGCGTGTGTTGGTCTGTAGGTACATTGAAAATATAAAAAATTGGGGCGTCTAAGGATAAATAATAGAACACATTTTGATTATTTTTGGAATTTTTGTCTGTTTGTCTGTTAATTTGTGCACGTATTACGTAAAAAGTACTTTACCGATTTTGATGGACATTTCACAGAAACATAGGATTTAACTCGGAGTAAGATTTAGTTTTTATTTCATCGCAATCGGCTTACGCAATCAAAAGTTATGGGAATTTTTAGTTTTCAAATACATTGGTAGGTATGCAATATAACAAAGACGTATAATTATAATGTTCAGTGCAATTCAGATTACGATGAGTTAGGGCTTTAGGACCACATTTGGAGCTGTAGTGGGCGTGGTCGCAGAAGCGCGAGCGGGAGCGGTACCTGGAGCGGTAGCGGGAGCGGAAGCAGTAAAAGAATCGGTATATAATTGTGTAGTCCACGCGAGCGGGATATAAACAATGGGGATATCCATATTAATTGCCGATGATCGCTTAAGCATATCCGAGCTCTTAAATGACATACTAACGCTAACGGGCTATGAATAAGGCCTACAAAATTATAGCCTTTTTAAGATTATTTTATTACTAAACATTTCTTTTTATATCACTCTGTAAGGTTAGGAAAAAAAGTTCATAGCAGAAACGAAGCAGAAACTCGCACAAACGATTTTGCTGCAATAATGCGCAACAAAGCGAGCTCCCTGATGCGCAGGCTGCGGGGCAGCGCTAATGGGATCCTGAAAATGATCAATGAGAGGTTTGATGGCCCCATCATTAGACACCGGGTGGGGCTGTTGAAACCTATATCTAGTTATGTAAGAAATTAGTTAATAAGTTTACTAACATAGTATTAAGGCTTTACTAACACTATGGATATGTATATCTATATATGATGTATATCTAGTCTGAAATAAATGGACTACAGAATTAAATTTGTAAATTATTTAGTGTTAATTCTCTTCCCCCTCCCATTCGGCCGCCCCTTCCCCCTCCCGCTCCAGCTCCATCTCCCGCTCCCGCATCTACTCTACCTTCAAATCTGCCCTCAACAATCCCCTAAACCCTTCCCTCTACCTCCACCTCAAACCTCTTTCTCTCTTTCCCTTGTCGCGTCAAATGTAGTCCTCCTAACTCATCCACCGCAATAAAATTTTCGCCGAGCATTACTTTGTTGCATACCAATGTAATGTATGTGAGTGTTTGAAAACTATAAATAACATTTGATTGAGTGGATTTGAGATTTGTTTGAAATAAAGTGTTAGCGACTGGCTGGTGTAGCCCTTTACGTTATGACACTATTTTTATATTTTAAAATTGTATGTGTTCTTTGTTAGTTGTCAGTGTGTCGGCCGCAAAAGCTGTACGTTTTATTATTAATATATATGTTATTGTGCGATTATTTAACTAGTTTACTTCCACAAGAGTCCACTTTCGTTGCTAACATAAAGCTTATATTTTACTATGAATTAAGCCCTACCCCAAATGACGGGTCAACTCAACTGAGGTATATTTTTAGCTTTTTAACGTTTTTAGATGTATAACGCAAATTGAAGTAATGCTTGAAGTAATGCTTATTATAAATGAGAATTAATAAAACCAGTTTTTAGTTTACTTAAACTAAAAACTGTTTAACGTATTTACGTTAATCGAATAGTTATGCTAATTAAATTAACGAACAGAAATTACACGCCATGTATGTGACGTAATAACATGTTAAATACTAATGTAATGTTTAGACACTGGGTTATACCCATTTTATTCAAATCAATTGTTGGGCTAATAAACATCCTAGTATTCAGAATACCTACTTTGAGAATTACATTGATACTGTAGTGCAGTCTAGACTTCAGGGATTAGACTAAAGTAACATTGTTGTGGTGATTACGACTATATTATAGAACTAGCTATGCCCGCGGCTACGCTCGCGTGGACTACAGAATCCGCTCCCGCTCCCGCTCCCGCTCCCGCTCCCGCTCCCGCTCCCACTCCCGCTCCCGTTCCCGCTCCCGATAACAGACAAACAGATAAACAGACAAAAATTTCAAAAATTATGAAATGTGTTCCATTACTTATCCTTAGACCCCCCAATTTTTTTGTTGCAAATATCTTCAATGTACAGACACGCGATGTTAAGGTTTTATTATTTAGTAGGACGTACTGATTAAGACACTTTGTGCACGTTCCCAAATAATATAACAATGGTACTTATATCTACTGTCTCGAGTAAGTTGTTAATAACATTTTATTTTACGGAAGTTTTGTGTCATCATCGTCATCAGGTTATTTTTGTCTCCACTGCAGGAGCTCACCCCTCTCATCTGCCGGAGACACGGAGGGTTTGGCCTACACTCCCCGCGCTGGCCAGACGGGTTGGGGAGGCCTGATTGATGTTTTATAATGTATTCCCTCAGTCGCCTTGTACGACATCCACGGGAAGAGTTGGAGTGGTACTATTCTACTCCATCGGAAACCACACGGCTTAGACATTCACACCAATTATCCAGTCCCAATCTAGGCAGAGCCAATGGTATGGTTACTAGATAACGGATACATATAATAAAAGAGTAGAAAAAAACAAAAAAAAGCGAAACTGTACATTAAAGTTACAAAAAAAATCACTTCCCGGACATTACTTAAGACCAGTAGAGTCCAAAATTATAATAAAAAAAAAATTGTATGTATGTATGTACGGGCTAATCTTGGCAACTACTGAACAGAATTTGACGGCGTTTTCACTGTTTAATAGCTTTGAGTTCGGGACTCATACTAGTATAAGTAGTATCTCAATAAAATGTCAGGAGGCTGATCTACAAGTTGACCTCTCATTTCATATCATTTGTATGAAAGTGTAGTTCAACATTACTGGATAATTGACAGAAGGTGACAGAAACGTTTTAAAGCTCATTTACAGTTTTATTTATTTAATTTAGATGTTGTATTCCATGGTATTTCCAAAAGTCTCGATTCAAAAAGTTTGTTATTCTGTTTAGGGGCCTTTATTAGTTGGATAGGATCAATTTCGATCGTTCACATCTCGAGATGCGACGAATAACGAGTGCGACCGACATAACCGAAAGAATTAGTGAGCTGAAGTGGCATTGGGCGGGTCACAACCGTCGCAGTACCGACGAACGTTGGGGCAGATGAGTTCAAGAGTGGAGACCGCAGATCGCCACGCGCAGGGAGGGACGGCCCGCCGCGCCGGCGCGAGGTGGATAGACGACCTGAAGAAGACTGGAAGACCTGAAGGGGACCGGGTGTGGTGGCGTTCATTGGGGAAGGCCTATATCCAGCAGTTTGACAGGCATTTTGTTATACAGTTATTTGGATATGCAAAATAGATGTCAAGGATAAGGGTTGGGTTTTCAATGTAGGAGTATGGAGGAAGGGTAGTAGGTAGGAAGGGGATGGGGAAGAAAAATCCGAAGGGCTTATTGAAAGGGGGAATGGGAAGGGGTAGGAAATATCACCTGCGATTTTTTTAAATAAAATTAAGATTACACATGCACAATATTAAAAAAAATGATAATGATAAATAACTATATGATAATCTTTTAATTCATGATAAACATGAAGTAAAAGTCAGCTTTATTTAAAAACTATCTGTGCTCCCGCTCTCGCTCCCACTCATACTCCAGCTCCCGCTCCCACCTCACTCACACTCAATAGTACCGAACATTTAAAATTATACTTATTTGTTAAATTGCATACTAACCTTACCTACTATATAACCTTACATAACTTTTGATTGAGTAAACTAATTGAGATGATATAAAGCCTATAAGACCACGAATTGGCACGCGCAGGGTGGGACGCCCCGCCGCCAGATGGACCGACGACCTAAAGAAGGTGGCCGGAAGCGGCTGGATGCGGAGGGCGGAGGACCGGGTGTGGTGGCGTTCATTGGGGAAGGCCTATGTCCAGCAGTGGACGTCTAAAGGCTGACATGATGATGATGAAAGCCTATATGTTACTCTGCGGTCTTCCGCACCTCACCCGCGGCTGGATCTTCCTCAGTCTGGACACCAGCCCCGACGTCGAAAGCGATCAGCCGTTAATTCTGAATTTTAGGTCGCTGGTAAAATATCCGAAAACCTTTCTGTTATTGACGTGTAGAGACTATGTAGATCCGATATACAAAAATAAACGTAAATAACTAAGCTTAGCCCGTCCTGCTTAGTTTCCGAAGTCCTGCCCAAGTGGCATTCGGGGTTCTATATAAGATGTATAGTGGTTCACATGTACTCCACAAGCTGTGTAAGTCAGCTGTATAAGAGCTGTATAGCTTGCTATACAGCTCTTATAGAACCAGTTTGGGCACAAATTAGACAGCCTTAAGTTCACTATGGCTGTACATTAGCGTTATATTAGCAGTTTAAGTAGTAACATCGGGCTTAAAGGCTGACTTACGGCGCTATATGGGACACATGTGAACCATACAACGTCCATGAGCGTAATAAAGAGTAACAAGTGGCTAAATACACAGCCTTCACAGTTATAAAATCCCACAAAAGTACTCCAGTGCTACCTAAAGTTCACGTGTGTCCTAAATTATTTCTTTTATTTATTAATTTTCCTCATTTAGTTTGGTTTTGTGTGTACGCCCGGCCATCAGAAACATTAACTCCGGCGGATATCAATTGGATAAAAATTTATGATAACACGCGGTAAGTATACCTGTTTTAAATACTTAATAATGTTAAATGCCATGGGAATGCAACTTTATCGTGAAATGTATACATATTTACAGCTAAAATATTCACGCGCCTCTGTAAAAACGCGATATTCATTTTAAAATATTTAAAACTGGCTGAGAGGAAATCTACAATTTTCAGTTTTTGATATTATATTGGCATTATAATTATACTACGGTAATTAATTAAAACATGAAACCAAAACTCAATCGCTCTATCTGCGTATTTTGTGATAAATCTGCATGATAATTTTGGAGATTTATATGGTAAATATTTTAGGTTACGTGAACAAAATGGTGGAAATGAAATACGGCTAGAGCGTATATAGGTTCACATGTGTTCTGTTAGAATGCTGTTGGCTATATGAAGTCCCACATTTGTACCACTACAGAACCAATGTCTATAAATGTATTCTAATGTGAACTTATATACAGCTTTAAGATGTAATTCAGGTCAATTGTGATCATCGTTTTATTCTTTCTTATACTGAAATTTTAGAGATCCGCAATAATAATTATTGTCCGTTAAATCGCCTAGCCCAGGTACTAAGTCAAGTATGAATACCTAAAATACAAATTTTGTAACAAACTAACAAAAAACACTTTTTGTTTTCGTGTGAGCCACACAGTTTGGTGTCAGAGTATTTACACTTACAAAGACACTACGTTGTTCAAGGAGGTATTTAAAAGAATGTAAACAAACTAGATAAAGAGGGACGAATTTGCGAATATTCTTTTGCAATTTTTCTTCTTATTCCACCGGTTCTCGCTCTTATTTTCCAAGATTTTTTATTCATTTTCACAAATTTTTGCACGCGACGTAATAAACACAATACACGTCAGCTTGTGGGATAAGTGTAATAGAATATCACATTCACATTCATGTTCAGCTTACAGCAAATAAGAGTAGTACTTGTGGACAAATAAACTGCTATTGAAGTTAATGGACAACACATGTAGTCCTTTTAACAGCCTACAGTGCACATGTGAACCATTTAAACACTTCTATACAGATAGTAAAAAAGGTTATTTTAATGACCACAAACAACTCCTACTACAGCTACTAGCTGTATAACAGTCTAAAACAAGTAAACATAACAGCCTTTGGCTGTATAAATGACCACGTGTGTTCTATTAATATGCTAGCTGTATAACATCGTACAAGTAGACCGTTAAACAGCGATTGCCGTATCTCTACCCTCCTATAATGCTCTTAGTCAGACGGCTGACTAAAGGACAGTTGTTAGAGTATTATAACACCAACAACCGTATAAAAGTATAACTCTACACTCCTATAAGTCCCTTAGACAGGTATAGGTGGTGTTAATCGCAATAATGCAGCTTACACATCACGAGTGAACTGTAATAATGCTTTAAGTTCACATGGGAACTAAATGTGTACTCTTAAATGGAGTAAAATGCTACTTGGGTGGTGCACCGTTTTACACATTAACACAGGTTTTATAATTAAATAGTTATTTTGAACTTCCGCGGTTCCGGCCATAGTTCTCTCCGATAACCGACTCTTTTTTGCAGGACCGATCCCATACGAATAAAAGAGGGAGACAAACATATATATATGTATATAATACCCCAATAAATGTTGTGTCTCGCTCATGTAGTGTTATGTATCGGTTGTCTGAATTTAAAAACTCTTATCAAAATCAAACAGTTACTCCGAATTAAGTCCTATATTTCTATGAAAAATTCATCTAAATCGGTTCAGTAGTTTTTAAGTAATGCGTGCACAAACTAACAGACAAACAGACAAAAATTTCAAAAATGATTGTAATGTTTTCTATTACTTATTCTTAGACCCCATTTTTTTTTGTAAATATATCAATGTACAGACACGCGAAGTTTACGCTTTATTTATTAGATAAAAAACAACAATTCTGAGGTCGAACGGACGGACGAACGGGCGGAACCGCCACCGGCACGCTAATTTTATGTTTACATACCTATAAATACTTTCATTGCATAACCAGATGAATAGATTTCTTTGAGGATTTAGTCCTACTATAATAATGTGTCATATTAAGTTGTCCATGCGGACGAAGTCGCGGGCAACAGCTAGTTTGTGAATAAATAATTTATCTAGGAATCACTGATAATATTATACATACTGATAACCGAAACCCTGACACCATCCATCGATTGACACGTGGAGACCTCCGCCCTCCGAATCCAGCCGCTTCCGGCCACCTTCTTCAGATCGTCGGTCTATCTAGCGGCGGGGCGTCCGAACTCTGCGCTTGCCGATTCGCGGACTTCACTGCAGAAATCGGCTGCCCCAATGGCCGTCGTCGTCGTCGATACTGCCACCGTCGGGTACGAAAAGAGACTCAAACAAACCCCGAGCGTAGCCCTCTCCATAGCTCGCTAAGCGACTTGGAACTAGTCGATCAGGCCCAACGTCATTGTCCATGTTTCCGCGCCGTCACTTATGGTACAGGAAGTACGTACGTAACGTACAGGAAGGATGCACTGATTAATTACTGTTGCCTATAAACATTGTGGAATGGGCTACTTGACGAGTTTTCCGTTATGCTGCCCAGCACAACTGGATTCTTCTGTTACTTCCCTATCAAAATTGTTTGTACCCAACTGCATTCTATAGGTAAACGTACTCATGAACAACTTCAATATTGACATTGACGACGATGACTGGCCTTAGGTCGACGTGTGAATTGGACATGACTTTGGTCTTGTGCACGTTCATCCTGAAACGTACTCCTCTAGACGAGCAGTTAATGCGTTCATTGAGAAAGGTCTATGTCTAGCAGTGTCTGTCTAAAAGCTGACATGACATAATCACTGTTGATTCATTAGCATAAAAAAATTGCTGCAGCAGATATTTGCCCCATTAAATCAAGAGGAAACACGACGGCGAATGAAAAATAGGTACCTATTTAATAAATCTATTTCTATTGCGTTGCGGGCGGTTAGCGGTTTGATGTGTGTGTGGGCCATAACTAAGCGTGTACGTTTTATTAGGACAGGGGCTCATGTGGACCCACGCGGGGCCGCATGTGCTCAGTGGACTGGTAGATCCCCGACAAAGCAAAGAATACTATGACCATAGAATGACCACAAGTTAAACGTACAAAGCTGAAGCGAATGTAGTGGTAGTGGGTGAATAAATATGTTCACTTGTGTGTGATATTGTCAATTTCTATACTCTGATTTTTATTTCTACAGAAGTTTTATTAATAAAACAAATGTCTCATCATCATCATCATCAGCCTGTAAGAGCCCACTGCTGGACATAGGCCTCTCCCAAGGCGCGCCACTGAACCCGATCCTCGGTTCTTCCCATCCAGTCTCTGCCAGCCGCCCTACGCAGATCGTCACTCCATCTAGCCAGGGGGCGTCCCACACTACGCTTGCCCAGTTGCGGTCTCCACTCGAGAACTCGTTTACCCCAACGGTTATCTGTTCTCCGACAGATGTGACCAGCCCACTGCCACTTCAACGTACTAACTTTTTGAGCTATGTCGAAAACTTTAGTTCTCTGGCGGATTACCTCGTTTCGGATCCTGTCCCTTAGAGAAACTCCGAGCATAGCTCTTTCCATAGCTCGCTGAGAGACTTTTGAAAACAAATGTCTGATAAATCTTTATTACCCTTATCGAAAAATATTTCGCATTTCGTCATTTCCATTTCCATTACAAATTCAACACGTATACTATTTTTCTACCTTTTAACTAAGAAATCCAGTTAATTAAACAATAAGGTTTTTTTTATTCATATACACTTGTCTAATCCCAAACTAGGATTGTCTCCAGTGCTATGCAAATTAAACAAAGATAGGACAATTTACAAATATGACATCCAGACCTGGACCAACTTGTACAAAGTTGTACAAGCTACTATGCCATCGAGGCGTTTTTTTAATGTATATATTCTTTATTGCACATACATTTTATAAAAAAAAGGGCATAACATAAAAGTGTACAAAGGTGGACTTATCTCTATAAGAGATCTCTTCCAGCCAACCTTCACTGTGGGAAAAGCTAAAACAAGCTAATAATAATAATTTTATTTATTAGGCACTCAAAAAAGTCACAATCACTATAAAACTATAATTAAATATATAAATTAAACATATATGCAAACTTAAACAAAAATAAATATATGCAGATACAAATACTACTAGAATAAATATAAAAAAAAGAAAGGCTGAAGTAGTCTAATTATTATTATTTGGTTTGTTCTCGTCAATAAGTCAAACCTAATCGCAAAAAATCTGATTTGGTCGGTCCTCCGTTTAAAAATTACAGAGCGTTGAAAGTGACCATGCGGGAATAAGCCTTATTCTGTAAGTCATCTAAAATTTCCTGTTCCCTGACGGAATTCACGAGAGTCGAACTTCGCATCATAGGTGCTAGAAGGTGAATAAAATGTATTTATAATATGAATTTAAAGCGCTTATGGCCTTTTGTACATTATAAGACACAAGACAAGAAAAAATGTCTATGCGCGTGTCTGATCCGACATAAGAAAAAAATTCTTGTAATGTGTATAGTCTCATATAACAACCAATGCGACTGGGTTTCTTATAAGACATTTCTCATAAGACACAAGACATTTTCTGATAATGTGCGAAAGGCCTTAGTTGTGAAGGAAATTTGTTGTTTGCAATGCCGAATTGGATTAACTGTTATATAAGAATGTCTAATAAATAAAAACGTAAATTTTGCGTGTCTATACATTGAAGTTATTTACAAAAAAATGGGGGTCTAAGGATAAGGTACCTAGGTAATAGAACAAATTTCAATAATTTTTGAAATTTTTGTCTGTATATCTGTTTGTATGTTTGTCTGTTACTTTGTGCACGCATCACAGAAACAGAGGGCTTAACTCAGAGTAACATACTTATAGGCTTTATTTCATCACAATCGGTTTACTCAATCAAAAGTTATAGACATTTTTACTTTTCAAATACATTAGTAGGGAAAGTTAGTATGCAGTATAACAAAGAAGTCTAATTTTAATGTTCGGTACTATTCAGATTGCGATGAGTTTGGACTACATTTGGAGCTGGAGTGGGAGTGGGAGTGGGAGCGGAAGCGATAGCGGGAGTGGGAACAGGAGCGGGTTTTGTAATCCACGCGAGCGGAGCTAAAACAGCTAGTTAAATATAAATTATTTCAATTAGGATTAATTTCAAAAAGGTGAATGTTTCTAAAGTAAGGTGGATCTAGTTACCGGAAATGACGAGACTTGTAGTTCCCGGCTTGGACGGACCAGTTGCTGGTTAATCTAGCCAGGGGTGCGAAACATTTTATTGGCTGAGTCAATACATATATATACAATGGATATATACTACACACAACTAACTTAAACAAAAGATTATTAAGTAAACTTTGTTTTGCAGTACAAGTAGGAATAAACCAATTATTTCTCGCACGTTCAACAGGCGCAATAGGAATAAACCATGTAGGCGTGGCCAGGCCTGGCGTGTAAATGAATTGATTTCAGATTTTCCTTGGGGGTTGTTCCCGCGTTTTTTGGAGAACAGTATGTTGTGTATTTGTTTTTTCCAAAATAATGTATACTTCAGGATTCGGTGTTTAGTAAGTAATAGTATATTATACAACAAGTGTCTGTGCTTGTGTACACTATGGAGGAAACATAAATAAACGTGACTAAGCTGATTTTCTTAAAGCAGTGAACTTCCTAACCTCAAACCTTACTAAAGTTTACTATCAACGTTAGTAAGGGAGTTCTGTGATTATATCAAGACCAGTGTCGGGAAAAATAAAAATTGGCTTCGGCCTTATAAGCTGCAAAAAACTAAGAAATCATACTAAAAATGACCTGGCTGTATAGGTAGTCTAGCGACTTTTGCCTGTCAACCAAAAAAAACAGATTTTCCTTCCTACTCTACGGGCTTAGGACCGACAACAATATCTAATTTAATATCATTACATAGTTCTCCATTTCTTTGCAAAGTAATAAATTATGTTCAAAAATTTTAATTAATTTAATCCAATTTGCGTCCGGCTGCGCTAAGAATACTGATGTTTGTGGTGGGTGTCTATTATGTGGGTGTATAACAGTATGTGATGATGACTGGTGATATAAGATATAAGTATGTGTGGTGATGTTGTATAAGGATATATAATGAATGACACAGAGCTCTACGGTGCTTCCAAAGAAAACGGATATAACTTTGAAAATGCTACTTTCCAAGAGATCAATTAATTTTATAGAACCTTCATTATCATCAGCCTGTAAGAGCCCACTGCTGGACATAGGCCTCTCCCAAGGCGCGCCACTGAACCCGATCCTCGGTTCTTCTCATTCAGTCATTTATAGAACCTTATTAAAATACTATATCTGATCTCATGAAAAGTAGTCTTTTCTAAATTAGATCCTTTTAACCAAAGGTAATAAAATAAAATAAATAAAATAAAAATAGTCTTTATTCAGAATTAATTACAATGCAAATTAGATTAATAAAATTATATATATAAATTAGTACTATTTGTCATTACATGTCAATTGTTATTATTTACGCATGTCATTATTTATTTATTTCACCGGAGGTACCAGTAATTATTTTTTTAATTAGTAACGCTAACTTTTGGGACAAAATAGCTTTTACACAAGAAAAAAGTATTCACAATATCTAATAGACAAAAGTTTGACCAACCCTGGCGCAGTTCAGGTGCGGTCAATCAACCCTGCGCGTGCGCTTCCCGATCCGGACTCCCGCGCATCTAGTCTCGGGCGCACAGGTGATCTAGCCGCTCGTATACACGACATACCTGCAACAAGGTAAGAAATAAACAAACAATATCGACAGTTATTGCAAAAAGGGCTTATACTCTGTATTTTGACGACCTCCGTGGCGGAACGGGTAGCTCTCGGACTGCGGACGCCGGAGGTTGCGGGTTCGAATCCCGCTAGGGGCAAATGTTCGTATGATGAATATGAATGTTTGTACCCAAGTCTTGGATGTTTATATGTATATTTATTTAAGTATGTCTATCTGTTATCTAGTAATCATATCACAGGCTCTGCAGTTTGGGACTGGATAATTGGTGTGAATGTCTGAGATATTTATTATTTATTATTATTATTTTTCAAAAGTATTTCGAATTCGTAACTTATTAGAGCGGACGGACTACCAGGCGTGGTGAGGGACTTCATCCTTATGTAGTAGACATACCACGCTCTCGCACGAAGCGTTTTGCTTCCTATTTCATGATGCGAACTGCTAAGGCATGGAACTCCCTACCAGCTTGGGTATTTCCGGACAAGTACAATTTGAATCTTTTTAAAGGAAGAGTGAATAGACATCTTCTGGGTAAACGCGCTCCACCTTAGGCCTCATCATCACTCACCGTCAGGTGAGATTGAGGTCAAGCGCAAACTCATCAACAGTATAAAAAGAGCAGATAATAGAATAATCAAGATAATACCTTTTTTGCAATAAGTGATTCAGTTAGCACTTTTCAGGAATGGCAAACATTGCATATTTATTTGTGTTGAATAGATTTTTGTTCTTTGATTTTCTAGATCTTTAACTAAGACCACCTCGTTGGACTAGTGTCGGGCGCTAGAGGTCGTGGGTTCGATTCCCACTGGGGACCTACAACTTTGTACAAGTTGGTCGCTGTCTGGAGGTTATATTTGCGAGAAATTTTTTGTTTACGATTAGACAAGTGTATGTTATGTAGTAATATTTATAAAAAAAAAACCTATAAAAACTTATAAATATAGTTCTGGATTTAACAATATATGTATACCTAGGTTCTTCAAAAAGGCTTAAGCAAAATAGTTTTAATAAAAAAAATTCTGCATTTACATAATATTATAACAAGTTTAAGTAATTTCAGTGTAAATCTCTATAGAAAAAATCACTTTCAAATCAATCAGCCGTTTACAATTACTTATTAATTATATAATGCGTCGATCGTCATTTGATTTCATAAATGAGCGTGCCGTGTTTCCCACAGGAATATTCTTTGTTTCCCACCGTATATTTAAACAGCAAAATATTCATATTTTTGTGAGCGGGTTTTTTCGGTCGAACAAAATGGCTAATTGGTCGAAGTCAAAGATCTAAGTACAAAAAAAATTGATAGCCAATAATATATTGGCTGTTTAGTTGCATTATTAAAGTTAGTTAAAATTCTAAAACATTCACACATATTTTTGGCATTTAATTAAAATTAATTTAGTTTTAATATTATTGTACGAGTATGTAAAACTTTCCGCCTTGGAAGAGCGGGAACCCCTGATACAGGTATTAATTTACTCAAAAGGGGTTCCTTACATTTAAATACTGTATTAACTGTAAGTGGTTGCAATAAATCTTTTCATTTCAAATAATTTCTTGTCATTGAGTCATGTTTAATCAAATTTTGGTAAGCGCACACTATGCAGAATCATTTTGTAAAAGGTATGCTTCGTAACTTCGGATAAGGCAGTTGACGAATTCAGGCAATTGTTTTTCGACCCTCTACAAGATCAATCTTTTTAAATGTTTTGAATTCAGGCAATTGTTTTGCGACCCTCCATAAGATCATTCTTTTTAAATGTTTTGAATTCAGGCAATTGTTTTGCGACCCTCCACAAGATAATTCTTTTTAAATGTTTTGAATTCAGGCAATTGTTTAAATTTCAAAAACTGAAATGAAACCCCGAAACACATTGTTTATAAATTAGGGTTTTATGTAATTTGTGTAAACAAAGTGTTTGAACCATAATTCATTTATTATTATAATGTAATGATTGATACCAATAAATGAAAATTAACACTCATACTGAATCGCGTAGTCGCAATTAATAAGACATAGTAAATAGGTAAAAAAATACCTTCATTACCTAGATTAAAACATGTCTAATTTGAAGTTGTAACCTTCCAGAAGAAAGAAGTTACATTACAAGAAGTATAGTCGGTGTTCTATACAGTTTACCTTTTTATTACAGATGCATTGCTTCATCTGCATGACGTATATGATATTCATTTGCACCGCCCACCCTGGAGCCAACCGAGACCTCTCCAACAAGCACGAGAAGCGCTCCCTCTTCCGTGACGTTATCGAATCCCTGCGTATCCGCTCCCAGCCAGAAGAATACAACCACGACGAAAACAATCTAGCGCAAAACTACAAGAGATATGACTACGATGACCAGTCACCTCAACTACCAAGCGACGCTGCATTTATTCCCAGAAGAAACGATAGAATAGAAATGCCATCGCTGAAATACCGTTTTCCAAAAAGTCTTTTAATAAACGACAGCAATGATGAGGTGGTTGACAATACAAAGGAAGAAATAGTAGTGTATATAGATACGACTAGAGAACCTAAAACAACGACTCAAAAACCGAAGAAACAAAAAAGAACAAGACCCCCAGCTAACAAAATCAAGCCTAATAAATATAAGGATGAAGATGAAGCAGCCGAAACCGATACTCAAAAACCTGAAGATTACATTCCCTGGACTAACACAATGGCCGGTCAAAGTCAGATCGGCAATCGAGAGTCACAAATGGTTGTGAAACCAACAGTTATAGTGAATATTCGAGGATCTGTAACTCATAGGGATAGTGACATTAGAATCGAAGGAAGAACTCGCAACGAAACACATTTTGTTCCAGAACCTCCTCAAAACATCTTTAATATTAACCAGGAGATAAAACTTGAAAGAAACTTTGCAGGAATGGGCAGTAATGGTGGGAATAAAGAACCCAGCATGGTTAAGCAAGACGTGAAAGTAATGTCAGGAGATGGTGAAAATGCTAGAGTTGAAGAAGATATGATGATGTGTGAGACAGCAACATGGAATCCCGAAAAGAATAACCGTGAAAGTAAGAAATATGGAAATGTGTTACAAATAATGTTTTCTCTCTAAGACACGTCAGTTTGTAAAGTAAGTTTTAATTATATAAGACAATATTGTATAATTAGAATGCTTTCTAGGGAATTCGTTCAGCATAAATATGCTTGTGATAGTGTAGAAAATAAGAATTCCTATTATAATGTTTTTTTAATGATACATAGTATTATGTTAGTATTTTGATTATAATTAATTAAACAGTAAAACGTATCTCTGAGTCATTTTAAACTTTACTATGTTAATTTTCATGAGTTTAACGTTACCTATCAAAAAATCATAAAGAAAGATATCGATGATAATGATGACTATCTCTCTAGTCTACTGGCGATATTGTGTTACAATCTTATCTTATCTTATTATGGGGCCAGGACGACCTGGCGACACTTCGACCCTTCAGGATCTTTTGTGCCAAACCCCTGACCACCAACAGTGCCCCGAGCCAATTTGGTGCACTTTACACACGCCTCAGAATCTCTTCTTCGGCCTATGTAGGTTTCCTCACGATGTTTTCCTTCACCGAAAAGCTTGTGGTATTATAAATAAACCGTACTTAAGTTTGGTAAAACTCATTGGTACGGGCGGGGTTTGTACCAGGACCTCATGAACGTGAGGCGAGTGCACAACCAACCGGCTACCACGGCTCTCATTGTGTTACAATGATCTTCGAGACAAAAAAACATCCCATACGTATGTAGCTGAACACATAATCATCTTCAGCCGAAATACATTTACTGCTGAACATAATACTCCCCAATAGAATGCCACTTTTGGTAGGCTGTACATTGGGGGATTTGCCATAATCACCACGCTTGGCAGGCGAATTGGTAATCGCAGTAATATTCATATATACAGGTGAATGCTGCTGCCTGCCCCTAGTGCAATTCCCTAGCGCACACACACGATAAGATTGGGGGCCCTATTCAGAGCCGGGAACCACACGCTAAACACGTATACCTGTTAAATTATTTACTGTTCCAACGTAGAACACGAATGACAACGGCAAAAATAACGCCTTTGAATGAATATTAGCAAATTTGCAAGAACAAACATGAATCAACTAAATTAGACAAGGCTCTATTAACTCCACTAGAAGTCCACTGCTGGACATAGGCCTTCCTCTATAAACTCCACCACACCCTGTCTCTCCGCATCCAGCCGTTACCGGCGACCTTCTTCAGGTCGTCGGTCCATCTGGAGGCGGGGCGTCCCACCCTGCGAGTGCCGCATCCGCGGTCTCCGCTCCAGAACTCGTCTGCCCCAACGGCCGTCGGTTCTGCGACATATGTGGCCCGCCCACTGCCACTTCAGATTGCTAATCCTTTCGGCTATGTCTGTGGCTTTCGTTCTTCGTCGGATCTCCTCATTACGAATCATATCCTTCAAAGAAACCCCGAGCATAGCCCTCTCCATAGCTCGCTTAATTTTCATTGTATAAAAATATTATCTATAAAAACTTTATATGCTGCCTGGGGGTTATACCTATACTGATTTATTTAGGGCTTCTGGGACTTTGAGAATACATGGTTAAGTCGACATTATGTTTTCCTACTAATATTATAAATGTGAAAGTTTGGATGTTTGTTACTCAATCACGCTTCAACCACTGGACGGATCGTAATGAAAATTGGCACAAATAATATAGGTTAGGTCCTGGAATAGGACATAGGATAGTTTTTATCCCGAAAAAATATCTTATTCCTACGGGAATTAAATAATAATTTGTGATGTTAAGTTGTCCACGCGTAGGAAGTCGCGGGCAACAGCTAGTACCTAATAATACTACGTAACCATACGTCAGCGTAGTAACCAGAACAGCATTATTCACAGCCATTAAACGAATACCACATAAGAAAATACATACATAATCGTGGAGTTTGCCGTGTGGTTTCTGGTAGAGTAGAATAGGACCACTCCAACTCTTCCCGTGGATGTCATACAAGGCGAGTAAGGAAATACATTATAAAACATACATCAGGCCTCCCCAACCCGTCTGGCCAGCGCGGGGAGTGTAGGCCAAATCCTCCGTCTGTCTCCGGCAGATGAGAGAGGGTTGTGCTCCTGCAGTGGAGACAAAAATAACCTGATGATGAATCGTGGAGAGACATTACCCGCTGTATTTTTATAGACAGTATAGTGTCATGTCATCTACGATTCCACAGATTTATCATCAAAAACACTGTTACATTCGTTGCCGGGCCATTTTATTATCATAACAAAATCATACAAGGCTTATAGCAATCAATTTCTAACGTAGAGTCATCAAAGACCCGTACAGTGAACAACCTATCCTTTTATGGTTTTCTTGATGCTCTCACCGTTACTGTTCCAGTCGGCCTACGCTCTGACTAAATAAAGAGATTTCTTCTGCAAAGATCACACAGAATCTAGGTACCCATCTAGCACTGGGAGAAATATGCAGATATTTTATGGCCTATTTATTTATTTTTAGCCCTTCTGTGGATATACATTATCATTCGTAGAATTCGTCACTTCACTTATTGTAAAACTGTACATAGTTATAGTTCATTTTATGTCATTCTTAGTTTATGTCGTTATTTAATATTTGTAAGTTAATGTTTTTATTTTCAGGTAAGTCCTTCGTCACTACAGATAATCCCATTTATGGGCAAAGGCCTTATATGGCCTAATAGGTCGATAATAACATGAGTTAAAGCTCACGGCTTAGTCACAAAGGGGTAGGCAGAGACGATGTATAGTCACTTCGCGCAATCCAATGTCGCAAAGTGATTTTCTACGCCCCGTGATGCCGCCCCGTTTTGACGTGATGTGTTGCGAACAACATCGCCGCCTTGTTGAGGTACCACGATTAGCTAGGGAAATAATTGTCCACTTCATCAGAGCATGACTCGGTAAGATTAATAGAAGAAAGAAAGAAAATAGAAAAAATATTTATTAACACAACAAATTTAACATTATATACACATTGGGCTCGATTCTGAAGGCACAATGTTAAAATTTGACAGCACTAAAACTGTTGCTATCCTTGTCACACAGTATTATGAAGATAAAGACGAAACCAATTTTAGTGCTGTCAAATTTTAAATGTGTGCCTTCAGAATTGGGCCCATTCTATCATTATTATTAATATTATTAAATAGCACTCAATTTGTTCAAAAATAGGTCATTAAAAGCAATAAAATCTTGTTCAATAACATCAAATGACAGATTCCTGCAAATGGCAGCTAAACGCGGCTACAGAGTGTATGTTATTTATTAAATTACATTAAATTATAAAATATCTTAAAATTAAGAGGTGGAAGATGCTGTGCAAGTGAGAGATCCCCAACTCAGCGAAGTGCTGCACCCGGAAGGTGCAGCGCTGGTTTTCTGCTGGGGCCTGGGCTGGGGTGTCGCAGAGTGTTGAGTAGGTGTGTTGCGTGTGTGGGATTTGTATGTATGTGAATATGTGTCACTGTGAATGTGAATGAATAGGGTCCGGAGTTCGCCCATCTCCGGGCTCCATAAGTCTTAGTGGGGGTATACGGTGTTAGGTGCTCTACCTATTTTATAGCTTAAGGCTGAATTTATGTGCTAGTTGAGTATCTACCGATTGCGGCTTAGGGAACGTACCCAACGTCCATTTTTTACCCGCCTCCCCGCCCTCGGTGACCACCCGTAGTATATGCCAAGACACCCCCCCCCCCCCTCTAGTTTTCACGTAATAATGCATAAATATGGTTTGAAACTATTTTTTGCAAACAGACAGTTGAAAGAAAAAAATGCTCATATTTGTCTTTATTAATACGGCGCTTGCCGCGTGACGCCAAGAGTGCGTGCATTCCTATAATTACAACTGAAAAAATTATCCTCATCCAGAAGAAAAAAACTGTCAGTTTTCAATCAGCTGACGTCCGTGCTGCCACCTGTGAGTTTCAAAGCGCTAAACGCTGCGCGCCATATTTGAATTTCCGTAGAGGATATTGACTACGTGACGAATCAAATGTTTTTTCGGGATAAAATCTATCCTATGTCCTATTCCAGGACCTAACCTATATGTGTGTCAAGTTTCATCTCGATCCTTCCAGTGGTTGAAGCGTGATTGAGTAACAAACATCCAAACATCCAAATATCCAATATTTCGCATTTATAATACTAGTAGGAAGTAGGATTGAATTATGCGGGGCTCTGAGGAGGTAGACAATTATTTCCCTAGCTAACCGTGATACTACAATAAGTCTCAACTTTATCTAATATAAAAAAAAAAAGGAATAAAAAACACAGTACAAATGCAACACAGTATAAATCAATAACAGGGTAAAACGCCACAAAATAAATAGCGGCGATAAAGTAAAGCTAACCTTGCTTTTCTGCTTCTTTTTTCTTTAGGGTAAATTGTGCACAGGGGAATGACATATTTAAGGTATATTAGAGAGTATTGCGTAAAACTGTTATCTATGAGGAAAACCAGTAGTAATAAACAAAACGGGACCATCAATATAACAGTCTGACGAATCTTATTAGGAAGTTTCCAATATTTTTTTACCAATTGCGATAGTAAAAACGTTTTTACGACCATGTTTGGCACATCACTTCCTTTCGAGAATGTTATATTAAAACTGTTAATCTTTGTAACTTTGATTGAGTACTTTATATAAAATCTAATCTAAGAACCTAGCGGTTAGCTAAGGGGGAAGGAGGGGGAAGATAATGCAGAAAGTATAGAATAAAAAAAGAAGCGGGATTGGAGGGAGGACGGAGGACCGGGTTCATTGGGGAAGGCCTATGTCCAACAGTGGACGGCTAAGGGCTGACATGATGATGAGAGAATAAAAATCTTGTTTACTGTTGGATTGCCATTAATGATTCTACTAGGCTAGAACCACTCTTTTTTGTGGTTTTAAACAATACTAGGACATGTTAACATTGTAATTAGAGATGTACCGATCGATTTTTGGCCAATTTAAAGCTAATGAATCGATTCCTCTAAACATTATTCAAAATTGACTCAAAAACATATTGGGCTGAAAAATAATCTTTTAATAATATCTTGTATCGGTACATATCGTCAGTGGAAAGGTAAAAACGCTAAAACGACACATTGGTCGAAAATGACTTACTCGTATATATACCATTCGACTGTATTTTTTTCTGCGTCGATCTGTCTATGTATATGACGACCTCCGTGGCGGAACGGGGTAGCTCTCGGCTTGCCACGCCGGAGGTTGCGGGTTCGAATCCCGCTAGGGGCAAATGTTCGTATGATGAATATGAATGTTTGTACCCAAGTCTTGGATGTTTATATATTTATTTAAGTATGTCTATCCGTTAACTAGTAACCATACCACAGGCTCTGCCTAGTTTGGGACTGGATAATTGGTGTAAATGTCGGAGATCTTTATTTAATTTATTTATGTATATGTTTAGCGTTTTTTACCTGACTAACATTTTTAATATTTTCAGGTGATTTTCGCTAAAGCGACATCTATCTCGTAAAATAAAAGACCTATTATGATTCTTTGTTTTACATAATTAAGCAGTTATTATACAATCGTATTTTTTCCAGTTAAACAAAAATACTCGTCATAGAAAACGAGATATTAATTTTTTTGCGAAAAATATATTTAAACATCTCTCCTGTTAAATTGTCAAACTGGCGCTTTAGCGTTTTCACCTTTCCAATAACGAAGAGAAATGAGAGGAGAGGAAGGGGGGAGAAGAGATGTGAAAGGGATATTGCAAACAGGAGGAGATGTACAAATGGGGAAAGGGGGAACAGGGAAGGGAAGGGAGACTGGAGAGGAGACTTCGTATGTGCAGAATACAGAAATAAAAACTGATGCTACTTTCTATAAGCCTAATACTCGGACATGCTCAGAACAAAGTGAATGAAAAAACAAAGACAATAAAAAGGGGGTAGTCGAAGGTACAATTGCAGATGTGAAAAGAATACATCCCTCCCGGGAGGTATAAAGGAGGAGATTTGTGTATGCTGACAAAAAGAAATTTTTATTTTACAATTAAAATTTAAATTGCAATATTGACACTTTTATTTAAAGACAGAAGCAAAATTAATTCAAAAATCTTAATTAAATACTTAATGGGCTCGATTCTGAAGGCACAACGTTAAAATATGACAGCACTAAAACTGTTGCTATCCTTAGCTATTATAAAGATAAAGACGAAACCAATTTTAGCGCTGTCAAATTTTAAATGTGTGTCTTCAGAATCGGGCCCATTGTTTAGGTTAACGCCCAAAATGTTGTTGTTCTTCATTCCTTTATTAATACATGTCGTAAAAATATAAATATAAAAAGTTAAGATCAATTTTACTACTAACATTACCTTTTTGCTCAGCACCATTCTTTATCTCCAAAACATACTACTGTACGTGAATTTTGCCTTTAAACCGGCGATATACTTTTTGGGACAGTGAAAACTTTAGGCTAAGTCGACATTGGGTTAAAATTGGTTTCGTCTTTATCTTCATAATACTGTGTGACAATGATAGCAACAGTTTTAGTGCTGTAGAATTTTAACGTTGTGCCTTCAGAATCGAGCCCATTGTTTTGTTTACATTTTGTTTTATATTTATTTGACACAAGTATCTTTTGGAAATACATGGCAAAGAGCGGCCATATAAAACTTAGTTTATAAAATTAAGCTTCTGTAAAGTGGCATTGTCACAGAGCAGAAAATAAAATAATTATCTACAACTAGGTATGTCAGTTTGTAAGCTGCTGTCAAAGTTGACTTTGTCCGACAGTGGTAGTGTAAAAATAATTAACGTCATTTTCTTATAGCGAAATCATAGGAATTTCCTACATAACAAACTTTACATCCCTAACTCGTAAATCTTAATAACATTCTTTATAATTGAATAAAATCTCTTTGGAACCCGTTGTCTTCATTAGAGTTGCTCTAAAACCATAAATTTCGCGACCAAAGCGAGGATGGACCCGATAACAAATTAAATAACCCATTAATGGTTCAGAAGTCATTAATTAGCAACAGAGCTCGACTTTCACATTTCGCATCCCTGATTCATTACTTCGGTAACTCGATGCTTATTCGTTCTTAAGTCAAACATGAGATCCAGTAAACACACTATAGAAAATATAAATTTGTAGTAAAATAACACTACATGGCGCGCCAGTGACATCGACGATCTCCGTGGCGGAATGGGTAGCTCTATGAATATGAATGTTTGTACCCAAGTCTTGGATGTTTATATATTTATTTAAGTATGTGTATCCGTTATCTAGTAACCATACCACAGACTCTGCCTAGTTTGGGACAGGGTAATTGGTGTGAATGTCTGAGATATTCATTTATTATTTCTTAGTGGTGCTACAATTGTTTTTAATTTACCCTGAATTTATTTTGCAAATAATTTTCGATAAAACTCAATATCGACGGCCGTCTAGACTTGGTACTGTTCAAAGCATTATAGTGGTTTTGACAAAATAGATCTGATAAATATGAACTATGTCGTAATTAATTATATACATTATACACTACATACTATGCGGCCAGCATTTCCTCGTTGGAGGGCTGTGCCCCTCCCCAAGGCCGATGATTTGATTTACTGAAAGTAATCCAACCAATTAATTTTGTATACAGTTATATGAGTTGTTTTTAATTTTAATAATCAGAATTTATTAATTGATTTTTTTTACTAACGTATACAAAAGTAAATTAAAAAAACATTGATAGTTTTCGTAATATACATACTATTCCCAAACTAGTATTTTATCCTTTCATCATCATCATCATCAGCCCGAAAGAGTCCACTGTTGGACATAGGCCTCTCCCAAGGTGCGCCACTGACCCCGATCTTCGGTTCTTCTCATCCAGTCACTGCCAGCCGCCTTACGCAGATCGTCGCTCCACCTAGCCAGGGGGCGTCCCACACTACGCTTGCCCAGTCGCGGTCTCCACTCGAGAACTCGTTTACCCCAGCGATAATCGGTTCTCCGACAGATATTTTATCCTTTACCACGGGATTTAGACAAGTAAACCAACATATAATATCCAATCCGAGACCAAATTGTATCAAGTGGATTACTAAAGCAAGAACTGCACAAGCACTTCTTGTCGATGGGTGTAGACTCATGTACTGATCACGTGAGCGCTCTGTTCACATACAAATTTGCTTCTATTACTGTGGACATTACTGTACTTTATATATTGTAGAATTTTGTTGAATAATAATAAAAAAAAATATACAACGTTGTCTGTCCCTAGTGGTAATCAACCCAGCGCTCTCTGGCGCTCGAGTCTAATAACCAAGCCGCTAAGCCAACGAGGTGTTAAAGTTCACTATTCACTGTATATGTACATTCACTTTCGAGAAAGTGTCCGTTGGTAGGCGCCGCGTTCAACATTTAGCAAAAAGTTGTCGAGATGACTTCAAACTCGCGAGGTGACCGCGCCAGAGTACGCACGCGGATCACAGTTTAATTTTCGTTTTATTTATTTTAATTTTATCGATATATGTTAGTTTGAAGATGTCGCAACATTATTTGTTTGGATTTTTGGTGAGTGCATAAAAACAAGATATTTTACGTTTAATTTGGTGCAATATTTTTAAAGATTAATTCCTCAGATAATCAAAAGTTTTTTTTATTGAAAATATGACATTTATGTAGATTTTTTTTTTAATTTTAAAATAATAAAAGAAAATATACTCAAATGCCTTAGCACTCCCGTTTATAAATTGCGTTATTTATGAATAAGTATAAATATATTTTCTACAACGAATGTAAACTATACCTTTAAAACTACATAACAAATCGAAAGAGATCACTTGTACCCATCTTGTATATATTACTAGCTTTTACCCGCGACTTCGTCGGCGTAGGTTTCGATATTTAGACATCTTGAATTTTAAAATAGATATCATTTTTGGTTTCCTGTAGGAATGGGATGTTTTTTTGGGATAAAAACTGTCAGACATTCACACCAATTATCCAGTCCCAAACTAGGCAGAGCCTGTGCTATGGTTACTAGATAACGGATAGACATACTTACATAAATATATAATCATCCAAGACTTGGGTACAAACATTCATATTCATCATACGAACATTTGCCCCTAGCGGGATTCGAACCCGCAACCTCCGGCGTGGCAGTCCGAGAGCTACCCGTTCCGCCACGGAGGTCGTCAAAGTAAGCTTCATATTTTTTTTAAGGATCCGTCAAACTACATTGATGAATCTAAATCCCTACTACCTTGTATTTGCATAATATGATCTGCATAGACTAAACAATAATAAGTGGTCAATTTGACACGTGTTAACATGACATTAATAAACATATTCGTCTGTTCTGTGGTTTTTGTTGACTTTACATTACTACACCCAAAGACCATAGCAAAGTTTATTATCCGTTTGTCTGTTTGTCCGGCCGCTAATTCTAACACTACTGGACCGATTGAACGGAAACCTGGAATATATACTAAACTGGTCAGAAATATATTTAAAGGTTGTCTGGAAGAAATCGCTTTTATCATTGAGACTGCCTAGATGTATAATAAATAAATAATAATAAAATCTATTACATATAATAAAACTGTAACTGATGTCTGTACATGGGAGATATTGTAGAAAAATTTGTATGAGGGACTTTATAGGGCCAATAGAAGCTAAAATAATTGTTTTTAGAAATTTTGTCAGTCTGTCTGTCTTTCTGTATGTTTGTTACCTTATCACGCCAAAACTATTGCATGAAATTTGATGCAGTTTTTACAGTTGTCTTGCTGGTGGTCTAATTTAAAATCTGGTGCATGTTTCATCTTGATACGCCACTTAGAACCTGAGATATTAATAAAGCAAATTTTTCTAGAAGCCATTATATGCAAAATTCATTCATATTGCGATTGGTTTGTACTACAGTTAGAGTGGGAGTAGGAGTGGGAGTGGGAGTGGGAGGTACCTAACGGGAGCTGAAGTGACAAGGGGTGCGGATTCTGTGGTCCACGCGAGCGGAGCCGCGGGCACAGCTAGTAATAAAATATAAATTTATTTTCTCTACATAAAGGTTACAGATAAAGCATAAAATAATAAAAACCTTTGCGAGAGACTGGTGTTTGTACTAGGTAGACTATACAGGATGTAAGGGACAGCCTTCCGAAAACTTTAACCACGGCTTCAGACCATCACCCTGAACAACGTACAGCAAGAATTTTTCGCCGGAAATAAAAAAAAATTTCGGACTCACCATACAAATTTTACAAATGACATGCCAGATTTGTATGAAGAAGTCGATTTTTTTTTTTATTTCCGGCGAAAAATTCTTGCTGTACGATGTTCAGGGTGATGGTCTGAAGCCATGGTTAAAGTTTTCGGAAGACCGTCCCTTACACCCTGTATATATTATGTATATATATGTTACTTTTTGTATGTATGTATGTATGTAAACGCTTTATTGTACCAAAAATAAAAACAACAACAACAATAAAATAGGAATTAAACTGTGTACAAAGGCGGACTTATCCCACTTACGGATCTCTTCCAGTCAATCTTAGAATAACCGGAAGTACTACTATTGTTATGTTACTTTATTTTTTATGTTTGTTTTTATCTTGCAATAAAAAGTAATTGAATTGAATTAAGGAAAAAAATATTTTCCGAGATATTCTAGGAAAACTAAACAAATTAATTTACGGAACCCCCAGCAAAATGTACGACGCGACGGTCTTGATCTTTTTGCTGACATTTTTTCGTTCCTTTTTAAAATATCTTAAAAGGTGTGCTTTTGTACGAAATACGAGTACTTCCTTTCCTTTTATTTTTTAGTTTGACACCTTCTTAATATAACATAAGTTCGTTGACCTCCAAAATTATGGTAATTTTTTTGCCACTGCCAAGAACAGTTTGTAACCTTTTGTGGGTTTCTCGGATAACATGCCGAATCTGTTGTACATTCATTTGAATTCAAACTTTTGTTGTTGCGTGACACACAACAATACTTCTCTGTTGTCCAACGACCACAAGGAAAGAGTCCTGTAAGTCTATTCAATATATTCATCATCAAGCTACATACGTCCACTGCTGGACATATACCTCCCTAATAGAATACCACTTTTGGTATATAAGTTTTCCATTGGGGGATTTGCCATAATCACCACGCTTGGCAGGCGAATTGGTGATCGCAATAATGATCTTGACATACACCCACAGGAGAACTCTGCTGCCCGTCCCTGGTGCAGTCCCTTAGTCGCCTTGACGACACAAACGGGAAAGATCCTATGCTATGCTAAGCCGGGTCCTATGCTAAGCCGGGAACCACACAACAACAGTCCTTCGAGCCGGATTCAATATATTGAAATTATTATATTAAATGCAAGGTCTGTCTAACAATTAACTCAAGATCTACTAATCATAAGAATCGTACCGGATAAATCAGATCAGGTCCATCCAGGGAACACCTGTGGCTTGATAGTAAGCCCAAAATGCTAGTATCCCGTGTCTACTACATGTAACGCCCCAGCTATTAAAATTCCCCCCCCCCCTCCCCCCCCCTCCCCCCCGCCCCCTTCGAGCATCCGTGCATCACTTTAAAGTAAAATGTTATTACCAGGCATCGGAATTAGGTAGATAAAGGCTTGCGGCCAAAATATTACAGGAAGATTACTATGGACATTCCTTTTCACGGGATTTTGCCATTAAATAGACTAAATGTTACTTCGAGTTAATCCCTACTGTGAAAAGTCCATCAAAATCGGTTCAGTAGTTTTTACGTGATGCATGCACAAACTAACAGACAGAAATTCCAAAAATGATCGAATGTTCTATTACTTATCTTTAGACCCCCCATTATTATAAAATATATATTCTAAAATTATAAATTTCTTTTCTTTTACCTGCAATACTCTGTCGCTATGTCTTTCTTATTATCCTACTCAAAGGTTGCCTGGAAGAGATCGCTTTAAGCGATAAGGCCGCCTTTGTACACTTTTCAAAAATCTGTACCTGTTTTTATTGTTGTTCTTAATTTGTGTGCAATAAAGAGTTTATCTGTCTATCTATTATTTTTTGCAAATATTTTCAATGTACACACCCGCGAAGTTTACGTTTATATTAGACTAGCTTTGCCCGCGGCTCCGCTCGCGTGGACTACAGGATCCGCTCCCATTCCCACTTCCGCTCCCTATCCCACTTCCACTCAGACTATAAATCCAGGTCCAGGTCCAGGTCCGGGTCCAGGTCCGGGTCCAGGTCTAGCTAAAGTTCCGGCTCCAGATCCAGCTCCAGATACAGCTCTAGATCCAGATCCAGCTCCAGATTTTTTATCGTAATCAACTAACTCAATCAAAAGTTATGCGAATTTATAGTTTTCAAAATCTCACATTACATTGATACGATACCCGCTCCCGCTACAGCTCACGAATTCAATCGAGCATTTACACCCTACACTCAGTTTTCGGAAACTATAAATTCGCATAACTTTTGATTGACTGCACCGATTGCAATGAAATAAAGCCTATATGTTACACCAAATTAAGCCCCATGTTTCTGTGAAAAGTCCATCAAAGTCCGATCAGTAGTTTTTAAGTGATGCGTGCACAAACTCACAGACAAACAGACAAACAGACAAAAATTTCAAAAATGATCGAAATGTGTTCTGTTGCTTATTCTTAGACCCCCCAATTTTTTTTTTGCAAATATCTTCAATGTACAGACACGCGATGTTTACGATTTTATTTATAAGATTTAAACAAAAATCCCTTGACTCTAAGTAGTAATAATTAAAAAGTATATAATAATATACAATTATAAAAAGATAATTTCATATTATTCGTATTTCATTTTAATGGTAAGAATGTTCGTAAATATGATAACTTTTATATTTACACATGCATAACTTTGGACTTTATTACCTAAGGACGATTTGGTTCAGATTTCAATGTCAAGTTTAAATAGAAGGCCACTATACCTAACCCCTATCGTCCCGAGGATGTCGTCAAGGCGACAGTAGCGTCCTTCTATTAAGTAAAATCATTACTGCCGTGTGGTTTCTGGTAGAGTAGAATAGGACCACTCCAACTCTTCCCGTGGATGTCGTACAAGGCGACTAAGGGAATACATTATAAAATATCAATCAGGCCTCCCCACAACCCGTCTGGCCAGCGCGGGGAGTGTAGGCCAAATGCTCCGTCTGTCTCCGGCAGATGAGAGAGGGTTGTGCTCCTGCAGTGGAGACAAAAATAACCTGATGATGATTACTGCGATCACCACTCCGCCTGTAAAGCGTCCTATGACAAATTCCCCAAAGTGACGCTTCTTTACGTAGTATTGTTTGGAATTCTCTGCTGTAGCGTTTTGCGGGGGATTCACACACATTAGCACGTTATTTTGCCCCCCTTACTGTCTTGTCTCACACCCTGTAAGGTTGGCTGGAAGAGATCTCTTTTAGAGATAAGCTCACCTTTGTACACACCATTTATTACTGTATTTAGTTTTAAGATGTGCAATAAAGTATATATTTAATTAGCACTCTTTTCCGCGATCGCAATAACACACACACGACGAAATAAACTCATTAATAAACATTTTTTGTCAAGTACAACGATCTCTATGTACTACTAGATGGAGCGTTCCAAACAATCGCTCTGTTCCACGCAAATAGCCACAACTCTTTCACATTCACAATGAAACTTGTGCAGTTACTACTCAGAACATTTAATTATTTACTAAATATTGACATTACTTAACCGTAGCCGTAGCGTCAATATTTAGTAATAATTAAATGTTCTGCGCATTAACTGCACAAGTTTCATTGTGAACGTGAAAGAGTTGTGGCTACTTTGGAACGCTCCATCTAGTAGTACATAGAGATCGTTGGTCAAGTAGGTTTATCCAGAGAGGAATAGATGAACACCAGAGTATCGCGACTCGTCTCCATGTTGCTCTATGATGAGATGTATCGTTAATTATATTACTGCACCGTTGTTCTTTAATTAGATAACGAACTGTCTCGTTGGTAAACAACTAGCAATTATAACTGCAAGCCTTATTAAGGCAACATGGCTTACAACTCAACCAAACGGTATTGTACAGTCAACGTCAAAGATGTTGACCACAGTCTCTCATTTTTTTCTTTATTCATATATTCACCAACAGCTGTTACAATAATACTTCTACTAATTTATTGTCTTAAAGCTAAGAACTTAGAGCACAACTAATTACAGGTGAATTTAACATGCACAACAATTAAACACAATAATCACACGCTTAGGCTAATAGGTTAATATTTAAAATTTATGTTCCATAACCAACGATCTCTATGTACTACCAGATGGAGTGTTCCAAACAATCGCTCTGTTCTGCGCAATTAGCCACAACTCTTTCACATTCACTGTGAAACTTGTGCAGCTACTACGCAGAACATTTAATTATTACTAAATATTGACGCTACGGTTAAATAATGTCAATATTAAGTAAATAATTAAATGTTCTGAGTAGTAACTGCACAAGTTTCAAAGTGAATGTGAAAGAGTTGTGGCTAATCGCGTGGAACAGAGCTATTGTTTGGAACGCTCCATCTGGTAGTACATAGAGATCGTTGTCCATAACAATACTCTTCTCTCTAAATTGAATAACTGTATCGAAAAAGATGTCTGTATAGTCACTCAGTTTATTATATAGTTTGCTCATGCGAGTCAGACTCATATAACGTATACCTCAACTTTACCAATTGTATCGAAACCACTAAACATTTATAAACAAGAATTCTCCCACAAAGGTCGCGTGGATGCTGCGGGCCCAATTGTGGTCGTTTTTTTTATATTTGAAACCCATCATCCAGGGTTATCAATATTTTACGTCTAATAAAGATCAATTCAATTACTCTTTATTGCATGATAAAAATACAAAGATATAATAATAAATTAGCTTACATGTGTACATCTAGGCAGTGTTATCGTTAAAAGCGATTTCTTCCAGAAAACAAAAGATTTGAGACAATGTGTCAAATAGTAGTAAAATCTAAGATAATATCACAAATTATTATTTTAAAAGATAACGTGTAGATAATTATGAGCTTATAGATGGTTACAATTTAATGCATCATTTAAGGTTATATATTTCTGTTAACGTTTCGTGTAAGTACACAAATTATTACATTACTAGCTGGTGCCCGCGACTTCGTCTGCGCATGATTAGTATTTCGAGTAGCTTTTTTGTAGGACTATTTAAGATAAAAATTTCCATCATACATTACATATGTGTAACTCTAACGGTTTTGGCAGCGCACGCCAGAATAGCTCGCAGATGGTAGATTTTTTCCTACTCACTTGATATTTTGGACAATTCACATAATATCTTTATAAATTGTAGCCTATGTGTTATTCTGATGTATAAGCTATATTACTGTAAAGTTTCATTAAAATCCATTCAGTAGTTTTTACGTGAAAGAGTAACAAACATCCATCCATACTTACAAACTTTCGCGTTTATTATATTAGTAGGATTATTACATACGTGCTTATGTATCTGAAAATGTATACATATTTATCAGTATGAGTACCTACAAAGTACTTACTCCTTTTAATAATAATAAAAAGCTTTCTTTATTCACGCAAAAACCCACAATAAAAATGTATAAATAACAATAATTGAATAAAATATTACAATAAAAATTTAGTAAAATTAAGTAGTCGGTAGTAGTTTTAAGGAATACATATTTTTGGTAACAATAAGTGTATCATCATCAGGTTATATTTGTCTCCACTGCAGGAGCACAACCCTCTCTCATCTGCCGGAGACAGACGGAGGAAGTGTATATATAATACATATTTTTGCACCTGACTGTACACAATGATCTTATCATTATTAGAGAGCTGTCATTGTCACCATGTTCTTGGCTGTACTTTTTCCTAGATGTATGACGAGATCCGCCGTGTAGATGTTAACAAGATGACCTCTGATCTTGTGTTCTACTTCCTACAAACACAATGCAACTAGACAGGTTCGCATTAAGGTCAAGTGTCAAGGTTTTATGGCTAAAGAAAGTAGTTGAACAGATTTCAACAAAAAGACAAGGAGTCTCTTGATACGGAAGTCCCTTTTCTCATTCTAATAACTCCATTTTGTCTTTGTTTTTTTCTTTCTAAGATGGCTTTCCTTAGGATTTTGATGATGACAAGTGTACAGGACGAATACAAATTTATATGGAGACCATGCTAATTTATTTTCTTTAAATATAAATAAATATATCCTTACATAATAACAATAAATATATCTATACATATGTGGGGACATTACACACACGGCCACCTGATCCCAAACTAGGCAGAGCCTGGAATATGGGTATCAGACAGCTGATATACGTACATAAACACATTATATATAACATCCAGTCACAAGGCAAACACAAGTGCTCATCACACGAATGTTTACCCTGGGCGGGATTCGACCCCGAGCATCGCAGGCAGGTGTACTACCGACTAGGCTACGAGGCCGACATATTTTACATCATACAGACAACCAGCGGTCCATTTGTGTTAGTAACTAAAAGTGATTTATTCCTCTGGGTGAGTATCAACACCAGAGGACTGGTTGCTGCTCCCGCGCACTCTGCTTAGTAATGAGGCAGTTTTCTTGCGCCAGACGGCATAGAAGCCTCAGCTAACAGATGCGCTGCAGAAGCGCATCTGTTATCTAATTTAATAACTAATTGGTTATTAAATTAGATAACAGATGATTTTAATGTGCATCTTTTATCTAATTTAATAACCAATTATTGTCAATCATGAAGATAAAAACTTTGAGGGGAAACTATGAGCTACGAAAAATTATTTTGCTTCATGGTATGAGGTGTAGAAAACCTCATACCATGATAGAGCAAATGGAATATTGTGCTTTTTTCTTGTCTCTAAAATTGACTGCTTAGTTTCATGGATAGTCTCTGACCGATCTTGATTATACATTATTTATATCTATAATTTAAGCAAGCTATAACCTACAAACACTTCTAGTGTCACCCAAACGACCTGGATTATAGAGGTAGTTTCGCGTCAACAATACCTTCTTAACAATAAGTTTAACGGTCACCATTCGCGCATATTCTGGTAAGTAAACGACCTACTGTTACCATCTGCGGCCGAGAGCCAACGTAAGTGCTTTTTGGGCCAGCACCAAAGTAAGAGGTGCTCACTTGCGATTCGACATGGATCGGTAGTGGGTCATCTATATTTGTTGGCAATGTAAGTAATGAGATACGGATTGGATGTACGGAACAGGTCCAACCAACGTTAATTCAAATTCAAATTCAAATAATTTATTTCAACATAATAATGTCATATTTGTTGTACAATAAGAATAATAAAATTGTATTAGAATAAAACCACAATAAAAATAAGAATAATTAAACTAAGTCAAAGTTAAATTAAATTAGAATAAAATGAAATCAAATAATTTAAAATAAGTAAAATTAAAACAATGCAAACAATTAAAATTTGGGTTAAATTAAATTAAAACACATTAGGTAAAATTAAAATAAAACAAATAAACACAAATCATTTTCGGAATGGTGCTGAGCTGGCATGTAGTTGCATCCACCTCTGCACCATCGGCGATTCGGTTAATGGTTTTGGTATCCGCGATGTCTGGTTTAGTAATTGATCTCATAGCTTTATACGGTTCATTGTTAATGGGCCCTGATATCGACTATAGCCAACACCATACGATTTTTTTTATGTTTTAACTGCCGTCCGTAGTCAATCAACAAAATTTATGTAGAAATAATAATTATTATAGTTGATCTTAAATTTTCGCTACTACAATTTCACTATCCTTCCGTATTCATACCTAACCTATACTCTCCTGTCTCCCTCGGCTCGATCTCTGTCCTTTTTTTTTTATTTTTCAAAATTTTCTGTAGATACATATAGTATACTTAGAATCGTCAATTTAAACATTGGTAGCGTATAAACATAACATTGGTAGGTCATAGTTAGTACCTACTAAACTATCGTGGAAGAGTGCCACAATAAATAAATTCCTTCCCCCAATCCAAGGTCTACCGTGCCAATGGATGCGTGTCCAGGGACTAGCCTGGTCGTAAGCGAGCCGACATCCATTCCACTAAACGTTAATTACTGTCAACATGTTTTAAACCGGCTCCCTGCGCACGCGCATGACCAAATTTCACTTTGAACCAAATAAACCGCATCACTTTCCACTCGGTCTGGGACCACTTTATCAACATTACCATGTAGAAATTGTAAATTACACGTGTTTACACTTTGGAAACGTGTTTTTAAGGATATCAAATTTAGAATACATTAAGAGGGTCAGCGAACGAAATCGGTCCCCTGGCCATGAATTTTAATACAATATGCACATATGGTTATTTGCACTCTCTCTTTCTTTAATATGTACTTAATAACTGAGAGAAATAGCTCAAAAAGTTGAAGTTGCAGTAGGATGGTCACGTATCGGAGTACTGATTACCGTTGCAACGGTAAGGCAAGCGTACTGTAAGATGTCTCTTGGCTAGATGGAGCTACGATCTGCGTAAGGCGGGTGGCAATACCTGGATGAGAAAAACCGAGGATCGAATTCAGTGGCGCGCCTTGGGAGAGGCTTATGTCCAACAGTGGACTCTTGCAGGCGGATGATAATGAACTGTGATTAACAGTGATATTTTTAGCAACAAATTGAAAACACTCCACCCCCAGAGCTCCAACTTCAGCTTTCGCCTATATCCGAGCATAGCGCACTCCATTTTGCTGATCAACTTTAAACTTGTAGTATACCTGTGAGCGTCACCATCGTATCATTACATTACCTATTTGTTTATTATTATATTCTTTATTGCACATAAATTTTACAAATTAGAAAAAAACAAAAACCGACTTCAAGGCTATACCTACACGTCCAAACTTAAACTAAAAAGTAGAAAATAATATTTTAATTACTTCAAAGCAAAGAGCATTAAGGGACAATCAACGAAATTATTGATACTTATATACCTATTTACAATTTATAATAAGTTATTTCTGTAGTCGGTGCCAGCCAAGAAGGACAGTTTAATTAACAATTTAAGCAACACGGGGGGATATGCCTGAATGAAGTGAGGTATCCATTAAGCTTATTTTTGCTTTGGCTGGCACCGACTCCAAAAATAACTTATTATAAATTGTAAATAGGTATATAAGTATCAATAATTTCGTTGATTGTCCCTTAATGCTCTTTGCTTTGAAGTAATTAAAATATTATTTTCTACTTTTTAGTTTAAGTTTGGACGTGTAGGTATAGCCTTGAAGTCGGTTTTTGTTTTTTTCTAAAAAATAATTTTATTTTTTACTTTTTAGTGGGAAGTAAGTGTATTTTGTTTATTTAAAACGCGCTGCTCAAATGAGACAGCGCCGTTAGGAAGACAGTAGTGACGAGAAGAAAAATTGTTTAAAGAAAAGTAGGGAAAGAAATGCTATAAATATTTCAAATGAGAGTTTTGATCAGCGGGCCTATAGACTTTCTTAGACACAAGAACTTATCAAGGCTTAATGAAAGTCCAGAAAGTCATGCTCAACGACTCAGTTTGATTCACAATGTCTTGGCTTGCAACACGAGCATTTATCAAATGAATCCAGATCGACTCGGTTAGTTGCTATGCGGCAAGTTTTAAAATCGACCCCACAATGAGAAACCTTTAACAAAAATGATACGCTTGTGTAATCTTTTCAACAAATAGGTCGTTTTCTTTAAGAACAGATATTATTAATGTATAATTATTATGAAGGCTCCTTACAAATACATACAATCTTCTTTGTTCTTAGCTAATGACAGTTAAAAAAATATTGAAATTCCTCATCACAACTTTTGTTAAATGCAAGGATCAAGCATTAAAACCATGGATGACTCATTATAAGTTGAAACCTGAAATAAATACTTCATACTTGTCATATATATGGCAGCATTTACTGAGAAAAAAAGAGATAAAAATTGGCACGCGCGTCATTTTGAAAGCCGGAAGGCCACCAGTTTTGACGTCGTCTGAAAGCTTTTGGTATACAGCTGAATACCATTTTGGTTGCGTTAGTTTTTCGTAAATTTCGTGATTAATTCGTTAGTTATTATGTTCTGTGTAACCTGCTTTTATAATAACTATGGCATGTGCTGCTGTGGGCTGTCGAAGCCGAATTGGTGTTTTAACGGAAAACAATTACAAATTATCTTTTCATCGGTAAGTTGATTTAAACAAATATGTCCATAATTTGTTCCAGTAAATACTAAAAAGTTATTTAATGCACTGAAAATGAAGCCTGATGGCGTCTGTTCACGTGGAATCGTGGAAAAGTGGAGACATTCTACTATTTAAACAATACAGATTCAATATACCTATCTCTTTTGTACAATGACCATTATTAAATGTGTGAAGGAGTCGATTACACTTTTTACTTTCAACTTAATATGATGGATCCATAGTTTTAATGCATCATCCTTGGCTGAAGGGAACATCAAACTAGCAGGTCGTCTATGTAGGTATATACTAAGACTATATTTGTGTCTTTGTTGATTTTTCAAAAAGCGCTGAATGAATTTCGATAAAATTTATATGGGACCACCTCTGAAGTATGACCTACCATATAAAATATGAACCATCAAAATCCATTCAGAATTGGCGGAGTAATCGCGTAACAAACATACAAAAAAAAAAAAAAAAACATACCGTCGAATTGAGAACCTCCTCCTTTTTTGAAGTCGGTTGAGAAGTAAGTGTATTTTGTTTATTTAAAACGCGCTGCTCAAATGAGACAGCGCCGTTAGGAAGACAGTAGTGACGAGAAGAAAAATTGTTTAAAGAAAAGTAGGGAAAGAAATGCTATAAATATTTCAAATGAGAGTTTTGATCAGCGGGCCTATAGACTTTCTTAGACACAAGAACTTATCAAGGCTTAATGAAAGTCCAGAAAGTCATGCTCAACGACTCAGTTTGATTCACAATGTCTTGGCTTGCAACACGAGCATTTATCAAATGAATCCAGATCGACTCGGTTAGTTGCTATGCGGCAAGTTTTAAAATCGACCCCACAATGAGAAACCTTTAACAAAAATGATACGCTTGTGTAATCTTTTCAACAAATAGGTCGTTTTCTTTAAGAACAGATATTATTAATGTATAATTATTATGAAGGCTCCTTACAAATACATACAATCTTCTTTGTTCTTAGCTAATGACAGTTAAAAAAATATTGAAATTCCTCATCACAACTTTTGTTAAATGCAAGGATCAAGCATTAAAACCATGGATGACTCATTATAAGTTGAAACCTGAAATAAATACTTCATACTTGTCATATATATGGCAGCATTTACTGAGAAAAAAAGAGATAAAAATTGGCACGCGCGTCATTTTGAAAGCCGGAAGGCCACCAGTTTTGACGTCGTCTGAAAGCTTTTGGTATACAGCTGAATACCATTTTGGTTGCGTTAGTTTTTCGTAAATTTCGTGATTAATTCGTTAGTTATTATGTTCTGTGTAACCTGCTTTTATAATAACTATGGCATGTGCTGCTGTGGGCTGTCGAAGCCGAATTGGTGTTTTAACGGAAAACAATTACAAATTATCTTTTCATCGGTAAGTTGATTTAAACAAATATGTCCATAATTTGTTCCAGTAAATACTAAAAAGTTATTTAATGCACTGAAAATGAAGCCTGATGGCGTCTGTTCACGTGGAATCGTGGAAAAGTGGAGACATTCTACTATTTAAACAATACAGATTCAATATACCTATCTCTTTTGTACAATGACCATTATTAAATGTGTGAAGGAGTCGATTACACTTTTTACTTTCAACTTAATATGATGGATCCATAGTTTTAATGCATCATCCTTGGCTGAAGGGAACATCAAACTAGCAGGTCGTCTATGTAGGTATATACTAAGACTATATTTGTGTCTTTGTTGATTTTTCAAAAAGCGCTGAATGAATTTCGATAAAATTTATATGGGACCACCTCTGAAGTATGACCTACCATATAAAATATGAACCATCAAAATCCATTCAGAATTGGCGGAGTAATCGCGTAACAAACATACAAAAAAAAAAAAAAAAACATACCGTCGAATTGAGAACCTCCTCCTTTTTTGAAGTCGGTTGAAAAAAAGGGCATAACATAAAAGTGTACAAAGGTGGACTTATCTCTATAAGAGATCTCTTCCAGCCAACCTCCACTGTGGGAAAAGCTAAATCAAGCGGTAGGTAAAAGAAAAAAATGTGAATGGATATTGAAATTTTATAAAAAATATTGTTTTATACATCTTGTAACTTCAAAATGCAGATCTATTACAACTAAAAAAGAACTCTAAAACTCTTTAACCAATTTTTACTTTAACCAATATTGCATAAGTAACTTGATTTCTAATCCGCAGTGAAAAAACTGCAACGCAATCAGCCTGGACACCACCTCCAAATGACCTGAGAAATTAAACAAAAACGATTCATAACGTCCACAATCGGCTAGGCGGCTTCGTCGTATTCTAGACCACCCTCAATCTTCCCGTGGGTGTCGTCAATGCGACAAATTGCACCGGGGACGGGCAGGTGGTTTCCGGTAGAGTAGAATAGGACCACTCCAACTCTTCCCGTGGATGTCGTACAAGGCGACTAAGGGAATACATTATAAAACATCAATCAGGCCTCCCCAACCCGTCTGGCCAGCGCGGGGAGTGTAGGCCGAATCCTCCGTCTGTCTCCGGCAGATGAGAGAGGGCTGTGCTCCTGCAGTGGAGACAAAAATAACCTGCTGATGATGATGATGACGGGCAGTGTATATATTAAGATCATTACTGCGATAGTCAATCCGCCTGCCAATTGTGGTGATTATGGCAAATCCCCAATGGACAGCCTATCAAAAGAGGCATTGTATTGGGGAGGCTTATGTTCAGCAGTGGATGTATATCGGCTGATGATGTTATGAATTTGCGTGAATATGATTACTTTTACATGTACACATGCAGCACTTTGGACATTCTTAAGGAAGATTCTCTTCAGAATTCATTGTAAAATGACAATAACAGATATTCTTCTTAATTTCAGGTTCTGCTGACATGCTGCTTCCTGGAGGCTTCAACTCGGCCATCAAATAACGAGTAGGTTTCTAATTCACTTTATCTTATAACCTAAGTATGTTAAGTTAATAATGGATACCGAATTCAGAATTTCTCTTCTAAGTACTTTAGACAGAAATTCGGATTGTCTATTTATGTTTCAAGTCGGCATCTTGTAGGTCTAACAAATATTAGTCCCAGGCGGACCAGTTTTTGCACTTACGCTTCACCGCACGCGATTGTAAACAGAGTACCACCAACTTTTTTCTGCGGGAGGCGAAACGTAGAAATAATATCTATAGTTTGATTAACGACTAATCTTTACCGCTAGTGCCGCCTTAGCGTGGCAAAAGAAACTTGGTGGCACTGTAATTGCACATTCACAAAACACGAGCAAACTAACACAGAGTGAAAGGCTTTTTAGCACTTGTTGTGGACTCAAGAATGTAAACCGCAAATATTCGGGCACCGCAATGGTTCAAGTATGCTATTTATATTAATTTATGCTTTAAGTCACCGCTTATTGTACTTATTACACGCAAAATTAATAATACGCTTGGACTCGGTTATATAGTATTTAAAAACAAACATGAACTAAATATTATACCGAACGTTTCAGGTCAGAGACGCCAGTAAAAGTTGAAACAACAATAAAAGAGCTATTAGAAAAGATACAGGAAGCAGAACAGAGATCTCTACCGTACGAAAGGGTTAGATACACAGAAATAACAGACGAGAATACCAGAGAAATTCTAGAGAAAATCAAAGCAATTAATAACGGATTAAAGAAACCAAATCGACATCAGATTAACTATAACAACGCTCAGCCGCACACAGGAGGAGCATACGTTTTAGACCAAGAAACGTTGGAGAAGATTCATCAGATAATAGCTTCGGGGAAACTACATGGGCTATCTGTTACTCAAAAGCATGATGACACTAACACCCTAATCAATGAGGATTTTGAAACAAGATATGATAATGCGAGAGCATTACAATATATACAACCAGCGCTTACAAGTAATACATTAACAGTGAATCAAGGGGCACCAGCAGCAGCAACTGTAATGCCTATTCCGTATATAACAAGTATTCCTGTCATGGTCATGCCATCTGTGAACGGTTTGTATGGTGGGTATCCAATGGGCAATGATGTTTATTCATTACAGCCTACAACATACCAAACAAGACAACGCCCTCCATCTCTACCATTTCAAATACAATGGCCATTGGCTCCAATATTCCCTATTTTGATAAAAGATCCACTACTACACTATTTTTCCACTGGGAGTTTTGATAACCTTTTCGAATACGGCCAAAGTGCTGATGTTTGTAACAGAAAACAAAAGTCTACTGATACTGATGATGATATAGAAGTAACAGAGGCCAAAATTGAAGAAAACAGTGCTGATAAAACTTTAGTAGAACCCATTATCGTTCCAAAATCAAGACAAGGAAGAGCAATAAAAAAGCGAACCGTTTCAAAATCAGCTGCTGCTCAACAAATACCAGAAAACGATATAAAGAAAGTAAAGAAATTTTTCTCAAAACCTGTTACGACTCCAGTACCAGTAAAAAAGCCAGAAACAGTGCAAAATATCAAAACGACAGATCCAAGCGAAAGTGATTTGCGATTTCCTTTCGGAGATTTTAATTGGTTCGGGAACAGAAAACCTGTGGCTCCCAGTCCAGGGTTTTTCATAAATAGACTAAAGGTCAGAAGAGGTGGTGTAGCAATAGCGGGACCGGGTGGAGTCGCGACTGCTGGCAGAGGTGGCACCGCAGTTGTAGGTCCTGGAGGACTTGCCTACACTCAGCCTGGAGGACTTGCAGTAGCCGGACCAGCTGCAAGAGTCGTCGCATTGTCTTCCGGAGTAGACCTCTCATCCATCGTGTCTCGACTTCAGGAACAAGCAGCTACTGACGGTTCGGTTCCACGATTATTACAAGCAATACCAGAAGGAAAAGTTGTAGCTACTGGCCCTGTTATTTATTATCATCCTTTCAAACCGCTTTAACTTCTATTTTTCTTTTCCGTCTACTTACTTACTCTTCTCTTTCCTTATTAGATACTACCGAGGACTACAAGGATACAGAGGATTACCAAGAAGGGGAGGATGGCGAGATGTCAGAAGCAAGAACTCTGGGTTCAGCTGGAGATCGAATGAATACCAGTACAAAGGTTATAACTATATGAAGCCCTCAAAATCAGAAGATTCCTTCATGATCTTCATAAATCCTGTGGCTCACGCTATAAGTGGTAAAGGAGTTGCTATAGCAAACCCAGTATCCCATGTGGTGGTAGCTCCGGGGAGGACTGGCTCCATCATACACGCTCCAGTAGCGACGGCTGTGGTTGGACCTGGTGGAATAGCACATGCTCAATCAGATCTATACATTTATGAATACATGACTAATTAGAAATTTAAGTAAATCGAAGTCTGAATTTCGGAAAATATTTTCGACTGAGTCCTTGAAACTATTTCCCGAACTGCGCAAATTAAGATATTTAATGTAAACCTAAATAAGTATGCTTATTAAATTTAGGAAATGTCATGACAACTAATGTAAGACAATGGAAGAATGAAATTAAATGTAATTAGAATTACAATTGTGTTTTAATTTACTCAAATAGCATGTACTCAATTTAACTCAAATTTAGCATGAAGTGACCAATATCCTACTGAAAGTAATTACTAATACGGTCAATAAACTACAAAGGTTATTCTTAAATTCATGGAAACTAAATGTTACATGCGAAAATTTCCTTAGAAACAATAAACAGACGAATAGATAGGTGATAATATATAACATATCTATTATCCTGAACTAGGTATAAGTACTAAGAAAAAGTTAAACATTACACATTGACTAAACTAACTTTTATAAATCCTATTTTCCTAGAGCTTCAGTACAATACCTACCATTTTACGGAGGGGCCAAAGGTCAATATCTAGAAGTAAAAAGGGATGCTGCAGGACTTATTCTAAGCGAGAAAATAGTATCAGAAGAAAACATAAGCAGCGAGAACATCGTCAAACACAGCGATGAAAATCTCCTTTCCAAAGTATTATCTGCTAACCTACAGAATCTAAGAACGCTTTCTTATAGTCTTCTAAAACTGCATAATAGAGGAAAAAGAGTCGGCAAACTAGACGACAAAGAAAAAACTACATTTAAGACTCAACTGTCTTCTCTTGGGGAAACTGCGTCGAATACAATAAAACTAATCGAAGAAATAGGAGACAATATTGATGTTTTATACAAAACTAACGCAACTGAGAGACAGTTTGAAAACGATGAAGAAGACGTAAGTACTAAATCATTCAATTTTACTAATCTTTATAATTTATACAAGTGAACAGTAAGGTAGCAAGAAAAGGCTTTAAATAAATCACATATATACACTTGATTAATCCCAAACCAGGATTTTCACCTGTGCTATGGAAATTAAACAAGGATATGGCAATTCATAAATATGAATGTGGAATCCCAGAGTGGGATCAACTTGTAAAAATCGTACAAAGTTGTCTGTCTCCAATGAGAATAGAAACCACCGCCTCTGGTGCTCGAGTTCAATGACCAAGCTACTAGGCCAACGATTTTTATATACTTTTACACACACATTTGTAAACTATTAGCGAAGGACTAAGATTTAATATTATATTTTGCAAAGGATTTTCGCATCAGCGTCATCTTTACATCAAGTCCTTCGATTCTTTGTTCGCAATTACATAAAGGTTAATCAAAACCACATTCAAGTCAGCAATTGCATATTGATTCAGTAGTACCTCACAAGAGGTCGCTACCAACTTGTCGATACCTAATAGAAAACGGTTCTTATACGCTTTTCTGCCTTTCAATATCCGTGAGGGAGTAATACCGAAGTATCAACTCTGGCCAGATTTGTTTGGCTTGGTCTTACCTTCGTATACGTGTCATTTAGGTCAAACAGAAAACATCAATCTGTGGATTTAGGCCTGGTTTAAATGTTTTGGAGCCTCGTGTGTTCGCACATGAATTATGCGCAGTGAGGACTTATATTTTCCTAGTTTTTTATTAAGGTCTGCTCTGCTTTACCAGGTAGGGGAAGAAGGCGTCGGCATCGATACATACGATGAGTCAGGGTCGTCTGGAATTCCTGGAATCCCATCGGAAGTTCTTGCTGGTGCTACAATAGCTGAAGCCAAACCTATAGGTAAGGATGCTTGAAAGTTAGCTAAAAAATTATTTTTTAGAAAAAAACAAAAACCGACTTCAAGGCTATACCTACACGTCCAAACTTAAACTAAAAAGTAGAAAATAATATTTTAATTACTTCAAAGCAAAGAGCATTAAGGGACAATCAACGAAATTATTGATACTTATATACCTATTTACAATTTATAATAAGTTATTTCTGTAGTCGGTGCCAGCCAAGAAGGACAGTTTAATTAACAATTTAAGCAACACGGGGGGATATGCCTGAATGAAGTGAGGTATCCATTAAGCTTATTTTTGCTTTGGCTGGCACCGACTCCAAAAATAACTTATTATAAATTGTAAATAGGTATATAAGTATCAATAATTTCGTTGATTGTCCCTTAATGCTCTTTGCTTTGAAGTAATTAAAATATTATTTTCTACTTTTTAGTTTAAGTTTGGACGTGTAGGTATAGCCTTGAAGTCGGTTTTTGTTTTTTTCTAAAAAATAATTTTATTTTTTACTTTTTAGTGGGAAGTAAGTGTATTTTGTTTATTTAAAACGCGCTGCTCAAATGAGACAGCGCCGTTAGGAAGACAGTAGTGACGAGAAGAAAAATTGTTTAAAGAAAAGTAGGGAAAGAAATGCTATAAATATTTCAAATGAGAGTTTTGATCAGCGGGCCTATAGACTTTCTTAGACACAAGAACTTATCAAGGCTTAATGAAAGTCCAGAAAGTCATGCTCAACGACTCAGTTTGATTCACAATGTCTTGGCTTGCAACACGAGCATTTATCAAATGAATCCAGATCGACTCGGTTAGTTGCTATGCGGCAAGTTTTAAAATCGACCCCACAATGAGAAACCTTTAACAAAAATGATACGCTTGTGTAATCTTTTCAACAAATAGGTCGTTTTCTTTAAGAACAGATATTATTAATGTATAATTATTATGAAGGCTCCTTACAAATACATACAATCTTCTTTGTTCTTAGCTAATGACAGTTAAAAAAATATTGAAATTCCTCATCACAACTTTTGTTAAATGCAAGGATCAAGCATTAAAACCATGGATGACTCATTATAAGTTGAAACCTGAAATAAATACTTCATACTTGTCATATATATGGCAGCATTTACTGAGAAAAAAAGAGATAAAAATTGGCACGCGCGTCATTTTGAAAGCCGGAAGGCCACCAGTTTTGACGTCGTCTGAAAGCTTTTGGTATACAGCTGAATACCATTTTGGTTGCGTTAGTTTTTCGTAAATTTCGTGATTAATTCGTTAGTTATTATGTTCTGTGTAACCTGCTTTTATAATAACTATGGCATGTGCTGCTGTGGGCTGTCGAAGCCGAATTGGTGTTTTAACGGAAAACAATTACAAATTATCTTTTCATCGGTAAGTTGATTTAAACAAATATGTCCATAATTTGTTCCAGTAAATACTAAAAAGTTATTTAATGCACTGAAAATGAAGCCTGATGGCGTCTGTTCACGTGGAATCGTGGAAAAGTGGAGACATTCTACTATTTAAACAATACAGATTCAATATACCTATCTCTTTTGTACAATGACCATTATTAAATGTGTGAAGGAGTCGATTACACTTTTTACTTTCAACTTAATATGATGGATCCATAGTTTTAATGCATCATCCTTGGCTGAAGGGAACATCAAACTAGCAGGTCGTCTATGTAGGTATATACTAAGACTATATTTGTGTCTTTGTTGATTTTTCAAAAAGCGCTGAATGAATTTCGATAAAATTTATATGGGACCACCTCTGAAGTATGACCTACCATATAAAATATGAACCATCAAAATCCATTCAGAATTGGCGGAGTAATCGCGTAACAAACATACAAAAAAAAAAAAAAAAACATACCGTCGAATTGAGAACCTCCTCCTTTTTTGAAGTCGGTTGATAAAATGGATTACCATTAGAGCTGACGGAGATCTGTCGGAGAATCAAGTTTAAAACAAATCAGATCACTGCTTCCCGACAGATGGAGCAGTGATCTGATGAAAGCAGACTGGATGCGAAGAACCGAAGTTCCGGGTTAGTGGGATAGGCTTTCGTTTATTAGTGGATTGGTGGTGATAATGATGACACACTCTAGCGACTTTTAAACCTGGAGTCGGATAAAATCCAGTCGAAGTTTTGAAAATGTCTATAACGGTAAATATTGGGTTCAGCCAATGTATGCAGAAATGATTTATCATAAATTATGCTCTATACTAATTAGGCAATAACATAATTATATCTATCGTTAAATGTTCCCAAAACAATTCATAAATTTGTACAAATTGTACAAAGATTTTTGTCCCAAATAGAAGTCGAATCATCTCATTATACCTACTAACCCACCGAGCAGTGGCGGAGCCTGGATCCGCGCCTGCTTGCCAATGACGTTTTTAATATTTACGATTTTCTATCCACAGGACTAGCAGTGGTCGGTGAGAACGGCCTAGCAGCGTCCAGACCGATGGCCACAGCTGTCGCATCCTCCGGCATCGCCATCGCCCGCCCCATAGGCACCGCAATCGCCGGCATAGACCCCACTTTGCTGGGCATCAACTTCCAAGTCAACAATTCCTAGAACTATCACTTCATTCATTAAAACTAATACATATCATTATAGGATCTTTAATTAATAATAACACAATGTCGATTAAATCTACATACAGTAAAAATCTTATTTGATTAAATCTATTTTTTCGTATCTACAGGATATACCTGAATAAAACAGACCAGCTGATTAAATGTCAAAAAGATCTAAGTATTATTGTGATGTAAAAAAGTTTGTGGTGTTTAAAGTAAGTTTACCTAAATAACACTTAGGTGAACTTACTTTAAACATTTCATATAAATTAATTTAATTAATATTACATGATGTGAAGGGATGAGACATTTTTGTATTATTTATTTACGTCATTTATTTATTATTATTATAATTTTCCTTTAATATAAATATACTGTATATAAAACTACAAAGTTGTGTAGTTCAAGATTCACGTCAGCACTTCACCTGCGTTCGCGGAGTCTACAGTTCAAACTCGATCTGGCAACAAACAGACCAGTTCACAGTGGTCTGAGAATACTCATAGAAACTCTAGCCGTGTAGTTTCCGGTAGAGTAGAATAGGACCACTCAAACTCTTCCCGTGGATGTCGTACAAGGCGACTAAGGGAATACATTATAAAACATCAATCAGGCCTCCCCAACCTGTCTGACCAGCGCGGGGAGTATAGGCCAAATCCTCCGTCTGTCTCCGGCAGATGAGAGAGGGTTGTGCTCCTGCAGTGGAGACAAAAATAACCTGATGATGATGATGATGACTCATAGAAACTTAATTACAGGAATTAAAGAAAAAAAATGGAATGCCTGTGGTGTACCTGCCTTTATTTCATATTTTGTTTTACACTCTATCGCTTAAGTTCATTTGTGTAGAAATTATTAAATTTTTCTTCATTAAATTTTTTTTGTTGTTAAATAAATCCGTATTAGGACGAGACTTTTCACCAAGCGGTTGCTTAATGTGCCTTCCATGTTCCCTAAAATATAACGCCCTACTTCCGTGGATTGTTGGAATTATCGCACAAATACGAATATCCGATTTTTTCGACGTCAGGGTTCATCATCAGATTATTTTTGTCTCCACCGCAGGAGCACAGCCCTTTCTCATCTGCCGGAGACAGACGGAGGATTTGGCCTACACTCCCCGCGCTAGTCAGACAGGTTGGGCAGGCCTGATTGATGTTTTATAATGTATTTCCTCAGTCGCCTTGTACGACATCCACGGGAAGAGTTGGAGTGGTCCTATTCTACTCTACCGGAAACCATACGTCAGGATTGTCACTTAATAATCACTCTTATTCATTAGATTCTACACTAAGTAACGGTACAGGAGCACAGATCTACATTTTATTGCGCAGTTTAACTAGAATTGTTTGTTTGTGTGCAAACCGCACGTGTATATCAAATTTACATTTTAATCATACAAACTTATACCTACCTACGCTAAAAGTAATAGCAATATGGACCATAACACGCATTAACAACATCTAGATCAACATATTCTAATAGATAAAATTGTCACTTTGTGTGTCTGTATGTTGAACATATTTCAAAACGCGCGCACTTTTTATGTCGACGTCACTTGATACAATGTTCTCGCCCTCTCACTCTAATTTCATTCCCCGCTCTGTGTCACGCGTGTTGTTTACGGCAGACTGCGCTAGTGTGATGCGCACACTTCCCGCGACGCCACGGAAGACGTCACTTCCGGTCACTTCCGATTTTGGAACTATTGCACAGAAATTGCTGTATCTTCGTCATTTTTGATCCGATTTAAATATTTTTTTCATAGCATTTATTGGGTTTTTTAACGCTTAATATCTGCATACTTGACAAAAAAATGTGACTGATCCTCATTGGAGCAAAAAGGGGAGGGGCACAGGAAAGGGCGAGCAGGGTGAAAGCAGTGGGAGACAGGGAGGTAGTATTTACTAACACGTCTGTGGTTTTAGCTTTATTGTCTATAATCTACCCCGTTTTCACTTTGTTTTCAGCATGTCCTAGGCTAGAAGTATATTTATAAAGAACGGAATCAGTACATAATTCAGTAGTCAAAGTCGCGGGCACAGTCAGCTTTAAATATTTCAAATCTTTAATTAATAATTGCGTCACAGTGTTAGGGAAATTAGCAACTAAGTAACATATGTAATTATGTTTCCTTACAAAGTTATCCTTTATCGATAAGCTCGGTTTGTGGAATAATATTCTGCTACAAGCTGTGCCCGCGACTTCGTATGCGCAGACCACTGAAAATCCTGCCTCTCCCACCCTCCTTCTCCCACTCTTCTTCTTATGTTTCCTTCCTTCCCCTGCTCCCGCGCCTAAACCCCCTGTCCTTTGATCTCCTTTACTGCACACACCTTCACCCCTGCACTCACTCCCTTCTCCACCCCTTACCCTCCACTTCCTTTAACCTTTCCCCTTCCCATTCTTCTCCACCCTCTTTTAAAAATTATAAAAAAATATAATATGGTCTATATTCCTTATCCTTCATTACTCGAAAACTGTGTAATTTCGGTGGTACCCATAAAGTTTTTATCAGTAAACCGAAACATATGGTTATATGTTGCACTAGCTGTGCCCGCGGCTCCGCTCGCGTGAACTACAGAATCAGCTCCCATTCCCGCTCCCGCTCTCTCTCCCGCTCCCACCCCCACCTCCGCTACCGCCCCCGCTCCCGCTATTTGTATTGTAAATATTGTTTACGCGTAGTCTTATATAATGCCGTGTGGTTTCCGGCTTAGAATAGGACTACCCCGTGGTGTTGTGGGTGTCGATGAGATTGTACCAAAGACGGGCAGCAGAGTTCTCCTGTATATACTAAGGTAATTACTGTGTTTACCAATCCACCTGACAAGCGTGGTGATTATGGCAAATCCCCCAATAGACAGCCCACCAAAAGTGGCATTGTATTGGGAAGGGGGAGGCTTGTGTTCAGCAGTGGACGAATTTCGGCTGATGATGCTTGTTTTTGCGTAGTCTTATATGCGGTTTTTGGTTTTCTAGTCATTCTGTGGCTGCAGTTCGCGTCAGTAAGTTTTTGTCGCATCACCCTCTGTTACTCACTGACAGGTTCAAGGTAACTTACATCAAACAGCCGCGCGTCACTCTCTTCCAAGAACACTCGGAACATAAAATGGTAACTATCATCTGAAAAAGGAGGTACAGTGAATACGAGTTTTGAGTTTGAACTTACACGGTCACTTATTACACTTAGTACACGGAAGAATGATAAGTAGGTACGTGCATTAAAATACCGTAAAGTGTTGTCGTCGGCCACGTAGCCTAGTCGGTAGTACACCTGCCTGCGAAGCTCGAGGTCGCGGGTTCGAATCCCGCCCAGGGCAAACATTCGTGTGATGTATCCCTTGTGTTTGCCTTGTGACTGGATGTTATTTATATATTATATTATGTACCTATGTATGTATATCAGCTGCCTGATACCCATATTACAGGCTCTGCCTAGTTTGGGATCATGTGGCTGTGTGTGAAATGTCCCCACATATTTATTTATATTTATTTATTTTTGGCAACTTTTGGAAATTGTTAAAAACGGGGACAAACTGGTTATCTAGATAATTATCTATGATTGATGAATTCTAATTCTTCAAATAATTCTATGAAAGTTACTAGAGTTTCTTTGCAATTGAAGGATTAGAATTCTATAAGAAAATATTAAAATTTTAAGTATGAAATATACATTATAAAACATCAACCAGGCCTCCCCACCCCGTCTGGCCAACGCGGGTAGTGTAGGCCAAATCCTGCGTCGGTCTCCGGCAGATGAGAGAGGGTTGTGCTCCTGCAGTGGAGACAAAAATAACCCGATGATGAACTTCTGAAGACATAGTCTTGACTGATAATAAGGTCTTAGGTCATTAGACTTTGTATTTAAATATGGTATAAAAAATTGAAATGTAGGTCACTTTACACAATTGTTTTAAAAATATGTAGAACATACTTTCAACTGCCTAGACTGAGTTACTAAACTAACATCGTGCGCCCTACTTGCGCTGTGTATGACAAAAGCTAATATTTATTGTGTTATTGTATTTATTAGGCATATTTAATTACCCTTACGTATGACTCACACCCATATTATGGAAAGGGCTATGGTCTGGTATTTTTGAAGGATATTATCTTTTGATTTAAGTACCATTAAGTGCTCTCGATTCTAGAAATAAACTGTTCACATAATTTTTTAACATACAAGGAAAGGGCAGGTGTGGTCAAAAGAAAAACCTACATTAGACATTTCCTCAAACATCATTCCTGTGTACATCCCCAAATGACTAGCTTTAGAAAAACCAGACCAACAACAATTACCAGAAAAAAAACTTGATTTGCATTAGAGGTAAAATTCAAAAGCGTGCCGTGTGGTTCCCGGCTTAGAATAGGGCCACATCAAATCTTCCAGTGAGTGTCGTCAAGGGGACTAAGGGATTGCACCAGGGACGAGCAGCAGCGTACTCCTGTGAATTTTAAGATCATTACGGCGATCACCAATCCGCCTGCCATCGTGCTGGTTATGGCAAATCTCCTAATGGACAGCTCACTATATAACAGACGTACAAAAAAAACGTACCGTCGAATTGAGAACCTCCTCCTTTTTTGAAGTCGGTTGATAAAAGTAGCATTCTATTAGGGAGGCTTATGTTCATCAGTGGAAGTAAATTCAATTTATCTATATTGCAAGATAAAAATACACAGATACGATAATAAAGTAGTTTACACGTGTACATCTAGGCGGTCTTATCGCTGAAAGAAATTTCTTCCAGACAACCTTTGACAATAGACAATATATCGTGTCGCTGTGTTGCTTATATCTTGTATTCGTCGTACTGCAGTTGCTTGATTAATGGCAAGCCGCCAACTACGGAGCGGCTCAACAATAAATCCCTTGGAGATTTACAATTTGTTCGATCACGATGTGATTTACACGATAAGTACATCTTCTTCCGCAATGGATAGTCATCGCGTTTACTAGTATGGTAAATGCGATGATTCTGCGCGTCCTATTTGTCATTATTTCTGTAATTTCTCCTATAAGTGGTGGATTTTAGGTCTGTTTTTATACAGCCTTTAAGCAGAAAAAAGCTATAAAATGGTGTTTAAAAATCAACCATAAAAACTTACTACACACGAGGGATTTTAGAAACAACGAAAATGTATCTGCATTCTTCACTTCAATGGCTTAGTAGCTCAAGTGGTTCAGCATTAGACTCGAATGCGAGAGATGGTCGATTCAATCTCACATGACAAGTCCAGACCGGGACTAGAAATGAAATAAAAAAGCCTTTATTGAGCTATTAACGAGGAGTTCTGGAGTGGAGATCGCAGATCGGCACGCGCAGGGTGGGACGCCCCGCCGCCAGGTGGACCGACGACCTGAAGAAGGTGGCCGGAAGCGACTGGATGCGGAGGGCGGAGGAGTTAACGTCACATTACAGTTTATTACCTACTGAATGCTATTTTCTTTTCCTAAAATGGACTTTCTTAGGATTTTGTCAATGTCAAGAGTATAAGGAGAATATAAACGTGAAGAGCACGCTTTAACGGAGTAAGCTGTGGGTTGTGCCACTAGGGCACCAAGGGAGTGTCGCTCAGAGCAAAGGATATCATCATAACCTTTGATCTGCCCACGTGGATTCCTGTAGAGAAGCTCTACAGCTGCAGAAATGCAAAGGACATTGCAATTGCACGAAGTTATTTGAATTATCGATAAATGAGTTCTATTCACAAACATTAGACATAGATATATTTTTATCCACGACGGAACGGAGACGGTGTATGCGTTTGGGGTGAGAGGCAGTTTGTTTGTTTGTTTGTTTGTTTGTGCAAACCAATGTTGCCATTTTTTATTCATAACTTTTTATACAGATCAATTATATTACAATAAAATAGAATAAACCCACAATCAAATAAAATAAAAATAAAATACTGATTAGTACTGTGGTGATGATGAGTGATGACTGATGACACACTAAATATCGCTAAATCTGAAAAAAAAACAAAATCCAAATAAACAAGTACTGCTTTCGTAATGGCTGTTACCATGGGAATCATTCCTATGTCTTTCTTATGTTCCTTCTGAAAGGTTGCCTGGAAGAGTTCGCTTTAAGCGATAAGGCCGCCTATCAGTAGACTTTCCGAAAATCTGTACCTATTTTTTTTAAGTTATTCTTAATTTGTATGCAAAAAAGAGTTTATCTATGTCTGTTATTCCACTGTTGATGCATTCAATAAAATCTAGTGTTTTGTGCTAGAAATAAATATTCTATTTGCTTGCACGTGTAGACCAAAGCGAATTTTTCTCATCCACCCTTGGCTCGTATAGCGCACGCGCAACAAAACCCAATATAAAAGACTGCGCATGTTTTGAGGCGCATTTTCCGCGCGGAAAGCTGCGCGTGCGCCTGTACTTGCGGAGTCTTTGTGTAGTGTCGTGACGATGACCTGTCTCTTTGTAAGTTTGATGAATTTATTTATTTATTATTCTTTTATTTTAACTCTTTATTGTGCAATAAAACAAAAAATAATACATTAAAAGAAACACAAGTACAAAGGGCGAACTTAACTCTGAGAGAGATTTCTTCCAGCAGACCCGCGAGAGAGATAATAGAAATAATAAAGGCAGACATAGTGTGTACGTAAATAAAAAAAACATATACATACATACACTTATATAAACTATATACCCACTTACATAGATTATAAACTACACGGTAAAAAAATAATATAAGTATATAAATAAATATTTACCAATAATATATAATTGTTTGTTATTTAATTAAATTAAACATCTGTTGTCGGTTTTGATAGACCGGATGTAACATAAGTGAGAAAAGCTCATGAAAGTTTGTCATTAGGAATTAATTGTTGAGTTGATATTTTCGATTGCTATTTTAATAGAGAGTTGATTGATAACGTGATATCAATATCTTAAATTGTGATCAATGATCACAAATAAGTGATAATAATAATAATAAATATGTCATACATTCACACCAATTATCTAGTCCCAAACTAGGCAGAGCCTGTGGTATGATCACTAGATAACGGATAGACATACTTAAATAAATATATAAACATCCAAGACTTGGGTACAAACATTCATATTCATCATACGAACATTTGACCCTAGCGGGATTCGAACCCGCAACCTCCGGCGTGGCAGTCCGAGAGCTACCCCGTTCCGCCACAGGACCTCTAATTCGTCAATAATATATTGATCTCTTTAACTACCATCAATAGATAATCAACTTCTTAAAATGACCGCTTTGTTGGAACATTGACTTGGTCATTGGGTTCGAGTGCCCGAGGTCGTGGGTTCGATTCCCACTGGGGACATTCCCGCCCCTCACCATTCTCCCCCCGCAACTCCTCTAAGCGAGGATCAACGGAGGTAACTGCAAAGACACCTACCAGTGAAGGTGGGGCAAGTCCCAGGTCATGAATTTACGCTACCTTGGGCCCCAGACAAAGTGGGAACTCTCTTCCTACTTTGACTCTTTACTTCTTTAATTAACTTCCCACTGGGGACAGACATCTTTGTAAATTTTTTAGAAAGTTAGTCCCGGTCTGGATGTTATAATTGTGAATTGTTCTGTCCTTGTCTAATTCTTATAGCATAGGAGAAATCTCTAGTTTAGGACTAGATAAGTGTATGTATGTGATATTTTTTATTCATTTGACGACCTCCGTGGCGGAACGGGTAGCTCTCGGACTGCCACGCCGGAGGTTGCGGGTTCGAATCCCGCTAGGGGCAAATGTTCGTATGATGAATATGAATGTTTGTACCCAAGTCTTGGATGTTTATATATTTATTTAAGTATGTCTATCCGTTATCTAGTAACCATAGCACAGGCTCTGCCTAGTTTGGGACTGGATAATTGGTGTGAATGTCTGAGATATTTATTTATTTGTGTATTAAAAAATAAAAAACACAATTTAGATATTTCCAGTGCAACAAAAACCGGTGCAATAAATAATAGTTAAGATCAAAATCAACCCGCAAAAGTAATTTAATAATTTAGTAAATTCTAATAACGGAATTTCCATTTTAATCAATATTTTCTCAAAACTATGTTGATCCGTACTACGGCGCGGCGGTGGACTATATTATCTGGCATTAAAATTCTTCATCTAAAAGTGAGCAAGGTTTAGGCAAATCTACTTTTAGTCTGCAATCTGAATCCAGAATACGTAAATATCAAACATTAGCTGTGCGCGCGGGTCCGCTCGCGTAAACTACAGAATCCGCTCCCGTCCCCACTCTCGCTTCCTATCCCACTCAGACTCTCAATCCCAATCCCGATCCCACTTCCACTCTCACTCCCGCTCCAACTGTAGTACAAACCAATCGCAATATGAATTGTACTGAACATAATAATTATACATCTTTGTTATATTGCATTATTAAAGTTTTAGTAGGGATCCCTAATTTTTTTTTAAATATCCTATGGTACTCAGGGATAAAGTAGCATTCTAATGGCGATTTTTTTAAATTAGTCCAGTAGTTTTTGAGTTAATTCGTTATAAACATACAAATTTTTCCTCTTTATAATATTAGTGTAGATGCAGATACAAACGAATTTAAATGCGAACGAAAGTGATCGTTAAAACAACCTGATATTAGGACTTAATTAATTCTTACACAAGATTGGTAGAGTAGTAGTCACTGTTATCATAAATCTGTTGAAGTCCATTGATAGACACAGGCATGTAGTGTAGTCGATTGTATAGTAAAAGCCGCGAATCCAGGTCGCCTAAGAGAGAGACGCAACGACGCGCAACCCCTGAGTCGAACCTCGGTGGTTACGACAAAATTACAGTTTTACTCACTCGCCTACATTATGATGCAACCAAGGAATTGTCGTAAGTGACAACTTACCAGCATGCCACATGATTAAGTGCCTGTGACAGCCATTGTTGTGAAAGATGGCACAACTTGGGATATGGGAGGAGCTAGGGAAATTGACATCGTTTCTGGTAAATTGCTGATGGTGGAGCAAAGGTAGAAAGGAATCTGTATTTTGACAATTTTGTGGTAACAGTACCACCTATTGTTTTTAGGAGAGGCGTGGTCCATCACCAGAATAGAATAGAATAGAATATTTATTTATTGGCTGCAACAAAACACATACAGTGCAACATTACACATAAACAAAAATAATATACAACTAAGAGTCGGGTACACACGCCGGGATCACGTCACACGGCTTGTCGGACGATAATTTAATATTACATTCGTTTGCACGAGGAGCAGAAACAACGCGAGGAATTTACCCGACAAACCGGGAGTAGAACCAGTGTGTTGATCATACTTCAGGAAAATGAGGACGTGTCCTGACACTAGGAACATGTTTTAAGGTTCAGAGTCGATCAACAAGCTATGGAAATGGCTAATCCGATCTGGCCAAACATACGATTGACTGATCTCAGACCTCAGGGACCTGAAACTTGAAATTTTGCAAAGAGGTTCCTCAACTGACGTGGTCAACAAAAGTTACACCTCCTGAAACTCTATGCCGCAAAAGGACGACCTGAAGATGGTGATCGGAAGTAGCTGGATGCGGAGGACCGGGTGTGGTGGCGTTCATTGGATAAGGCCTGTGTCCAGCAGTGGTCGTCCAAGGGCTGACATAACGAAGAAAGCAGTAATATATCATTAGGTCTTAAGAGCTCTAAAGTTGGATGCCTCTGTGCCTGCTCAAGGTCTTTCCCGTGGGAATATTATGCAGAATTTTCGTCGGTCGTAAAGAACATGAGTCGTACTCGTAAGTACTTTTCGTCGTAACGAGCACATAGGGCGGAGGTGAATGATCCCTTTATGTCGTGTGTCACCAGACGCCGAAAATATACTCGAGGCCAGGGACAAAAAAAGCTGTCTTATATTGTGGAAATATTTTAACAATTCGTAAATTTCTCGAATTCATACGCATACAAAGTGCCTCGGCCTCTTGATAAATGTATGTATGTATGTAAACGCTTTATTGTACCAAAAATAACAACAACAACAATAATAAAATAGGAATTAAACTGTGTACAAAGGCGGACTTATCCCACTTATGTACTTACACAGGTTTTAGTTACTTTATATTGAAGGCAAGAAAAAATACTAAAGTGACCTTATGCGTGGTAGGGAGGAAATTATAGGTTAGATGGTTAGTGTTAATTTAGCTTGTGGGACATAAATTCTCATACACATTTGAATAAATAAATAAAAACAGCATTTATTCGCTGACCATTGCTTAAATTAACTAATTGTATTAAATGATGTTGGCATCAGCATCAGTTTGTAGACGACCATCCTCCTCCAGTTTGTGCCATTCTACTCTATCCCTATCTACGATCTACGGATCTACGCCAGCCTTGGGGTAAATCGTCTTCCCACGTTTTTACCTGTCTTCCTCTTTTCCGTTACCCATCTCGGAGTACCAATGTAATCTCGTCTGTCCATTTGCCTTTTGCTGATCGCACACATCGTATTACACATATTTCTAACCAAATATACATTTTTATGGGTTCAAATCCAGCTTTGCGTGTAATTTATTGATCGTTCTTTGTGTTTTAAACGTACATTTTTGATCGAAAGAAGAAACCAACATGGGGGATCGAGTTAAAGGACCGTTGGAGAAATGTGATAGTTATCTAACGATGGTGTGCGATACGTACGTTCGACGTTCCTTCCTACCTCACCGCATCTCAGTCTCCGAAGCCCTTTAACTCGGTCTCCCAGTGTGTATATCCCAAAAGCAACATCCTTTATATCAGCCTTTAGACGTCCACTGCTAAACATAGGCCTGTCCCAATGAACGCCACCACACCCGGTCCTCTACCCTCCGCATTCAGGCGCTTCCGGCCACCTTCTTCAGGTCTTCGATCCATCTGGCAGCAGTGAAACATCCTTAAGATATCCTGTGAAATGATTTATAACAATTATTCTGAAAGATAAACGACCTTATCTACCCAAGAACTTGTTTCGGACTCATCTAGTTCGCTCAACTGTCTCGTACAGTTTACGACTGTTATGGCCGCGGGTCGATGATACATCGCGAACTGGGTGAAGGCTCCGACAACAGCTACATACTAATTCGCGTCCAGACGTGCCCACCGACGCAGTGTAACTATGTAGCTAGTAGGGATTGTAGAAGTCATCAACTCATAATAGAATATACGATGTCTGTCCAAATGTATCGAACCAACGATCTCTATGTACTACTAGATGGAACGTTCCAAACAATCGCTCTATTCCACGCAAGTAGCCACAACTCTTTCACATTCACTTTGAAACTTGTGCAGTTACTACGCAGAACATTTAATTAATTACTAAGTTTTGACATTATTTAACTGTAGCGTCAATATTTAGTAATAATTAAATGTTCTGCGTAGTAACTGCACAAGTTTCATTGTGAATGTGAAAGAGTTGTGGCTACTTGCGTGGAACAGAGCGATTGTATGGAACGCTCCATCTAGTAGTACATAGAGGTCGTTGTATCGAACCTTTTTTTTTTCTCATGAACAAATGCGGTGTGGTTCCCGGCTTAGAATAGGGCCACCCCTATCTTGCCCGTGGGTGTCGTCAAGGCGACTAAAGGATTGCACCAGGGACGGGCAGCAGCGTTCTCCTATATATGTATGTTAAGATCATTACTGCGATCACCAATCCTCTTGCTAAGCGTGGTGATTATGGCAAATCCCCCAATGGACAACTTATCAAGAGTGGTATTCCATTGGGGAGGCCTATGACCAGCAGTGGACGTATTTAGGCTGATGATGAAATGAAGCTCAGGTGACGTATGTGTAAGGAGATACCTAGTCAGGTTTTGAGGGAGTCATGGAAGCTGCTGAGTCGCTTAAGATAAGGCTCTGGAATGTGATGGGTTGCAGTTCTCAGGCTCTTACTTGTAAGGCACGACTCGGTTGCGAATGCATAGCTAGGTATTTAAGTAAGTGTGTGATTTTTTACATGTGCGTCTGTCTCGTTATTCCCACGACATGGCCTCCTGTGTTTTGGCTATTGCCAAAGTTTCAAATGCAATTTAAAGAGACCCGAATTAAGTCAAGGGAAATAATTATGCGGAACGCAACGGCCCAGTTGAAAGCCAAGCAATGTATCCAACATGATGGGACAGCTGGACGAAGTGTGTACGTTACGAATTTGACTACTTTAAAGGGTTTTTTGTTAACTCTATCCGTATTAACATAGGTATTTTTGCCAATTTAAAGTTCTATACTTTTGGAATGGCCTCGTAGATGTCGGAGACGATATCGCATCCCATCTAATTATGGCGTTCACAATGAAGTCAAAGTCAAAATCATTTATTGCATATGAGTACACTTGGTACATTTATACGTCTTTTTTTTATCGACTACCGCTTCGTAGGTGTTAGCGCTGTGAAGAAGAAACGGCGCAACAAACTTCACGCAACACATCTTTTAAAAATCAAGTTTGCATACAATTAATAAAGATGACGACAAGTACCTCAATTTTTCGCGCAATACGACGAAACATTTAGCTAAAGTTAACTTTTTCTTAGCAGTGCGTGCTGTATTGATCCAATTAGCCAAAATGGCAGCCGGCAGCGAAAACGTGACAGATTAAACTACATTGTGAATGAAGCTTATTGCGTCGTTGCAATGCAGTAACGTTAATGACGTGGGTTTATTTATCTCTCAATCTGAAGATGCAGAATGTCTTTGATTGTTCGTAGAAATTATTTAATCTCTGTTACTTATTAATTATCTGAGCATGTTTTAAAATTTCCTTGATTTCCTCTACTTTACTATGGTCCTACTTTATATTTGACTACCTGTTGCCAGCGACTTCGTCTGCTTGGACAACTTAACATCACAAATTATTATGTATTTCCCGTCAAAGTCAAAGTCAAAATCATTTATTGCATATGAGTTCCCTTGGTACATTTATACACGTCATTTTTTTTATCGACTACCGCTTCCTAGGTGTGAAGAAGAAAGGAATGATATATTTTTTTGGGATAAAAACTATCCTGTGTCCTATTCCAGGACCTAACCTATAAGTGTGCCAAGTTTTGCCCCGATCCGTCCAGTGGTTGAAGCGTGATTGAGTAACAAACATCCAAATATGCAAACATCCAAACTTTTGCGTTTATAATATTAGTGGGATATGATCTTGTAAGTAAACGAGTTACATTTATTCAAATGCATTCTTGTGATCTCCATTTTAGTTTATGTTCCCCCACTGTACTTATCTCAACTTTGCCGCTATTTACCGGCATCCTTCCGTCAAACATAATAATAAAATTACGCAAATTGCTGAATTGTGGTCTTTGTTGTGCTAAGGGACTTTGGTGGTCTCAGGATGTCCGGTTGTTAGAATAGGCGTTACTTGTGCCATACAATCAACAGCCTGTCGACGTCCACTGTCTTGCATAGGTCTCATGGTCTTCCTCATTCTAATCTTTACATATCACCTGTTTTACTGGAAATCGCACGCTTTCTTATAAACGGTACTCGGGGCTAGTCTATCTTCCTTTTCTGCCTAATATTGGTATTATATATTTCGCTGTGTGGCTTCCGATAGAGTAGAATAGGACCACTCCAACTCTTCCCGTGGATGTCGTACAAGGCGACTAAGGGAATACATTATAAAACATCAATCAGGCCTCCCCAACCCGTCTGGCCAGCGCGGGGAGTGTAGGCCAAATCCTCCGTCTGTCTCCGGCAGATGAGAGAGGGTTGTGCTCCTGCAGTGGAGACAAAAATAACCTGATGATGATATTGGTGTGAAAGATCTGACTTGCTCACATCAGTTTTCGGTCTAGCTGTTAGGCTGGTTGTTCATAAAGTTACATGAGAACTACTCCTTATAAAAAATGCATTTTTTTGTCGCATTGATAACACGCACCGGAAGATTGGTGTAGCCCTATTCTAAGCCGGGAACCACACGGCTAAAACTGTGATATTCCACCGCCACCGCCACATCCTATCCTCCAAACGTAGTTCTAACTCATCACAATCTGAATTCCGCCGAGCATTACACTTCTTTGTTGTATAGTGTATACTAACGTAATGTGAGTTTTTGAGTAAGTCGATTGCGATGAAATAAAAACTAAATGTTATTCCGAGTTAAGCCCTATGTTTTTATGAAAGCTTTATTAGATTTGGATCAGTAGTTTTTACGTGATTCGTGCACAAACAAACAGACCAACATACAACAATCCTAAAACGATCTTAATGTGTTTTATTACTTATCCATAGACCCACAAATTTTCGCAAATATTTTTAATGTTTAGCATTTTAATTTATTAGATGTTTTCTGGACCTAGTTCTTCGCTTTAGAAAATGTACGCTTTAACAATCGTTTGTTTACCATTGCAGTAATGCATACGCTTAATAAAATTCCTTATATGGTAAATTCAAAGCATCTTTCTGCCTTGTAGCGTGAATTTATTTAATTTAAATATTTAAGTCGATTATCGTTTTTTGTAATCGATTACCGATTCAATGAAAAGCGGCAAGCTCTATGCCGGCCAAAACTGTCAAATTGTCAAAATTTAACTACGTTTCGACCATAAATTTAGGAAGTCACTTTGTCTAAGGTTTCGACAGCATACCTGCCTTTTTTTTAATTTTGTTTTTCGAGATAGGAGCCAACGATTATTAATTTCCGGTGCCCTAAATATCACAGGACAAGTTGAATAAATCGCCCTAAGAGGTCCCTATCCGCCATTATTTACTAAATATTGACATTATTTAACCGTAGCGTCAATATTTAGTAATAATTAAATGTTCTGAGTAGTAACTGCACAAGTTTCATTGTGAATGTGAAAGAGTTGTGGCTACTTGCGTGGAACAGAGCGATTGTTTGGAACGCTCCATCTAGTAGTACATAGAGATCGTTGCTTTTGACACATCGCAAGCTATCGAGCGGCGCTCACAAACAAATTAATATGTATGTTTGTTAATTTATTACTCCCTACAAATGCCTATGTTAATTAAAACTTATCTCGTTGTAGCAACTATAATGCGACTCTAGCTAGATCAATATAGTAATTTACCTCACACCTTCAGTTGGAAACAGGGTTGGATAAAAAACAGTTTTTTTAATATAAAACATGTTTTAAACAATTTAAACAGTTTTAAATAATAAAAAAACATGTTTTAAATAATAAAAAACATGTTTAAAACAGATTCTTAGTCTGGTAGTACATAAAGATCGTTGAACATCGCCCTGTCATGTATAGACGGACCTGAAAATAATTTTATTGTATTTTTAATGTTATAGTTAATAATTGCTGGTGTATGCATGGCGGTGAGTGCCGCTCCCCCCGCCCCACCGCGTCTCTACCAGCAGCATGCGCCTGCGCACCTGCAGGGAATCAATCCGTATGTACTTATCACCGTCACTTTTATACAAAATAGGCATGTTAATCATTCTTGTATAGTTAAGATCAGCAGTCTAGTCTATAAAATACAAACTCACGTGTGAGTCTCACTCAAGTGACTTCACTCACTTCGAAACTCAATCCATTGGTAATTCTGTAAACATTCCAAAGGACTATCGAAGTGAAGTGAGTTCTTTGTTAACTTCACGTCGATAGTGCTCTGGAATGTTTACAATGTCTGGAATTACCTATAGATTGAGTTTCGAAGTGAGTGAAGTCACTTGAGTGAGACTCATACGTGATTTTGTTATTTTAGAGAATAGCACTACAGTGCCGTAACGATGCCAGCGATGCCCAGATACAGGGCGCAGACCTTGGATGGGCGCAAAAATCATCTGGGTGGGCATTTTTCAAAGAGCAGTCATAGAAGCTCATAAAAAAGGTAGTTACGGCACTCGTTAAGCATAGCTGAGACGTGAATTTCTGTCCCGAAATTGGAAATACACCCAAACTAAAAAGGAACTTGTACTGGAATTTTGCCGTGTGGTTTCCGGTAGAGTAGAATAGCACCACTCCAACTCTTCCCGTGGACGTCGTACAAGGCGACTAAGGGAATACATTATAAAACATCAATCAGGCCTCCCCAACCCGTCTGGCCAGCGCGGGGAGTGTAGGCCAAATCCTCCGTCTGTCTGCGGCAGATGAGAGAGGGTTGTGCTCCTGCAGTGGAGACAAAAATAACCTGATGATGATGAAGAAGGAACTAAGAATGGTTGTATCTATTGTTTCAGGCTCGAATATTTCACGGAAAATCATGAAGTGGCTCACTATTATAATCAAGCGCAACAAAAGCAAGGTAAAGATAGTACTCTTTTCCCTGAACTGTTCATTTAAATCTATAGTGTATAGTCTCGAGTTGAAAAGGGGGGTTTACCCCTGCAACTTAAAGAATTCATATTGATACCTAATTGAAATATAGGCTAAATTTGAATTTAACCATCATCAGCATCATCAGCCCTTAGATGTCCACTGCTGGACATAGGCCTTCCCCAATGAACGCCACCACACCCTGTCCTCCGCCCTCCGCATTTAGACGCTTCTGACCACCTTCTTCAGGTCGTCCGTCCATCTGGCGGCGGGGCGTCCCACTCTGCGCGTGCCGATCCGCGGTCTCCACTCCAGAACTCTTATGCCCCAGCGGCCGTCGCATCTGCAAGAGATGTGGCCCGCCCACTGCCACAGCATGCTAATCCATTCGGCTATGTCGGTCACCTTCGTTCTTCGTCGGATCTCCTCATTACGAATCATATCCTTCAAAGAAACCCCGAGCATAGCCCTCTCCATAGCTCGCTGAGCGACTGGAACTTGTGGATTAGGCCCACCGTCAATGTGCATGTTTCCGCGGCGTAATTGATATTTCCAGTATCAGTATGCTCCCCTTGAAAAACCTAATAAACACTGTCTTTTCCGACGGCTTCCAGGGAATGGACAAAACGGCGCGCCATCGAGACTGGAGAGTCTGGAACCCGACAGCGAGGTGGAGCTGATACCTGGGGCCCAGCAGCCGCAACAGCCTCCACAGCAGGTGAGCTATATGAGCAAAAATATTTCACCAATAAATAAAACCAGGATAATTTGTATTACCTATGTATTAATAAATAATAAATAAATAAATATCTCAGACATTCACACCAATCATCCAGTCCCAAACTAGGCAGAGCCTGTGGTATGGTTAATAGATAACGGATAGACATACTTAAATAAATATATAAACATCCAATACTTGGGTAGAAACATTCATATTCATGATACGAACATTTGTCCCTAGCGGGATTCGAACCCGCAACCTCCGGCGTGGCAGTTCGAGAGCTACCTATTCCGCCACGGAGGTCAAGGAGGTTGTGAGAGAACACAGAGCACTGTCACTGTAAAGAAATACATACCTAAGTAGGTACACACAGAAAGTTCTGATCAGAAATTGTAAAGGTTGAGTTCTCTACCAAACATTTTCAGAGTACGAATTGGACACTGGCATCCAAAGTAACTTGCCGTGTGGTTTCCGGTAGAGTAGAATAGGACCACTCCAACTCTTCCCGTGAATGTCGTACAAGGCGACTAAGGGAATACATTATAAAACATCAATCAGGCCTCCCCAACCCGTCTGGCCAACGCGGGGAGTGTAGGCCAAATCCACCGTTTGTCTCCGGCAGATGAGAGAGGGTTGTGCTCCTGCAGTGGAAACAAAAATAACCTGATGATGAACCAAAGTAAGTCACTCATTTGGCGCACTCCACTGAGGAGTTTTGGAAGGAAGCTCTCTTTACCAATTAAATACTTTGTTGGTACTGGTACAGTGGTCTCACAAACGCATACTAATTATAAGTGTTTTCAATTTTGTTACAGACGCCCGTGTCTCCTAACTTACCTGGACTGGCACCAGGACAGAGGGTGTTCATAGTGCACATGCCGGTACCTGGATACAGGTGAATAAACTTCATCAACATGAATCTGAACGTTCTATCCCAATCTCAACGTTCAAAATCCTTTAATACTTCTACAAATGAGAGTTGTTCCTACTCTCTGAATTCTGAACCACCACAACACAAGTCTTGTGTTTAGTCTACTAAGAAACTGTCCAGGAAATAAAACCAATAAATATATTTTTCAGGCCTGGCACGATAGGGGGCTATCAGCCTGTTTACATAGTAGCAGCTGCCCCGCAAGGAAATCCTGGCTACGCCACAAATGGTAGACAATTCATAACTATTAAGTATACCACGGGACTTTCCATAATGCATGCCTTCACAAGAGAAGTCCTTTCAATTAATTATGCACGCCAACCAATATTATTTCGATCAGGTCTGGATCAATTATTTTTGAACAGAATACAATTTACATGGAATCCAGGAATTGACTTAATTTAAACATTTCAGGTTATCAAAACGCCATTCTCCTGAATCCATCGGGCCAAACATATGTATCGCCGTACTTCGGCTACCCAGGAGCTGGAGTGGCAGGGCATGCACCGCACGCTGGACTGGTCCTGGGTGCGGCGCCTCTACAATTTAACAGACCTTTTGAGCAGCTGTACCAGGAACCAGCTTATGGTTATCAGTAAGTACCTAAATAACAAGGTATAGTAGAATAGGACCACTCCAACTCTTCCCATGGATGTCGTACAAGGCGACTAAGGGAATACATTATAAAACATCAATCAGGCCTCCCCAACCCGTCTGGCCAGCGCGGGGAGTGTAGGCCAAATCCTCCGTCTGTCTCCGGCAGATGAGAGAGGGTTGTGCTCCTGCAGTGGAGACAAAAATAACCTGATATGATGATATGATGACCTAAATAACGACTCAGTGCTCTAAAGAGTCAGGATGCAAGAAAATATCAATTAACAATATCGTCAGCTCCATGGGAAATCTTTGCAAATCTGATAAAGTCGAGAACAGGAGGGCAAGAAAACTGTGGGCTGATTTCGGTTGTTCAATATAGGTATAAATATTATGCCTATTCGCATACTGTTCTGAGGTCGTATCTATCTTCAATTTGGCAAATTATAAATATTGCACAATTTTAAAACGTTTTTAAAATGAAACCGTTTTTATGAATATAACAGATTCCCAACTCCACCGTGATGATATCTGTAATCAAAATACATTTCTGCATGTCCAATTATGAACTCTGACAGAGTGGTGATGACGATAATTTAATGCGTAATAGGTATATACATTAAGTCCCTATAAATAAATATTCAGGCAACTCAGTTGTTTGACACCTCGAAGTTACTTAAAATTTTATGGCTTTCACGAGATTTCTCATGTTTTCAGACAAGCATCAGGACCTCACGCTCCAGATGGTGTACGAGGTTCTCTGCATCTGTCGCAGCTGGTCAACCTGCAGGGTCAGCAAAGTCATCCCGCCAACAACCCTAGAGCAACTGGCCAAGGTAAGACTGACTTTTCCCATAACACCAAAGTATTTTTTAGAAGACTGAGAGTAAGACGAGGTCTCTTATAAGTCGATTTAAGATTAATTTATATACCTACTTTAACAGAAGCATCTCAATCAGCATCCAACACTGATCCGAAGAGAGTTGGTGAAGCAAGTGACAGCGAGGAAACGAAAGAAGTAGAAGAGCCGAGACGCAATGCCAGGCCGGTGCCGCCGCACGCGCAAAATAGGAACAAAGTTTAGTATTAATTAGAACATAAGGCCTTCCAAGAAAAATGATAAATTGTTAACGTTTGCTAAAAGATACCATGTGAAGTTTGTTGGTGAGGAAGATAACTGCCTGCAAGTTGATGAATGAACAGAATTCACCGATATCACGTTTATTTTTTCTTTTGGAAATTTTAGAGCTAAGATTGTTGTTGGATAGTATCAGAATTTCAAAACGCTTATTGCTTTGAAACACTGAGTTTATTGATAAATTTAGTAGACCAAAAAGTGGAATTAATTTGAATGGTGTGAACTTGATAAGGTTTGGTAAAATAAATGTGTGAGAACTCACCGTCTCTTAGTTTAATATTTGACTCCGAATTAAAATCTAAAGATACAGTAATTGATCTTTACCTAGATATAAACATCATAGAGAAAGAAATTATAGTAAAGTAAGAAGTAAAATAAAATTATTCCAAGTGATTGTTGTACCTGATTGCAAGACATCAGCAGACAGAAGTAAATAAAGTTTTAATATATAATTACGAGTATCTTTGTTTGATATTTTCCTAACCCGAATTATCTACATATCAAATGATTTTGGTAATTACTAATCCAATCGCAACATGAAAATTTACCCTAAAAATATAAGTGACATAGACACTGCACCATATGTCTTAGTACTTAGAAATGATGTCATTTCTTTTACAACTGCAAAGTAATCTTGGTTTGCAGTAGTTAGGTACTTTATAGAGGCACAGGAAGAGGCGCCGTTACCCACAAGCCATTGCATTCGTATAGTAATAAAGTGTAGGCTCAGTTACTGTAATAACGGTAGTGCTTTCTGCTCCGAATATTAATCTTCAGGTCATTGATTGTCATTAGGTTTAAGGCCTCTTCTGTAAGTCGCCGTTACGCATCTTTGAAATATTGGAATTTATGATATCTATAAACCTACCTACCTACTACATAATTAATTCTTTAGGAAATATCCAAAGTTCTGCATGTATAAATATAAAAGTGGTCTATTTATGTTCCAAAGAATAGGTACTTTGGCATAATGAAGCGTCGGCGTGGTTTTCCACTGACCGCAAATGAGCTCGCAGATTAGAAATCTAGTTCCCTGAACTACTAGACTAGGGGAATCAGATAAGGACAGTACAAGTGCAGTTGAAACCGAACAGACGACCTGGATTCTAGCTCCCAATGTCGTTATAACTTCAGCAGCTTAGGATGCCTAGGTAGGCACAGTGCTGGAGAAGTTTCTTGGCATGTCGTGCAAAATCGTTTATATTGGTAATAGTGAAACAAAGATATCGCAGTATTTTAGCACGTATGACTTCGATTGTGTCGTCATCCGTAACCGAAATGTCTTCTAACGAACGTCACGCCAAGTAACCAGATACATGTAAAACAAAAGGAATCAGCAGTAATTTCATCATCAGGTTATTTTTGTCTCCACTGCAGGAGCACAACCCTCTCTCATTTGCCGGAGACAGACGGAGGATTTGGCCTTTACTCCCCGCGCTAGCCAGACGGGTTGGAAGAGGCCTGATTGATGTTTTGTAATGTATTCCCTTAGTCGCCTTGTACGACATCCACGGGAAGAGTTGGAGTCTATTCTACTCTATCGGAAACCACACGGCTCATTTAGTGGGCTTCCATTACGAGATTGGCCATAATCACCTCGCTTGGCAAACGGATTGGTAATCGCAGTAATGATCTTAATATACCCAAGAGAATGCTGCTGCCCATCCCTGGTGCATCATTTATTATCAACAGATTAAAATTTGCCGGACGGTATTGAAATAAATTTAGAAGCACTTCATTGTAATAATGTCTCATTCGTCAACTTTGTGAAAAAAACTGTTTTTAACTTCACATCAAATCACACTAGAAGATTTACAATTAGTCGTGGTTTTGTCCAGTTCAATCAAAATAATATCTTACGTAAAATCAACTATCTAACTGTTATATCTTATGGGCAATAAAATTTAATTTTTCCTTTCACTCAAACTCTTTTAGCCATTCTGTTATTACTGGTGTAGATATCATCTTATCTATATTTCATTCCAGATTAATAGTCCTATGAAAACAAACGCATTTGCGTCTCGAAAACAAAATACACAATAGATGGTGTTCCTAAGTGGACCGCAAAGTTTACTTGGTAATACAAACCTATTTTTGCTGCTGGTGACCCTTTCATGTATATGTTACCGAGACGTAAATAGCGTTGGTTTTCATAGGACTATTAATCTGGAATGAAATATACAATGAACCATTTCACCTAGTTTTCATTGTTCTTTTTTATTTAAGACAAAGGTGAACCTACAAACCGCATTTTGTTTATTTTTCATCGACCTGCATCAGCTGACCTTGATGCTGCATCATTATTTTATCATCAATCACTTTACTCGCATCTCGAGCATCACTCACGGCATTTAATACGATTATAAACCGATGTACAGTAAAATTACTATAACCATTCACGGTTCCTTCAACGCAATTGCGTTTTTGTTGCGTTGTGTTACGGAAGCAAACAACTGCATCGGTGTTGCTAGACAGTATATTACTAATGTTCAATTACTTTTATTGGCATCTCAGTAACCAGTCGACTGTGAACCACCACGCTTCCCGATTAGCTCTAAATTGTATAGACAGAGGGGTCGAGCAATAAATATTTGAAGCTCATGATAATTTGGGCTTCATCTGAAATTAAGACGGAAGCGCTTTCCAAACGAAAGGTGTCGAGAGATCGCTGCAATTATCCAGCAGCTAGCGAGGTAATTATGATCTTTTTGCCGGAGCCCCGTTACCTTGGCTTAGGTGCGCGGCAAAAACGCAGCGGTCCCAGTGAGAAGCCTCACGTCGCGCCGGCCGCACGCAGCCGATACTTTGTCAATCGCAACATGTCCAAAGCCATCGCTGTCATCGTCGCTATAGCCTGTCTCAGCCAGGCAGCGGCCAGACCCGTACGCAGGACCCTCAACTTCAACATGTTCGTACTGCAGCCCGAACAGCAATCACCTGACCGCCTCCTCTTAACAACAAACGGAATCTCTCGCTTCGGACCTCTCTTGGAATACCTAGTCCAGCGCGTCCAAGGCATGATGTCAGTACGACTACCTCAAGAGCCTATAGAATTACCTGCTGTTCTGCAATCCGGAGAAATACCTGTAGTGGATGCTGCGGAGAACGAAGTAGATTATGAGTCCAAAATGCCTGGAATTGTTGTGAAACCTTCGCAGACGAAGCCTGGGACCTACGAAGTGGAAATCAATGTGGTCGTCGACGATGGTCAGCCTGAAGATAAGAAAAGGAAGACAAGTTAAAATAGACTGTTTTGTTTAGAAAATTGGTGATAATTTTAGTTTTGCATTTATTTTAGAGTAACCTACTGCTAGTGTTCAAGTCATAGTTATACTGTTTATTTATTCTTGCCATATTGTTAAGAAAATAAATTATATTTTTTTTGTTTTTACATTATTTCTTGTTTGTTCATTTTTCTAACATAGTGTTGATTATTAGACTGTTTATTTGAAGAATGGTTTACTAGTTTCACAATTAGTGCATCGATTTTTATAACCCGGCAGTTAACGACCTCCTTGGCGGAACGGGTAGCTCTCGGACTGCCACGCCGGAGGTTGCGGGTTCGAATCCCGCCAGGGGCAAATGTTCGTATGATGAATATGAACCCAAGTCTTGGATGTTTATATATTTATTTAAGTATGTCTATCCGTTATCTAGTAACCATAGCACAGGCTCGGCCTAGTTTGGTACTGGATAATTGGTGTGAATGTCTGAGATATTTATTATTTATTATTATTAAATACTTACCTAAGTGCATCGAATTTCTATGAGCCGGGAGGTTTTTATAAAGTACGTCAATTGCCTACTGGAAATTCTATTAAAATAGCTAAGTTTACAAAAAATGTCTTAGTCTACAAAACCCGTGCTAAGGTTGTTGTTGAAAAAATACTGTATTTCAAAACCAAACTTTGAAACGAAAACAGGTTTGTCAAAACCATACGCGTTTCCTGTTTCACATCAAGGTCATCTCTGCAATTTGTTTCACATATTACTTCAATCTTCGAATTTCTCCCACGGTATATTGGAGAAAGATTCTGTCATACAAAGTTTATTTGTTTTTATAAAGATTTTCTTTGCGTGATTATGGCAAATCCTCCAATAGTAGCATTCTATGAGGCGGCTTATCTTATTACGCCTGATGATGATATGATATTACCTCACACGAGAATCGATTGAGCATTCTTTGCTTAGAGTCGCGTCCATTACTCTATCAGTGACCCAACGAAGTTCTTCATATCGTGCAGAATTTATTGGAATTTCAATAAATATAAATTGATTAATAATTTGCCGTGTGGCTTAGAATACCCCTATCTTACTCGTGGCTCTAATGTCTGGCTATAACCTAAAGGAACCTTCATGCAAGATTTCAAGACTCTACTCGAGTACTATGTAGCCACTCGTGACAGACATTTCTTCACTGATATAAATTGATTTAGATTAAAATTTTAATTATCATCAATCATCATCACAATCATACATTATGAGGAGTGATAAAAATAATGATTTGCCGTGTGGTTTCCGGTAGAGTAGAATAGGACCTCCCCAACTCATCCCGTGGATGTCGTACAAGGCGACTAAGGGAATACATTATAAAACATCAATCAGCTTCCCCAGCCCGTCTGGCCAGCGCGGGGAGTGTAGGCCAAATCCTCCGTCTGTCTCCGGCAGATGAGAGAGGGTTGTGCTCCTGCAGTGGAGACAAAAATAACCTGATGATGATGATTAGAAAATCTCACAGTATGAAAGTATAAAGACAAGGTTAAGAGCAATTTCACAAAATAACATTCAGACCAAGACCAACTTGTATAAATTGTAAAAAGTTGTCTGTCTCTATTGGAATTCTAACCTACGAACCCTGGCCCTCGAGTCTAATTACCAAACCACTAGGCCAACGAGACGACGCAAACTATTATAGACTTAAAGTATATCAGCTACTTACCTGGTTAAGTAGTTTGATAGTTGACACTGAGGTGGTCTGGAATAAATCGTTTTCAGCGACAAGACCCAGATGTACTAATGTAAGCTACTTTATTATCGCCTTTTTTGATGTGCAATAAAGAGTAATCAGATTGAATTGCCGTGTGGTTCCCGGCTTAGAATACGGCCACTTCTAATCTTCCAGTGGGTGTCCTCAAGGAGACTAAGAGATTGTACCAAGGACAGACAACAGCGTTCTCTTGTGTACTTAAGATCGTTACTGCGATCTGCCTGCCAAGCGTGGTGATTATGACAAATCTATTATATTAGGGTAACTAATAAAAGACTGTTTTAAAGCGATTTAAATGGAAGATTTAATTATGTACTGATTTAATAGGAGAGGTGTATGCTCTCTACTGTAAGTTGCAATCGAGACAGAAAACGCTAAGAGAAAGAAATGCCCTTCAGGCCTCACCTCGTATGAAACAAGAGGCTGTTAATATAAACATCATGTATGAAAGAGAAGTACTCTCAAACTATTTGTTAAAGTGAGATAGATTAATTTTTGCTGTATTCCAACAAAATCCCCCAATGGACAGCCCATTAAATTAGGGAGGCTTATGTTCAGCAGTGGACGAATTTCGGTTGATAATGAATTGAATTGAACACGGGCTCTCGGACTATAAGCTAGTCAGTCAGTATATGGAGCGATAGTGATAGACCGGGAGCCTAACCGGCTCTGCGTAGAATGCAGGTCGACTTTCTACGCCTGCCCTATAATTTGCTAGTATATACTCTTACTGCAGGGCAGCAGATATACTGGCACCAGGAAATACTTAAAAGTTAATAACCAGAGACCGGAATAAGGTAGCGTCTTGTACGAAATGTTTATGTTATGTGGATACTCCGAGATTCATTTACTAGTTCAGTGATTTACCTGATACACTAATATAAATATGGACATTCCACATCAATGCAAAGTTTGGATGTTTGTATGTTTGTTACTCAATCACGCTTCAACCACTGGACAGATCGTGATGAAACTTAGCACACATATAGGTTCGGTCCTGGAATAGGACATAGGATAGTTTTTATCCCGAAAAACATGTCACTCCTACGGGAAACCAAATTTATCGTTAAAAGCAGTAAATGTGTGTAAATATCGAAACCTACGCGGACGAAGTCGCGGGCAATCCCTCTAATGTTATAAATATGAAAGTTTTGATATTTGGATGTTTGGATGTTTGTTACTCAATCAGCTTCAACCTCTGGACGGATTGGGATGAAACTTGGCACACATATAGGTTAGGTCCTGGAATAGGACATAGGATAGTTTTTATCCCGATAAAACACCCTACTCCTACGGGAAATACATAATAATTTGTGATGTAAGGTTGTTCACGCGGACGAAGTCGCGGGCAACAGCTAGTTATCTATAATTCTTCTTCCGCTTCCCACTTACGATAAAATTAACTGAGAACTACTCCTTATACAAACTAGTTTTTTTTTCAAAGAAGGTTCAACCTGCCATAATTAGCATAAATAAGTCCACTCTTATCAATCTTAAATATGTCAGACAGAAAGTTTAAGATTCACATTAAAAAACCACTTTGTAAGAAAGCCTATAATAAAATAAAAGATTATTTGAATGACAAAGATGCCTGGTACTAATGTTAATTCCGCTTCGCAAAATCTTTATTAATTGTATGCAAACTTGATTTTTAAAAGATGTGTTGCGTGAAGTTTGTTGCGCCGTTTCTTCTTCACAGCGCTAACACCTAGGAAGCGGTAGTCGATAAAAAAATGACGTGTATAAATGTACCAAGTGTACTCATATGCAATAAATGATTTTGACTTTTGACCATTGACTGCTGAATACAAGCCTCCCTAATAGAATGGCACTATTGGTGGGCTATCCCAATACCAAAGTGTTTATTTGCCATAATCACCACGCTTGGCAGGCGGATTGGTGATCACACTAATTATCAGGTGAACTGCTGCCCGTCCCAGGTGCAATACCTTAGCCGCCTTGACGACACCCACGAGAAGTTGGGGGTGGCCCTATTCTAAGCCGGGAACTACACGGCATAAGTAAGTAAGCTTACTAACACCAAATAACTATGTAATTAGGTATCCTATTATTCAAGATTTATTCTATTAAGACAAGAACGACATGGCTAGCAATATGAAATTACCTTTTCTTAATCGGATATTGGGCCCAATTCTGAAGGCATGCATTTAAACCCGAACTTGACTAAATTAATTTATATCCCTATAACGCTATTATGAAGATAGAGACAAAAACAATTCTATCCTAATTTGATATAATTTTAAGTATATGTGCCTTCACAATCGGGACCAATTGCACACTTTTTAATAATTACTACCAAGATTCCAGGTTTTTTTTTTAATTTCTTTTATTTATTATAAAAATACATCACATGTCTCACACAAAATAAACCACAGTTAACAGAACAGTTAATAAAATTCCGTGAAAAGGAATGTCTATATTAATCTTCCGTGCCATATTTTCGTGGCAATAGCATAGACTACCTAATTCCGATTCTAGTTAATAACTAACTAGCTTTGTAACCTGCAACGGGATTTTAAAACACGAGGTCGTAGCAACATACGTACATACACTTAATAACTCTACTTATACTTAGTCATCTAGATATCAATTTTAATGCCTGAAGAACTTTTTTTTATTTTTCAAAATTTTCTGTAGATACATATAGTATACTTAGAATCGTCAATTTAAACATTGGTACCGTATAAACATAACATTGGTAGGTCATAGTTAGTACCTACTAAACTATCGTGGAAGAGTGCCACAATAAATTCTTTCATTCATTTAGTCAAAGTCAAGTCAAATTAGAAATATCTAATAAATAAAATCGTAAATATCGCGTGTCTGTACATTGAAGATATTTGCAAAAAAAAAATTGGGGGGGGTCTAAGGATAAGCAACAGAACACATTTCGATCATTTTTGAAATTTTTGTCTGTTTATCTGATTGTCTGTTTGTCTGTTTATCTGTTTGTCTGTGAGTTTGTGCACGCATCACTTAAAAACGACTGATCGGACTTTGATGGACTTTTCACAGAAACATGGGGCTTAATTTGGTGTAACATATAGGCTTTATTTCATCGCAATCGGCTAACTCAATCAAAAGTTATAGACATTTTTAGTTTTCAAATACATTAGTAGGTAAGGTTAGTATGCAATATATTGCACATAATAGTATTTCCGTACTATTCGGATTTCGATGAGTTTGGATTACATTTGGAGCTGCGGGTGGGAATTGGAGTGCGAGTGGGCGTGGGCTCGGAAGTGGGCGTGGGCGTGGGAAAAGGGTAGTGGGTGTGGGAGCGGGAGCGGAAGTGGAAGCGGGAGCGCGAGGGGAGCGGGACCGGAGCAGGAGCGGAAGCTGAAGCGGGAGCGGGAGTGGACGCGAGCCGAGGTCACCTGGACCTAGACCTGGACGATACACTGCGAAGAATGCAGGGTGTAAATGTTCGACTGAATTCGTGAGCGGTAGCGGGAGCGGGTATGGTACCAGTGTAATTTGAGTGTTTGAAAATTCGCATAACTTTTGACTGAGTTAACCGATTACGATGAATTTGTGGTATACGTATGCAACAAAGTAATGTTGGTCGGAATTTGGATTGCGATGGATTAGCTACGAGTACTACATTTGGAGAGACGAGGGAAAGAGGTTTGAGGGGAGAGTTGAAGGGAGAGCTGAGGGGAGGGTTGAGAGGAGTGTAGAGGGGAGGGCTGAGGGGAGAGTTGAGGATCTGGATCTGGACCTGGGTCTGGGCCTGGAATTGGACCTGGACCTGGGCCTGGACCTGGACCTGGACCTGGTCCTGGACCTGGACTGGACCTGGACCTGGACCTGGACCTGGACCTGGACCTGGACCTGGACCTGGACCTGGACCTGGACCTGGACCTGGACCTGGACCTGGACCTGGACCTGGACCTGGACCTGGACCTGGACCTGGACCTGGACCTGGACCTGGACCTGGACCTGGACCTGGACCTGGACCTGGACCTGGACCTGGACCTGGACCTGGACCTGGACCTGGACCTGGACCTGGACCTGGACCTGGACCTGGACCTGGACCTGGACCTGGACCTGGACCTGGACCTGGACTTGGACCTGGATTTAAAGTCTGAGTAGTAGTGGGATAGGGAGCGGAAGTGGGAATTGGAGCGGATCCTGTAGTCCACGCGAGCGGAGCTGCGGGCACAGCTAGTATATACATAAAATTTATGTAAATGTCAAAAATATGTAAATAAATTTATTATTAAAAAAATAATAATTATGAGTACGATTTTGGCTGTATAAAATATAATTTAAAGTGTCATGTCTTATCTTTGGAAAATTCATCTAATGAGTAAAGCTCGTTTTTGGTCATAACTGTTTTGCATTTGAGTTTGAAAGCATTTTTGTTGCATTCTCCCAATTTATCAGACAGCATATTATAAAACTTAACACTATTCTTTATAAAACTCTTTGATTTTTTGTCAATCTGCATTGGACCTGTGCAAGTTGATTCTCATTTCTAGTATCAACTCATTTCTTATAAGACGTTTCAACATTAAGATTTACATAAAGTTTTTATAACTTTTGGGCCTTCAACCTTTTAAATAGAACTTATCAAAGAATCCTCATCTACACTGAGACCATTTGGTTATACATGATCAACTTTTTTAACAATAGAAAGTCTATTATAAATGTTCATTATTTTTCATCATCAGGTTATTTTTATCTCCACTGCAGGAGCACAACCCTCTCTCATCTGCCGGAGACAAACGGAGGATTTGGCCTACACTCCCCGCGCTGGCCAGACGGGTTGGGGAGGCCTGACTGATGTTTTATAATGTATTCCCTTAGTCGCCTTGTACGACATCCACGGGAAGAGTTGGAGTGGTCCTATTCTACTCTACCTGAAACCACACGGCAAATCATTATTTTTATCACTCCTCATATGAGATGATTGATGATAATTAAAATTTTAATCTAAATCAATTTATATCAGTGAAGAAATGTCTGTCACGAGTGGCTACATAGTACTCGAGTAGAGTCTTGAAATCTTGCATAGAGATTCCTTTAGGTTATAGCCAGACAATAGAGCCACTGTGAAAGGATTTTTGTATTCCACTCACGAGGGTTTAAATTCCACTAGCAGCAACCAGCGACATTGTATTGCAGAACGAGTACCGTTTTCACTTAGATGTTTTCAAACAAAGTCTTGAACCTAAAAAAGAAAGCCGAGGCAAGGTCAGGAGTCCTGTCAGTAGGCCAGTGTGTGGGTACACACTGCGCATAACAATGTATCTCTACTTCGCTGCGTATGCGCACACTTCCTGCAAGCCAGAGTTCCGACCGCAACCGAACTAATCACACCCAGTGAAGACGAGATTCGTTAAAGCTATTGAAGTTCATTCAACTTTTACAGTTAATTAGTGTTTAAGGGAATATTACTTAAATATTTAATTTAAAAAAGTTGAGAATTTGTGCTAACAATGTCCTTTTAAACAGTGAAAAAATACTAAAGTGAAAACGAGTCATTAAAAATGAATTTCCGTTTGACTTTAGTGCTCTGCTTACAAATAGTTTCCATATTGACTGCACCGTTGCAAATGCAGTTACTGCAACCGATGCAGGCGTTGCAGCAACAAGTACCGATGCAGGTGTCCCAGCAATCGTCGTTGAACCAGCAAATGTTGGCGTTACAGCGGTTACAAGCTCTACAGCGGTTGAACACCATACATTCGCCTTCCATGTTGTAAGTATAATAATCTTACTCAAATGCATGCAATCAGAGCCTGACAACATCTGTTGTACATAGACCTCAATGCCAAACCTGACGTTAGGATTCACCTGTCACTAAAAAGGGCGATTGAGATCATTTATAATTTGAATAAAATAAAATAAAAATAAAAGAGAATTTATTCAACGACATCATTCAGTTCAACAATTAAGAATTTATAACTATTCTTAGTCTATAGTCGGATGAATAGGTCGATGCCTCAGCGGAACGCTGTTTTTCAGGCATCGTCATTATGGTTATACTTCGCTGAAACCAAATAAACCAATCAATAGGTTTCATAGTCACAAACGGACCGACAAGTTATATTAAACTATTTGTTCTAGCTTTGGTTGTTGATACCGGCAAATATGTTGAATATATATATCATCATCAGCCAATAATGGTCGAAATATGTCCACTATTGGACATAAACTTCTCCAATATAATACCAATTTTGGTCGACTCATAGTCACAATGCTTGCCGGTAGATTGTTGATCGCAGTAATTGTCTTAGTACACACAGAAGAACGCTGCTTCCCCACCCTAGTGCAATCTCTTAAACGATACCTACGGGTACATTAGGGGTTGGCCTTATTCTAAGCCGGGAAACACACGGCATACAGAAAAAAATATGAAAGAATGATAAATCCTAGATTATATTTTCTGATATAACATCAAAAGTCTAATTTATTTTGCAGATATTTGCCACAACCGATGATTATCCTGCTACCGAATCTTTATACCGAAGATATGATAGAAGAGAATGGCAATGTCAAAACAGCAAACGAAAACGATTCTACAGACAACGTCTTGGAACACAGTGAAATTGAATACGTGGATGAAAATCTAGACTCTGTTATAGTTGAAGCTGAACCAAATGTCAAAAGAAATAAATTCAGGAAAGAGCCTATGCGAGCTATTGTTCTAGTTCCTAATGGAAGATTCAGCATTGGTGACTTTATTTCTGGAATTCCATGGCTACCCTTCGAAGTAAATGTTCCAGACACGATATCCTGGGCTTGGGATGGTATTTCCAGTGGAATTGCTGGAATAATTTCCATTATTGGACAGAGACTGCCGTTCCGCCCTCGACCATATTCAGAAACTATGATGAGACCCAAGGATATGAATCTGAAATTGTTCAGGAAGCAGCTGCAGATGCGGAAACAGAATTCTATGTTACCGGTCTTGATTTTCCCGTTAGGTGGGATGATGCAACATGCTGCTGTTTGAGACAGCGCTACCGGGTAGATGAAGTTACAATACCAGTAATGGATGGTTAGACAAGTATTGTATAAATAATGTGGGACCGAGTTAAAAGACAAAATTTGACAGATACACATAGCAGCCAAAGTCAAAATCATTTATTGCATATGAGTACACTTGGTACATTTAAACACGTCATTTTTTTTATCGACTACCGCTTCCTAGGTGTTAGCGCTGTGAAGAAGAAACGGCGCAACAAACTTCACGCAACTCAACTCACAGCACTGCAGTTGTCATTTTGACATTAGGTATTCTATGGTGTGAAGTTCTCTCCTACCCCACCACACCTCATACCCCGAACTCCTTTAACTTGGTGCCCACTACAGTAATGAATAGGCTAGATACCGCAAGCCGTCCGTCCAAGCGTGCCATAAATGTAGATAATTTTCTTATTTTTTTATATATAAACGACAATATGAAAACATGTTATACCAAACATGGTGTTGCAGTAACAGCCCAAAAAGACCTAGGCCTGTTCTAGGGCTAGTTACATACATTTAGATGGCCTGTTGGAGATGAGAGCGATAGTAATATCTGTAATTTACTAAGCACCACTTATTCGCACTTCTCCTGAATTGTGCGTTCAACCAAACTGGTTGCGAGTCATGTCATTGTAAACATAAAAAGCGGCCAAGTGCGAGTCGGGCTCGCCCATGAAGGGTTCCGTAGCAGCAAGTAACATAATATAAAAGTTATTGTAGTTCGTTATAACTTTGATCGATGTTTTAATTATGTTTATGAAATTAAATGTTTTTTTATACATTTGAGTTGATTGAATGAAAGGTATATTGTGTGTGACATACGGACGGACAGACAGACCGACAGACATGACGAATCCGTATAAGGGTTCCTTTTTTTGCCATTTGGCTACGGAACGCTAAAAATGTCTAATTGTGTAATAATTAACTTACTGACGCGTACGATTAAAACAGGTCTGTTGGCTCGTGTGACGTCATCGTAGGTACAAAAGTGACACGCTCGGTTCTCGTACCATTATCTAGCCTATTCATGTTATCTGTGGTACCCACTGTTTGTAATCATGAAGGTAAAAACTTTAAGGTGACTCATGAGGCGCGAAAAATTATTTTGCTTCATGGTATGACCTGTAGAGCCAGACAACTTGGTACAAATGGTAACTACAGTCCTTTTCTTGTTTAGTTCTAGTTTGAGATGAGATGCAGTGATGCAGGGAAGCCAGTCTGCTCATTGGCGATTTTAAGCTGGTTTTTTTGTAACTTTACAATTTTTTTTTCTTTTTAAAATTGTAAAGGCGACTAATTTCATTTTTTTTATGTTGCGTACCAAAATTGTAAAATCGGAACCCTTCAGACCGTCCGTACGTTTGTACATACATACATAATGCTCACGCCTTGGTCTCAACGGGGTAGGCAGAGACGATGTATCGCCACTTTGCGCAATCCAATGTCGCAAAGCTACTTTCCTTCGTATGTTTTTCCCTCTGTCACAGCTGATTATCTCAGGAACTACTTATGCTATCGACTTGAAATTTGGTACAGTTTTAAATAATGCCCACCCAAATTTATTGCAAGTGATAGAATTAAAAAATATTTTTATTTTCATTGCAAAATGATCCGAAACGTGGGCGCTGAAATTTTAAAGTTTAACAGTCCACTGCTGGACATAGGCCTCCCCAATAGAATACCACTTTTGGTAAGTTGTCCGTTGGGAGATTTGCCATAATCACCACGCTCGGCAGGCGGATTGGTGATAGCAGTAATGATCATGTTAAGATCATTACTGCTATCACCAATCCGCACACAGGAGACCGCTGCTGCCCGTCCCTGGTGCAATCCATTAGTCTCCTTAACGACACCAACGGGAACGATAGGGGTGGCCCTATTCTAAGCCGGGAAGTTTAATTTACAATAATAATAAACATTAGGTATTCTATGGTTTGACTTTCTCTCCTACCACCCCGCACCTCAATTCCTGAAGTCCTTTAACTCGGTGCCCCCCTATAAATAAGTACTTATACCGAAAATATTTATTTAAAAAAAATTACGAATAAGTATTAAATTAGTTTAAATTTTTGATATTCTTTTATTGCACACAAATAAAAAAAAAGTACAAAAGGTGAAGCTTGTCTCTGGGAGATTTCTGACAGACAACCAGCGAGAGAGAACTTCGCGTTTAGGATTATACAAACCCTAAACTTCATCAAGTCAAAGTCAAAGTCAAAATCATTTATTGCATATGAGTACACTTGGTACATTTATACACGTCATTTTTTTTTATCGAGTACCGCTTCCTAGGTGTTAGCGCTGTGAAGAAGAAACGGCGCAACAAACTTCACGCAACACATCTTTTAATTATCAAGTTTGCATACAATTTATAAAGATTTTGCGAAGCTGAATTAACATTAGTACCAGGCATTGTCATTCAAATAATCGTTTATTTTATAATAGGCTTTCATACAAAGTTGTTTTTTAATGTGAATCTTAAACTTTCTGTCCGTCATATTTAAGACTTCCTCTGGTAGTTTGTTGTAGAAGCGTATACATTGCCCCGTGAACGATTTGCTGACCTTACTTAGTCTTAATCCTGGTAAAACAAGTTTATTTTTATTTCTTGTATTATAACTATTATTGTCACAGTGCCTCAAAAAGAGAGATAATTTTTTTCTGACATATAAAATATTATCTAAAATGAATTGACCAGCTACTGTTAATATGCTTATTTCTTTAAACTTTTCCTTATTAAGTCTCTACAACGCAGATTATAGATTGCCCTAACTGCTCTTTTTTGCAAGATAAAAATGGTATCTATATCTGCTGCTTGACCCCACAGTAGGATCAGTCAGGACACTATACCTTTAACAGTTATTAGTTCACAAAACTCCCCATTAGATGGCAGCACTAGCATATTGCAACGCGCTATAGAATTGCTGCGTTGTAGACCATATAATGTGTTTTGTATGCAAGTTATTTTAACATATTTTTATTGTGTGATTTCGCCAGCAGTTTCAATATACAAGATTTTTGACAGATTTCTCGCACAAGTGTGTTTGAGAGTCTGAAAATTTACCGGCTCATTGTTGGCTCAGTTAGTTGCTTGGACTCGAGTGCCAAATATAAGTCGTGGGTTTGATTCCTACTGGAGAATTCTATCCAATTGGTGCAAGTGGTAGAGTCCTGTCCTTGTCTAGTTTAGGACTAGATGCCGTGAGTGACTAGATACTGAGCTAGTTTTATTTTGTTTTTAAAATTTTACATTAAGTATATATTTTTTTTCAAAAATATAAAAGCTACGAGTTTTATTTTTTCCTCGATGCATCGATATAACGATAGTAATATATATAAACTTTTTTTTTTAGAATTTTTGTCTGTCTGTCTGTATGTATGTTTGTTACCGCATCACGCAAAAACTACTGAATGAAATTTGATGCAGTTTTCACAGTTGTCTTGCTGGTGGTCTAACTTAAAATCTGGTGTATGTTTCATCTTGATACGCCACTTAGAACCTGAGATATTAATAAAGTATTTTTTTCTAGAAGCCATTATATCGGATGATAATAAAACGACTGTTAATATTTCTTCCAGTAACTCAGTAACACATTTAGAAATCATTCATGAAAAAACATCTCTTTTTACGAATATGTTGATAAAAAAATGCAATATTTCTCGAACGTACGAGTATGTAACTTAACAAAAAAAAAACTTTTTTCAAAATTGTAAAGGCGACTGGCTTAATTTTTTAGGATTGCGTACCAAAATTGTAAAATCGGAACCCTTCAAACCGGCCGTACGTCTGTACATACTTACATAATGCCGTGAGCTCTCGGTCTTGGTCTCGGCCTTGGTCTCAAAGAGGTAGGCAGAGACGATGTATCGCCACTTTGCGCAATCCAATGTCGCAAAGCTACTTTCCTTCGTATGTTTTTCCGTCTGTCACAGCTGATTATCTCAGGAACTACTTATGCTATCGACTTGAAATTTGGTAGAGTTTTAAATAATGCCCACCAAACTTTATTGCAAGTGATAGAATTAAAAAAATATTGTTATTTTCATTGAAAAATGATCCGAAACGTGGACGCTGAAATTTGAAAGTTTAACAACACTTTTCATTTCCACTTTTCTTTAGCGTAATACGTCCACTGCTGGACATAGGCCTCCCCGATAGAATACCACTTTTAGTAAGTTGTCCGTTGGGAGATTTGCCATAACCACCACGCTTTGCAGGCGGATTGGTGATAGCAGTAATGATCTTAACATACACACACAGGAGAACGCTGCTGCCCGTCCCTGGTGCAATCCTTTAGTCGCCTTGACGACACCCACGGGAAAGATAGGGGTGGCCCTATTCTAAGCCGTGAACCACAATCCCTGAAGTCCTTTAACTCGGTGCCCCCCTATAAATAAGTGCTTATACCGAAAATATTTATTTAAAAAAAATTACGAATAAGTATTAAATTAGTTTAAATTTTTAATATTCTTTTATTGCACACAAAACAAAAGTAGTACAAAAGGTGAAGCTTAACTCTGGGAGATTTCTGCCAGACAACCAGCGAGAGAGAACTTCGCGTTTAGGATTATACAAACCCTAAACTTCATCAAGTCAGGACACTATTACCTTTAACAGTTATTAGTTCACAAAACTCCCCATTAGATGGCAGCACTAGCATATTGCAACGCGCTATAGAATTGTTGCGTTGTAGACCATATAATGTGTTTTGTATGCAAGTTATTTTAACATATTTTTATTGTTTGGTTTCGCAAGCAAGTTTCTAACACAAGATTTTTTGACAGATTTCTCGCACAAGTGTGTTTGAGAGTCTGAAAATTTACCAGCTCATTGTTGGCTCTAGGGATACCTACGCAAAAAAATAAAAGTATCGATACTTTACTCGATACCAGTATCGCATCAAAAGTATCGATGCCGGCGATAGCATCGAGTTAAAAGTATCTATACTACTCAGTATCGAGTACTTTTTCATCCCCTATGAAACCAATAAATAAATGATATAAATATGATCCGTGTCTCAAAATTTATAATAAAAAAGTACCTGCAAGGTTGGCTGGAAGAGATCTCTTTTAGAGATAAGCTCACCGTTGTACACACCATTTATTACTGTATCTAGTTTTAAGATGTGCAATAAAGAATATATATAATACCATTAATAATATTCAGTCTCTATTCATTCATTACAACATACACTGACTGACCTAAATGGTAGATGTAAATATGGTTATTTTGTAAACCCCTAATCTTTATCACTGCAATCAGACCAAAATCAGACATAAAAAGTAATTTGTCTCCATACAATGACATCATATTTCAATAAGATAGGGGTTTCCCCAAATCTATCTACCGAGAGGGTCGTTATATTTACACACGCGTACGGAGCTAGCGCTGGCGTATTCTCATCCCTGGCACTGGGTGACAATGCTTTGTCACCCAGTGGTCTGGTATCGGTACACCAAAAAGTATCGAGTATGTGACGAAGTATCGATACCTAGTAAAGTATTGTATCAAAAGTATCGAGTACGAAAATACTTGGTATCGTAACGAAATCATCGATACTACTTAGGTATCGATACTTTTTGCGGATCCCTAGTTGGCTCAGTTAGTTGCTTGGACTCGAGTGCCAGATATAAGTCGTGGGTTTGATTCCTAATGGAGAATTCTATCCTACTGGTACAAGTGGTAGAGTCCTGTCCTTGTCTAGTTTAGGACTAGATGCCGTGATACAGAGATTCCAGTCTACCCATTAACGATTCTGAGCTAGTTCTATTTTGTTTTTAAAATTTTACATTATATATTTTTTTCAAAAATATCTAGGCTATGAGTTTTATTTTTTCTTCGATGCATCTCCGTCAATCTTTGTTTGAATATCACATAAAAATATGTAATGGTTAAAAAGAAAAAAATATGTTTGAAGCAACAATCTCTATGTACGATGGAGATGGAGCGTTCCAAACAATCGCTCTGTTCCACGCAAGTGGCCACAACTCTTTCACATTCACAATGAAACTTGTGCAGTTACTACGCATAACATTTAATTATTACTAAATATTGACGCTACGGTTAAATAATGTCAATATTTAGTAAATAATTAAATGTTAAGAGTAGTAACTGCACAAGTTTCAAAGTGAATGTGAAAGAGTTGTGGCTACTTGCGTGGAACAGAGCGATTGTTTGGAACGCTCAATCTAGTAGTACATAGAGATCGTTGGTTTGAAGTTTATTTTCTACGGAACCACTGGGAATTTAGCAAAATTTGATACACTAGTACTGCTAACTGAAAGTACCTAAATATAGACAAAAATCTAGCTCAAAATCATTCAAGCTGTCCTTATTAATCTATGGCCTTTAAAAGTGAAATAAAACGCAGATAAAATGCAAAATAATGTGTACTTTATTGTAGTATTTTACGATTTCATACAAATATATACTAAATACAGGCAAATTTTGCTTGTGACTACAAAATATCTTATTGCTTTTGATGATGGTAACTTTTAAAAGGTACTCTTACAAGACTGGGTTCCAGAGTGTAACCAAAAACAATTCATTTTATTACTTAGGTATGCCATAAGAACGAAGTTCGTTTAAAACGAATTAAATTATAATAGAATTGGACTCGATTTTAGAATCGAGGTATTATGAAGATAAAGACGAAACTAATTTTAGTGCTGTACTTGCAATTTTAATTGTGTACTTCTAAAGGTACATAATAAAAATTTGACAGCACTTAGATTAGTTTCGTCTTTATCTTCATAATACCGTGTGACAGGGATAGCAACAATGTTAGTGCTGTCTAATTTTAACATTGGGCCCGATTCTGAAGGCACACATTTAAAATTTGACAGCGCTAAAATTAGTTTCGTCTTTATCTTCATAATACCGTGTGACAAGGGTAGCCACAGTTTTAGTGCTGTCTAATTTTAACATTGTACCTTCAGAATCAGGCCCATTGTCTCACTTATAAATAAGCAAGAACTGGTACGTAATGAATTAAAAAGTTAGCAAAGGCATAAAGTTACACTTTCAAACACCAGCCGCGAACTACTAAAATCTGTTCATCGTAACGGGTATCAACGTCAGTGACCATGTCTGGGTTTGTTCACTTTTAGATATGACCACTTTAAGATCTGACCACTATTAGATTTCCAATGATACGGTATACTATGCGAGGGGTCTTACTTTTTCTTAAATGGCAATTTTTATTTTTCCTAATATTTCACAAGAAGTAGTGGAATCTACTAGAGTGATCAAATCAGACAGCGGCAACCCAAGGTGGGTTGGATTTGTTCACTTTTAGATATGACCACTTTAAGATCTGACCACTATTAGATTTCCAACGATACGGTATACTATGCGAGGGGTCTGACTTTTTCTTGACTGGCAATTTTTATTTTTTCTAATATTTCACAAGAAGTAGTGGAATCTACTAGAGTGTCACATCAGACAGTGGCAACCCAAGGTGGGTTGGATTTGTTCACTTTTAGATATGACCACTTTAAGATCTGACCACTTTTAAATCTGACCACTATTAGATTTCCAATGATACGGTATACTATGCGAGGGGTCAGACTTTTATCTTGACTGACAATTTTTATTTTTCCTAATATTTCACAAGAAGTAGTGGAAACTAGAGTGGTCAAATCAGACAGTGGCAACCCACCTTAACATATATCTAACGACAACTGTAAAACCAATGAACAAAAACAAGTCAGACATTTTATCACAGAATTCCCAGTTATTGTTCAAAGAAACAATGCAGTAAGTAGCTGTCAAAGACATCATTCCACAAAGAAAAGACAGTAATCGTTAACCTATCCTACTTACTAAAATGGCAACCACATTACCCTACTAGCTAATTCGAGACATTAGAAATCGATTTGAACATGTAATTACATACTTAATAGTCAAGTGTTTGTCATGTATGAAGTCACATGATCAGTATACAAAGTTACTGACTTTCAACTCATACTAATCATCTCATTATCGATGGCAAAGCTGATCATGAACTATCCCTAAACCATCTTTGGTTCTACGTTCTGAATAAATCAGCAGAAGAAATCAAATTGTATCGTAAGTAGGTAAAAGTGTTAAACAACAACAAAATACGTTTACAGAAGATATTTTCCAATTTGATATTTGACTTAGATACTCCGAAATCGAATTGCACTGGAAATAAGTATAAAATTAAAATTTTAAAGATAACATAACGAGGTTCTTGGTCTATAATAACTCTAGTTGTGGAAATTAACCAAGCTGAGAGTTGATTCCAACGGTGTCATGGTCAACGTGTTGACCGGGGTGGACTGGTCCACCCTCACCCGCGTTCTTGGGCACGATGATGGACACAGGGTAGTTGAAGCTGTAGAAGAACCCTCGTGGTGGACCCTGAATAGTTTGAAATGTTTCATTAGTCTTCAAAGGTTTAATTTCTAAACTTTATATAGCAATATTTGATTTAGTAGGCGCATAATCACTATAGCATAGTAACCACTAAATTTATACTCTAATATATCACCCTCACACCACTCCTCTCACTATACACACATCACTTACTTCACTCATCATCATCATCAACAAATACCAGTCAATAACAAACAACAGATCTAATAATTTTGTCTATTTATATGTGTTTGTTTTCTCCTTAAATTTTATATTTTAATTATACAGAATTTTAATTATTTTAATTTCGTAATTGGCATATTTTGAATTTTATAATAACTTGTATTGCATATAAAAATGTAATTGGTGTGAAATTAAATAAATATATAAAATAAAAAATAAATAAAATATAACAACCCAAAGACTCAGTACACTCATAGAAGCGAAAAGATTTAACCAACTATTAGTATTACAGGAGCACCCAACGTGCCGTGTGGTTTCCGGCAGAGTAGAATAGGACCACTCCAATTCTTCCCGTGGATGTCGTACAAGGCGACTAAGGGAATACATTATAAAACAACAGTCAGGCCTCCCCAACCCGTCTTGCCAGCGTGGGGAGTGTAGGCCAAATCCTCCGCCTGTCTCCGGCAGATGAGAGAGGGTTGTGCTCCTGCAGTGGGGACAAAAATAATCTGATAATGATGATGACCCAACGTGTTTAAAGGACGTTTGTGGTCTCCTACATGATGTACGAGTATTTAGATAAGCAACAACATTTACTCACAGTTGGTTCAGGTTCTTCTGGTTTGCCCTGGTGTTGCTGGCCCTGTCCCTGTTGGCTGGAATGCTGTCCGTAAACTTGGCCCTGCTGACTGGAATGCTGTCCGTACACTTGGCCCTGCTGACTGGAATGCTGTCCGTACACTTGGCCCTGCTGACTGGAATGCTGTCCGTACACTTGGCCTTGCTGGCTAGTTTGCTGTCCGTATTGCTGCCCCTTTCCATACTGCTGTCCTTGTTGACTATATTTCTGGGGGCCCTGGGAGCTCTGAGCCTGGGCTTGGGCGCTGTAGTAAGCCTTGCCTTCGCGGGGAACCTGGTTCGGGCCAGGAGCAGCCACTGACGCACCTTGGGGCTCGGACGCCGATGACTGGTACTCGTATTTCTCGGAGTATTCTCCCCTAAAAGGCATCATTAAATTTTAGAAACATAGACATTAGAATAGGAGGATCCCTTGCCTGGTGAACCGGTGATCTGAAAAAGGACGGGCAGACTAATTTTCAGCAGTTGTGGGTGCTTCCAATTGGTCTATCTACTTATTTCCACTGGTAGAACCACCAGCAATGTACCACTACATGTGGACGCAAACAGTAAAGTTCAGTTGGTACAAAACGTGACCGCAGATACGATTAGGTCGCAGAATCAAGTCTGCTCGTCCAATTCGTTAGCATGAAGCGTTATAATTACATAGTAGATGCAGAAAAAAAAATTACACTCTTAGTAAATTATATCTAAACTAGCTATTGCCCTATGCAACATTTTTAGTATCTAAACCTAATGGTTTGAGCTATGTATTCAAGTAAGGCGGCAGTGACTGGATGAGAAGATCCGAGGATCGGTTCAGTGGCGTGCCTTGGTAGAGGCCTATGTCCAGCAGGGACTCTTTCAGTCTGATGATGAGGATGATTGAAAGTTTAGTCAAACAGGATATCCTGGTACTGAACAACGAGAACCAACGACCTGTGGGGAAGACGAGTTATGGAGTGGAGACTACAGACCGACGACCTGAGGAAGGTGGCCGGAAGGGGCTGAATGGGGAGACTGGGTGTGGTGGCGTTCATTGGGGAAGCCCTATGTCCAGTAGTGGACGTCTAGAGGCTGGTATGGTGATGATGAACGATGAGAAATAATTATTTGACTAACTGAGGATCAGGCTGCTGCGCGGCTGCGGCTGCTGCCTCCTGCCAAGCCTTCTCGTGCGCGAGGCGAGCCCCCCTCACCTCCTCGGTCTCTTCTTGGGGCTTCAGCTCGACCTTGGGCAGGTTATCTTCTTGGTGGAATCCTTCGCTATCGGCCCAGTAACGAACCTGGTGAAAAAAAAGTTTATACATTTTGCCGCTTTTTGTTTAGTTTTATGGTTTCCAACTTAAGGTGGAAGCTCTTTTTCTAGTAAGATAACAAATTATTTTGGTAAACTTTTCTGTGTTTTTTTTTCGATATGTCTATGCTCTAAAACGATTACTCACGATCCCAACACTTCAATTATATACATACTACTCTGTCAAGAAAGTACCGGGAAAAAATCAATAATACCCATAATGTTAATTATTCATCCAACTTTATTTCATCACCTTCAAAGTATGCTCCTTCAGAAGCGACACACTTACGCCAACGAATAATCCATCATCAAACATTTTTGAAACGCTTTTTCCGGAATTGAGTACAGTTCTCGCCGCGAATTCTCCTTTATGTCTTCGGTCGAATGGAAACGGGTGCCACGAAGTGGTAATTTGAGTTTAGGAAAAAGAAAAAAGTCGCATGGCGCCAACATGGCGCCATATCTGGTGAATAAGGTGGTTGAAATTCCATTGGCTATGCAAAATTTGAGACAAACTGTCTGTTTGATATTTTTGTTCATTATGAAAATCGCAATATACACTAGATATAATATAACTAAAAACAACACTGTATTAGACATAAATAACAGATGCAACTCAAACTGCGCGCCAAAATGGAAAAAAGTAGTGCCAATCCAACAACAACAAAAAAATATATTGAATTTGGAACCATAAACAAATCATCCATTCCCGATACTTTTTTGACTGAATGTATATATACCAGAGAGAAGCTGGATTTCGCGGGATAAAAGGTGAACTTAGTAGTGTGTGACAGACCTTGATCAGCTCGTTGTTTCCATCCTTGTAAGTGTAGGAGCCGGTGACGTCACCGGACTGGGCGCGGTTCTCCACCTTGGAGGACTCTGGTGCCTGGTAGCCGTAGGCGTACGCGCCGAGCCCGTCCTGACCATGGAACTGGGATGCGTCGTATACCTGACAAAGGGCGGTGGATAGACAGATAAACACTTTATTGATAAAAAAACAACAAGTTAGGTACAGATTTATGGAAAGTGTACAAAGGTCTTATCACTTAAACAGATCTCTTCCAGGCAAACTTTCCCAAGAAAAATAAGAATTGTATAATATGGCGGTGGTATGGATAAATAATTAGTGTCCGACTGAAGTTTCGGTTTCGGCCAAAATATCGAGGTTCGGCCATAGTTTCGCTTTCGGCCAAAAATCAGCCGAAACTTCGGCCGAGCTGAAACTCAGTGTTCGTGAGTTTACTTACAATAGTAACATTAGTATCGCTGGGACAGAAATCTTCCAAGATAGAACGGTTATAGCCATTTATTTACTCAAGTCTCGTGCGTGCTGATTTTTGGACACAGCGCGCCCCTCCCGCGCACCTTTATACCATGCTGGCTGGCGTTTCTAATGAGAAGATACAGTTATGCAGTCAAAAACCGCGGAATATGGAATTTTGTCGATGTTTACCCGACTTTGACTCGGCGCAAAGCGTTTGAAAGTTTTTGCAATATATTGCATATTGTTGACACGCGTTTCACGCCTACTTCACCATTCTATCTTAATAAGATTTCTACGATCGCAGGTTTGAATTATTTAATAAACTACCTCTTCAACGTAGTCGTCTGTGTTTTCAATCTCGTGCCCATTCTTCCAATAGTGTCCCAGCGTTGGGCCTGCCTCGGCTGTGCGGAACCGGGGGTCGTTCCATCGTACCTAAAAATCATAATATTATCATTTATTGCTAATATATAACTGTATGTGTTAAAATCGTAGGTATGATTAATTAAATTAATTATTTTGTCAGCCCTTAGACGTCCACTGTTGGACATAGGCCTTCCCCAATGAACGCTACCACACCCGGTCCTCCGCCCTCCGCATCCAGCCGCTTCCGGCTACTTCCTTCAGGTCGTCAGAGACACGACAGATGTGGCTGCCACTTCAACTTGCTAATCCTTTCGACTATGTCGGTCACCTTCGTTTTTCGCCGAACCTCTTCATTACGAATCATATCCTTCAAAGAAAACCCGAGCATAGCCCTCTCCATAACTCATCTTCTAACTTAATCATAACAGAATGTTGACATAATATATTAAAAATAATAATTTAAATATACATTTAACAAAAAAAACAGCCCCTAAAGGACTTTGTATCCAAGGCCATAAAACCCATTATAAAAAATAAAGATAGGAGGTACCAACCAGGGGTAACACGTCGGTGCGTCCAGAAAGCTGGGGCTCTGTGAACGGGGGGCTGTTCAGGAACTTCTGCGCCTCTTCAGGGGAAATGTCTATTTCGAAGACGTTGGCCGGCCCTGGGGCTGCCGCTGCTAACGCCAACTGGAAATTGAAGAGTTTGATATTTATGATTGCATTTTGTGCAATTGAAAAAAACCTACGCAATATCTCAGTAAAAAAATATACAAATCAAGTTCGAGTCAGACTATCGCACCGAGGGTTCTGTACCTTAAAAGAAAATGAATAAAAAGTTATTTAAGTGAGTATTATTAGTACGCCCTGAAATTCATTTGGAGGACCGCATAACCAAATTTATTTGTAGAGGATTTTTGTTGATTTCTAATAAAACTGTGCTAGTTATAGATATCTTTAGTTTCCTGTAATATTTACATAAATCTCTATCAAGTCCAATTATTTCAGATTTTTAACTAAGCAAACTTCGGAGATAAGTGGTGGAAATAGATTTTATTAGTAATTGTTCATGTTAAGTCGAAAACTAAACGGCCCAAAAGGAAACGAAAACCTTCTTTTTTATTTCACTTTTACATTTTAAAAATTCAATTTTAAATGTTATTCTAATATAGTAAAAGGGATCATCATAAAATAAACTAATATACAAAAGTGTATTCTAACTATTTATTACTAGGTTAAGTTTAAAAAAACAGTAATTATATGAAAAACAATTATTTACAACAGGTGTACGCCGTCCAACCCCTCGTGGTGAGGCATAGTCCCCAGGACGCTGGATGGCCAGGCTCACACGTTGTGAGAGGTAGGCGCCAGCCCCATTTTAATGTTCAAATCTGAGGTTCAAATGATGTCGTTTCACGCCATACCCCCACTTGACCTAGTAAACTACTTCAAAATTTTGCCCCACCCATTTCGGGCCCTCTTGCAATAAAAATATTGTTTTAATTGTTTCAATTGCAATGAAGTTGGGCAAGCAGATTTAAAATTATTCCAAATTTCAAGTTGATAACATTAGTAATTGCTGAAATAAGCGGCTGTGACAGACGAACGAAGTCGCACCATAATGTTTCCGTTTTTACCATTTCGGTACGGAACCCTAGGAGTCACGTTAAGAGTAATTATGACGTCATTCGTGAACTTGTAAGTAATTTGTAGTCAACTTGGCATCGTTCATAAACCGGTATGGTATACTTATATTATACATAAATACAATTCAATTCAATTCAATTACTCTTTATTGCACGTAAAAAAAAGATACAATAATAAAGTAACTTACATAATACGTACATCTAGGCGGTCTTATCGCTAAAAGCGATTTCTTCCAGACAACAGATAACTCAAGATACAGCGTGTTACAAAAGTTATTGTAGATATTTATAATCACGTGCCACGTGCTCACATGCCGCAACGGTATACGTTGATAGGATGATGCGACTATGAAAGTATTTGACGACCTCCGTGGCGGAACGGGGTAGCGCCGGAGGTTGCGGATTCGAATCCCGCTAGGGGCAAATGTTCGTATGATTAATATGAATGTTTGTACCCAAGTCTTGGATGTTTATATATTTATTTAAGTATGTCTATCCGTTATCTAGTAACCATAGCACAGGTTCTGCCTAGTTTGGGACTGCATAATTGGTGTGAATGTCTGAGATATTTATTTATTTGGCTACACCCTAGTACATCGCATCATAACGTAACCTTTAGCAAATTATTGACAACAACACAGATAATGCGCAGGCGCAGAAGTGACGTCACTGAGCTAATATTAATATTGACTGGTTTGCGCTAACCGTTCAACCAACATGCAAACAGTTTTCCTCTCATACAGCATTGAGATATAATTATTCGTGGAATAAATAACAGTATGTCATACAATTTTGGGTTTTGATACGCTTTTAGTATGATCGCAATCAGTGCCGTCACTAGGGCGGTGCCACCGGTGTCCAGGCACAGGGCGCAGACGTTGGAGGGGCGCAAAAATGACCTGGCACTAGTTACGACACTGTGCGCAATACGTATTCCAAGATGGAAAAAATTAAATGGCAGTGCCAGCAAGCTGAAGTGGCAGTGGGCGGGCCACATCTATCGTAAAACCTAACGGCCAGACTATTTCTGGAGTGGAGACCGCGGATCGGCACGCGCTGGGTGGGACGCCCCGCCGCCAGGTGGTCCGACGACCTGAAGAAGGTGGCCGGAAGCGGCTGGATGCAAAGGGCAGAGAACCGGGTGTGGTGTCGTTCATTGGGGAAGGCCTATGTCCAGCAGTGGACGTCTAAGGGCTGAAATTATGAGATACTCGCTAAACGCTTATCCGTATATGTCCAACTAGCTAATTCCCGCGACTTCGTCCTCGTGTATCACTTTTCCCATAAGAATGAGATGTATTTTCAGGATAAAAACTATCCTATGTCCCATTCCAGGACCTAACCTATACGTGAGCCAAGTTTCAACCCGATCCGTCCAGTGGTTGAAGCGTGATTGAGTAACAAAAATCCAAACATACTAAATATCCAAACTTTTACATTTATAATATTAGTGGGATACACAACATTAATTAATTATATGTGTTTCATTACCATAATTCTGTTGTCCTCGTACACAGTTTGAGATTTAAAATTCAATAAAATCGACACTGTTGATAAAATACGACGTTCAATCCTTAGTCATGTTAGATTTTTGCTATAAGAAGTCCGATCACCGATACATAGGTACTTCATTTATTTATGTGGTCACCAGTTCAAAACTTCATTACAGAATTTTTCATTACAAAATTTCATTCCGATCCGTCCAGTGGTTGAAGCGTGATTGAGTGACAAACATACAAATATCTTTCGCAGCAATACTTTAGCAGAAATACTTATGGAGTAGGCTTACAGGAGATTATCATTGGATAAGGTGCTAGGTCTAGTTGTATAATAGAGTGCCTGACATAGATTCAGACTAATGATTCGCGACGCACTGTTCTGGTTGTTTGGAATAATATTTACATACATAACTGATAATAGGTACTCTGGTGACAGACAGACGGAATGTTTCAACGGGTTCTTCCATAAACTACGAGTCTTTATACACTTGATCGGTGAATCTTATCAATGTTTATAAAACCCAAGATCTGCGTTTCAAATGCGTACGTCAAAACGAATAACTATGGCGAAGATTTTCTATCCCCCGGATAACTCTATAACTATTCGACCGACAATGATGAAACAGAATCCCCCTCCCTGGTGTCATTTAAAAACAACTTAAAAAAGTACTATGGGCTCAATACCGAAGCTTTGAGCTGACTTATATTACAGTATACAAACTAAATAAGTATTTATTGGGATATATAATAGTATATATGAACATATGTATATTCTTATATATTCATATGTTATGTGTATAAATTTATGTATATATAGATATTTTTATCATTCACTTATTCGTGAATCGTCTATGTATATATTGTTCGTTTATGTTTATGTAATATGTATTTTCAAACTTTATTAAAAGTACGTACATTTCTTTATCAAATTTGGTACTAAACGCATTATACTTGTCCTTTCGGTTACTCTAAGGTTGACTGGAAGAGATCCCTAAGTGGGATAAGTCCGCCTTTGTACACAGTTTAATTTCTATTTTATTATTGTTTTTGTTGTTATTTTTGGTACAATAAAGCGTTTACATACATACAGAATCATGAAAAAAAAAATAATGCAGCGCTCGACATACTTTCTCGCGAAAACGTAACTCGTCCGAGTTCAATATCCGGTCACGCCATGCAACAATGTTTTTTTTCAAAATGTAAGTGCATATCCTGACTGCTCTCAAACGGTGAAGGAAAACATCGTGAGGAACCCAATCGTGAGGAAACCAATTAACACATCTAAGGTTTATCGAATCTATATTAATCTACCAGGCGATCAGTCTTCCGAAAAGCTCTTTTATGCCTTTTATCCCTTTTAAAAATATAAACCCCTGAATATGGCAACTTTCTTCCAGTGTTGCTCTAAGACTATAGTTTGAATGAACTATAAATCGTTTCTGCTAAAATCCGCTTCAAACATATCGGTGACCTATGAAGATGACTCGTAACCATCTCATAAATCTTCTGGTGCGCTCGGTGGAATTGTTTAAATAAATAAATTGAATTATGTAGATTAGATTAGATTTACTTACTGGTAAAAATATACATGGTGTACTATTTAGCGTTAGTGACGTCAAAATGTATCTGTATATTAATGTAGACATTGAAATTTCGGATGACAAGGTCATAACCCCATCAACATTAGGAGCAGAAAAATACCCCCAAACAATTAAGTGATGCTTAAACTTGATTATTTATACTTATTATTCAAAAACAGGTAGAAATTTTTATACAAACTAAATACTTAGTCGTAAATTTTATTGTACACTCTGTATCTTAGATTAGATTTACTTACTGACAAACCGTATTAAGTTTGTAGATAGATAGATAGAAATTTGTAGTAGATATGATCCGTTTTGAAATTTAATGCAGAGAGCTTTTTTGAATTCGACAATTGTTTTAAATTTAAAGACAACACCAAACCTACTGTTTTTTTTTAAATTAGTTAATTGTTTATTTGCCTAACTATTATTTCAAAGTTCTCATTTTTGTACACGGAAAAGTTTGTCGTTGACTTTGAAAACATAAGGGGAAAGTGGAACTTTACCTAACTAAAAATACAAATTCAGATTATACAAATGATATTCTATACATTCTGTAGTCCACGCGAGCAGAGCCGCGGGTACAGCTACTCATGTAAACATGAAGTAAATGTCAACTTAAAAAAACAATAATTCTGTGGTCCAACGGGCGGAACCGCCGCAGCCACGCTAATTTTGTATATATAAATATATTTTCAATGGATAACCAGATTAATATATTTATTTTAGGCTTTAGTAATACATAATAATGTGTCATGTTAAGTTATCCACGCGGACGAAGTCGCGGGCAACAGCTAGTGTATCATAAATCAGAATGTTAAATACTAATCTGACGTCATCAAATTCATTAATGAATCACATAATTCGAATTCTAAGACAATATTCGAGATATAAAAACCTGTTAACATTCGGTCGAATAATTTATGGAACAGTCAATGAAAGTAAAATTGTGGGTTTTTCATTTGATCATTTAAAAAACTTGATTTCAAGTGAACTTTTGCTCTGTGGTTTAGTGTTACAGATAATCTTTAGGTAACATTCAATATGATTATTTAAAAAAAAACCTCACGTTTCTCGGAAATACTTAGATGTCAAAGATTTCAAAGAAAAATTACATAAACCTACCTTTTTTCCAATCTTATCCTCTACCCAAAGGTAGTCTGGAAGATATTTTAGCGATAAGACCGCCTTGATGTACAAATGTAAGCACTTTATTACTGTATTCGTATCTATGTATTTTTTTATCGTGCAATAAAAAGTAATTGAAATTTATTGAAAAATAAAGTAATAAAAAAACGGACCAGAATCAAGATATTAAACTAGGCATGAAGCAAATAGATATCACCAATTAACCCACAACCAATAAAACCAAGCTTCTGGGCAATTTGAATATCATTAAAAACAACGCAAAAACTAGGCATTATATTGCCTAGATATTAAATCTACCTATGCTATATATGTATAAATAGAAATAGACTAGACATACCTACATTCCCGGCAAAAAATATGGATAGGGGGTCATTTTCATACATTCGAGGTCATTTTCATACATTCGAGGTCATTTTCAAACATTCGAGGTCATTTTGAGACCTTGAATCACCGCCGGAGATCGATTAGGCTGTTCGGAGTATGATGGAGCAGGTCCAGAGCGTCGAATATACCTCTGTCATCAGGCAAGCTTTTCACACTAGACACTATTTAGAATCCTAGGATTTACATACATTGTGATGATATTTTAGACGAGATTACTTTGATGTTCGCCGTGTGGTTTCGGTAGAGTAGAATAGGACCACTCCAACTCTTCCCGTGGATGTCGTAAAAGGCGACTAAGGGAATACATTATAAAACATCAATCAGGCCTCCCCAATCCGTCTGGCCAGCGTGGGGAGTGTAGGCCAAATCCTCTGTCTGTCTCCAGCAGATGAGAGAGGGTTGTGCTCCTGCAGTGGAGACATGATGACTTTGATGTTAACTGTCCATTCCATCAAAGAGGTATGTTTGGCATTTTGGACTTACTCCATACATCCATACGTCATCCGACATCATCAGATGTCGCCCCGGCAGTGCCGTAACTAGCCTTTTACGCGAGCTTCTATAACTGCTCTCTTGAAAAATGCCCAACCCATATCCGTTTTGCGCTCCTCCAAAGTCTGCGCCCTGTTCAGCGCTGTCAGCACCCTAGTTACGGCACTGCGCATCGGTGGAGATCCAAGGGCTCAAAGTGACCTCGAATGGATGAAAGACCTCCCGTATCCATACTTTTTGCCGGGAGTGTACTTTGTAAAATGTGATAGGTACATACGAGTGGTTAGGTTACGCGCTGTTCTAAAATCCATTAAGTTCTCATAATGTTATTCGATCAAAAACAAATGTAAATATAATAACGTAATCATTATTTTAAAGTCTGATGATTGTTTTGCTGATCATTGTCCGGGTTGAACAGCCACTTGGATTGGCAGGTATACTGTTTCTCATGTGAAGTACTGCTTATTGAGTACTAGTTGTTGCTCGCGACTTCGTCCGCGTGGACAACTTAACATCACAAATTATTATGTATTTCCCGTAGGAATGGGATGTTTTTTCGAGATAAAAACTATCCTATGTCCTATTCCAGGACCTAACCTATATAAAGAAAGAAAGAAAGAAAATCATTTATTCACTACCACAATTGGCACACACAAAGAAAATACCAACAAAGCAAGAAAAAGGAAAAATAATTAAATAAAAATTATAAGAACTAGAGATAACAATTTAAAATATTTAACATAGTTAAAATAGTATGCGTGTGCCGTGGCAGCAAAAGGGCAAACGACTCAGCATATGCCTAGACCAAGTAAGGTGCTAGGCGCCATGTATATGTATGCCAAGTATCATCACGATCCGTCCAGTGGTTGAAGCGTGATTGAGTAACAAACATCCAAATATCCAAACTTTCGCATTTATAATATTAGTAGGAAGTAGGATACAAAACACTAACTTTAAAATTCTGTAATGAAGTTTTGAACTGGTGACCACATAAATAAATGAACTATGTATCGGTGATCGGACTTCTTATAGCAAAAATCTAACATAACTAAGGATTAAACGTCGTATTTTATCAACAGTGTCGATTTTATTGAATTTTAAATCTCAAACTGTGTACGAGGGCAACAGAAATATGTTAATGAAACACATAATAATTAATTAATGTTGTTTATCCCACTGATATTATAAATGCAAAAGTTTGGATATTTAGGATGTTTGGATGTTTGTTACTCAATCACGCTTCAACCACTGGACGGATCGGGATTAAACTTGGCACACATATAGGTTAGGTCCTGGAATAGGACATAGGATAGTTTATATTCCGAAAAAACATCTCATTTTTACGGGAAATACATAATAATTTGTGATGCTGATATACGCAGACAAAGTCGCGGGCAACAGCTAGTACCTATTAAATGACTAGCTGGTGCCCGTGACTTCGTCTGCGCAGGATTAATATTTCGAGTAGCTTATATTAGGGTTCACTATTTTGGCCATAATGGCTTACACATAAGATATAGATATATACTGAGGCGGGCTTTTTTGTAGGACTATTTAAGATAAACATTTCCATCATACATTACATATGTGTAACTCTAGCGGTTTTGGCAGCGCACGCCAGAATAGCTCGCAGATGGTAGATTTTTTCCTACTTACCTACTTGATATTTTGGACAATTCACACAATATCTTTATAAATTGTAGCCTATGTGTTATTCTGATGTATAAGCTTATATTATTGTAAAGTTTCATTAAAATCCATTCAGTAGTTTTTACGTGAAAGAGTAACAAACATCCATCCATACTTACAAACTTTCGCGTTTATAATATTAGTAAGATTAAGCAACTCTTTCGAATGACTGTAACAACTTTGCATGCACATTAAAAATGTCGTATATTGACCTCCAATAACAGTAATAAGTGACCTCATAAAGTCATAACTCATAACTACTTATTGTTTGTTAGTCCACTGATTAACACGAGACAACCGCAAAGGTCATTCGTAAGGAAGACGGACACAACATTAATAAGCATTTATTATGATTAATTTATAAACCTGTACTTGACAGAAAAAATCTTTTAATCGTATTACCTTCCTATGTAAAAAATAGACCTGCAGAGTATTTCTAGTACGATGTCAAGGTAAATGATACCTAAAATATTAGTTGTTAAACATGGAATTTTCTTAAATAGTTTTAGTACAGTTAAATTAACTTATGCCGTGTGGTTTCCGGTAGAGTAGAATAGGACCACTCCAACTCTTCCCGTGGATGTCGTACAAGGCGACTAAGGGAATATATTATAAAACATCAATCAGGCCTCCCCAACCCGTCTGGCCAGCGCGGGGAGTGTAGACCAAATCCTCCGTCTGTCTCCGGCAGATGAGAGAGGGTTGTGCTCCTGCAGTGGTGACAAAAATAACCTGATGATGAAATTAACTTTGTTGTGATCACGTCAAGGGGTATCCCCATCAATATGGGTATCACGGAGCGAAAAGCGAGCGAAGGAAAGTCGCTTTGTGACATTGGATTGTGCAAACTGGCGATACATCGTCTCTGCCTACCTCTCTGGGACCAAGCGTGAGCATTAAGTATCTATTTAAATTAACTTTATTATTACACCGTTTTTAAAGATTTTCAATACCTTTTTTTGACCACAATGTGTCTTCTTTGGAGTTATTTACCTAAACTCACAGTTAGAAAAAAAATCCTGTCAACCATTTCCTTGGCCACCTAGCCAGATAAATGATTTAACAAAAACCCATTTGAAAAGCTATCAATGAAGCAACGTTGGTTTTTACGCGCAAAAATAAATTATAACTTATTCATAGATCCGGCATATCTCACGGCTGACTGTTCGATTCGTCCTTGAACTCAGTATAATTATTAATCACAAAGCTTAATAATTGTTTATAGAAGTCTTTTTCAATAACCATTCATTTTAAAGTTATACCACGGACAAAGGAAATGTATTTAGTTTTTGCAGAACATGTTCTTGCAATGCTGAGGCGGCGATGTACCTAGTTCGCCACTCGTGATGTGTGGCGAACATTTTCGCCTCAACTGGTATCATGAAACAAAAAGAGGGCGAAAGATGCTTTGCGAGATGGGTTCGCGCAAATCTCTGCCTATGCCGTGTGCTTTCCGGTAGAGTAGAATAGGACCACTCCAACTCTTCCCGTGGATGTCGTACAAGGCGACTAAGGGAATACATTATAAAACATCAATCAGGCGTCCCCAACCCGTCTGGCCAGCGCGGTGAGTGTAGGCCAAATCCTCCGTCTGTCTCCGGCAGATGAGAGAGGGTTGTGCTCCTGCAGTGGAGAAAAATAACCTGATGATGATGATGAATCTCTCCCTACCCCTCTGGGACCAGTGCGTGAGCGTTATGTATGTATGTTCCAGCAGTGCTGAGGTACTGATGGTGTTATGTTATGAGGTACACGTTGCTAGAACATGTTTTGTCAAAACTAAATACGCAGCTCTTAACTAAAATTAACAATACTAAAGCGTCTTTTTGTACAAAAAATATAGTTTAAAGCTTCTTTTGGACAAACAAAAAAATACTTCACGCTTTTAACACTATCTTGTCGGCCCCGTAGCCTAGTCGGTAGTACACCTGCCTGCGATGCTCGGGTTCGAATCCCGCCCAGAGCAAACATTCGTGTCTTGTGTTTGCCTTGTTGCTAGATGTTATTTATATAAATTATGTGTTTATGTATGTATATCAGCTGTCTGATACCCATATTACAGGCTCTGCCTAGTTTGGGATCAGGTGGCCGTGTGTGAAATGTCCCCACATATTTATTTATTTTATCTTTACAATAATGGTGATAAATTTTGGAAAGACTTTCTGTTTTTTAATACTCGGAATCCATAAACAATCTGTTTCTATTATGTTTTATAAATTAAGCAATATCTGCGACCATTTTCTACAAGCACGTCATCTGATAGAGTTTTAAGTACATACATACATAATGCTTACGCCTTGGGCACAGAGGGGTATGCAAAGGCGATGTATCGCCACTGCGAATCCAATGTCGCTTCCTTCGCCCGCTTTTCGCTCCATGATACCTCTTGACGTGATGTGTTGCGAACAACATCGCCGCCTCGGTGGTTTTATAATGAAATCGTAATAAATTGTGATGATAAGGTGTTTACGCGGACTAAGTCGCGAGCAACAGCTAGTTGTACACTTTTATTTAAATTAAAATTAGATATTAAATAAATAAGTTTTAAGTCTGCTTAAAATTAGCGATGATTGACTAATAATAAGTAAAAACAAAGTAAAAATCGTAAAAGTCAATTCTATTATTCTTCCGATCCAGTATTTAAAGTATCGAATTTAAATTTTATCATCTCGTTTTCTTCGTAAAAACTGGTCTAAAGAAGTTCACCGTGAACTTGAACGTACCGAACTTTGGAAAGAGGATGGTGGGCGAAGATAGGTACTATCCTTAAATATTTATTGAGGTAAGAAAATTTAAAAGAAGAATTTAAGGGCATAATCAAATTAAATCTAATTTTAGCCTTGAACCAAAATTATTAATAAGTTTGGCTTAAATACATAAAATAGACACACCGTTTATACACCTGCAACATAAAGTCTGCTAAATACGAAGTAAAATTAAAAACTAACCAAATGTCGACACCAGTAAAATCTGGAAAATTCCAGTGACTACAAACTCATGATACGACCTAGTGATCTATATTTGGATTTAAGATTAGCACCTTATATAACACTAGCTGTGCCCGCGGCTCCGCTCGCGTGGACTACAAAATTAGCCCCAGTCCCCACTCTAGCTCCCTATTCCCGATCCCGATCCCACTCCCGCTCCAAACAAACGCTTTGTACTACAAACCAATCGTAATATGAATTTGGCATATAATGGCTTCTAGAAAAAAATACTTTATTAATATCTCAGGTTCTAAGCGGTGTATCAAGATGAAACATGCATCAGATTTTAAGTTAGGCCTTCAGCAAGACAACTGTGAAAACTGCATCAAATTTCATTCAGTAGTTTTGGCGTGATAAGGCAACAAACATACATACATACAGACGGACAGACAGACAAACATTCTAAAATGCTTCTATTGGCCCTATAAAGACCCCTCATTCAAATTTTTCTACAATATCTCCTATGTACAGACATAGACCAGTTACAGATTTATTGTATGTATAGATTATTTAACTTCCTGACTCATTCTACCGAACTGCACCAATGGAAATTAGTATTGTCAACATATCACCTCAGTTACGTAATGGCCCGATTTGGGCTGTCGGCCTCTCGGGATACTAATTGTTATGCCCAATGCACAATTTTGGCTCTACGAGTATTTGGGTTTTCTGCGAGCGTATGTGCCATTTTTGACGTGAATATATGTTAGTTCTATTTGCGTGGAGCTTGACTGCGACAATTAATTTGAACATCAAAATCTAGTTCTAACTTATTCAGCTATGTTAAAGACTTCAGTTCTCTGGCGGATCACCTCATTTCGGATCCTGTCCCTTAGACAAACTCCGAGCATAGGTAGCTCTCTCCATAGCACAGTGTGTTAGTAACTCCTTTTTTGTTGCATTCGTTTTTATGTCATTAATCGATAGTTTTTAACATTCTAAGTGCTGGAGTTCAACTCCGGCTCTGATACGATTTGTACTTTTTTTTTAAATGCCAAAGTGTCGTCATATCCGGTTCTTAAAACACGAAAGAAAATTATTTGTCTAAATTGGAATTACTTATCATGATTTCGATTAGTTCCAATAGTTACACATATAGTAACATATATTTTCACCAATTTCTGTCCTTTTATCGTGAGTAGGAACAGAGGCGTCTTTACCTATGGTGCAGGGTGTGCGGCGCACACGGGCGCCGGGTCTAAGGGGGCGCTGAGCGCCCTATAGTGCGACACCTCCAAAGATGCATCGCTCGCGGCGCCGGCGCTCTCAAAGACCCTGCACCTGTGTTTATGGCCGAAGCAAGGCGCGCCACCACAAGCTAGTCCTTTTCCTACTCTATACAATAACTTTTGTTTCAACATGAAATCAGCCTTAAAACAGATGGTTAAAGATTATATTGGCGTAATGTCGCATCGCTACCAAAGGCGCGTGCCGGCGTTGCACCTGTTTATAACTGTTAGTATTCCATTTTGACCCCGCTTCTACTAGAGGGCGCCAGCGTACTGGTTGCACACGGGCGCCACAAGGGCTAGAGACGCCTCTGAGTAGGAATGGAAATATAATTTTATTTCTCATTTTTCGTTTCTTTTTCTTATTCAACACTTACAATGTATTAGGCCAAGATTTCTACACTAAAGATTCTTTACACTCTGTTTTATATACAGAATTAAAATCACAACTAATTGCTTGTTATCCACAAGTTATTGCAAATTTTATATTTTTTCAGGGTTGTCACTTTTGTATATCCAAACCAATATCCGCTAAGAATGTTAAGAACTATCGATTACTTACATAAAAACTAAATGCAACAAAAATGGGGTTCTTAACACACTGTGCATAGCCCGCTGAGCGAACTTGAGCTTTCGAACTAGTCCCACTGTCAGTGTCCACGTTTCGGCGCCGTATGTCATTACGGGTAGGACGCACTGGATAAAGTCTTCGACATAGCTCAAAAATTTAGTACGCTGAGTGGCAGTGGGCTGGTCACATCTGTCGAAGATCCGATTACCGCTTGGGAGAACGCGACTGGGCAAGTGTAGTGTGGGATGCCCCCTGGCTAGATAGAGCGACGATCTGTCGGCTATGTCGGTCACCTTTGTTCTTCGTCGGATCTCTTCATTACGAATCATATCCTTCAAAGAAACTGCTAAACGCTGATAATACAGCTAGTTAAGATTAGCTACCATAGAACTATTGTTCTATTTATTAAAACCTTTTCATTGACATATCACTTACAATTATTAGTGGCTAGGCCCATCAACCTTTAATATAACATTTAATACGATAACATTTATATTGACACTGTAAGCGAACTAATTTAAGTATATTTCATTCCAGATTAATAGTCCTATGAAAACAAACGCATTTGCGTCTCGAAAACAAAATACACAATAGATGGTGTTCCTAAGTGGACCGCAAAGTTTACTTGGTAATACAAACCTATTTTTGCTGCTGGTGACCCTTTCATGTATATGTTACCGAGACGTAAATAGCGTTGGTTTTCATAGGACTATTAATGTGGAATGAAATATAGGTTATCAAATGTTTGAAAAGTAAAGTAAAATCTGAAGTGAATCTTAATATATTAAAATTATATAAAACAAGTATCTATTTAATGAATAAGTTAATGTGCAAAGGATGTTTCTGTGAATATATATCGTGTTGGACTAAGTACATAATTTTGGATATTACCTACTGCTGGTATGTATTAGGATATGAACCAACATACCTGCTTGTGTTGCGTTGTCTTTCGATTGTTTTTGTACTACTACAGAGTTAAACTTAAATTGATTACAACATTTGTTCACTTTTTCAATGAAATAGAGAGCTACCCATAGAACTGGGAATCCTAGTTTGGGAGCTAGGCTACTGCTTGATATAATATATCTACATAGATATGTCTAGTATAAGGACCCTAATGTTCTTGAACCAATAAAGTTATTTGTATTAAGTTATTTGACGACCTCCGTGGCGGAACGGGTAGCTCTCGGACTGCCACGCCGGAGGTTGCGGGTTCGTATCCCGCTAGGGGCAAATGTTCGTATGATGAATTTGAATGTTTGTACCCAAGTCTTGGATGTTTATGTATTTATTTAAGTATGTGTATCTGTTATCTAGTAACCATACCACAGGCTCTGCCTAGTTTGGGACTGGATAATTGGTGTGAATGTCTGAGATATTTTTATTTTATTTTTTTATATAGGTACCTACATACTCGTACCAGACAGCGATGGTGATACCAGACAGCCATGGCGATGTCATGCAGACCATGGCGATCGTGACACCGCGTTCATTCATATTCATTAGGCACTTTTGTTTTTGTTCCGTCCGTCTGTCTGTTCCTGTGTAATTTGTATAATCTGCGCCTGCGCAGGCCTTGACAGCGCCGAGGGTTACGGGTTCTTTGCACGCAGATGAATAAAAGGTGATTTCGTACAGAAAGTTTTCCTTGGACTCGATTGTCTCGCCATTTCTGAGAAGCTCGACGAAGTTAAACCACAGATTACTTCTTGGTTAACAGATACATCACTCGAGTAAAACCTGCGCATTTAATCGCCTACTCCTTCCGACTGTCAAATAATACATACAAAAATGTGTCTAAGGCACTCGACTTAGCGATGTTATTATTCCGTACTGGGCGAGAACAATGATGGATGGTCATAAAGTTAGGTTCTTCGCGTAGGTACCTTCTAGTGACGGAGGTCTGAGTAAGGTTAGAAGCTCGGTATAGAAAGATATAAAAAATATATATTAATTCTATTATAAAATATATTTGAAAGTTAGGGGTTGTCTATTCTAAGGCCATAATAATAGGTAATGCAATTTAAAAGAATAAAGGGAAACTTGCTTTCATCTTCAGGTTATTTTTGTCTCCAATGCATGAGCACAACCCTCTCTCGTCTGCCGAAGACAGACGGAGGATTTGGCCTACACTCCCGGCGCTGGCCATACGGGTTGGGGAGACCTGATTGATGTTTTATAATGTATTCCCTTAGTCGCCTTGTACGACATCCACGGGAAGAGTTGGAGTGGTCCTATATCCCATGTCATATTCCAGGATATAACCTATATGTGTGCCAAGTTTCATCCCTATCCGTCCAGTGGTTGAAGCGTGATTGAGTAACAAACATCCAAATATCCAAACTTTCGCATTTATAATATTAGTAGGAGTAGGATACAACTTCCTGATAGAATTGTATATTATTATAAATCTTTCTACGCATCAAATTTCAAACAGCATTATAGTGATGATCTCACTGTAATTAATTATGGAATAAACAAAACAAAAACAACAATATATGTATTAAAATATTCTATTCATACGAGTTACATAATGACTACCTATACTGCTGACCAAAACATAGTTTTTTGGAACTAAATCTAATGAAAAACAGTTAAATTGTAACATAATAACAAGATATCAATCAAATTCGAGCGTCGATAACAAAAAATCTAACAAAAGCTGTTATTTGAATCTACTAGTTTAATTTTAGTATTTTGGTACTTGTTCCATCATCAATCGTCATCAGCCGTTCATCATACGCTCACAGCTGAACATAAGCCTCCAATAGAATTAAACTTTTAGTAGGGTGTTCATTGAGGATCTTAATATGCACAGGAGAACGCTGCTTTTTATTTATTTATTTTATATGGTAATCGCCGGGAAATTGCTTATATTATTTTCATCAAAAAACTATTAAGTGGCGATATTGACTGTCCAGACCTACTCAAGGTCCTGGGCCTGTTCCGCCTGTTCCGTCGCTATCCCGTCGACCAATCTCTATTCCGACTTTTTCTTTAGATAACGCAGCAACCAATTACAGGCAGAACTCTCTTATGTGGCGAGCATGTGCGACTGTCAATAATGCAGTGTGGCAGAATGACTTAGATTTATTCTGGATGAGCATTCCTAGATTGAAGCAAATTCTAAGTGCTAAATTCTTTCGTTAGAGCTAGTATTAAGAAATATTCCTTTGTTGTATTTATATTATGTATTTATTTTAATCAATTTGTCTTTATTAGTGTTGATTTCAGTTGTAGTTTGCTGCTTGTATTGTGTATGTATGTATTATTTATTTTTTAATATATTTGAACCATTAGTTTAAAGAATGTTAATTATTATTAAAAATACCTTACAAAAATATTTTCTTGCAACAAGTTTTTGCTAATTTTCAGGAAATAAATTCTCAATTGCTTGTTAAAGAATTCTTTACCATGTTCGGGCATTTTAATTATTCGTGCAAAAGATGGATCTTGTAGAAATGCAGTTTGACCACTATCGAGTTAATACATACTGCTTTTATACCAAACAAAACTTAGTACAAAAACTCGTTAAGTTTAAAAACGCAGTAAATGTAAGTTTTAATGGTTTAACTTCGTTTATCAGTTTGACATCTCATGTAGGTACCAAGGTTTATTTCATTTTTTTTAGGAGGTTTATTTCCTTAAAAAAGGGACAGGACATATAACAGTTTTTATCTCGAAAAACATCTTATTCCTAAGGCAAATCCTGTAAATATTTGCATGCTATTGTAAATAGCAGAATTATGAGATCGTAGCCTCATAATGACCATCTATTGAACTGTACCCTATTCTATAGCAAATAAAATCTTATCTTATCTTAATGCGAAAGTTTGGATATTTGGACGTTTAGATGTTTGTTACTCAATCACGCTTCAACCACTGGACGGATCGAGGTGAAACTTGGCACACATATAGGTTAGGTTCTGGAATAGGATATAGGGTAGTTTTCATCTCGAAAAAACATCTCATTCCTACGGGAAATATATAACAATTTGCGATGTTAAGTTGTCCACGCGGTCGAAGTTGCGGGCAACAGCTGGTTATGTATAAATTTAATGTTTAATTAACTACTAGATTAAGGGTTTTAAATAAATAATTTTTAATTTTTTTTTTAATTTTGAAGCTGGACAAAGATATAAGGGAGAAATGCATATAAGGCTCTGTGCACATGCGCACTCTTAATAAAGTACCTACTGCTCTAAACCTAAATCACAAACTTATATATAGTAATAATTAAAATATATTTAATTAGGTTGCCATTTAAAGACTTGTCTGCTGTGTCCCTTACTCCTCGTTTCTACAATTATGTTAAACTAGCTGTTCCCGCTCCCGCTCCCAATCCCACTCCCCTTTTCTCACGCTCACTCCCACTCCCAGCTCCCAGCTCCAAATGTAGTCCAAACTCATCGCAATCTGAATAGTATGGAAATTATGTGCAATATATTGCATACGAACCTTGCTACTAATGTATTTGAAAACTAAAAATGTCCATAACTTTTTATTGAGTAAACCGATTGCGATAAAATAAAAACTAAATGTTAAGTTAAGTGAAGCCCCATGTTTCTGTGAAAAGTCTATCAAAATCGTGTCAGTAGTTTTTAAGTGATGCGTGCACAAACTCACAGATAAACAGACAAAAATTTCAAAAATGATCGAATTGTGTTCTGTTGCTTATCCTTAGACCCCCATTTTTTTTTGCAAATATCTTCAATGTACAGACACGCGAAGTTTACGAATTTATTTGTTAGATTTAATTTAAGTATCAGATTCCGCCCAAATTCCGTCGGCCAGCGCATGCGTGACTTTCATTATACCTACGTGTAAGCATATATTATCTTTGGTGTAAGTTTATTTACGGACGCTGCCATAAACCGATGATTGAAACTGGTTTCCAAAATCTCTCAAGTCACCTCTCAAGACTCGACTTAGCATCATATTTAGTTACTTCGTAGAATTTAGGGTACCTTGGAGTTTTACTTAAAAATATCTACACCACCTTACTACAAGTCAAAATCCTTTGTTGCAAATACCACAGAAATAGTATCCTGGTAGAATGGTGAAGTAAGCGCGAAATGCAATATATTGCAAAAACTATCAAACTCGTTTCGCGCCGATTCAAGTTAAACATTAACAAAAAATTTACAAAAGTGCCATATTGCGCAGTTTCTCACTGCATAACTGTATCTCCTCAGTAGATAAGTTACCGCGAGGAATGAAACGTGCGCGGGAAAGGCGCGCGAGACTGAAGTGAACAAATGGCTATAATCGTTCTACCTTGATAGGATTTCTGTGGTACATACGTTATTTTTTTAACGATTACCACTTCCTAGGTAAGGTTGACCGTTGGGAGCCAGCCAATCATCAAAACAAATAAAGTCTTTCTATTCTATTCTATTCTAACACAATGGTACACACCCTCTTATAATAAACTATATAACATTCCCCAAATGCTATCAATTAATATTTAAAAAGACTTAATAAATTATTGTCTACTCCTAAAACAGGATTTTGTCTTTACTACGGAAATTAGACAAGGTGAGAACAATTAGTAAATATAACAACTAGACTGGGACAAGCTTGTACAAATTGTACAAAGTTGTCAGTGTCTGTAGGAATCGAAGTCCCTGGGGCGCTCGAGTCTACAAAAACCACTAGACCAACGAGGTGGTCAAAGCTACAGACTTTTATAAATGAATCAGTAATAACCCAGACTTAGTATGTAAAAAAAATTATGATAAACTGTCACATAGAATAGAAGTTAAGTGTCAGTCACTATATCTGTCACAGTATTAAACAAACATGTCACAAATCGAAGCTAAATTATAGTGAACAATTTACTACATTTCTGTTGAAGGAAAAAAGGCGAGTTCTATCCTAAATATATGAATGGGGAAGAATAGATAGCGGAGAGGTAAAAACGCAGAACGCCATTTTAGGAATACTACAGGTAAGTGCTGTTGCCCATCTTATCTTATTTTCTCAGGGGGCCAATAAACCTGGTGACACTTCGACCCTTCAGGATCTTTTGTGCCAAACCCCTGACCACCAACAGCGCCCCAAGCCGATTTGGTGGACTTCACATACGCCTCAGAATTTCTTCTTTGGCATATGCAGGTTTCCTTACGATGTTTTCCTTGACCAAAAAGCCTGTGGTATTATAAATAAACTGTACTTAAGTTTCATAAAACTCATTGGTACGGGCGGGGTTTGAACCCACGACCTCATGAACGTGAGGCGAGTGCACAACCAACCGGCTACCACGGCTCTGCTGTTGCCTGTAGCCCAAAAGTCCAGTACGTTATAAAATGAGGACTAAAAGTTTTACATCAACAGTCCACCACCCATAGCCTTCCAACTTCAACGCCATTTACCCCACGCGCGACGTGACGCAGACGAGTTCTGGAGTGGAGCCCACGGATTGCAGGGTGGGACGCCCCGCCGCCAGATGGACGAGAGAGTTGCCCGGTACTTGCGTTAGTGCTCAATCCCGGTGCGTCCTACTGATCCCCCTACAAGTTCTTCTGTTCTGTCCCTTCATATCAGCCCCTAGAAGATTCCAGAGCTCTGTCCCTTACAGCCAGTTATATCAACAACATAGCAAAATAAGTAAGGTTGCATGGAAATGGTGTATATTCATTGTCTGTTAGCTGAGCTTGAGAGCCGACGTAGCCGAAAGGATTAGCAAGCTGAAGTGGCAGTGGGCGGGACACATCTGTCGTGTCTGTGACGACCTGAAGGAGGTGGCCGGAAGTGGCTGGATGCGGAGGACCGGGTGTGGTGGCGTTCGTAGAGGAAGGCCTATGTCCAGCAGTGGACGGCTAAGGGCTGACATGATGAGCTTAAGTTGTAATTATAATTATTTTTGTAACTAAACACTGACAAAACAAAAATAACATTGTATTGTGCCTAATGAAAGGTACTCAGTTGCAGGGTGAGTAAATTGATTTGATTTTACTTCTCTTTTTAACTACGTCCATCTCTCGGTGCTGGCCGATAACGCGATAGCATAGTAACTTTGTACCGGCGGCCGAACGACACAACGGCCCAGTCATGCTTTATTTTCCGGGCGACGTTAAACTGGCGGGGGGAGGTGAATGTCGCTTCTTTCATCATTCGTCATCAGGTTATTTTTGTCTCCACTGCAGGAGCACAACCCTCTCTCATCTGCCGGAGACAGACGGAGGATTTGGCCTACACTCCCCGCGCTGGCCAGACAGGTCGGGGAGGCCTGATTGATGTTTTATCATGTATTCCCTTAGTCGCCTTGTACGACATCCACGGGAAGAGTTGGAGTGGTCCTATTCTACTCTAAACCACACGGCATTTCTTTACGCAGTACTATTTAGTATTCTCTGATCAGGGCAAAGCATCAAAGAGCTTGCTTCGGTAAAAACCCACATCACTTTAAATGCATTGCGGGCCACTATTGCCCGTTACCGATCCTTAAAGCCTAGCTAGAATTAGATGTGTTGTTCGGCCGCCTGTTGAGCCTCGTAAGTTGGTATTTGAGGTCTATATGTAAAACTAGCTGGTGCCCGAGACTTCGTCTGCGGAGGATTAGCATTTCGAGTAGCTTATATTGGGGTGGCGTAGGAAAGAACTAACATTAAAATTATCACATAAATAATTTTTGGGTCGCATTTGAAAAATATAACAGCCTAAAACAACCATATGTGTAACTCTAGCTGGTTTTGGCAGCGCATGCCAGAATAGCTCGCAGATGGTAGAATTTTTCCTACTTACTTGATATTTTCGACAATTCACACAATATCTTTATAAATTGTAGCCTATGTGTTATTCTGATGTATAAGCTATATTATTGTAAAGTTTCATTAAAATCCATTCAGTAGTTTTTACGTGAAAGAGTAACAAACATCCATCCATACTTACAAACTTTCGCGTTTATAATATTAGTAGGATAGTAGGATGGAACCCAACTAATTCACTATTCACTTAGGCACCTAGCGCATGTAATATAATCTTTATACCGTAGAGATTGTTGCTTATTTTTACTTAAGTTATATTAAAAACTGTAATAAAATATTATTTAACTCAGTTTTTTTTAAATAAAAAATATTACATACATTGGTCTCATCCCAAATTAAGATTTTCTCATGTGCTATGGAAATTAAACAAGGATAGGACCGTTCACAAATATTCTTATTCCCGGTCGGAGTGTTCGTACACACCCACCTGGACCAATTCCCGCAGGCAGGAGCCGCACACAAATACCCGACCAGGAGCGGGCATAAATTAAAACCTACCTGCCACAGACTAAAAAGATCCGAAGGGTCCGTATATGTTCTCGGATCGACAATTTATAATAGTTTACCTCGAGACGTGAAAAAAGCGGCTTTCACCAGCATATTTAAAAATAAATTTTAAAAAATTCTTATTTCTAAGGCATATTACACAGTTGACGAATTCCTGAAAGATGTTTCAAAGTATGTTACTTGACATTTGTGAATTTATGACATTATTTATTAATTATTATCTGTTACCTATGTGACATTAATTGTTAAAAACATTTTAGACTTAGAATTTTTGTTACCAATAAATATGATTATGATTGTAATATCCAGAATGGGGTCAACTTCAACAAATTGTACAAACTTGTCTGTCCCTAGTGGGACGTCCGTGGTGTTCAACCAGGTGGCCAGGCTTATCTTGACCACACCAGACCCCCAACCCCATGACTGACCACTCCGGTCATCATTTCTTTGCTACACTCCCATTTACTAGAGGAGAAGTGGGAACTCTCTTCCTACTTTGACTCTTTACTTCTCTAATTTAATTTGCCTGGGGCCCAAGGTAGAGTAGATTCAGTTCTTGGGACTCGCCCTACCTTCACTGGTAGGTGTTATTTGTTGCGTACCTCCGTTGATCCTCGCTTAGAGGACTTGCGGGGGGAGAATGGTGAGGAGGCGGAAAATGACCCCAGTGGGGATCGAACCAAAAACCTCTGGCGCTCGAATTCAATCACCAAGCCACTACGCCAACGCGGCGGTCAAGTTAATTATTAATAATAAGTTATTTTATTATACAAATTTATTTAATAATAATTAATTAATTGATGTAATATTTCCTGGATTGTAAAATTATGGTAGCTTCAGGAAAAAAACGATATATATACTAGAAAATCTAATTAAATATATTGTATAAGATACAAAAACAAAAATATATAAGTATATACGGAACCTACAAATTACGTACAAAGCGTTAACGGAAAATCTAGTCTTTTAAAATTCCGAAATAATAAAAAAATACAAAAAAATTAGTACGGAACCCACTAATTAAGACATACAAAGTTATGTACTCACCGCAACTGCAATAACTGTCACAAAACGGAGCATCTTTCCTTTCTCTGTATATGGCACTAGAATATCTCCCACGCGAGTACGTACAGACGAGCGCGGCGCGTGCGCATCTTGATATATACAGCCTCCATGACGTCATGCCCCCTCGCCCCGCCGCTGACCCCTAAAACCAGTCCGAGAGACTCATCTTCACGACTCTTGACCTTCATTTAGTGTACATCGGTGGGTTTTAAGATACTTTTTGGTGTTTCTCTTTTGGAAACTGCAATGGATTTGGTATTAGGCATGTTTGAATTGTGAGGCAATGTCAATGTTAATTTGATTGTGTTTGGTAGAAAACTCCAAGTAGGTTTCTTTTGCAAGTATAGTATGGGACGCCCCCTGGCTAGATGGAACGACGATCTGCGAAGGGCGGCTGGCAGAGACTGGATGAGAAGAACCGAAGATCGGGTTCAGAACTATGGGTATTAACGCTCTTACAGAATTATTGTTTATCCCTTCCCTTCCGCCTCCACTTTCCCATATACTTCCATGTCCCCTCCGCTCCATCCCTCTTACCCACGCTCCAAATGTAATCCTCGCAATCTGAATTCCACTGAGCATTATGTATGAAAATATTCGCATAACTTTTGATTTAATAAGCCGATTGCGATGAAACAAAGACTACATGTTACTCCAAAATAAATCATATGTTTTTTGAAAATGCAACCAGGGTTGATTTAGTAATGACCTTAATATATACAGGATAACGCTGCTGCCCGTCCCGGTGCTATCCCTTAGTAGCCTTGACGACACCCACGGGAAGATTGGGGGTGGCCCTATTCTAACCCGAGACTCTCTCATCATCAGGTTATTTTTGTCTCCACTGCAGGAGCACAACCCTCTCTCATCTGCCGGAGACAGCGGAGGATTTGGCCTACACTCCCCGCGCTGGCCAGACGGGTTGGGGAGGCCTGATTGATGTTTTATAATGTATTCCCTTAGTCGCCTTGTCCGACATCCACGGGAAGAGTTGGAGTGGTCCTATTCTACTCTACCGGAAACCACACGGCAAGGGATCAGCTAGTATATATTTTATAGAAATTCGTAACAGGTTAAAGTGGCCGTTACGTAAAGTTTAACAATCAAGTCCAAATAGACAATGACATCATATAAACATAAAATCATTGTGATGAGGAATTAAAACATATTGTACTTTGAAGGATATTATCATAAATATCATATAATACTTAATATTAACCAAGTGAATCATAATACCTCTCAGATTTCTGTCTAATATTTGATTATTTCCGCCCCAACGATGAATTCTATGTCCGCGTTTATTTCTCGCGTCTGTAACTACAGCAGTTACAGAGCTTAAGTACCGGTGCCTGGCAAAGCCCGCTTTTTGCGAAGTCTTTATCATCATCATCATCATCAGGTTATTTTTTGACAGGATCCGAAATGAGGTGATCCGCCAGAGAACTAAAGTCTTCGACATAGCTCAAAAAGTTAGTACGCTGAAGTGGCAGTGGGCTGGTCACATCTGTCGGAGAACCGATTACCGCTGAGGTAAACGAGTTCTCTAGTGGATACCGCGACTGGGCAAGCGTAGTGTGGGACGCCCCCTGGCTGGCAGTGACTGGATGAGAAGAGCCGAAGATCGGGTTCAGTGGCGCACCTTGGGAGAGGCCTATGTAAAACAGTGGACTCTTTCGGGATGATTATGATGATAATGATGATGATGATCATTCAGCCGAAATATGTCCACTGCTGAACATAACTCCCACGTCCACGTACACGCCTAGTAATTATACTCCTTTCTCATTGGTACGAGTGCTTACTAATGTATTTGAAAACTAATAATTTCTATTTAATTGGTGGAGTGTGGTCGGACGACGACTAGACACAGCGTTTATTTGGCGACAATTTTGGACATAATGCTGACATAAACATGAAACTAAATGATCCACGTTGCAATGAAGCGAGAGAAATTTATTATTTTCTAAGCGCTGTCAAGGTAATGCCGAATATTATGATAATAATAAATAAATAAATATCTCAGACATTCACACCAATTATCCAGTCCCAAACTAGGCAGAGCCTGTGCTATGGTTACTAGATAACGGATACACATACTTAAATAAATATATAAACATCCAAGACTTGGGTACAAACATTCATATTCATCATATTAACATTTGCCCCTAGCGGGATTCGAACCCGCAACCTCCTATGTGTTTCCCTATGAGGCTGGCATGGACATGAATAGTCCAAAGCCTCGATAAAATAACAGAAAAAAATAACTTTTGAGAAAGCCGATTGCGATGAAATAAAAATTAAATATTACTCCGAGTTAAGTCTACTATTACATAGATAGATAGAAATTTATTCAATGACACAACGCAAGGTCACAAACAAGTAGAAAACATAATTTCGTGGATAAAACATGACACAACGCTTCGCGGGCACCCAACGAGACACAATAGAACTTCTACTGTTTACAAGTCTACGTTGGGAGCCCGCAAGAGCGCAGCCTGGAGGCGCGCGTGTGCTAGTGGACAGGCCTTGACTCAGCATGTGTCGCCGCTAGCATGTGGCAGCGACGCTGGTCACTCTGCCAGAGCCTTTTACTGTGAAAAGTCCATCGGCTCAGTAGTTTTTACGTGATGCGTGCAAAAACGTGACATAACACATATGCCTTATTCTGGCATGCGACCATCGTGGATTGCAATTCTGAATAGATAGAACAAATAAAGAAGAATAGAGAAATATCTCAGACATTCACACCAATTATCCAGTCCCAAACTAGGCAGAGCCTGTGTTATGGTTACTAGTTAACGGATACACATACTTAAATAAATATATAAACATCCAAGACTTGGGTACAAACATTCATATTCGTCATACGAACATCTGCCCCTAGCGGGATTCGAACCCGCAACCTCCGGCGTGGAAGTCCGAGAGCTACCCGTTCCGCCACGGAGGTCGTCATATGTCGGTAATTAGTCGAATTTAGACGTAAAAATCTAGATTTAGTCGGTCCGCCGTTTAAAAGTTATAGGGGTATGTTGAAGGCCAACACGTGGGCAGCTCAGAAGTTAAATTTGACGATCTGTGAAACTTCCGGCGTTTCTGAGTTTATTTGACTTTTAACCCCTCTCTCTACCCTATAAATCAAAAGGAAACGAAGTTCTAACTATCAAATTACCTATAAGTACATAGGTTTTGTAAAGGCTTTCTCCACTCTTAGCAGGATCCTTCCGGCAACAATAAATTATGTTACTTAGAACAATTCATTGTCAAAGTTGAGTTACCTGTGTCTTTTTCTACTTATTTTCTTCAACATCCTATAGCAAGGCTGCTTTATCATATTGTAAAATGATACGTACTCTCTTCTTCTCCATCGTTCCCTCACTGCTGAGAATTGCGACCGTATAAAAGGCGCCTCCACGCGTTACGGTCATTGGCCAGCCGCACTGCTTCATACAAGGATCCGCCAGCCACCCTCCTCACCGGGTCTGACCACCTCGTCGGAGCTCGTCCTCTGGCACGCCTGCCCTCCACTTCTCCCAGGATGATGAGCTTCTCCAAGTCATGCGTGGGAGACCGCACAATGTACCTTTTATATTATAACTTATAGACCAACAGGACCGGATGATGAATGTTTCCCAAGGAGCCCTTTTTTTAATACAAAATTCATGTCTAAGCATCAATTTTAATAATGATGTTCGGTCACTTCAAACAAATCGCCTCTCCTCAAGCATCCGTCTTCTTTTCTGATAATGCGAGTCCGCTCCAAATGCATGCAAATTTTATGCCATGACTTAGAGCTTTGCTTATTATTTGTGGCGAAGCTCCGGGCAGGTATCTTATGTACAGTCCGCCTCGTAAACTGCACACTGCTGGGGGCCTCGGTCACATTTCGGAGAATAACCGTCGAAGCCGAATTAAAAAACCGTTTTCTACCGTTTAATACCAAGTGTAATTTTAAATTTTTATTTTAATATTATATACTGATATAGATAGTATGATATATACTATGACATTATTTGAATTGTTGACATTGTAATTTATATTTTGTACATTATTTTATTTTATGACGATCCCTTTTACCATATTAGAATGACATGTAAAATTGATTTTTTAAGATGTAAAAGTGAAATAAAAAAATCTAATCTAATCTACCTACTCTCTAAAGAATTATGTGCTATATTCGGATAATCCTTTGGTATCTAAATTATCGTAGTTCAGCGCCAAATGCTTATCAAAATAAAATGAATTTAAAATGACCGGTTAGACCGTAAACGTACACTTCGCGTGTCTGTAGGTACATTGAAAGTATTTGCAAATAAAATATTGGGGGTCTAAGGATAAGTATAGAACACATTGCGATCATTTTTAGAATTTTTGACTGTTTGTATGTTTGTCTGTTAGTTTGTGCACGCATCACGTAAAAACTACTGAACCGTTTTTGATGGATTTTTCTCAGAAACATGGGGCTTAACTCGGAGTAATATTTAGTCTTTATTTCATCGCAACCGGCTTACTCAAAAGTTATGGGAATTTTTAGTTTTCAAATACATTAGTAGGTATGTAATATAACAATATTCGGTGCAATTAAGATTGCGATGAATTAGGAATACATTTGGAGCTGTAGTGAGCGTGGGAGTGAGATTAAAAATAATTGTGCAGCCCACGCGAGCGGAGCCACGGGCCCAGCTAGGTTCCCAGGACTCAGGCCCACGCGTGCGAGAAGTGCAGGCCATATAGTCAGATATACTGTATGGACGTTTGGCTATGCATTAATAAAATCCTTCAGAATATCTACGCCAACGATCTCTATGTACTATCTCTATGTACTATCTCTATGTACTACTAGATGGAGCGTTCCAAACAATCGCTCTGTTCCACGCAAGTAGCCACAACTCTTTCACATTCACAATGAAACTTGTGCATACTACTCAGAACATTTAATTGTTACTAAATATTGACGCTACGGTTAAATAATATCAATATTTAGTAAATAATTAAATGTTCTGAGTAGTAACTGCACAAGTTTCATTGTGAATGTGAAAGAGTTGTGGCTACTTGCGTGGAACAGAGCGATTGTTTGGAACGCTCCATCTAGTAGTACATAGAGATCGTTGATCTACGCAAGTTTGTTCATGTTTGTCTGTACTGGTCTCTGGTATAATGAACTGTCTTGAAGTGTCAAAAACAATCATGTTGCCTGAAAATTAAATGAAGCTTATGGAATTAGTTTTTTTTATACATGAGATTTGTATTGCATATGCAGGCCGATCTGCCATCATTCTTTCGCCTCTTTATTTAGACAACTGAAATACGTGGCTCCTCCACCTCCTTCCCTCCTGCCCAAGCTTCTTCCGTTTCTTTTCAAATCCCTTCCTCTGAACTCCTCCTAAATCCCTTGTCCTTTGTCCTCCCCTTCGCCCCACACATTTCCTATTAACTTGAGTTTGTTTTTCTAAAAACTCCATCAGAATTGGTTAAGTAGTTTGTACACAAACCAACAGATAATCAGATAGACGGAGAAAAACTCCAAAAATGATCTTTAATTGTTCTATTACTTAACCTTAGACCCCCAAATAAAAGAAATAAAATTATTTTAGGATATGTAATAATTTAATGTAATTTAACTAATAATAATGATAATGGGCCCGATTCTGAAGGAACACATTTAAAATTTGACAGCGCTAAAATTGGTTTCGTCTTTAAAAATCAAAAATCAAAATATTTATTAGCCATGTAACAGGGTACGTTGCATTTAGCCAGTCAAATTTACAATAATACTTAAATTAACCGTAAATAATTGCAATATGTACTTATAATCTACTTTTCAGTCATCAGACATCGTCATGGAAGTGAACATTTCTTTGGGCGCATTGATATATTCATTTATATTATAGAATGCATTAGCTTCTAAGAATGCTTTAAGTTTACGCTTAAAATCCAGAAATGTGGTAGTTTATTGTACATACATATTTTTAGAGATATCCCTTGTTTCTTTGTTTTCACAAGCCGTGTTCTAGGAACAACTAGTTAGCTAGTTATCTTCATAATACTGTGTGACAAGGATAGCAACAGTTTTAGTGCTGTCAAATTTTAACGTTGTGCCTTCAGAATCGAGCCCAATGAATATGTATATAATGTTTTTGTTGTATTAATGAATAAATGTTTTTTTCTTTCTTTCAAATATATTTTTTTTGCCAATTTCTTCAATAGGTGTAGATAAGATATCGGGTTGAGATATTGTTTGGTCAACTGTACTGTTCTATGATTGTATCGAACGCATCACGAAAAGTTCAAGGTTGATGGGGATCAGATCGTGAAGCATCGCGGTAACCGCAGGCTTATAGACTCTTTGGCCATATTAATTTGCCTTTAGTTAGACAGCAATGCGGTTCCCGGACCATAAAAGCACCAAATCCAGGCCTTCCCGGAACCCCGGCTTAGAATAGGCCCATCATTAATCTTCCCGTGGGTGAATAAGGGAATGCACCAGGGACAGACAGCAGCGTTCTCCTGTGTATATTAAGATCATTACTGCTATCACCAATCCTCCTGCCAGCATGGTGATTATGGCAAATCCCCCAATGGACAGCCCACCAAAAGTAGCATTCTGTTGGAGAGGCTTAGATTCAGCTGTGGAAGTAATTTCGGCTGATGATGATTTATTCTGAACTCCATCCATATCCTGGATGGATATGCCACCACCAGATTTCACCCAAATCATACAATGACCTCGATTTAAGAAATAAGCCCCTGTACTTGTTCTCTTTGCCTAAGTATATCATCAATCATCATCAGCCGAAACACGTTGACTGCTGTTGTCTGGAAGAAGTCGCTTAAAGCGATAATACAGCCTATTATACAATTTCATTATCAGGTTATTTTTTTTTGTCTCCACTGCAGGAGCACCACCCTCTCTCATCTGCCGGAGACAGACGGAGGATTTGGACTACACTCCCCGCGCTGGCCAGACGGGTTGGGGAGGCCTGACTGATGTTTTGTAATGTAATGTATTACCTCAGTCGCCTTGCACGACATCCACGGGAAGAGTTGGAGTGGTCCTATTCTACTCTACCGGAAACCACACGGCAAAAAATAAATATGTATGCCTATGGGAACTTTCAATACCCTGCAGCTTTAAAACGGAGGATCGACCAAATCTGATTGTTTGCGACTAGGTTCGACTATTTCACGTGATCAATCGGACTAAATCAGTCGCTATGTGCTGTGGTTCCGTAGATATTAGGTGGGCATTATATAACTCTTCCCGTGGATGTCGTACAAGGCGACTGAGGGAATACATTATAAAACATTAATCTGGCCTCCCCAACCTGTCTGGCCAGCGCGGGGAGTGTAGGCCAAATCCTCCGTCTGTCTCCGGCAGATGAGAGAGGGTTATGCTCCTGCAGTGGTGACATAATAACCTGATGATGATGATGATGATAGGCATACACTATTTTTAACATTTAAAACTTGTAACTGTGTTTGTGCATTAAAGTATTTGGTATCGTTGTCAAGTCTTGTACCTATATTTACAACCAAGATATCTTACAATGTCCAAAGCATTAGATATACCGGTCTGAACAGGTAAAAGTATCAAAGAATCGAGTAGATATACCCGAATGATAAATACCTCTTTATGAGTAACTTATCGGTCACATTTTCGATCGTGTCCTCGGTCGGAGGTACTCGGAATTTAGTTACGTGTTTGTGTGGTCTTTCTCTTTAATATTGCATCATGTTCCGTTTGATATATGACGTTTATATTAACACCTGTTTAAGGACTTTAGGTATCTACCTACGAATACTATTTTTTATTGTTCATGGGTTTGCGCTTGACCTCAATCTCACCTGATAGTAAGTGACGATGAGGCCTAAGGTGGAGCGCGCTTACTTAGAAGATGCCTATTCGCTCTTCCTTTAAAAATATCCAAATTATACTTGTCCGGAAATACCCCAGCTGGTAGGGAGTTCCATTCCTTAACAGTTCGCATTATGAAAGAGGAAGCAAAACGCTTCGTGCGAGAGCGTGGTATGTCTACTGCATAAGGATTTTTGTGCTAATAAGTTTCTAACATAATCCCTCTTTACCTACTGATTTTCCTCCAACGCAGGAGGTCGTGGCTTTGTTCTTGGTTTAGGCATTCCTAGCTGTGCCCGCGGCTCCGCTCGCGTGAACTACAGAATCGCTCCCATTCCCACTCCCGCTCCCGCTTCCGCTCCCACACCCACTCTCGCTCCCGCTACTATTACGTGCAATATACTGCATACTAACCTTACCTACTAATGTATTTGAAAACTAAAAATGTCTATAACTTTTGATTGAGTTAGCCGATTGCGATGATATAAGCCCCATGTTTTTTTGAAGAGTACATCAAAATCCTTTCAGTAGTTTTTGAGTGATTCGTGCACAAACTCACAGATAAAAATTCCAAAAATGATTGAAATTACTTATCCTTAGACCCCTCAATTTTTTTTTGCAAATATCTTCAATGTACAGACACGCGATGTTTACGATTTTATTTATTAGATGTACTTATTCCAAGTGTTGTATCTATCTTAATCTCTGATTTTTTTATGAAAACGATCTGTAAATAAAATGACATTCTTAAATAATATATTAAATATATAAATATGTGGGGACATTTCGCACACGGCCACCTGATCCCAAACTAGGCAGAGCCTGTAATATGGTATCAGACAGCTGATATACATACATAAATACATAATATAATATATAAATAACATCCAGTCACAAGGCAAACACAAGTGCTCATCACACGAATGTTTGCCCTGGGCGGGATTCGAACCCGCGACCCGCAGCTTCGCAAGCAGTTGTACTACCGACTAGGCTACGGGGCCGACAATATTATATTACATATAGGTATTTTTTTGTCTTGAATTAATTATTCATTCATATCAGCAATTAGACGTCCACTGTTGGACAAAGGCCTTCCCCAATGAACGCCATCAGACCCGGGCCTTATAAAAACTGCAGTTCGTGAGCCTCTAAAAGAAATCTTACAAAATGTTAAACTTACTCTCGCAATCGTGTAGGAAGCGACAAATGATTCCCTCAGGCAGTAAAGGTACACTTCCGAGCATCGCGACCAGCCGTTGTCGCGCGCAGCCGACGACCATATACGTTTTTTTTTAAATCTTTATTATTTATAGAGGGTTTGTTCTGCTTAGAACATGACACCCTCATTATTGAATTCCAATATTAACCATTTTATATAGTATCCTGACCTCCTCGGAAATCTGTGAGGCCAAGATACTATTGCAGTTACCTATATCTATAAATCATTAGGTAGGTCTAATTCCACTAATATTATAAATGTGAAAGATTCAATGTTTGGATATTTGGATGTTTGTTATTCAATCACGCTTCAACCACTGGACGGATCGGGATTAAACTTGCCACACATATAGGTGAGGTCCTGGAATAGGACGTAGGATAGTTTTTTCCCGAAAAAACGTTCCATTCCTACATGAAATTCATAATAATTTGTGATGTTACGTTGTCCACGCGGAAGAAGTCGCGGGCAACAACTAGTAATTTATATATTCAAATTGTCTCCTTTCTGCTTCGTTCCGGTCACACTCCACTAAAATGTGGTAGACATCCTCTACCGTTCCACACTCTGTACAATTAGCAGAAGGCGCCTTACCCATTAAATAGCCGACATACGTGTTACTTCCGATATCAGCTACTGTCGCGTGCGTCCCACCTCAACTTACCAGCCAGTCTGTGTCCTTCATCCGGCTTTACCTATCGAGTGTGTGCACCGAAGTTAAAAAAATTACTCTATTCGACGTGCTAGTTGATATCCTAGAAGAAGAGGGAGAGAATAACGAGCTGATATTGCTGTATTATGACAGTTTAAAAAGAAATTTCATCCACTCTTCAAAAGCAGAAATGAAGAAGGATTACATACATACATACAAAATGCTCACGCCCTGGTCGCAGAGGCGATGCATCGCCACTTTGCGCGATCTAACGTCGTAAAGCGACTTTCGTTCGTCCACTTATCGCTCCGTGATACCATTTGGCGTGATGTGTTGCGAACAACATCGCCGCCTCCTTGTTGAGACACATTGTGGTACCGCAGTTAGGTAGGGAAATACTTGTCCACCTCATCAGAGCCCCGCATGATTCGGTAAGGCTAATAGTGCCCGAAGTTCGCCCAGCTCCGGGATGTCCGCACGCTTACGACCAAGCTATCCCGTGGACGGCACGGCAGACCTTGGATTGGCGGACGGGACAGGGACGGGAAGAAGGATTCTACCCTATTTTTCTTGAAAAGCGAGGCTAATGGCGCTGGCCTCAGAAGGCCATACATTTTCATAGTATTTAGTATTGTCACAGTGGCCGCGTCTGTAGCGCGCGGCCGACGGCTGATCGTGATGCTCGGAAGTACACCTTTAAGCAACGTGCTGGCATCGCTTGCATCATACATAAAAAATCAGTGATCGGAATAAGTAGTACAATTTTCTGGGATTTCGTGACAATATCATAATATCGACGTGCCATGCAATCCCGGTATGCCGGGAATTAGGAAATCGCTATAAATCCGATATATTAAATTCTTATCTCGTTTAATCTTAGTACAAGGCCTTTTTGTAATTGTCATATTTAAATTATTAAAATATTTATTTAAATTTTGTATTTTTAATTCATAAAAGAGTGAATAGTTTTTTAAACTCGACCTGGAAATGTATTATTTAGCCAATAAGATAATTAGACAAGTATGACGGTGAGAAAGAGACAGATGATCTCTAAAACATTCTTTTGTATCTTAATTTCGTATAGTTGCATCTCTCTTTGACTGCACTATGATGTATGACGATAACGGCGAGATTCTTTATATTATTTACTTTGTTCAGTAGTATTTTAATGATAGTAAAAATTAAAGATACGTAAGGCAGTCTAATCTTCCCAAGGACAAACACTACATGTTAAAAGTAAAAAAAAATAGTACGAAATCCCAGGTACCCGGGGCTTATCCATACTGTGATTACGTTTCAGGTCGTTAACCCTAAATTGCACTACTTATTCCGATCACTGATAATAATATAGCCACTACAACATATGCAACTGCACGATAGATTAATATGTATTGAGAGATAGTTGAGAATTAGGCAATTAATACCTACATCTAATAAAAACGTAAACTTGGCGTGTCTGTACATTGAAGATATTTACAACAACAAAAAATTCGGTGTCTAAGGATAACTAACAGAACACATTTCAATCATTTTTGAAAATTTTCTCAGTCTGTCTGTTAGTTTGTGCACGCATCATGTAAAAACTACTGAACCGATTTCAATTGACTTTTCATAGAAACATAGGGCTTAACTCGGAGTAACATTTAGTCCGTATTTCATCGCAATCGGCGTACTCAATCAAAAGTTATGAGAATTTTTAGTTTACAATACATTTGTAGGTAGGTATGTGGTATAACAAGAAGTATAATTATAATGTTCTGGACCGGGACTACGACTTTATGTGGGAGTGGGAGCGGAAACGGGAGCGGGAGTGGGTCGGAGTCGGTAAATAATCATGTAGTCCACGCGAGCAGAGCCGCAGGCACAGCTAGTCATTAATAATCTACGTGGAATGGTCAGGTCAAGTAATAAAATGGTTTGCATTTGCTGAACAAAATGAGTCTATCCATCTGAATGCTTACTGGCTCACTCAATGCAGCCAATATTTAATTGGCTATACATTTTCTTAGAGCAGTCCAGCATGGCATCAATTGCTAATTTATTTAGAAATGTTTGCTGGCCATAATACGCTGACCAACCAGCCATTTTTGGCTGGTCGATTAAGTTTTATTGCTTACAAAAAAAAAATTGCAAACCATTTTTTTTGGATTTATTTTATTAGAAATTACAGGACACAATTTACCATCACGACGAGGTGATTGATTGTCAGTGGTGGCCCAAATAAGCCTAGGCTCGTGCCAGGACCACCAGAGTTGTCTGATTGTAGCTTAATCCGAAATAGAAATAGAATAATAATTTATTGGCTGCAACAAAATGCATACAGTGCAACATTACATACAGATAGAAATAATACTAAACTAGAACTAAAAGTCGGGTGCACACGAACATCAACAATCAACATTTTACTGGTGTACGGAGTATAATTGTTTAAATGATAGGTACTTCTTTTCTATTAGCCGTAGAGAGACGATTGTATGTAATAGACCATTCAATGTTTTTTTACATACATATATAATGCTCACGCCTTGATCCCAGTGGGGTAGGCAGAAACGATACATCGCCACTTTGCGCTATCCTCACAAACGTCGCAAAGCGAGTTTACTTCGTCCGCTTTGCGCCCCGTGATACGACTTGGCGTGATGTGTAGCGAACAACATCGTTGTAAAGGTTTTTTGATTCCCAATTTGCAAATAAATTAAAAAAGTTTAGGTTACAGCATTGATGTTTTTGCGTCTATATTCCATGGTTTACATTCTATTATATTCATGACAAATTATCCGTAACGACATACAAACGGATACAATATAATTGTTATTAACTTGTATCGATTCCAATGTCGCTCGGACTGTCCATCTAAATGGGCAATAAATAAAATTATGTTAATTCATAGCAAAAAAGTAAATGGTTACAAAAAAAGAGTATGGTAAGGAACTATGCAATAAAAATCATCAAAGCGTTCATCGTACACTATGTGCGGGTTCTGTCAAATACCTGTTATCTAATGTTTTTCTGAAATTTCCTTGTAAATAAAATTAAAACGAAAATTTCCATAATCAGAAAATTCTACATGTTTTTTTAAAATATCTCCCCGTAAGGTCCAGTAGTTTTCCGAGCTTCCAGCTGCCAATATAAATTTTTCTTTCAGCATCAGGTTATTTTTGTCTCCACTGCAGGAGCACAACCCTCTCTCATCTGCCGGAGACAGACGGAGGATTTGGGCTACACTCCCCGCGCTGGCCAGACGGGTTGGGGAGGCCTGATTGATGTTTTATAATGTATTCCCTCAGTCGCCTTGTACGACATCCACGGGAAGAGTTGGAGTGGTCCTATTCTACTCTATCGGAAACCACACGGCAACTTCATTTGATATGTATTAAAACAAAACAGTTTTCATTTAATTCATTGACAGGAAATTTTACATTATGTGTTTTAAATTGTAGCTCAATTGGTATTACAGTTTTCAAGTTAAACGCCTAACAGACAGACAGGACGGATAATAATGCTTTACTATAGCAGTATCCGCTTTGAGAACCCTAAAAAAGAACAGAGCAACATTGTTGATCCAAATGACATTGGATAAATTATAAATTTAAAATGGCGGCTTTTCTCAAGATGGCGGAACTAATATTTTTTGCTCCGATCGCGCTAAAACTTGATGCAGGGGTTTGAGGGGCAACTGATTTAATTTTTAGGGATGTTTTGGGGCCATGTACGTCCACTGCTGAACTTAAGCCTCCCGTATAGAATGCCACTTTTAGTGGGCTGTCTATTGGGGGATTTGCCATGATTATTTTTTATTTATTTATTTATACATTTTCCATAACTTCATCCATATTATCGCGACGATCACTGAGCGACATCTTGGCGTACAGTCCTGACATTCGTGGCACATCCATCCCCGGTTATCCGTACCACGGAGGGCGGTCAGCTGATTATTAGTAAGACCTAAACACTGGGTATAACAATACACTATTTTCTCACAATGGCTACATTCCAAACCAGGACTTTTGTTAGTGATACTTTTACCACACTATTCGCACTTATTCATCGTGGGGGTAGATGATCATGGAGGATTGACGATCACAGCCAGAACGCGACTACCCGTCCCTGGTGCAACCCTTAGTCGCCTTGACGACACCTACGGGAAGATGGCTCATTCCAGTAATCCCCTGCTAAAATCCCCTTCCGGTGCTTAGAGGAAACGCAAAGGGGATTTCTGAACAAAATTCCATTTGAGGGTGGCCGTATTCTGAGCCGGGAAACCACACGGTCCTTTCACAATAGTTAGATGAAAATTGTGATGCGCGCTCACTTGATTATGCTACCACGACTTCTTTGAAGGAGAAAATGATAGTTGCTTTGCTTACGTTATGTTCTTAGTCAAGGTTTTTATTTAAGGCCCACTATCTTCCAGGTGGGAGATATCTTTGCCGTGTGGGATCCTTGCCGTGTGGGATCCGGTAGAGTAGAATAGGACCACTCCAACTCTTCCCGTAGATGTCGTACAAGGCGACTAAGGGAATACACCAACCCGTATGGCCAGCGCGGGGAGTGTAGGCCAAATCCTCCGTCTGTCTCCGGCAGATGAGAGAGGGTTGTGCTCCTGCAGTGGAGACAAAAATAACCTGATGATGATCTTCCAGGTACGAAGAAAATGGGAAGCGGACAGTCTGACCACGCGTCGCACTTCCAGCGGCCCAAGGGCAACATGAGCGCCAAATCAGAACCAGTGTCGGAGCCCGACGACCTCTCCGACAAGCAGGAGCACCATATCAGCATATCCAACAAAATGGTGAGACCTCTGCGCTGATGTATCGCTATATGTAGTGATACCGGTTTTTATTATTCCTTGGTGAAAAACGCCACTACCGGAGCCCGACTCTTCTTGCGTCTTTCTGCCACCCTGGTACTAAGCAACGGCTAGTGCTAGGCAACATGCCTTCAGAGGAGAAAGGGAGAGAATATTTTAAGGAGTAGGTTTTACAAGGGACTTAAAAAACTTGGCAACAAAAGCTTCAAGTCTATGCGCTGCTAGAGCGCGATAGTCTCTCCCGAAAGAGACCTCGGCACTTCTTTTGTCGCCCTAGTACTATTGCAAAGGCAGGTGCTCTTAACACTTTCAAAAGTATGAAAGAGGACTTGATAGCAATTAAGCTACAGACTTCTGACACTTCCTGTATTTCTCTGCCGCCCTAGACCTTGTTAACACCAACGAGTAACTTTCAGCACGCAGCCCTACTTCATATGCATTTCGGATAATTTCCGTCGATCTACAAAGCTATTTTGTACTCTCTATGGGCCACGTGACATATTGTGACAAGCGTATGGCGTCTAACTACGATAAGTAGACTAATATGACATACATAATACTCACGCCCTGGTCCCAGAGGGGTTGGCGTGATGTGTGGCCAACAACATCGCCGCCTCCGTGATAAGACACATCCTGGTACCACAATTAGCTAGGGAAATAATAGTCTGCCTCATCAGAGCCCCGCATGACTTTGCAAGGCTAATACTGCCCGGAGGTCGCTCAGCTCCAGGGTGCCACTCACGACCAGGCTAGCCCCTGGACCACGCATCCATCGGCATAGCAGACCTTGGATTGGCGGAATTAATATGACACATTATCAAATTACGAAACATTAGAAAGCAGAAAATAGTTTTGTAGTTCGATCATCATCATGTCAGCCTTTAGACGTCCACTGCTGGACATAGGCCTTCCCCAATGAACGCCACCACACCCGGTCCTCCGCATCCAGCCGCTTCCGGCCACCTTCTTTAGGTCATCGGTCCATCTGGCGGCGGAGCGTCCCACCCTGCGCGTGCCAATCCGTGGTCTCCACTCCAGAACTCGTCTGCCCCAACGGCCGTCGGTTCTGCGACAGATGTGGCCCGCCCACTGCCACTTCAGCCTACTAATCCTTTTGGCTATGTCGGCCACCTTTGTTCTTCGTCGGATTTCCTTATTACGAATCATATCTTTCAAAGATACGCCGAGCATAGCCCTCTCCATAGCTCGCTGAGCGACTTGAAACTTGTAGTTCGATGGATACTATTTATTCGAAATGTCCAGGGCAATTAGTATAGCAAACTTAGCTAACTTATTTATTATTTCTTATTACTATTAGCGGGATAACGTAGAAAAGCCAATCTAGCAACGAGCGTAATTTACTCCTTGTACTTCCACAACCAAGACGGGAAACAAAACATCTGTGCGGAATCTGAATTCGTCAGCAGATTGTTTTAAAATTCCGCTCACGCGTTTACTAAACCTGTACAACTCTTACGCACTTCATTTCGCCGTACGTATAAGCACTTCCCAGTCGACTCGCGAGCAATACCCCGCCGTAGGTAACGGATCAGTTCCCTTTTACGGCATAAGGATAATGGAATGTCACTCGGAATAAGCATAAATGAAAGATGGTAATCGCCGTGAATAAGCAAGTCTTATAATACGAAGGTAACAGTAGATTTTATCACCGATTTTTGCACTAAAGTTGATCTGAAGTGACCTGGTGAGTAGTAGGGAACCGAATAAAAGGACCGTCGGGGGAATCTGACAGTTACATATAGCCACACTGAAATTGGAAGTATTTTTTTTAGATATTGCAATTTTTTATTCCCTATGGGTATACATCATCAGGTTATTTTTGTCTCCACTGCAGGAGCACAACCCTCTCTCATCTGCCTGAGACAGACGGAGGATTTGGCCTATACTCCCCGCGCTGGCCAGACGGGTTGGGGAGGCCTGATTGATATTTATTCATGTATTCCCTTAGTCGCCTTGTACGACATCCACGGGAAGAGTTGGAGTGGTCCTATTATACTCTACCGGAAACCACACGGCATCTATGGGTATACGCTTGACCTCAATTTCAGCTAATAGTAAGTGATGTTGAGACCTAAGGTGGAGCGCGCTTACCCAGAAGATACCTATTCACTCTTCCTTTAAAAAGATCCAAATTATACTTGTCCGGAAATACCCAAGCTGGTAGGGAGTTCCATTCCTTATCAGTTCGCATTATGAAAGAGGAAGCAAAACGCTTCGTGCGAGAGCGTGGTGTGTCTACTACATAAGGGTGAAGTCCCTCACCACGCCTGGTAGTCCGGTGATGGAACGAGGAAATCAATTAGGCCAACGAGGCGGTCTCTAGGAAGACCTTAACGTATTTTGGCAACTGGTTTTCTAAAATTCCACGACTGATGAATTCTAATTCTTCAATTGGCGAATGAGCTCTAGTAATTTTCATAGATTTATAGTAGACCAGTCTGACCCCTTTTTTTGACAATTTCCAAAAAGTTGCTAAAACCCTTCACGGTCATCTTAGCTAGCGGCAGTCCTTCCTACCTCACAGCACCTCATCCTGCAAAGCTCAACCCCCCCTCCCCCCCAGTACTTATTCAATTTGTATGTATCTACTTTTATAAGTAATTGGGGTGGCATCTGGCCAATGTACAATTGTAAGCATTCCCTAAGCAACAATTGGAGTACATTCTGTTGGTAACCTAATAAATAAAATAAGTAATTCAATAAACTATAATTATTTGGGACCATTTTTTGCATTTAAAGTAGTTTTAGTGTGCTGAATACGAAACTAATATTAGATTTGTTTGTCTCTGTTTTTAAAGATAAAACTAGGATATTTGGTGTAACTACTTGCTGTCTTAGTAAGAAAATCACCAGTCATTAAAAACTAAATACATGCGGTTCCCGGCTTAGAACAGGGCCACCGCCAATCTTCCCGTGGGTGTCGTCAAGGCGACTAAGGGATTGCACCAGCGACCAGCAGCAGCGTTCTTCTGTGTATATTAAGATCATTACTGCGATCACCTATCCACATGTCAAGCGTGGTGATTATGTCAAATCCCCCAATGGACTCGAGACACTTCTTCTTCTTCGTCTGATGATGAATTCGTTGGGTTGATTTCAGGTGGAGCGCCTAGTAGAGGACGCGACGCTGGCCGGGGGCGCGGCGGCGGCCGTGGCGCGGGCAGCGGCGGCCGGCGGGCGGGCGCCCCGCGCGGACCATAAAGATAACCTCTACATCGAGAAGCTCAAGTGCTTGGACGAAACACACTCCGAGAAATACGGGTAAAGAACGCCGGAGAACCAAAGTTGACGACATACTTTGGCGTCTAAAAAGCAAAATGACTTCATCATCAGGTTATTTTTGTCTCCACTGCAGGAGCACAACCCTCTCTCATCTGCCGGAGACAGACGCAGGATTTGGCCTACACTCCCCGCGCAGGCCAGATGGGTTGGGGAGGCCTGATTGATGTTTTATAATGTATTCCCTTAGTCGCCTTGTACGACATCCACGGGAAGAGTTGGAGTGGTCCTATTCTACTCTACCGGAAACCACACGGCGGCTTTATTATTAATTTATTTTTGTGTAGGTATTTAGTAACATAGAATAAGTCACGACTAAGGAAATATGGATTTCTTTGTCTGAATTTTTTTTTTTACTGAACTTTCAAAGTGACTCTGTCAACCAGGCTAACGATAGAAGACGTGAACGCGCTGGCGAAGCGCGTGGACATGCGCACCAACGTGACACTGCACCCGGAGCCCGTGTGCGGCGCGTGCGCAGCCCTGGTCGTGGAGTGCTACAGCGAGCACGGCGGCGACCAGAGGTACACCATGCGCTGCTGGGAGGCCGTCGGTGAGTGACCCTTGGCCTTGCTCATTTCGCTTCGACGGTCGCTGATTTTACCACTTCTGGGTTTGCTCACGCCTAGATTTGACCCAACGATCTCTATGTACTATTAGATGGGGCGTTCGAAACAACGCAACTGTTTATTATAAGTACATCCCTGTTGTAATATTCGGTTATCCGACACTCTTAGGTCTCAGCTGAAAATCAGTGCTCTGCCCTCACAGGCAAAGCAATATGCTGAGCTGGGGCCTGTTTGCTGCTGCAGCACACATACTGTGTCTTCTACGGTGTTGCCACACTGTACTGTTGTCCCCTCCCCTACAGGTCGGTCGCACGCCTTGGTCCTACTCCCGGTTTGTCGGATAAGTTCCTCGCGTTGTCTCTACTCCTCGTGCAAGCGAATTTAATACTAAATTATCGTCCGACAAGCCGTGTGACGTGATCCCGGCGTGTGCACCCGACTCTTAGTTGTATATTATTTCTGTTTATGTGTAATGTTGCACTGTATGTGTTTTGTTGCAGCCAATAAATGAATATTCTATTCTATTCTCTGTTCCACGCAACTGCGGAGCGTCAATATTTACACCTCATACCATGAAGCAAAATAATAAAAGCCTTCATGATTGACACTAATTGGTTATTAAATTAGATAACAGATGCACATCAAAATCATCTGTTATCTAATTTAATCTTTTTCTACGTCTTCCCAGTATGGTTTTCGTTATTAACATGTCCTCTTACTTGATGATCTTAATTTTCTCTTAACCATATTTCAGCTGCTAGATCGTTTTTTATGACTTTTTTATTTCGTTCTCTTTTTGATAATTTTTAACCTCCAGCTATAAGTATTTTCAGATGCTTCGATTTGGTTCAGTTCTCCATTTTGTCTTCTTACTTGAACATGTTAATCGTTTCGAACTAAACATATGAGTATATTTATAATGCTTAACAAGAGTTAAATGCACCTGCGTTCAAAGTTTATGAATTTTTCATACGAAAAAATGAGTAATACATTTTTACTCTTTTGTTCTGATCAGGTAAGAAGAGGTAAGGTTGTATAACACCGTTATTCGTCTAGAAATTGGGCGATAAATTTCGTTAAAATAAAGTAAAATCCCTAATGTCTTTCTCAATTTCAACATTTTATTCTGTTGGGGCGTCGATTTAATATCATGTATATCAACATAGGTTCATGTTTATCTTTGGATAAATGGTTCCCTCGGGAAATAAAAACTTGCTCCACGCGGGCGAAGCCGCGGGCGTTTGCTAGTTAAACATAAACAACATAAGTTGGGCCGATACAAACACCAGGTCTTCCACTAATTTCCACTTAATATCCATGTCCGAATTATACCTTGCAATAAATTGTAATTTGTACCTGATCGGTCATCGTGTATCGTCGTGAACTCGTGAGTCGCAGCATTCGCTAATGACAACCTTCGAAAAAACATCCCGAGAATCCATTATCTTCCCCCACCGGGATTGTTCAGCTTTTCTCGTAATCTAGACCGTTTAACAGTTCTCACAGGACACCTCAAAGAATCGTTTGTTACAGCGCAACATAATAATTGTTACAGGGTCGTTCTCTAAATGCGTTCAGGAGGCGGCGGCGAGTCGGCTGCGCGCGCGCACGGCAAAGGAGGCGCGCGAGCATGCTCGGCGCGAGCGACACGTCGCACACGCCAGGGACCACGCGCTCAAGGACCTCGCGCCCGCCCCCTCGCTACACAACCCCAGCACCCCCTGAACCAATCCCCCCCTCAATCCAGTCTAAATTTACACGACTTAAAGCCACCTTCCACTGTTCCTGTCCATTATCCGTGGTGATCAACTATGTGGCCAGGCTTCTCCTGACCACACCAAACCCCTAACCCGCTGCATCATTTCATTGCTACCAACGATCTCTATGTACTACTAGATGGAGCGTTCCAAACAATCGCTCTGTTCCACGCATGTAGCCACAACTCTTTCACATTCACTTTGAAACTTGTGCAGTTACTACTCAGTAATAATTAAATGTCCTGAGTAGTAACTGCACAAGTTTCATTGTGAATGTGAAAGAGTTGTGGCTACATGCGTGGAACAGAGCGATTGTTTGGAACGCTCCATCTAGTAGTAGATAGAGATCGTTGATTGCTACACTCCCATTTGCTAGAGAAGTGGCACCTCTATCCTACTACTCTTTACTTCTTTAATTCAATATACCTGGGGCCCAAGGTAGCGTAGAATCCACAGAAATCCTATCGAGATAGAATGGTGAATTAGGCGCGACACATATATTGCAAAATCTATCATACGCTTACTCGTTTCGCGCTGAGGCAAGGTCGGGTAAACATCCTTAATTTTTTTTTGCAAAAATGCCATATTGCGCTACTTCTAACTGCATAACTGTATCTCCTCACTAGAAACGTGGAGAGCAGGAGAGGCGCGCTGTCTGAAAATCGGCACGCGCGGAACTGTATTAAACAAATGGCTATAACCGTTCTATTTTGATAGGATTTTTGTGGTAGAATCAGTCCCAGGGACTCGCCTGCCTCCACGGGTATGTGTTGTGTTAGTGTATCTCTGTTGATCCTCGCTCAGAAGAGTGGGGGAAGGAAATTGGTGAGGAGGCAAAAATATTTCTGTCATATGTATGGAAAGTACATTGCTTATACTAATGTCTCGCTCTGACTTGCCGCGACTTCCTATAATTGCCTCTCTATCCTCACATGTTTACCGCAGATCACAGCGGACAATACAAAAGATTAGCAGCTTTTTATTACTGCGAGATCAGCTTAGCTGAAGTAAGTCTTTTGTTGCAACGCGAGATCTGCTTCACAGAATCCGCCGAGATAGTTCATCGTCAGCCGAAATACGTCCACTGCTAGACATAAGCCTCCCCAATAGAATGCCACTTTTGGTGGGCTGTCCATTGGGGGATTTGCCATAATCACCACGCTTGGCAGGCGGATTGGTGATCGCAGTAATGATGTTAATATACATAGAAGAACGCGTGTCGCCTAGTGCAATCCCTTAAGTCGCGTTAAGAGTCCCCGCAGACTGCAAACTTTATATCGGCCGATAATTTAGTCGGATTGAGCTGCTAGTGCGCACACTGGGCCAACAAATCGTCATAGTGTGCGCACTTGCATACATCTTTATACTGTTTAAGAGCCTGACTAAATTATCGGCCGATATAAAGTTTGCAGTCTGCGGGGACTCTAACGATATCCACAAATCGCAGCGACAAATTACAGCTATCTTGCTGAATAGACAAATCAATAAAAACGCTTACTAGACTAGCTTTTATCGCGAGCGTTACATTGTGAACGTCCCCTCGTCCCCTATTTTTTTTTTAATATTTTTGTTACTAAAAATAAAATTAGGAATCATGATTTACCCAGAATCCATTGTAATTTTCTTAATATCATAAACAGGGGCTCGCGTTTATTTAAGGGTGATATAAATAAGTCGGTCAGCAAAGCTTAAGCTGTTGTTGAGTTATAGTGTTATATTTACTAGATGGAGCGTTCCAAATAATCGCTCTGTTTCACGCAACTGCGGCTGCCGAAGCCGCAACTCGGTTACATTTAGAAGAGCAGTTACCACGCAGAACATTTAATTACTACTAAATATTGACGCTACGGGTAAATAGCGTCAATATTTAATAAATAATAAAATGTTCTGCGTAGTAACTGCACCAGTTTCAAAGTGAATGTGAACGAGTTGCGTTTCCCGGAGCCGCCGTTGCGTGAAACAGAGCGATTGTTTGGAACGCTCCATCTAGTAGTACATAGAGATCGTTGGTTATTTTGTATGGAAAATTCTTCTCTTTTATGTTAGCGTTTCTTGATCCAAAGAGATTTCTGGCGACAATTAAAAACTATTGCTATTTCCATAGTGATGTTTGGTCTATGATTTTTTATGAGTTTTTGACACAAAAAAGATATTTTAAAATTATGTTTTAAAACAAAGTAGCATGGTATATTGTATACTATCCAGCATTGTACATATTATTTACATTAGACCCATTGTGTATCTATTATTGTGAATTTGCCTTAAATAAATAAATCAAGCAAGTGATTAAATATGAATTTATATTATTATTAGCACCTAATCATCAGACTGGGCAAACTGATTAACATTAGTAACTATTCCTTACCCGATTTACATAAAATCAGGGCTTATAATGCCGGTATTTACAAGAACCAGTACCGGTATTTTCAGAAAACGGGACCACTGTACATTGTACCGGTATTTCCAGGAATCGGTATCATTGTACATTAGTCCCGTCATTTACCTTGTAATACCGGTAACAGGTAACCTGCATTATAAGCAGAGGTCGGCTAGGATGGCGTCATTGATAGCATATAGATATTATGTCTTCAAAAACATTTAATCAATTGATTTCTTACACAACATAACTGACAATGTCATCGATTCTTAAATTGTATTTTTTAATACTTTAAAAGTAATATTATAATTTATTTATTTCGTTTTATTAATTCCTATATTTACGAACTGCTATCCGCAGGCATGTCCATATTATTTCTAGCAAAGACGCCGCTCCAGCCGACCTCTGATTATGAAAGAGGCGCCTCCGCGCCCGTCCTTTTACATGGTAAAAGCTATTATTTTTACCGTGAACTACTAAAAAAAACAAGATACTCTCATTAATTGTTCCCAGGACGTATACAAATTGGATGTCAAACTGTAAATAGGTTGTCACATGATAAAATAAACTTTCTCAAATAGATACAATATTTTGTAAAACCAGTAACGTATACATGATTCCAGCAGTGCACGGTTTAAAAGACAGTACGTTTAGGACAAAATATCGGTTCTGATGAAATACCGGTATTTCAGTAACTGTTATCAAGCCCTGCCTAAAAGAAGACTATATAAAACCTATAACACAAACATACATCAATTAAAGCACACTTTCTTCTTCACGTCATCAGGCGCGGGCCTCACCTTCACGGGCCTCATGGCGGCGGCGGCGACCTCGTCCTTGCCCGCGCTGCCCGCCCCCCTCTCTGGCCCACCGGTGGGCGGCGTGGTGGACACCTGAAATTACATTTGTCCCCCTCCTGTAGTTGTTCCGGCACGAGCCTCGTCATGGGCATATGGCTCGTCGAGGTCATGGGCTATAGTGTACCACACTAGCCCAGTTCTTTTGTATATGCAAATAACCTATTGATCAAAACAATGCAACGTTTTCATTAAAGCCAACAGTAATTACCAGGGGTCGCAATTAGTGTCATTTATTTTTCAATAAAGGATTTTTCCAAATTTATTAAAAAATTTGACATTTTGTTATTCATGGACTCCTACAGTAAATACGGACTTTCTACACAGGCTAGCGTAACTCAGTAGTAAAAAACCGATGTATGAAACGGCCGGAGTTTTTAATGGCAGCCTAATCCGTTCAAATCAGGAGGAGCACTTTCTATCTCATTTAATCCTACTAATATTATAAATGTGAAAGTTTGGACGTCACGCTTCAACCACTGGACGGATCATGATGAAACTTGGCACACATATAGGTTAGGTCCTGGAATAGGACATAGGATAGTTTATATCCCAAAAAAACCGCCCATTCCTACGGGAAATACATAATAATTTGTGATGTTAAATTGTCCATGCAGAAGAAATTGAGGGCAACAGCTAGTAATCTATAAACCCTTATTTCTTAATTTGATATTATATACTTTTTAATTATTACTACCAAGAGTCCCGGGATTTTTATTTGAAAAAAAAACGCGTGAAAAGAAATGGAAAGTCCACAAGTACATAAATGACACTACCTTATTCCGATACCTGGACTACGTCCAGTAAATTTTTTTTGCGTTTTGTCTTGAGCACTGTATGCAGTTGATTGCTGACAACAGTTTTGTATATTTTTAAACGAATTTGATTCTAGATGTAACCTGTCAAAAGTTAATTTTGAAAAATCTTTATGTATAAGATCACCTTATCCCCGCTGGCGGCGCGCGCAGTGAGCATCGCTATTTTCCTGCGCAGCTCTCGCACCTGCGCTCCGCTGGCCAGCTGCGCGGCGCCGCGCGACAATACCTCTGCGCGGAGCTGCTCGCATTCAGATCTGAAGGAAAGAGCACCATTAGATTTATTCGATTACACTTCATTTACTACATTTCATGTAACGGGAGCGGAAGCTGCAGTCCATGCGAGCGGAGCCGCGACCACAGCTAGTATGTAATAAAAAAAAGATTAAAGAATTCATCAATGACAGAAATCTAAAAAAACAGATTGACCTTTTTTAGGTAGTTTGCGAAAACACTTTGCGGCCTTCTTCGGTAGCAGAGCAATATGCCAACCCGGCTATGCTACGTTAAAGGGCGATCCCCTGATGATCCCGTGGATGTCGTACAAGGCGACTGAGGGAATACATTATAAAACATCAATCAGGCCTCTCCAGCCCGTCTGGCCAGCGCGGGAGTGTAGGCCAAATCCTCCGTCTGTCTCCGGCAGATGAGAGAGGGATGTGCTCCTGCAGTGGAGACAAAAATTTCCTGATGATGAAACAACTCACTTCAAGTGGTCGACGACGGCGGGCAGCCAACCGCGCGCGGCGGGGTCGCCCAGCTTGCCGAACCAGCGCGCCAGCTCGCGCCGCTGCCGCTCGCACAAGCCCTCCAGCTGGGTGATGCGCTCCTCGTACCCCTCTGTTAAAGTATACAACTCACTTAAAGTATATTTTGTAGATTGTTCAAAGTGTGCAATAATGGAAGATGTTTATCTTGCAATTATGGAAACAGATGTGGTACCCTAGTTGGTTTGGCACTCGCCTCACGTTCGTGAGGTCGTGGGTTCAAACCCTGTCTGTACCACGTGCCACATGCTTTTTGGTGAAGGAATACATCGTAAGGAAACCATACTCCAAAGAAGAAATTCTAAGGAGTACTGATATCCACCAAATCAGCTTGCACCATTGGTGGATAGGGTATTCCTGGCCTCTAAGAAGATGAGATGTGATAATGGAACTGGCTCAGAACGAATAATAAATTGTACATTAAGGCCTCACCAATGAGTTCCCTGTCGTAGTGGGCCGACGCACCCGCCTGCTGCTCCCATATAGTCTGCTTCTCGTGCAGGAGAGCCTCCAGCTCCGATTGCTTGTTCGCCAACTCTCTTCTTAACTGTAGTCATTGACAACAAACTATTAGTCTCTGGGTTGATGAGAGGTTGACAACCATGCCTTTATAATAATAAAAAAATTATTATGAGGCAACTTAGTGCAGGTTGGGACACCCTCGCCGCCAGATGCACCGACGGGCTGAGGAAGGTGGCCGGAAGCAACCTAGGGGAGACCTATGTCCTACATACATACATAATGCTCACGCCATGCCCCAAAGGGGTAGGCAGAGACGATGTAACGCCAGTTTGAACAATTCAATGTCGTAGACTTTCCTTTGACATCTTTTCGCTCTGTGTAACCCTTGACGTACTGTGTTTCGAACAACAGCGCCGCCTCCGTGTTGAGGTACCACGATTATCTAGTCTAGGGGAATAATGGTCCACTTCGTCAGAGCCCCGCATGACTCGGTAAGGTTAATACTGTCTAGGAGTTAACCTATGTCCTGTATGGCTAATATGATGATGATAGCCCAAAAATAAATTACCTTAGCATAGAATAACATACATTAATATCCTTAACATAATCGTTATGTTAATGTATGTCTTTCTAGGTTAATTATATCATACACACTATTTAAGGAATATAAATATATTTCCCTAGAGCGTTGAAACACTACTACACCGAACACAATGGGTATTGTATTAAAAGTGCAACAATACTGATAACTCAAGTCTTAAGATAAACTACAACATAAATCCCTACTATTTTTTTTATTCAAGAATCCGTGATAATGGCCTCTGTATTTATTTAGTAAAAAAAAAAACAAAGCATCTTCATCACATACCCTAGAATTGGTTTGTTTCATTTGTATAAGATTCTTTGCCATCTCTTGTCTCTTATCTTCAACTTCAGCAAATATTGAGTTTCCCTTAGCAGCTGCAAAGGAAAAATATTTCAAATAAAAAAATGCTTTTTGACCTGTCACTAATTAATTCATTACTGGGACTTCATAAGGGACTATCCTGCATATGCAAGTCCATTACTTAGTACATAAGGCCAGTCACTAAGCGGTTACATCTGTGGTATGAGCAAATCTTCTGGATCATTAAACCTCCTTCGAACTATTAAAATAACATAAGCCATTATTGATCACTTCTCTTTCAAGAAGCCTCTTACAAATACCAGACTCAGATGTGGCCAAATAGCCATGTGGTTCCCGACTCAGAATACTGCCACCCCCAAATCTTCCTATGGGTGTCGTCAATGTGAATAAGGGACTGCACCAGGATTGCAACAGCAGCTTTCACCTGTTGTACGTTAAGATCATTACTGTGATCACCAATCACCTATAAAGCGTGGTGATTATGGCAAATCCCCAATGGACAAAAGTAGCAGTATTGGGGAGTCTTATGTTCAACAGTGGACATACTGATGATGTTTCAACTTTAAAGTTCAAGTTCCAACCATGTGACTGCAAATCCTGTGAGTCCGTGCACTGGTGCAGCATGGCCCTGGCCTCAGCCAGGTCCGCCAGCGCGACCGCCTCGCGTTCCCCAGCCGCTTTCAACTCCTCCCTCCTCAAATCCGCCGTTGCTCGAATCTCCCCCATTTCCGTAAGCAGTTCCTCCGTTTTAAGTCTCCAGGATACTAATTCCGCTTGAGCTTGTTCAAGAGCTGATTTTGCCGCCATTGCATCGGTTATAGCAGCTGTCAAAGCTGCCTTTGCTTCATCTAATTCGACATTATCACGTTCAGGACTAGCCCTTTCCACTTTACTTGCCTGCTCTTCCTTTAAACGACGAATTTGCGATTCAAACCCTTTTACTTCTGTACAATGACGTTCAGTAGCTTCTGTACGCTCTACACGCATCGTCGATATTTCTTCTTGAAGAATTGCAATGCGAGAATTGAGGTCATATTTACGTTTTTCCTCGTCAGCTTGGTACCCTTCTAACTCAGCGTTTAAGTGTCTCTGAACGTCCAAAGCGGTTTGGTAGCTTCGCCTGGTATCGTGGAGCTCCTGCTTTATAGCATCATAGTTGCTGGACAAGCTTTCAAACTGTTTTTTGAGTAAATAATACTGTTCGCTCAGTTCTCCGTTTGTTAGTTCCTCGGTTTCAGTAAAGGTGGTTTTGTTGCTGATTGTTGAGTAATCCATATTCAAACACTTTTTCTGGGCAATAATTGAACAAAATATTCTAAATAAAGGAACTAATGAAATGAGAAACAATATTAACACGATCACAAACACACTTCAATTCAAATTTTCAAATTCAACGTCCATCGTTCGCTTTACGCTTTTGACGAACGAACGGTCGGACATGTTGTGACATTTGACAGCTGTAAAGTTATGTCTTTCTCTCTTAGAAAGTCATCACAAAATGTAAGGGCGAAAGAGATAAATGATGTAGGTCCAGGCCACTTTTTTATAATCGCGCAAGCAAGCTTAAGTATTTTACGTTCGGATACAAATATAGGACGATTGTTGAAATAATTTATTTTATTTTATTTCTTTATTTTATTTTATTCGGAAAACTTACAGTAACTAATTAACTGTTGGTATCCTTAACATCACTAAAACTGTTGGTATCCTTGTCACACAGTATTATGAAGATAAAGACGAAGCCAATTTAAGCGCTGTCAAATTTTAAATGTGTGCCTTCAGAATCGAGCCCAGTAAAAAGGTAATATTACAAATATATAAAGCTATTAGCCATTAACTGGTTTTCACATATTAAAACAACACATATATTTACTTAACATTAAAAACAAAAAACAAATATACTTAAATCAGAGAAAAACAACAAATATATCTTAAATTATTAACTACTAATAATCTAAGAAATATATGAAATAATAAACAATAAAAACCTTTCCATGGTGCTAGGGTGTTGGGGGCCCGAAATAGCTACCAACGACAATATCTTCGACAATATTTTATTTCGCTTTTGTGGAACTATTATGTGTGACTGATGAATCTATAAAGAATGATCCTTGTGATTCAAATTAGTTTTAGTAGTAAGTTTATGACATAATTTTATAACGCAAATATGAATGTAGGTATATGAGCCTTCATAACGTTATTTATAATACAAAATATTCGCCTTTTTCGTAATATTCTCGAAAAGTCCGAAAATTCACGAAACTTTCCAAAATGACGAAGCTTTTACGATTATACGATATCTTAGATATAATAAAAACAAGATAATGTTATTTGTTGTCGATGGCTTTGCGCTTGACTTCAATCTCATACGATACTATTTTTCCATGATTTTCCCTTGATTATCCCAGTAAAACGATTTTCAACAGACCATGTCTGGCTGGCTAACCATGCTTTCCTATTCCGAAGTGACGATGTATATTATGCTTATATTATGTATTGCCACTACAATACCAAAGACCAAAAGCAAAGAGGATATCATTACCACAAGTAAATAATAAACCCAGGTATTTAAAGAGGAAAATAAATATGTATGCGAGAAATATTGATGCTATTTATTAGTATGTATTCTATGCTGATACGGACAATAATTACGGTATATTTTTACGTTACTAAATTAGTATCGATGAACAGTGGGCCCAATTCCAAAGGCACACATTTAAAATTTGACAGCACTAAAATTAGTTTCGTCTTTATCTTCATAATACTGTGTAACAAGGATAGCAATTGTTTTAATGCTGTCAAATTTTAACCTTGTGACTTCAGAATCGGGCCCATTAGAATGGTATTTTTAACATTTTACCTACTGATACCACGATACCGTTCGTTAGTCAATTTTTATCTACCTACCTAAAATAATTTGATATAACATCAAGATCAAAAAATGTATCCGAACGATAGTAATGTCAAATTGACAGACAATACTGTTTATTTTGTGCGATTTTAGGATTGTTTGCTATCAGAATAGAGGAAGGAAATACAGCTTTGTTGAGATATCGTTTGAAGTATTTCTTTTACTTATATCTTTGGGTCTATAATCAAAGTTAGAAATTTCAAAGATATTTTCTGGTTGTTTTAGGGGGCGGATTTTTGATGTAGTTTATCAGAAAAACATATAAGAAATATCTAAATAATGTCTTCGCCACCACCAACAAAGCCCCCTCGAGGGGTAAAACAGGGAAAAGAAACAGTAAGGCTATTTATTGTTCAGTTCCAGATCGGACCTGAGTTTTTATTGTGATTCACTACGTATCGCTTCTGATAAGAATTTAAGAGTTGTTTTTGTTTATTAATCTCGCCAGAAGTGGCCAAGACTAAAAATCTATTGATCTGTTTCTGCGGCTGGCAATCTAAATTCCTTTGGAACAGTCATGCATATCTTGTTGCTCTGCCAGTGAGTAGATATATAGTGAATACATTGAATAGCTGATCAGTCACACTTTATTGCATCTCCAATGCAACAGCACACACTGTCGGACAGTTTAAGTTATTTTTTTAAGTATTGGAATTAAAATATTGTGATGGAAGCCACTAAAACTGAGGTAGATCCTATAAATCTATAATATTTAAAACTGGGTGACCTTATACAGGCCTTCAGTATGAAATATAACGTTTCGACATGTTTAAAAAAGAATTCTATCTATACACATCAATTTGTGAACTTATTAAATTTGTATCAACCTTTGATGTCAGTATAGAATATTAAGTATGTGGTGCAGAAGGCCTCTATAATGGGTTACTGTGGGTATTAATAGTTTTTACATTCATTTTTCATAAACAGAGTGGGCTCCTGATGTCAGTGATCCGCACATTATCAGCGAGTGAGACAAATGAACAACGAGAGAAAGAGAGGGCTAAACTTGAGAAGGAGTACAAGAAGAGTGATGGGAGACTGGACGAACTGGTCGCCGAGCATGCCCAGGAGATCATGGATGTTATGCAGGTTGGTATACCTATCCTTTTTATGAAATGATCATTAACAAAGTGTATTGTATAACTTAAAATTATTAATTGAATAATAACTGCCTGCATAATATTAATTGGTCTAACACCCTTGTCATCTATAACAACATGGTGGTGAGCATATGGAAGAAGCTGCCACAGGATATTTTATAACATGAATGACTTTGATAACAGATTTGACAATTAGATAAATTCAAAGACTTATAATCAGCCCAGACCAGCTAATTACTTCTATTGCTCCATAATAATAATGTCTAATATTTGCTTCTCAATTATAAAGTGAACTGCAATTATTTTTTGCTATTATACTCTCTTGAAATATTCCATGCTGTCGACTGCATATTTGTGCTAAATAAATTCAACTTCATGTTTGCTTTGATACTTAACTAAACTATGCTAATTATCAGTGATAATTACACTTCCATTACTTAAAAAAAAATTAAAGCAAGCTCTAATGCTATGCTTGTGTATTATTTAGTCCAGATATCATGTATAATGGTGCATGTTTCATAGGCCTGTTCAAATTGGTGCCACCTTTCACAATCGCACTACACACTGTCAGAATACGGTTCATCCATATTTGATAAATCCTGTGTGGTCAAGCACTATGCGATATGTAATGTTGCGAAAAGTTGAATGAACATCCCCTGATGTATCCTAACAGGTCAGAAACATACAGAGGCCCCTTCAAGTTCGGCAATGGACTGGCATGCCCAGGTACTGCAGATGACTAAATCACTTTTAGTTATTAAGTACTCAGTTGTAGTCTTTACTGACACATATGGACTGCTGGTGTTGTGTTGTAAATAAAAATAAAAATAATTAGTTGTTGCCCGCGACTTTGTTCGCACTGACAACTTAAAATCACCAATTATTATGTTTCCCCGTAGGAATGGGATGTTTTTTCGGGATAACAACTATCCTATGTCCTATTTCACGACCTAACCTATATGTGTGCCAAGTTTCATCATGTTCATCCATCCAGTGGTGTAACAAACATCCAAACTTTCGCATTATAAGATTAGTAGGATAGGATAATGTCACGATAGGAGAAAGTAAGAATTATTTATTTCTACTTGTGCAATAATGTAGTGCTGGAGTTGCAACGAGAACACAGTCCGTAAGCAGTATGTATCGTGTGCAGAAGTTCAGCAGCGTGGGCGAAGCGCTGAGCTCGTGGGGCGCGCACTGCGAGGCGGCGGCGGGCCGGCTGGCGGCGTGCCGCGGGCTGCTGCGCCTGCGCCGGGACGACCTGCGCCGTCTGTGGGCCGACGCGCGCACGCACCACCACGCGCTCAACATGCTCACGGACATGTCGGTACCCCTCGCCGTCCGCATGTTACTGGTGTGCTCGGCACGTGGAGTGTTAACGTGACGTGTGTATGTGCCGCAGCGAGCGAGTGGTGGTGTCCGAGCGCGAGACGCGCGAGCACGTGGCCGCGGGCCGCGTGGTGGGCGCGGCGCACGCGCTGCGGGCCGCGCTGCACACGGCCGGCACCACGCTGTCGCACGTGCACGCGCTGCACGCCGCCCGGCACCACCTGCAGGTAGGCGGGAGGGGGGAGGGGGGCGCGCGGGGCGCGGCGCACGCGCTGCGGGCCGCGCTGCACACGGCCGGCACCACGCTGTCGCACGTGCACGCGCTGCACGCCGCCCGGCACCACCTGCAGGTAGGCGGGAGGGGGGAGGGGGGCGCGCGGGGCGCGGCGCACGCGCTGCGGGCCGCGCTGCACACGGCCGGCACCACGCTGTCGCACGTGCACGCGCTGCACGCCGCCCGGCACCACCTGCAGGTAGGCGGGAGGGGGGAGGGGGGCGCGCGGGGCGCGGCGCACGCGCTGCGGGCCGCGCTGCACACGGCCGGCACCACGCTGTCGCACGTGCACGCGCTGCACGCCGCCCGGCACCACCTGCAGGTAGGCGGGAGGGGGGAGGGGGGCGCGCGGGGCGCGGCGCACGCGCTGCGGGCCGCGCTGCACACGGCCGGCACCACGCTGTCGCACGTGCACGCGCTGCACGCCGCCCGGCACCACCTGCAGGTAGGCGGGAGGGGGGAGGGGGGCGCGCGGGGCGCGGCGCACGCGCTGCGGGCCGCGCTGCACACGGCCGGCACCACGCTGTCGCACGTGCACGCGCTGCACGCCGCCCGGCACCACCTGCAGGTAGGCGGGAGGGGGGAGGGGGGCGCGCGGGGCGCGGCGCACGCGCTGCGGGCCGCGCTGCACACGGCCGGCACCACGCTGTCGCACGTGCACGCGCTGCACGCCGCCCGGCACCACCTGCAGGTAGGCGGGAGGGGGGAGGGGGGCGCGCGGGGCGCGGCGCACGCGCTGCGGGCCGCGCTGCACACGGCCGGCACCACGCTGTCGCACGTGCACGCGCTGCACGCCGCCCGGCACCACCTGCAGGTAGGCGGGAGGGGGGAGGGGGGCGCGCGGGGCGCGGCGCACGCGCTGCGGGCCGCGCTGCACACGGCCGGCACCACGCTGTCGCACGTGCACGCGCTGCACGCCGCCCGGCACCACCTGCAGGTAGGGGGGGCTTCTATGGAGTGACAGCGGCCTGACGTAGTGTTCATGGCTTCTTCTGCCGATGCGTGTGCCAGGCCTGCCCGTTCCCCGGACACGCGTACAGCTGTGTGCTTTTTGCGTCCAGGCGCAGAAGCTGGAGCTGGTGGAGGTGATCGTGCGCCGGCTGAGCGAGGGCGTGTACCGCGGCGAGCGCGCGCCGCTCCCCCGCCGCGTGTCCGCGCGCCGCCGCACCGCGCTGCTGCTGGCCGGTGCTGTACCCACCCATCTACATATACCCGCCTTGCCTACTACAAACACGGACACCATAACGGTCATAGTTTTATTGACAGACTATCTGTGCCCGCGGCTCTGCTCGCTTGGGACCACCCCCCACCCGCACCACCACGCCCCCTGAAGCTCCAAATGTAGTTCTGTATATTCTCACTCATTGCAACACGAATTCCATCGAGTATTTCCACCCTACACTTCTTTGTTGTACACTAAAGTGTATGAGACTTTTCGAAAACTATAAATTCGCATAACTTTTGATTGACTGGACCGATTGCAATGAAATAAAGCCTATATGTTACACCGAATTACACACTGTGTTCTGTGAAAAATCTATCAAAATCGGTTCTGTAGTTTTTAAGTGATGCGTGCACAAACAAACAGACATACATACATAATGCTCACGCCTTGGTCCCAGAGGGATCGGCAGAGACGATGTATCGCCATTTTGCGCAATCTAATGTCACAAAGTAGCTTTCCTTCGCCCACTTTTCGCCCCGTGATACCCCTTGACGAGATGAAACAAACAGACAAAAATTTCAAAAATGATCGAAATGTGTGTGCGAACTGCTTATCCTTAGACCCTTTAATAACCTTTTTTTGCAAATATTTTTCATGTACAGACAGACGAAATTTCCGTTTTTATTTATTAGCCATGGTTCATGTGAATCGTTCCTCACAGAGTTAACGAAGAGTTCCGAGGTGAGTGACGCGTACCTTCAAGACATGACGCCGGAGTTCGAGGCGGCGCTGGCCGACGAGGACCGCACCTTCGAGACCACCGCCATGCTCTCGCTCGAGGCGCTCGGTGTCCTCGACCAGCTCAAGGAGGCTACCGAGGTATGCTATCTATACTATATTCCTATATAATAATATTATAAAGAGGTAAAGTGAGTTTGTAGCGGGTAATCTCTGGATCTACTGAACTGATTTTGAAAATTCTTTTACCAGTAGAAAGCCACGTTATTTGTGAGTGCCGTAGGCTATATATTGACCCGAAAAATGAAGACTCTTTCGTGGTAGTCGGCTTTGCAAAGTAAGTCGGAGAAAAAACTGTCGAACAAAAATGTTTCTTACGAACGCTGCTTTAACGATGAGAGATATATGATTGTGTACTAGAGAAAAGTTGTATGGCTTGATAATTCCTACAAAAAGTCAGCGACAGCGTATGTCTAACTTATATTTAAATCACAAAAAGTAGTTTTTTATATTAAAAAAATAATTTAAATCGTTAGGTCATGTTTATTGGTCATATTATCAACAGTTATGAATTCTTATCAAAATAAGTACATTTATCAAGTGTTTAAAACAAAAGACTTTTCCCTTTTACTGCATATAATTAGGACGAATGGTTAAAGATATAATACGACATATGTATGGAACCGCGAATAATAATAAATAGGTATGGTCGTAATACTCAATACTCACGCTTCACAAGGAGTGTTGACCAACAACTGTTTTGTGTACCTAGAGTCTGCAACTACTATGGTGAATGAACAAGGCAATATATGGTACCCAAAATTGTTAACACTATCCCACTAGGCATCAGAAGCAATGTAATCAACAAAAACACTTTCAGAATTAAATATAAGAGATATCTAGTAAACTCATTAACGTAACCTCAATCTTTTTGTGCTAATATCAAAATTAAAAACTTTGTAACTTTGCTTTGTTATTCACCATTGCGTAGTGATATTTAGTATTCTCTGCCATAGATGTGTATAAAGTAAGAGAGCTATTTCTGCCAACAAACTGTATTATACAGTTTGGCGGAGTTATTGTATGTATATTTTTTAAGAGATGAATAAATGATTTTATTATTATTAAATCTATTGAATGATATTTCTATTAGACGGTTTTTTTATGTGCAACACGTCAATCTAATCATATCACTCAGTAGTAACCGAACCACATGATGACAATTTCATCACAAGTAAAAATGTCCACCGCCCAACGAAGTGGGCACGGGTCAGCTAGTTACACATAATATTGCATGTATGAAGTAAACAAGTGATGTTCCCCTTCTATATATATCCGTTTCTGTGATGTTTACGCTATGAATTTTATTCCAACACCTTTAAAGTCGATTTTAGTCAGCGTAAAGTCCGGTAACATCGATTACAGAAATTCAAAGTGCAAATCCAGAACGAGTTACTGGAAGTGATCGACTCTGTGTCCCGTCGCATCATAGACGAGGGCGACATAGAGGCGGACCCCGAGTGCGACGAGGACGGCGAGATGCTCGAGAGCGAGGAAGTGAGCGAGACGGGGCGGCCGCTGGCCAGGCTCGTGGTCAGCCTGGGCGAGGAGTTTAGAGCGTGCGGCGCCAGGAACAGAAGGTACATACCAGACTAGGTATTCCAAGGGAACTGATTTAGTTACCTACCACTACACCTCATACCTTGAAGCAAAATAATTTTTCGCACCTCATAAGAGGCATTCTATTGGGCAGGCTTATGTTCGGCAGTGGACGTATATAGGCTATGATGATGAAATGAAATTTTATTTTTACTCCACTCGTGACAAATAATCTATACTTAGATACTTACACCTCATACCATGAAGTAAAATAATTTTTCGTAGCTCATAGTTTCACCTCAAAGTTTTTACCTTCACGATTGACACTAATTGGTTATTCAATTAGATAACAGTTGATTTTAAAATGTGCATCTGTTATCTAATTTACTAAGTAGTGTCAATCATAAAGGTAACAACTTTGAGATGACTTATGAGGTGCGAAAAATTATTTTGCTTCATGGTATGAGAGATAGCATGTTTTGGCAACCTTTAGTAAATTGACAAAAAAGGGGTCAAACTGCTTTTATAGTATTCTACGACTGACGAATTGTAATTCTTCAACTGTTGAAGAAATTCTACTAATTTCCACAGAATTATATATAGCAGACCAGTTTGACCCCTTCTTTGACAATTTCCAAAATGTTGCCTAAACACTTACTTTTAATAAAGTTTGAAAATACATATTACATAAACATAAACGAACAATGGGCTCGATTCTAAAGGCACACATTTGAAATTTGACAGCTCTAAAATTGGTTTCGTCTTTATCTTCATAATACTGTGTGACAAGGATAGCAACAATTTTAGTGCTGTCAAATTTTAACTATGGGCCTTAAGAATCGAGCCCAATATATACATAGACGATACACGAATAAGTGAATGCAGTATAGTTAACAATGTTAACACCAAGCCGCGTGTGATCGCAGGCTGCTACAACTGTGGCGGGCCGCGCTACTGAGGCATCGGTACTCAGAATCGTTCCTGCACACAGAACAACACTACTGGAGCGCAGTGCAGCAAGTTGTGAGTACCCTGCTAGGCCTTCCCCAATCGCCTCCACCACACCCGGCCCTCCGCATCCAGCCGCTTCCGGTCACCTTCTTCAGGTCGTCCCACCCTGCGCGTGCCAATCCACGGTCTCCACTCCAGAACTCGTCTGCCCCAATGACCGTCGGAAACACCTCACTAGCCTCACTCACATCCTTTTCATGCACCTCATTTTATTATGACCACTTAAAATTATCCGGTTCGAAGGACCATGAATGGGCCGCTACTGAGTTCAGCACGGACCCGTTGTTTTTTTTTATAAGCAACGCGCTTAACTGCGTAGGTTCCAGCATTAGTGGAGCGGAGCCGGAGGTGTCTGCAGAATATTGATTGTATTGTTTCCAGTTACAACTGCTTCTGACGGAGTACCTCGATATCGAGAGCGTCACCTTAGCTGCGGCGCGGTCGGGGGGCGGCGCGGGCGCGGGCGGGGGCGGGGGCGCCGCGATCGAGGCGGTGGGCAGCGACCTTCGGATCTCGGAGTACTTCGCCAAGAAGCGGCCGCAGCGGCGCCGCGCGAAGCTGTTCAAACTTACCGGTACATAGATAAATTAATATGAACTAGCTCAACGCAGGATAGTAGTTGGCAGAGCTTAGCTCAATTCATCGTAGTAGCTGATAGCCTTTTTTTTGTTGTCGCGGGGAAATGCCTAACGCATATCTACTCTCCTCTACGAGCAGGCTATGTCGGGTTTGCACCGACTTAAACCCCGCGGTGGCCGTGTCCGACGCACAGAAGAGGGAGGGAACCCGGGAGATCCCTTCCATCAGGGTGTCCCTCCTCCGTGCGCCCCGCCGCTCGCGCTCGGGGGAGACTTGATCCCTCCCCCCGCACCCTCGCGGTGCCTGCAGCAGCAACGAGGCCACCCCGGTGGTGCATTATACTTACCTATAAGTTAAATAAATAAAATTAAGATTTTTAATATGTTTAAAAACTATCTGTCGTTCCATAGCGCATGCTCGGCCCATACACTCGTATGCGCTGTGTTAGAGTAAAGACAGTGTGTAAGTTCTCATAATAATATGTAAACAATAAACAACGATACGTTCCCAGCAAAAAGTTTGATGCCTTTTCAAACATTTGAAGTCATTTTGAGTCCTTGGATCTCAGACGGCGATCGATTTGGGTGAGATTTGATGTTGGCTGTCCGGAGTATGGATGGAGAAGTTCCACAGTGACAAACATACTTCTTTGATCAAATTGACAGTTAATATCAAATCAATTTAAAAAACGTCTAAATCTCATCAAAATGTATCGTGTTTGGATTAGGATAGTCTCTGGTGTGACAGTTTGCCTGATAAAAGAGGTATGTTGTTGGAAATGTTGCCTGGAAGACATCGCCCGAAGCGAAATCGTTCACGGGGCAATGTATACGCTTCTACAACAAACTACCAGAGGAAATCTTAAATATGACGGACAGAAAGTTTAAGATTCACATTAAAAAACAACTTTGTAAGAAAGCCTATTATAAAGTAAACGATTATTTGAATGACAAAGATGCCTGGTACTAATGTTAACCAGCTTCGCAAAATCTTTATTAATTGTATGCAAACTTGATTTTTAAAAGATGTGTTGCGTGAAGTTTGTTGCGCCGTTTCTTCTTCACAGCGCTAACACCTAGGAAGCGGTAGTCGATAAAAAAAATGACGTGTATAAATGTACCAAGTGTACTCATATGCAATAAATGATTTTGACTTTGACTTTGATACGACCGTCTTTGTACACTTTCCATAAATGTGTACCTAATTTGATATACTTAATCTCAGGATCTCCATCCATAGTCCAGACAGCCAGCTTTGATATCACTTAAATCGATCCCCAGTGGGAGATCCAGAGTCCAAAATGACCTTATATGTATGAAAAATTCCCCCGTATCCATCATTTTTGCATAGGAAACAATAATTATCAAGTTTTATTACACTGCGCACGCGCAAACACACAGAATTCAATGACATCTGTCAAAAGCTCGAAATGACACTCTCCCGTCCCAGTGATAGAACATAACTTGTAGTACTACGGCGGTGGTGCCCTTATAGTTTGTAAGTAATGTGTACGAGTGCGTCCGGAACGAGTCGTACAGGAGGCAACATTTTGAGAATGAGTTGTTTTGGCAAGTAGGTGGCTGTAACAGTGTCTTGGCCTTTCCTCTGTCAGTTTTGGCTGTGAAATTGTATAAATTATATAAAATTGCTACTAGAAATAGATAGTTATAAAATAGAATACTTATAGAGCGACATAGTCGTGTTTATGAGAAAGCTCTTTAATAAAAATTAATGTGTATCGTATTGTGCAGCGGGTGTGGGGGCTGTGGGGGCGCCCCCCGGGGCGGGTGGGGGGCGGGGGCGGGGGCGCCACCCGCTGGTGTGCCGGCCCGACCCCGCGCACCTGCACGCCGTGCTGCCCGCGCTGCACGCGCTCTGCGCAGACATCGAGCCGCTCACGGGGTCAGTGCGCATACACGACGTCTATACTAATGCCGTGTGGTTTCCGGTAGAGTAGAATAGGACCACTCCAACTCTTCCCGTGGATGTCGTACAAGGCGACTGAGGGAATACATTATAAAACATCAATCAGGCCTCCCCAACCCGTCTGGCCAGCGCGGGGAGTGTAGGCCGAATCCTCCGTCTGTCTCCGGCAGACGAGAGAGGGTTGTGCTCCTGCAGTGGAGACAAAAATAACCTGATGATGATATCTATACTATACTAATAGTATAAAGAGGTAAAGTTTGTGAGGTTGTAGCGGGTAATCTCCGCAACTACTGAACCGATTTTGAAAATTCTTTTACCAGTAGAAAGCCTTATTATTTGTGAGTGACGGAGGCTATACATTAACCCGAAAAATGAAAAGACTTTCGCGGTAGTCGGATTTGCAAAGCAAGTCGGAGAAAAAACGGTCGAACGGAAATGTTTCTTACGAACGCCGCCTTAACTATGCGAGGTATATGATCGAGTTCTAGAGCTTGATAATGCCTACAAAAAAGTCAGCGACAGCATATGTCTGACTTATATATTTAAGTTCACAAAATGTAACTTTTTATATTTTAAAAATGTTTATTGGTCGTGTTTATTGGTTGTATGTGCATGTGTGCGTGGCTGCGACCACGCAATAAACCAGTGCGAATCAAACAAGCTATCGTATCACTGGTGTCCCTCGCTCACCTATATAACAATCAACAATTATGAATTCTTATCAAAATAAGTAAATTTTTTGTATCACAGCACTCGGTACTATCAGAGGGTTGTGCTGCCGCAGTGGAGACGAAAATAACATGATGATGATGATAATGGAGACTCTGGCTGTTAAATAGAGTTGTTCGTTATACAGGGGAGGCGAGTGTTCGCTGCGCGCGTTCTTGTCGGACTACGTGCGGTCGGGGGAGACCGAGCGGCTCGCGCGCGCCGCGCGGGCCGCCATAGAGGGCGCCATGCGCGCGCCCGGCGCCTGGCGCGAGCGGCTCGCCGTGCCGCCCGCCGGGACCGCGGGGTACGTACTGCGTACTGCATACTAGGTCAACTCACTCCGGCAAGTCGGAGTATTTACTGCAAACTTAGGAAACTCACTCTGGCAAGTTCATTTTAAACCTGGAATGCATTATGTTTAACGTACATTCCCGCCTCCTCACCATTCTCCCCCCGCAACTCCTCTAAGCGAGGATCAACGGAGGTACCTGCAAAGACACCTACCAGTGAAGGTAGGGCAAGTCCCAGGTCATGAATTTAATTTAAGTTTAACGTACAGTCTGTTTTCAAAATCATTCCTTCTGGTGTTTGGCGAGGTGTTTTTCAGTGATGCACCGTAGGGAGAAAACTTGATCCGAACATTGCAGTAAAACAGTAAACAATACGATTTAATCAAATGTTGGCAGTACCGTTTCTTACGCACTGGTTCAAACACATACCAGTGAAGGTAGTCGAATCCCTGGGGCTGATTCTACGCTACCTTGGGCCCCAGGTATATTAAATTAAAGAAGTAATAATAATAAATAATAAATAAATATCTCAGACATTTACACCAGTTATCCAGTCCCAAACTAGGCAAAGCCTGTGGTATGGTGACTAGATAACGGATAGACATACTTAAATAAATATATAAACATCCAAGACTTGGGTACAAACATGCATATTCATCATACGAATATTTGCCCCTAGCGGGTTCGAACCCGCAACCTCCGGCGTGGCAGTCCGAGAGCTACCCGTTCCGCCTCTCATTAATGTCCATTTCCATTTCAGTTGTTTGCTTTTTGTATATATATCTTCCAGCTTCCAGCCGGTATACCTTAAGTACTTCTAAATAAGACTATTTACTACTTAAATTCACCCACCGTAACCAAACTCCTTTACTTGAAATTGCAGACCAAGGGCTATCTACCACTGCAACCATAAACGAGTTCCTCCACGGAGGTCGACATGTAAAGAGGCGAAGTAGGAAAAGAGGTCCCATTTCCCCTGGAGCAAATAATTTTGTAATTTATTTAATTTTTCATAACAATTCCTCCAACTCATAATGCAATTAGTACATAAAGTATCTCAGAAACTACCATGAGGATGGATGTGTGTGTGCGGACGAGTATCGCCTAAATGACGCTCTACGTACGTCAGTGCAGTTGACCCGGTGGACTGTTGCAGGGCTGGTGCGGGCGGTCGGGGCCGCAAGTGCGTGGTGTTTTCATGCTGCGTGTCGGGCTGGCAGGCCGCGGCGGAGGCGGCGCGGGCCGCGCGGCGGTGCGGGCCGTGCGCCGGCGCGGAGGCCTCGCGCGCCGCGCACCACGCCATCGCCGCGCTAGGTAACCAGGCCGGGTCCGACTGGATGCGGCGAGCGGACGCCCGGGTGCAGTGGCGTTCATTAGGGGAAGGCCTATCTACACTAATATTATAATAATAATAAATATTCAATAAATATTTCAGACACTCACACCAATTATCCAGTCCCAAACAAGGCAGAGCCTGTGATATGTTGCTGGATAACGGATAAACATACTTAAATAAATATATAAACAACCAAGACCTGGGTACAAACATTCATATTCATCATACGAACATTTGCCCCTAGCGGGATTCGAACCCGCAACCTCCGGCGTGGCAGTCCGAGAGCTACCCGTTCCGCCACGGAGGTCGCATAAAGAGGAAAGAATTGTACGAATAAATTCAAAACTACTGGACCGATTTCAAAAATTCTTTCACCATTAGAATGCTACATTATCCCTGAGTAGCATAGGCTATATTTATTACTATAAAAAAATACCGATCCCTACTAAAACTTCAATAATGTAACCCAAGGTGTAAATTTTTTGCCATTAAATGTCTTTTATCGCATGCATCGTTCTACAATATACTTGGAGCGGGAGCGGGAGTACCCGTGGAAGTGGGAGTGGGAAGGGGGGGGGGGAGGGGGAGCGGAGCGGATTCTGTAGTCCACTCGAGCGGAGCCGCGGGCACAGCCAGTGTTTAATAGTATTGTTTGCCTGTATTTCCCAGCGACGCACTGCCGCGCGGCGCACGCGCGCCTCAGCCCCGGCGGGGGCGCTGGAGGGGCGGGCGGAGCCCCGCGCGCCGCGAAGTGGCTGGCCGATGACGACATCGTGCGGTTCTTACAAGCGCTGCCCAACTGGAAGCTCGCCACCCACGACGCGCTAGATACCAAGGGACAGCTGCAGTCGCAGGTAACCTGTTTAAATTTGAAGCCTTTATTGCACTGAATATATTTACTAACCAAAATATTGACTTTTAGTCTGAATTAAATATACAAATTCATTCATATATTCATTTATTCGGACGTAAATCGTAAACGGACGTCCGTTCGTTCATTCCATACATTCATTCCATTCATTGACGACCTCTGTGGCGGAACGGGGTAGCTCTCGGACTGCCACGCCGGAGGTTGCAGGTTCGAATCCCACTAGAATATTCGTATGATGAATTTGAATGTTTGTACCCAAGTCTTGGATGTTTATGTATTTATTTAAGTATGTGTTTCCGTTATCTAGTAACCATACCACAGTTTCTGCCAAATTTGGGACTGGATGATTGGTGTGAATGTCCGACATATTTATTTATTTTATTCATTTTTTTCATTCATTCATTCGCTCACGCATTCATTTGCTGGTTCATGTTACAAAATAAATTAATACTTAAAATTTAATCATACACATCAGTCTCCTGAGTCAGTGTGTCCTTTGACATTATAGCTTCCTACCTTCTCTAGCTTCTTCAATTTTTCCCTTTGCTTGGCCAGTCTCGTCCATAGTGGGCCTACCACTAATTGTTTTATGTCATCTGTCCACCTTTTACCTTGCCATGCTCTTTTTCTGTCCTGGGGTCCAATCTGTTATGTTTTGGTCAATTTTTAAGACTAATAATAAATAATAATAAATATATCAGACATTCATACCAATTATCCAGTCCCAAACTAGGCAGAGACTGTGGTATGGTTACTAGATAACGGTTAGACATACTTAAATAAATATATAAACATCCAAGACTTGGGTACAAACATTCATAATCATCAACATTTGCCCCTAGCGGGATTCGACCCCGCAACCTCCGGCGTGGCAGTCCGAGAGCTACCCGTTCCGCCTCTCATTAATGTCCATTTCCATTTCAGTTGTTTGCTTTTTGTATATATATCTTCCAGCTTCCAGCCGGTATACCTTAAGTACTTCTAAATAAGACTATTTACTACTTAAATTCACCCACCGTAACCAAACTCCTTTACTTGAAATTGCAGACCAAGGGCTATCTACCACTGCAACCATGAGTGGGTGGCAGGGGGTGGTCATGGAGAAAAGGCTGGACATACATACACACACTTTCCTTTTATATCATCATCATCAGGTTATTTTGTCTCCACTGCAGGAGCACAACCTTCTCTCATCTGCCGGAGACAGACGGAGGATTTGGCCTACACTCCCCGCGGGGGCCAGACGGGTTGGGGAGGCCTGATTGATGTTTTATAATGTATTCTCTCAGTCGCCTTGTACGACATCCACGGGAAGAGGTGGAGTGGTCCTATTCTACTCTACCGGAAACCACACGGTTCCTTTTATATATATATAGATAGAATGTTTCTATAAGATAATCTCTATCATAATTTTTTTGTCAGGAGCTGAAGCAAGCCTACGAGCGGGAGGCTGAGATCCTGGGCTCCAGCCTGGGGGACGGCGCCGTCACGCGGTCGGAGATCATCGCCGACGTGGGCGTGCTGGTAGACCTGGCCGTGCTTACCGAGTCTATGGTGAGAACAACGATCTCTATGTACTACCACTGTTCCACGCAAGTAGCCACAACTCTTTCACATTCACAATGAAACTTGTACAGTTACTACTCAGAACATTTAATTATTTACTAATTATTTAACCGTAGCGTCAATATTTAGTAATAATTTAAGAAAAAAGGAACGCTCCATCTAGTAGTACATAGAGATCGTTGGTGAGTCATATTTATGTTCAATGTATACTTAGAAATTTTAACCTTTAATAATAACCTGACGATAATGGGCTCGATTCTGAAGACACAATGTTAAAATTTGACAGCACTAAAGCTGTTGCTATCCTTGTCACACAGTATTATGAAGATAAAGACGAAACCAATTTTAGCGCTGTCAAATTTTAAATGTGTGCCTTCAGAATCGGGTCCAATGTCTATTTATTTTGTTAAAATTTGGTGAGAAAATAATGTCAAGTTTACTCACTTAACCACCCGCAAAGTTTTTAAATTGGTAAGTATTTTGTATCAATAGGAAAAAAACTAGAGATAGGATTTTTAAAGTAATTTGGCTATGGGGGGTCTAAGGTATCAGTTCATTTTGAAAATTGGGTCTCTTGGCCAAAATAGTTTGGGAATCCGTGCTCTAAACAATGTGAAATTCTGTGATTTATATTATTTTTTCGCAGGACTGGCTAAGTGCAAACATAAGGACAATCCCGTCCATCGTGAGCGCCCCCTCTCCCGGCGGGGGCGCCGGAGTCAAGCTCTCGGACAAGTTTATAAACGACATCTCGTCCGCCGCTATGATCTTCGACGAGATCTCGCATAAGTGTCTACTGCTACTACATCTAGAGGTATTTTGACATAATATAAGACCAGCACTAAAATTAGTTTCGCCTTTATCTCCATAAATACTGTGAGACAGGGATAGCAACAGTGAGGATCATTATTGCTATAAATAGCAGAGCATTTTATTTTTTTATTTTATTAAACTCCATCGAGAAATCACTTATTATTAAAGTTTATTTAACGCAACTTTTCAAAACGCGCGCGCTTTTTATGTCGACGTAACTTGTTACAACCCGTGCGTGATGTTCTCGCCCGCCCGCTCAGTTGACAACACGTGCGGTTACTTCCGTTTATGGAGCTATTTCACTGAAATTGCTGTATCTTTGTCATTTTTGATCCGATTTAAAAAAAAATCACAATATTTATTTGGTTTTAATATCTGCATACCTAACAAAAAAAACGTGACTGCTTCTAATTATAGTGCTCTCTAAGTTAACGCTGTGCCTTACTATAGAAAAGTAGTAGAGCTTAGAGGGAGCAGAGAATAACTCTGTAGCCACAACCAAAGCCGCGGGCACAACTTAGTATTCAAACTAGTATACTAGGAAAGCAAGCCGTGCATGCCATCAGGTCTTGATTGTTGTGTACAGATGCGCATCGCGTGCTTCCACTACCTGGGGCAGGAGGAGCGCGGGGTCGGCGCGGGCGCGGGGGCGGAGGGCGAGGCGGCGGGCGGGGCGGCGCAGCTGGCGCATGCGCTGTTGTCGTTTCACGAGCAGGCCTCCAACGTGCTGGCTCGCAGCAGGCTCGCTGTAAGTATTTGTTTTCTGTAATGAACATTCTGTAGACCTGGATGTGTTTTACTTAAAATATCATCTTTTCAAAAGGCAATTTCTTGAAGCAATCAAGACTTCAGCGTTAGTGCATTGATTGTAAACACAAGCACACACACACACACACACACACACACACACACACACACACACACACACACACACACACACACACACACACACACACACACACACACACACACACCCCTACACACTCCAACACACCCCTACACGCATGCACACACAGTAGTTTTGTATTATTTGATATCTTATGTTTTTTATAACTGTAGATGTTTAGTTTACTTAGTATTTATGCTGTAATCAATGATATTTCATACCATTGACATCACATCTTGCGCGCTGTTAACGGGACGGCAAAAGTGTGCCTTATGGAGATGTCAGCACACTTTTTCTTAGTCGTGTTTTGATCGCAAGGCTGTAACGATGCCGAATTGTCATTAAAAGTGCCAAAAATTATACCTTAGCGCAAAAAAAGACAGCACGAAAATAGTGTAAGGAATGTAGTAAAATAATTGGATTTTGCAATAATTATCTAAAATTAGTAAAGGTACCATAGTTTTTTCGACTGCTGTTGTCATATACTTAATGCTGATCGTGTATTTCCAGTACATCCTGAACGGCGTGGGCGAGATGATGTCCGCGGCCGTCGTGTGGCGGTGGCAGGAGTGCGGGCGGGGCGCGGGCGGGGCGGGCGCGGGGCCGGGGGCGGGGGCGGGGGTCGCGGGGGGCGAGGCCGGCGCGGGCGCGGGCGCGCGCCTGGCCACGCTGAGGCACTGCCTGGCCGCGCTGCAGCTGCCTCACTCCGGCCTGCATCGCGCGCATACATACTTACATCTGCTGTCTTGCTCTCCAGAGGTGAGCTCTCCAACTCTGAATATGATATTAAACGTTTTTTTTTATTACTGATGGATTTACTCTTGACCTCCGTCTCACCTGATGGTAAGTGAAGATGAGGCCTAACCGTGGGTTCAAACCCCGCCCGTACCAATGAGTTTTACGAAACTTAAGTACGGTTTATTTATAATACCACAGGCTTTTCGGTGAAGGAAAACATCGTAAGGAAACCTGCATACGCCGAAGAAGAAATTCTGAGGCATATGTGAAGTCCACCCAATCGGCTTGGGGCACCGTCGGTGGTCAGGGGTTTGGCACAAAAGATCCTGAAGGGTCGAAGTGTCGCCAGGTCTTCCTGCCCCCCTAAGAAGATAAGATAAGGTGGAGTGCACTCACCTAGAAGATTATTCACTCTTCCTTTAAAAAGATCTAAATTCTACTTGTACGCAAATACCCTAGCTGCCTGGCAAAGTATTGCTAGTCTAATAGAATGCGTCATTTTGCATACAGTTCATTGGGGGATTTGCCATAATCACCACGCTTGGCAGGCGGATTGGTGATCGCAGTAATGATCTTAATTATACACAGAAGAACGCTCACGACAATCCTTTAGTCGCCTTGACGACACCCACGGAAAGACTGGGGGTGTAACTATTCTAAGCCGGGAACTACACAGCTTGCCTTTGGTATATAGAATACTAGCTGTTGCCCGCGACTTCGTCCGCGTGGACAATTTAACATTACAAATGATTATGTACTAGCTTTTGCCGGCGACTTCGTCCGCGTAGGTTTCGATATTTAAACATCTTGAATTCAAAATCAAAATATTTATTTTCAAAATTGGAATACATTATTCTCTTTTTGACGTCAAAATCTGCCTAAAACTACTCCACTTCCACCTGTATAAATTTCCACCTGTAAAAATTTCAAAATAGATATCGTTTTTGGTTTCCCGTAGGAATGAGAGCTTTTTCGGGATAAAAACTATCCTATGTCCTATTCCAGGACCTAACCTATGTGTGCCAAAGCATGACTGAGCAACAAAGGTCAAAACTTTCACATTTATAATATTAGTAGGATTATAATCCTAGCTAATCGTGGTACCTCAACAAGGCGGCGATGTTGTTCGCAACACATCACGTCAAGGGGTATCACGGGGCGAACAGCGGGCGAAGGAAAGCCGCTTGGCGACATTAGATCGCGCAAAGTGGCGATACATCGTCTCTGCCTACCCCTCTGGGACCAAGGCGTGAGCATTATAATAAATAATAAATATGTCAGACACTCACACCAATTATCCAGTCCCAAACTAGGCAGAGCCTGTGGTATGGTTACTAGATAACGGATACACATACTTAAATAAATATATAAACATCCAAGACTTGGGTACAAACATTCATATTCATCATACGAACATTTGCGTCTAGCGGGATTCGAACCCGCAACCTCCGACGTGGCCCTCCGAGAGCTACCCCGTTCCGCCACGGAGGTCGTCAATATATATATATATATATGATTATATATAGGATTTATTTATGTCAACAGGAAATAATAGCATCAGTTCAAGAGAAAGGCGCCCAGTTCTCTGAGCTGGAGTATCTGAACGCGTTCAAAGTGATCGGCGCGCGGCGGGGGGTGCCCCCCGCGGACATGCGCGCGCACCTCAAGCAGCTGTCCGCCGCCCTGGGGCACGTCGGGGTCACCGTCTGAACGTCACGTTATATATCGTACATGAAATCATAAACAGTCATAACTCAAAAAACATGTTTTGAGATGTTGGTCTCTATGTACTACCAGATGGAGCATTCCAAACTATCGCTTTATTCCACGCAAGTAGCCACAACTCTTTCACATTCACAATGAAACTTGTGCAGTTACTACTCAGAACATTTAATTATTACTAAATATTGACGCTATGGTTAAATAATATCAATATTTAGTAAATAATTAAATGTCCTGAGTAGTAACTGCACAAGTTTGATTGTGAATGTGAAAGAGTTGTGGCTACTTGCGTGGAACAGAGCGATTGTTTGGAACGCTCCATCTAGTAGTACATAGAGATCGTTGTTTGAGACAAAAAAATATCGATGTCACGTGATCAACTTTAAACGTTAATATCTCGGAAACGTGACGCTTCACGGGGTCTGATTCTATTATGTTTTCTGTTTGCATTTATGTCAGCTATCGAGTTATATAGTTTTATTGCGTGGCCGCCATTTTTTTTTAAATGTCGGTGTGCAACTATTCCAGGCTTCATACAAAAATCTTCAATCCCCTTTTAAAAAATAATATAAATAAAACGGCTAAAAAAAGTACGCAATTTTGACTTCTTTACTATGGTTATCTTTTTACATAATAAAGATTTTTTCAAAGATAGAGGAAATCGAGTAAATTTTTCTGTTTTTTTTTGGTATTAATAACTCAACACTGCATATTTTGAGTTATGACGATCTATAGTTTCATGTACGATATTTTATTTATTGTGCTTATAAGCGAAGACATTCTGATAGATCAAATTATTTAGTAAATATGTATATAAAAGTAAGAATTAAATGCATTTTTATTGAAGTGTTCTTTTATTAATTTATACTTTCACATGCATTCAAAATTTGTTTTACTCGACTGCTACATATGCAGTTTTTTTTTCGGCAGATTACTAAGAGTGAAAGATGGATAGTTGTGGTAATTATTTTGTTCTTGTACCTCATCTAGAGTCCCATTTTGTAGTTTATTAAGTAACTAGCTGTTGCCCGCGACTTCGTCCGCGTGGACAACTTAACATTACACATTCTTATGTATCACGTGTTACTAAATCCTAAAAGAAATCTATTAATCTGGTTATGCATTTAAAATATTAATATACATAAAAAACATACTATCCAATTGAGAACCTCCTTTTTTGAAGTCGGGTAAAAATTTGTGTTTTGGCGGCGGTTTCGCCCGTTGGACCACAGTTTTTTAGGTTTCCGTAGCTAAATGGCAAAAAACGGAACCCTTATGGATTCGTCATGTCTTTCTGTCTGTCCGTGGGTATGCCACAGCCACTTTATTCCGAAACTATAAGAACTTACTATTGAAACTTGGTAAGTGGATGTATTCTGTGAACCGCATTAAGATTTTCACACAAAAATAGAAAAAAAAAACACTAAATTTTGGGGGTCCCCATACTTAGAATTGAAACTCAAAACTCAACTTTTTCATCAAACCCATACGTGTGGATAGGTCTTCAAAAATGATATTGAGGTTTCTAATATCATTTTTTTCTAAACTGAATAGTTTGCGCGAGAGGCACTTCCAAAGTGGTAAAATGTGCCCCCCCTCCCCCCTGTAAGAGAATGATAAAACTAAAAAAAATAATTGATGTACATTGCCATGCAAACTTCCACCGAAAATTGGTTTGAAAGAGATCTAGTAAGTAGTTTTTTTTAATACGTCATAAATCGTAAACCACAATACTATTATTAAAACATCGATCAAAGTTACAACGAACTACAATAACTTTTAGATTATGTTACTTGCTGCTACGGAACCCTTCATGGGCGAGTCCGACTCGCACCTGGCCGCTTTTTTTTAAATAAAGTTGACATTTACATTTATCATGAATTAAAAGATTATCATATAATCAATAAAAAAATATATATTTTAATATTGTGCAAATTATGTGATATTTCCTTCCCCCCCCCCCCCCTCCAATTTGTCCTTTCCATACCCTTTCTTTCTTTCCTTCTCCATCCCCTTCCCACAACGTTGAAAACCCTTTCCCCCACCCCTTCCCTCTCCCTACTCCTACCTCTCCCCCTTCCCTTAACCCACCCCTTCCTACACCCTTTATTTACCACTGCCCCCTCATCTTTCCTCTCTTACCCTAATCCCTCTATTCTTTTCCATCCGAGTTCCTTCCCCTCCTATTCCCTTCCTATGTTGCATATCCAATTAACTGTACAACAAAATGTCTGTCAAACTTCTGGACATGCCTTCCCCAATGAATGCCACAACGCCCTACAGATCCAGCCGCTTCCGGCCACCATCTTCAGGTCGTCCATACACCTGGCGGCAGGGCGTCCCACCCTGCGCGTGGGACGTCGCGTCCCACTCTAGAACCCGTCTGCCCCAACGGCCGTTCGGTACTACGACAGATGTGACCTGCCATTTCAGCTTACTAGTTCTTTCGGCTATGTCGGTCACCTTCGTTATTCATAGGATCTCCTCATTACGAATCATATCCCTCATAGAGACCCCGAGCATTGCCCTCTCTATAGCTCGCAGAGCCACTTGATTCTTGTGGATCAGGCCCACCAGCAGTGTCACGTCTCCGCGCTGTAATCATGACAGGTAGGACGCACTGATTAAAGATTTTTGTCTTTAAACATTGTGGAATAGGTGACGTAAAGACTTGACGCAGTTTTCCGAATACTGCCCACCCTAACTGGATTCTTCTGTCAGCTTTTGAAATTGATCCTACCCAACTATATTGTCTGTCCTAGGCAGACGTACTCCTGAACAGCTTCGATATTGACATTGTCGACGATCACCGGTCTAATACAGGGCCACTAATTATCGAATAGCGAACTTTTTGTATCGAGACTTGTGGAAATACCTGAAATACATCAGCTAAAATAAATCTATAAATGAGCTTTAAAACATCTCTGTCACTTTCTGTCAAGTTCTTGCTTCGACCAGTAATGTTGAACTACACTTTCATACAAATGATATGAAATGAGAGGTCAACTTGTATATCAGCTTCCTGACATTTTATTGAGATATGACTTATACCAGTATGAGGCCCGAACTCAAAGCTATTAAACAGTGAAAACGCCGTCAAATTCTGTTCAGCAGTTTCCAAGATTAGCCCGTACATACATACATACATACAGACAGATAAGAAATTTTTTAATTATATTTTTGGACTCTACTGGTCTTCAGTAACGTCCGGGCAGTGACATTTTTTTTTAACTTCAATGTACAGATTCGCTTTTCTTTTGTTTTTTCTACTCTTTTATTATATGTATAGATTTATTGCCAGATTTTTAATGTATTTTTTTTTAGCCTGTATTCGTACATTATAGCAAATATTTTAGTCGAATGTATGACCATTAGATTAAGCTGTATCGACTTGCATACTTTTGCCTTAATATAATGGATGCAGTTTTAAAAAGCTTCGTTTTGTTTGAAATATTTTGAAGTATGGCAAACAAGTATTTCTTGATTCTCGCCATAGCATTTATTCTCAAATAATAAACAATTAATTGATAGTAAAAACCATAATAAATAATGGCGGATTCAGACCTCGCTGAACTACGTAAACAGTGCATAACTAGTCTGTACGTTTGCGCTGACAACGTCTCAAAATACTTGGAAGACGAGAAGGAAGCGGAGTTTGAGCAACTTAAAACGTACGTGGAAAGTTACTGCGTGCTGGAAGCCCAGCAGGAAGTCGCCATACATGCCTTGGAGAGGGCGAAAGTAAGTTGTGAAAGTTATAACCTAAATTTAATTCTAACCTAAATAAATACATTCATAATGCTTACGCCTTCATCCCAGAGGGTTAGGCAGAGACGATGTATCGCAACTATGCGCGATCCTGACACACCTCACTCCATCTATCAAACTCTAACCGTTCTAAACTGAAGCTTGGGTCAGAGTGAATAAAGAAAAAGTGGCTAAACTTTATTGTTTACTTTTGATTGTCTCGTTGGCCTAGGGTTTTTGAGGTCGTGGGTCCGATTCCCACTGGGGACAGACAACTTGTACAATTCGGTTCTGGTTTGGATGTTATATTTGTAATTTGCTAATCGTCATTTAATTCCCATAGCACTGGAGAGAATCTTAGTTTGGGATTAGAAATGTGAATGAATATGTAATATATTTATTTATACCAATTATTTTGGTCAACCACTTAGTCTCCGAGTAACAAAAATTTAAGTTGGGTTAGGTTATCTTGAAATATAAAAAATAGGTGTAGAGCATGTTAGGTTGCTGTAGAGTGTAAACATACAAACCACTAGAGGGTGCTTTGTCAGTGGCTGGGGCCATGCAGAATCAGGCTGCAGCAAACGGAGCTATGGGAGTCTTCGAAAGTGCCAAAACATAGCCTTGCATAAATATAATAGCACCCACTATTTATATATTATTACCATTACTATGGGAATAAGCAGAAAAATTTCTGGTATGCCTATATCTGAACTTGTATATTTAAGTCTTTGAATTGTCACTTCTAACACTGGTTTTTATAGAACTTGTCTACCTAGTCTGTTTTTAAAAGTGTTCACTGAGGGGGCCACGATAATGTCCTGCCGTAACGGTTCCATGTGTTCATGATTCTGTTATTGAGCAAAGGTGTTAGATTGAGTTGTCAACAATTTCATGTCATTTTTGTGCCTTGCTCTGTGCATGGAACTGAGCTTGAAGATGGATTTCAGCTCAGGACAGTCATATATTTTCATGTGATACTTATATGAAGTGATTCTTGTGTTCTCACTTTGTAACTAAGACAAACATTTCCCAGTTTATTCGAGAAATAAGAATTAACAATTATTTTTATCTGATCAGAGAGAAACAGATACAAACAATGTGGAGACACTGGAGGAGCGCTTTGCAGGGCAACTGAGCAGTCTGGCCGGCAAGAGGCTTCACATTGACCGCCACCCATACATGCTGGAGCTGAACAAGCGCATCCAGAAGGGAGTGCAGAGCACTAGGCGTGCGTGACATCTAATTATTATTTTTCCATTACCTACTATTTATTTATTTTATTTTAAATGAAAAGGCAACTTATAGCTGGTGCTTCCAAATCAGTAGTCATCTTGATTATGTACTTTTAAGAATTTTTTTTTAGTCTGTTCTTAAGTACTTGTGTAAGGTCAAGGCAGGGAGCTCCACCTGGGGCTCTTTACAACTCCATCTGTAGAGTTAATATGTTTCTCATCTGTCAGTAAAGTTGTAATGGCGTTCTAGATCTTTTATTAAAGCTGTAACTGAGTTACTGTCACTATTTGTCCCAAGACAATGTACTAATTACTATCAATTATTTTTCCAATTTCTTGCCCAAGCATTTCTATGTAGATTCTATAATTTATTTTATAATGAAATCGATCAATTGTGTAGAAAAATATCTCATAGATCGACTTGCTACTTCATGTTGGGGTTTTTGGCCCTGGTTTACAAAAAAAACTTAAAAGTAAGCAATTTTTCAACACAATAGTGAATTGTTCAAGCAAAAAAGAAACCATTGGTGTTGCTAATGAGAATGTTTGAAAGCATTCCCATAAAGTTTGGGGGTAGTATCTCATTTCAATATTTCCTGTTTCAGAAAACTTGGATGAATCAGATCTGGCTATTACAGAATCACATGAGCAATATGTAAGTACCAACTAGCTTTCATTATCCTATTTCTAATCCAAATTGCTTCCGAAATGTTGCAGTCGTTGTTGTGGTGTTACATAGAACGAAATAAGGTGACATTTCTTCATCAATTTAATTATCCTAATGGGAATAGTAGGCGAATTGTTGGTATGCCTATATCTGAACCGATGTATTTACTCGTAAGTCTTCGAAGTCTTACATGAAGAGAATCCAAAGACATTCTAACAAGCTGGCATCAGAATGAATGAGGACAAAACAACTTTCCAGAGACTAAAGAGAAGAGCGCCACAAGACCTGCTTAATAGATGAGCAAATAAATAATATATGGATACGTCAATGGGCGTATACCATCCAAGACCAATAAACAATCATAACCTCTCGCTAAATGTCCTATAGACAGATTGCTGGAAAATAAGGAACAAAAAAAAATCTTCGAATTATCACTTGTAACACTGGTTTTTGAAGAACTTGTCTAGTCTGTTTTAAAAGTGTTCACTGAGGGGGCTCTATAGTGTCCTTCAGTAACTTGTCCCTGTTGTTGGGTGTGTTATGAGAAGGTGTCAACGACATCAGTCATGTCATTTTTGTACCTTGCTCTGTGATGGAACTGAGGTTAAATATGGATTTCAGGTCAGGATGTTCATATTTGTCAGTCAGAATTTTTCTAAGTCACGATTGCTTCGTTCCTGGAGGGCAATTTTAAAATGCGCAGTCTTTTGTTCGCAGTGTTTCTTCTTTAGACAGCAGGGGTTTCAATTGCTTTTCTCTGGACACTTTCCAATAAATCAATGTTCTTCACAAAGCATGGGTTCCAGATTTGGAATGCTTACTCAAGAAGATGCCTTACATACGTTATTGTACCATTAAACACTATTTGCAGGTTGATCCAATAACGAAGAGACCAATAGTAGATCCGGTGAAGAATAAAATCTGTGGTCACATCTACGAGAAAGAGTCTATCATTAATCTGATAAGTATGAAGGACAGGACAAGGTGTCCAGGTAAATATAGATCTTGCTTTTAGAATACATTTGTTGTCTAGCTGTGTCCGCGGCTCTGCTCGCGTGGACTACACGATTATTTACAGACTCCGGCTCCACTCCCACTTTCCCACGACCACTATAACTCCAAATGTAGTTCTTAATGCATGAATCATACCAGCCTGTAGCAAAAGTTATTTAATAATTAAAAACGTAAACTTTCCGAGTCTGTACATTGAAATATCATTTTTGAATTTTTGTCTGTTAGCACGCATCACGTAAAAACTTCTCAACCGATTTTGTGGGACTTTTCACAGAAACAGGGCTGAATTCGGAGTAACATTGTCTTTATTTCATCGCAATCGTCTTACTCAATCAAAGCTTATGGGAATTTTTAGTTTTCAAATACATTAGTAGGTATGCAAACTATAATATATAACAAAGAAGTATAATTATAATGTTCGGTGCAATTATGATTGCGATGAATTAGGAATACGGTGGGGGTGGAAATTGCAGTGGGGAGGTGGCAGTGGGTGCGCGAGCGGGAAACAAATAAAAATAATTCTGTAGTCCACGCGAGCGGAGCCGCGGGCCTAACTAACCATGTGGTTCCCAACTTAGAATAGGGCCACATCCAATCTTCCCGTGGGTATTGTCAAGGCAACTAAGAGATTGCACCAGGAACAGGCAGCAGCGTTATCCTGTGTATATTAAGATCATTACTGGGCTCACCAATGTGCAAATCGTGGTGATTATGGCAAATCCCCCAATGGACAGCCCACCAAAAGTGGCATTCTATTGGGAAGGGTTCATCCAGCAGTGGACGTATATAGGCTGATGATGATGAAATTTTATTTTCACTCCAGTCTTGAATAATAATTATACTTAGATACTTACACCTCATACCATGAAGCAAAATAATTTTTCGTAACTCATAGTTTCACCTTCAAAGTTTTTCCTTCAGGATTGACACTAATGGGTTATTAAATTAGATAACAGATGATTTTAATGTGTATCTGTTATCTAATGTAATAACCAATTAGTGTGTATTATTATCTTTCTAATCCTTGTGGTAAAAATAATAGATTATAGAGATTTAGAATAATTTTATTTCAGCAGAAATCTATAACTATAACAATAATGCATTGATAATGATAAAAACCGTAAACATTCTCCCATTTCCAGTGGCTGGCTGCGGCAACAGAGAGCCGGTGCAAAAGCAGCATCTTTTCTCAGACGATGAGCTCAAGTTCCGCATGACCCTTACACAGCACTCCACTATGATCCAGGAACGCTCTATCATGGACCTCGATAACTCGCAGGATTGACATTACTAAACAAGTACATTCCTAAAATTAATTTAAGTATATTTTATACGTAGGTAATTGTCTGTGATGATCAGGGCTCGGAATTCTCATAGCATAAATTAAACGTCATACAGTTTTCACGTTTATCGAAATCAATCAAATGTATTTATTTACAAGAATAGGTCACATGTTAAACTGGTTGTCGTCAAAGTGTGGGTCCACTATAGCTACCTTACATTAGCATGCAAAGTCCAACGATCTCTATGCACTACTAGATTAAAGACGCTACGTTTAAATAATGTCAATATTTAGTAAATAATTAAATGTTCTGAGTAGTAACTGCACAAGTTTCAAAGTGAATGTGAAAGAGTTGTGGCTACTTGCGTGGAACAGAGCGATTGTTTGGAACGCGTCATCTAGTAGTACATAGAGATCGTTGGCAAAGTCACGTTTATTTTTGTTAAGTATGCAGATATTTAGCGCTAAAAAAACAATTATTTAAAATCTGATCAAAAATGACGAAGATACAGCAATTTCAGTGCAATAGTTCCAAAAAACGGAAGCGACCGGAAGTGACGTCATCCGACGCGTCGCGGGTGCACAGACCTACGTTTACTTGGACATTGTGCTATGAAATGTTTCGTCCTTGTCTGTCGTATTTCTTTTGGTGCTGATAATGTCGTCATACAAATATTGTATTGTGCCAAAATGCAAGAATCCTACCTTTACTACACCTGATAAACTCTTTTTAGTGTTCCGAGCGAATGAACTCCGAGCGGGAACAACGCGCGCGGGTGGCAACAAGTGACGTCGACATAAAAAGCGCGCGCGTTTTGAAAGGTTCCGTTAAATAAACTTTAATAACTTCGTCATTACTTGATGGATTTTTAAAATTGAAAAAATAAAATACTTTGCGATTACGCCTTAGTAATTAAAAATTAAAAATATTCTTATGTGGTTCATCCTTATTCATGCCGGTATCTATAAACGTGAAATCCATACGATATTAAATTTTTCCCATGAGAATTCCGACCGATGCGTGACTGATTAATATAAGTTGATTACAAACCATGCAGTTGCAGTTTCATTTTTCAAGATTCAGAACGTCTGACATCGCAGTGGGTAGAGATTGTAGAACGTATGATTAAGTTGTGACACAGATTACTTATAAGTGACTACGTTTGCCGTGTGGTTTCCGGTAGAGTAGAATAGGACCACTCCAACTCTTCCCGCGGATGTCGTACAAAGCGACTAAGGCAATACATTATAAAACATCAATGAGGCCTCCCCGACCCGTCTGGCCAGCGCGGGGAGTGTAGGCCAAATTCTCCGTCTGTCTCCGGCAGATGAGAGAGGGTTGTGCTCCTGCAGTGGAAACAAAAATAACCTGATTATGACGTAACGTACGGGTTCTGGAGTGGAGACCGCGGATCGGCACGCGCAGGGTAGGACCTGAAGAAGGTGGCCGGAAGCGACTGGATGCGGAGGGCAGAGGACCGGGTGTGGTGGCGTTCGTTGAGGAAGGCCTATGTCCAGCAGTAACCGTCTAAGGGCTGATACGATGATGATGATGATGACTACGTTACAGACACATCACTCCCTAGTACAACGAAAATACCTACACTTTTAAACACCCACTGTCAGACAATACGCAAAAATGTGCCTAAGGCGCTCGACTTATGTATTTGTAGTTGTAATAATATATACTCTTTGATGACAACAGGCTTTATTAAATTCAGACTTTACTTACATAGGTATTAATTCTTACATTTTATTGCGTAGTTACTCTACTTCCCCAGCCCTAGGCAAAAGCAACATTTACAAACAGCCCAGAAGTATAAGAACTATTGGAAACAACTTAGCGATGTTATTACCTACTTCGTACGGACGGGGCGAGAACCACGCGGTAGGTTCGATCGAGTGACAGGCCTGGTTCTGGGTTCTTTCATTTTAAGATCACCATACCGACTGACTTGAGAAAGCCGATTTGGTAGACTTCACATACGCCTTTGAACTTCTCCCTTGGTATATGCAGGTTTTCTTACGATGTTTTCCTTCGCCGAAAAGCCTGTATACACATAAGTCGTAGGTTGTACGTAAGCATATGGTTTCAAATAAGCACGCAGCAGAACCTTCTCAAACTTCGATGCTTTCAGTAAATTCATATTCTAAATCAACTTCATCTTAATAGTATAATAAACTTAAGATTGAAATGTGTAGTATTTCAATGACAACAAAGTAATTTACTTGTCCTTTCGGGTACTCTGAGGTTGACTGGAAGAGATCCCTAAGTCCGCCTTTGTAAACAATTTAATTCCTATTTTATTATTGTTGTGATTTTTGGTACAATAAAGCGTTTACATATATATATATATATATATAAATGTCGGCGAAATATTAAAAGAGGAGCTGATTTGGAGGCACAGTGTGTGTTCGGCGCGCCGTTCGGCTTTGTTCGGCGATCGTCGCGAGCACGCGCTGACGGAACGTCGGGTAGAACGGGCGCGGGCGCAGACTCGAGACTGTGTTCGCTCGATACGCGTGCGTACTCGGACGGATCGTCTGCCTTCTAAAATCGTTACTTGATGATATAGTGTAATTTCATGTAGTGTCATTTAAGCCAGTATACGTGTTAACTTTGTAAGGGCGTTAAACTCAATTTGGGAGCCCACAATTTCGGCGGAACCAGGAGCCTACGACATCAGAAGTGGGATCGAACCCCACGCCCTCAGAAGAGGGCTTATATATATATGTTATACAAATTGTTAAAAAATGCATTATTTTGCTTGGAATTGTCTATTCTATGTCCATAAGTAAAAATATATATACTTTAAAAAATATAAAGAAAATTTTATTATGCCGTGTGGTTCCCGGCTTAGAATAGGGCCACCCCAACCCAACTATCCTCTGTAACCCCCTAAGTTTTGGTAATAAACATTTTTGTATTTTTTTTGTACCCCAAATCTTCCCGTGGGTGTCGTCAAGATGACTAAGAGATTGCACCAGGGATATGCAGCAGCGTTCTGCTGCATATCCCTGGTGCAATCTCTTAGTCATCTTGATGCTGATGATGATGAAATTTTATTTTCACTCCACTCGTGACAAAGAATCTACACCTATATTTCATTCCAGATTAATAGTCCTATGAAAACAAACGCATTTGCGTCTCGAAAACAAAATACACAATAGATGGTGTTCCTAAGTGGACCGCAAAGTTTACTTGGTAATACAAACCTATTTTTGCTGCTGGTGACCCTTTCATGTATATGTTACAGAGACGTAAATAGCGTTGGTTTTCATAGGACTATTAATCTGGATTGAAATATAGATACTTCACCTCATACCATGAAGCAAAATAATTTTTCGTAGCTCATAGTTTCACCTCAAAGTGTTTTCCTTCAGGATTGACACTAATTGGTTATTAAATTAAATAACAGATGATTTTAATGTGCATCTGTTATCTAATTTAATAACCAATTAGTGTCAATCATGAAGGTAAAAACTTTGAGGTGAAACTATGAGCTACGAAAAATTATTTTGCTTCATGGTATGAGGTGAAGTAACTAAGCACAATAATGAAGAAATTTTCTTGCTATCTTTCTTATATTTCTAATCCTTGTGGTAAAAATAATAGATTATAGAGATTTAGAATAATTTTATTTCAGCAGAAATCTATAACTATAACAATAATGCATTGTTTTTATTTAATACATTGTCATCAAGATAACATTCCAATATTTAATGGCCGGATCTCCTACAACATATAACCGAAATAACAAGTTGTTATTCGATTTACAAACGGTTACTGTCTTAATAACACTTATACAGTTACAGGCTGTGTTAGAGTACACGGTTAGCCAAACGAGAGGGTGGATAGGCGGAACTTTGCGTAGTGATATTTAGTATTCTCTGCCATAGATGTGTATAAAGTAAGAGAGCTATTTCTGCCAACAAACTGTATTATACAGTTTGGCGGAGTTAATGTATATTTTTTAAGAGATGAATAAATGATTTTTTTAGTTTATTTTTTTTATTTTTTTCACTGCTTTCCAAATCTGCATTGCGACCGCGCACGTTTTTTTTAGCGAACGATGGAGCAAGGAGTTGCAGGGAATCTGGTCTTCCCTATCCAATATATGCCGGTGATTTACTTACTATATAGTGTTTTGTGTTTCATCATCATCATCATCAGGTTATTTTGGTCTCCACTGCAGGAGCACAACCTTCTCTCATCTGCCGGAGACAGACGGAGGATTTGGCCTACACTCCCCGCGCTGGCCAGACGGGTTGGGGAGGCCTGATTGATGTTTTATAATGTATTCCTTTAGCCGCCTTGTACGACATCCACTAATTTTTGTGTATAAATATAAGAAATATGTAGTGAACTCATTGACGTAACTTCCATCTTATGACGTAACTTCCATTTTTTAATATCAAAAATAAAACTTACTGATATTTAGTATTCTCTGCCACAGGTATGTATAAAGTAAGAGAGCAATTTCTGCCAACAAACTGTTTGGCGGAGTTATTATATTTTTCTGGAGATAATTTTTTTCTTTTATAATATATTTTGGTGTAATAAGTATTGTGATATACGGAAAGTCGCTTTGCGACATTGAATTGCGCAAAGTGGCGATACCTGCCTCTGCCTACCCCTCTGGGATCAAGGCGTGAGCATTATGTATGTATTGTATGTTTTTTTTGGTGTAGTTATTATCTACTAAGGAAGTCAAAGTCAAAATCATTTATTGCATATGAGTACACTTGGTACATTTATACATGTCATTTTTATCGACTACCGCTTCCTAGGTGTTAGCGCTGTGAAGAAGAAACGACGCAACAAACTTCACCCTAAGGGAGCTATATGTCAACATTTGGTAACCACGTCATCAGTTCATTTGGAATATATTCGATCATTATGGTATCTGACTTAAACCACGGGTTTTGATATATATCTTTTTTAAATAAGTACCTATAAGTTTTCCTAAAATTTGGCCTCTGAGCTGCACATACCTTTTTTATGGTTTTAACAGCTCAACATTTTTTTTTATGTTCATGAGTAAGTAACAATCTGTAAATGCCAACGAAATTAATAACCAAAAAATATATATCTCAAAAACTGTGAGATTTATTTATGAAACAGTCCCACGTATAAAACACCATTTTCCTTTGGCCAACCGCCTACCTAAAGGACGATCATGAGTATACAGGGGCATACAGGGATATCATGTTCGCTTATTGCAAAAAAGTCACTAACTGCAAAAGTAACCATAGGAATTTGTGACTTAGCTCATTGAAAGAAGTTCACTTTTGCTACATATGGTCATGCTTTGCAGTTAGTGATTAAAGCCCGTCACATACGCAGCTATATTTTAATATAAATTATAGCTCGGTATATTTCGATATATTTTCTATAATATCCTGGAGTGACCACACAAATAGCCATCCTAATTCCTACTAATATTATAAACGCGAAAGTTTGTAAGTATGGATAGATGTTTTTTACTCTTTCACGTAAAAACTACTGAATGGATTTTAATGAAACTTTACAATAATATAGCTTATACATCAGAATAACACATAGGCTACAATTTATAAAGATATTGTGTGATAATGTCATAATGTTAGTTCTTTTCTACGCCACGCTAATATAAGCTACTGGAAATACTAATCCTGCGCAGACGAAGTCGCGGGCACCAGCTAGTAATGTATATTTCTCTTAGTCACTTTGCGACGTTTGTCAGGATTGCGCAAAGTGGCGACGATACATGGTTTCTGCCTACCCCCGTGGGGCCAGGGCATGAGCAGTATGTATATAATTCACAGTATACTGTAATATATATTAATATATCAGTGACATGCATGCAAAATATAAAATATATATTACAGCATATTAATATATATTTATAACTACGTCTGTGACGGGCTTTATTATGTTTTAAAAGTATTCTAAATATTCTTTGTGAGTTGCATTTTCATACTATCAATTAAAAAATAATAATAAATGTCCAGCAGTGGACGTCTAAAGGCTGACATGATGATGATGATGATGAATAAATGACATATCTGAAAAACAGGCAAAGACTTACGAGGGTTATTTTGGCATTGTCACAACCCAGAATTACACAAAGGATTTTGAGTCTTAGGAGCACAGTTTTAAAACATCTTGGTACCATGATGAAAACATATTAAATTTACTTACCTATTAATATAAGTCTTGGTCCATAAAGCTACTTCAATAAAAAGTGCATAACAAGAATAAAATGTTTTACTCTATATTTCATTCCAGATTCATAGTCCTATGAAAACCAACGCTATTTACGTCTCGGTAACATATACATGAAAGGGTCACCAGCAGCAAAAACAGGTTTGTATTACCATGTAAACTTTGCAGTCCACTTAGGAACACCATCTATTGTGTATTTTGTTTTCGAGACGCAAATGCGTTTGTTTTCATAGGACTATTAATCTGGAATGAAATATAATAAACTATGTGAAGCTCAAAATATTTATATTATTTTACATTTGTGTGTCTCTAGTGAAAAATTATCTAACCTTAAATAAGTATGCTACTTTTCATGAGACCAAATAAATGATTTTTAATAATGTTCAAAAAGGCTGGGGTCCGCAGTGAGAAGAATAAAAGGAAGTGCATGAAAAGCTTGATGAATGTGAGCGAGGCTAGTGAGGTGTCAGAATCGCGCAAAGTGGCGATCCATCGTCTCTGCCTACCCCTCTGGGACCAAGGATACATGTATGTATGTAATAATGTTCTGAATGTTTTTTTCTTGAAAGTTCAATGGTTGTTACGGAATTTAATCAATAAATAGGTACCTATTTCATATTTACATACACTTGTCTAATACTAAACTAGGATATTTTCCTGTGCTCCGAAAATTAGACAAGGATAGAACAATTTACAAATATAACATTCAGACCGAGATAACTTCTATTAAACTTCGAACCCACGACCTCTGGCGCTCGAGTCGAATGACCAAGATATCTTATCTTTTAATAGGGGGCCAGGCACGCCCGGCGACACGTCGACCCTGTGGGATCTTTTGTGTCAGCCCCTTTGTCTATGCTGTGCTTCCGTCCCCCACAGTTCCCTGCATAAAATCTATTATACAGCTAAGGGTCAGAAGCCTGTAGTCCTTGGGTTCTGGATAAGCCACACCCAGGACACTCATTCGCCTTGCAGCTAGTGCATTGCATTCACACAGCAGGTGTTTCACCGTTTCGCTGTCCTCTCCGCAGGCTCTACAACTGACAGTCTCTGACAGTCCCATCTCATGCATGAGGTGCTTTACATCAAGGTAATGACCAAGATACATCAATTTGACATGAATATGAAGGTTACAACATAATACATTTAATTGCACAAACAAATACAGTTACAAGATTTGGCAGTTAAAATTAGTACCATTTAGGTGATCTTATTGCTTTATGCGACGTCTTCCAGATAAAAAATGTAAATCTAATGCTGAACTAACTTGAGGAGGAACTGTCTCCTAAGACAGGTTTATACCTAGTTTAGGAAGCAGGGATCCCTATCGCATGCCATATATACATAGTTATACATAAGTACGCACTGTAATCTGAAGCTATTTGAAATAAATTATTAATATTATTAAAAAAAAAAACATGAACCGTTCCCAAGAAAAAAAATCAGAACATTATTAAAGACAATTTATTTGGTCTCATGAAAATTAGCAAATTTTAAGTTAAATTATTTTTTTGCTGAACGCACAGATACACTCACGACTATTTTGAATATTTATAATCCGTATTCAAATGCATAAATTTTTTGTTTAGACACCTGATTAGTTAGGTGAAGCCTGCACAATGAACAAGTAAAGCAAACAATGGGCCCGATTCTGAAGGCACACATTTATAATTTGACAGCGCTAAAATTGGTTTCGTCTTTATCCTCATAATACTGTGTGACAAGGATAGCAACAGTTTTAGTGCTGTCAAATTTTAACATTGTGCCTTCAGAATCGAGCCAAATATTAAGCTAGTTAAAGAGAAAAATATAGTCAGTGGAAAGGTTAAACCGGTAGAGCGCCATTTTGGGAACTGCAGAGAAATAAAAGGGTTCTGCAGGGAAATGCAGAGAAAAAAAACTTGTCATATAAATATATATAACAAGTTTTTTTCATGTATAACAAGTAGATACCTACCCACGAATCGACTAGAATCACCCACTCTTATTCCGTATGTCCAACGGCTTCACTAGCTAATAGGTTGGGGATGGGGAAATGGGGGGGAGTGAGAAGGGAAGGGAGGAGGAAGATGAGAGATCAAATGGGGGAAATATTAGTTGTATGTATAAATAAGTACAATATTGGTTTAAATTAAAAAGTTTATAAAGACGATAAAGATTCAAAATTAAATCCATAGAGGAGAGGGGCTGCCCCCATCAGACCGTAACGCTTAAGCGATTTTACCTTTCTACTATATATGTTATCCTGTCTTAATTAATATTCACTGTTTTACTGTCATATGTAGAAATGAGTTATTTAATAATTATGTTATTTAATAATTAAAAAAGTATAGAAAAACGTTATTACAAGTTACGATTGATAAGTAAATATAATCTAATATAGGCAGCTTTTCACAACAACTTTATAGTAAACTTTTTCTGGTGTAATAGTTAAATGAAGTCTAATACATATACAACAAAGATTGTGATCAATTTATTTAAACGCAAAAGTTATTTGCATGCAATAGTCTGCCGCATTATAATACACTCAACTGGTACAGTCGCTCAAGAAAGTGGCGGATCAACTTAAGGCAGAAAATACCGTAGTCACATCCCCAACACTCCGTAACAAGCGAAGATTTAATCACCCATTACTATTACAGGGCACCAGCTTGTTCGTATACGTTGGTGTGTGTGCGTAAATTATAAATAAATAATAAATAAATATAAATATCTCAGAGAGAGAGGGACAACTACAGAAATCCTATCAAGATAGAACGGTTAAGACATTTGTTTACTTCAGTTCCGCGCTTGCCGATTTTCGGACACAACGCGCCCCTCCCGCGCACCCTATGCGTCGCGGTCACGTTCCTAGTGAGGAGATAGAATTATGCAGCATTTTTGCAGATTATCTGTCGATGTTTACCCGACCGTGACTCGAATAAGCGTTCGATAGTTTTTGCAATACATTGCAAATCGATGGCCGTGTGGTTTTCTGTAGAGTAGAATAGGACCACTCCAACTTCTCCCGTGGATGTCGTACAAGGCGACTAAGGGAATACATTATAAAACATCAATCAGGCCTCCCCAACCCGTCTGGCCAGCGCGGGGAGTGTAGGCCAAATCCTCCGTCTGTCTCCGGCAGATGAGAGAGGGTTGTGCTCCTGCAGTGGAGACAAAAATAACCTGATGATGATATTAATATTTAGTATTCTCTGCCGTAGTGGCTTACTGAGTCTGCAGGCGATTGAAATCACCTACTACTATTACAGGCGCACCAGTGTGTGTGTGTGTGCGTAAATTTAGGGCTGCTGCACTCAGCGCACGAACATAGTCGAGAGAAGGACAACGTTATAGATCAACAACATGTTCCTCTTTCTAATTAGAAAGAGAAACACTATAAACTTATAATTATAAATTAAATAAATATAATTTATATTAATGACGACCTCCGTGGCGGAACGGGGTAGCTCTCGGACTGCCACATCGGAGGTTGCGGTTTCGAATTCCGCTAGAGGCAAATGTTCGTATGATGAATATGAATGTTTGTACCCAAGTCTTGGATGTCTACATATTTATTTAAGTATGTGTATCCGTTATCTAGTAACCATAGCACAGGCTCTGCCTAGTTTGGGACTGGATAATTGGTGTGAATGTCTGAGATGTTTATTTATTTATAGCGTCGATCTTTCGATGCGTCGGGAGGTGAGTAATTAATTCTTTAGGTGATATTTAGTATTCTCTGCCTTAATAGTGGTCAGCCTCTTCCTTGGCGACTGTACAAATGTTAAATGACATATTTCAAGCTTCCATTACAACTATTCTATAATAAGTGCACTATTGGATTTACTTAAAACTTATTTTAAACAGGGTTAAAATACGACCACCAACTTCAACGAATCTAGTTTATTAAAAATAACCAGGGCTGGTTTATCCATTAGGCAGTGTAGGCAACTGCCCAGGGGCCCCGCGCCCCGGGTCTTTTAGAAAATGTTTCTTAGAGTGAAAAGAGGAGTAGGGGGCGTTGACGTCGAGGTCGGAGTCGTAGTCGGATTGAAAGTGAGTAAGTTCACGAGTGCGGAGCATTGCATTGTGGTAGAAAAACTATATTTCAGGAAGTTAGAACACGGTAAAGGGGCCCTGACATGGGTAATCCGGCTCTGTTAAGGAGTAATAAATAATAGACTGGCCGAGGCTGGATTTCACAGAAATACATGTATGTATATTTAATTCGAAATCAATAATCATATAAAAACAAACGCATTTGCGTCTCGAAAACAAAATAAATAATCGACGGTGTTCCTTAGTGGATCGCGAACTTTACGTGGTAATATTATTGGTTTGGAATGAATTATATATCTGGATTTCTTTTCGGATAATATCCGTCGAACGGGTCACGTGACATCCTGATAAGCATTTGGCGTCTATCAATACAAAAATCCAAAAAAAAATACATAACGTATATTTTACAATTTTCGATTTTTTTATGTGATATTCAAGTAATTTCAGTTTTATTTTTATACAAGTTTTTTTTTATTGATAATGGGTTTGCGGTTGACCTCAATCTCACCTGATGGTACGTATGAAGAGGCCAAAGGTGGAGCGCTTACCCAGAAGATGCCTATTCACTCACTTAATTACAAACTATTCATTCACTATAAGCTGGTGGTCGTGAAATCCCAACCAATAAGATTTGATACAATTACAAGTTATAATAGTGGCAAATACAATATAATAATTGTGTATTTATTAAGTGCGAAACACACAAACCGAATGCGTGCTCGGGTTTTTTTGTATCGTTCGATTTAGTATCAGACACTTCACCTACCGCCGCGGAAGAAAGGAATTAGAACACACAGTCGCCTTCTATGTTTCGGACATTAGGGATGAAACGATAACGATACGATAATCGTAAACCGCAGGTTATCGTTCTTTTTTACGATAACGGTTATCATATAATATATGATAGTAATATTATTACGATTCATAACACTTTAAACACAAAATAAAACTCATATGTTTAAAAACTTTGATTTTAGACAGCAATTATATAAAAAAAAAACAATCTTGCGTAAAGGAAGCGTTTGAGATAATCGTGACGTTATGGCCTCAATAAAACTTGGCCCAAGGCTTTTTGTAAATGTGTCTTCTTTTTTGTATGTGAAACCCTTTGGGCCAACGGTTAAATAATTTGAATGGTGAATTCGGCCCAAACGGTCCGATTTAGTCAAAGTCAAAATCATGTACCTACTTATAATTTAATATCGTTATCTTTAGCTTGTTTTGGTAGCAAAGTACAGTTCGCAGAAAGTCATGGTATAAAATATGCTGTGATATAAATCCTACTAATATTATAAATGCGAAAGTTTGGATATTTGGATGTTTGTTACTCAATCACGCTGACTTGACGAAATTTAGCACACTATAGGTTAGGTCCTGGAATAGGACATAGGATAGTTTTTATCCCGAAAAAACATCCCATTCCTACGGGAAATACATAATAATTTGTGATGTTAAGTAGTCCACGCGGACGAAGTCACGGGCACTAAATAAATGTTAGATCCTTCAATCTAAATTATTCATCAAAATTACTTTATTGCACCATAAAAATACACAAAATAATAAAGTAATTTAAATTAGTAACTATATTCAAGCGCTGAAACGCTGTTGTACCAAATTTTGAAGTAGCATTTAAGAAATGGTGTCAACTGTGGTTGGATGTTCATAAATAAAACTTTTTTTTATTATAAAATGCAATTGTAAAACCTAAATAAGCCTTCAGATGCTACCGATTAGTATCATCGATAACAATATCTACTTATAATACAAATTTCACAGTAAAACACGCTATGTATAATTTAGAATAAAAATAAAAAAAGTTAAGTGGGAACCGTAAAGCATTCCTATTCGTTATCGAAATACGCATATCGTAATACGCATTACGATGCATCGTATGCATCGACTTACGATTATCGTATGCATCGACTTACGATTATCGTATAGGTATCGTAATAGCCTTATCGTTTCATCCCTAGTACCTACTTATATATTGTTAAATATATTTTACAATATTACAAATAGTAAAAGCGACGTCATTAATTGCATGGAAAACGCAACACTGTAGAAACTCCTGAATGTTTATGAAAAGATTTGCCTTCGATCATAATAGCATACATAGTCTATCGGTTGGGCGTAAGCTCCACAGAAATCCTATCAAGATAGAATGGCGACACGCAATGTATTGCATAAAGTATTCAATACTTACTCGTTTCGCGCCGAGTCACGGTTTACGGTCGGGTAAATATCGTCAATTTTTTTTTTGTGATGTTAAGTTGTCTACGCGGACGAAGTCGCGGGCAACAGCTAGTGCTAAATAAATGTTAGATCCTTCAATTCTTCTAAATTACTTTTAATTGCAATTTTTTTTGGAAAAATGCCATATTGCGAATCTTCTAATTGCATACTGTATGTCCTCGCTAGAAACGTAACCGCTAGGAAACAAGGGTGCGCGGGAGCGGGGCACTGTGTCAGAAAATCGCCACTCGCGGAACTGGTTTAAACAAATGTCTGTAACCGTTCTATCTAAGGATTTCTGTGGTAAGCCCAGAGGTGTGTTTTAAAATTCAGTAAGAAATAAATCATACTAATTACACTTACAGGCTACGCTAATACTTATATTTTACTATTACTAATTAATATAATTGTACTTTTGAGTATTTCACCAGTATTGCTGTTATTTTGTATGTGATATGATTATTGTTTAAGCCTATATCACGGTCCAAAATGGGATTTATCATCGCACTTTTGACGTTATTATAATACCATCTCACTCGATACAACGCGAGAGCAAATGCTATGACATGAGATAGGTTATTCCTTGTATACTAAAAAGCAGGCTACCTCCAACGATCTCTATGTACTACTAGTTGGAGCGTTCCAAACAATCGCTCTGTTCCACGCAAGTAGCCACAACTCTTTTTCATTCACAATAAAACTTGTGCAGTTACTACGCAGAACATTTAATTATTACCAAATATTGACGCTACGGTGAAATAATGTCAATATTTAGTAAATAATTAAATGTTCTGAGTGAATGTGAAAGAGTTGTGGCTACTTGCGTGGAACAGAGCGATTGTTTGGAACGCTCCATCTAGTAGTCCATAGAGATCGTTGGCTACCTCCGATTTCTTGTGGGTGCTCCCACACTTGTTTGGGATTTCTTTAGCATGGTTACGTGCTAGGGTACAGATACACATGCTAATTAGTCGCATGCTGCTTATAGGCATGCTCATGGCGAGTTTTCATTTGCTTTGATACACATACTAATTAGCATGTGTATCAAAAACACATAATCAGTACGAAGTTGAATTTCTATAAGTGAACCTAGTGCTCAACAACATTCTATTATGTCAGTTTCTTGCAAATTAAACTCAACAAATCTGTTCAGAACTAGCATACTAATAAGCAGACACGTTCACACGTGCTACTAGCACACCCCCTTCCACCCGCACATCAGGTAGCATGCTCAAAACAAGCATGCTAGTAGGTAGCACTTGCCAGAAATAGCATGCTCTCGTGCGACTAATGACCGTGTGTATCTGTAACCTTACTGCCTTACATGTGCAACGGTTCAATGTATGCGTGTTTCCTCTTCCATTTAATTTTTGCAACAATTTCCAACAGTTTAAAACACCAGCGTGGGAGCACCCTACGCAAAATTTGGATACCCTACCGCTTAATTCAATTAAAGGCTTTTAAATTGACAGCCTCACTAAGTAGGTGCATATGATTTCTCAATTTAAAAGTATACATTTGGAAAAAATTATAACTCCGTATTTTTGTTGACGCAATCGACTCTCCTGGAGATTCTGACCCTACTTTCTGCTTTTGGGTATTCAAGGAATAGCTTTCTATATCTGTTTTGATACAAGCGCCCAAGTCGGCTGTAAGAAGTCACTAACTGCATGGACCAACTGCAATAATAGTCCCTATTGCCGATGTCATAACGTGCATTTAGTTTCTAATTTTAATAATCTTTGTATAAAATAATTCTTTTAAAAGCTGATTACAAAGTTGGAATCGAATGGAATGAGAAATAGATTAATAATAAATAAACAATTATACAATATTTACTTACTAATCTAAAATTGATTTCTCTTAAAAATATAATATTTAAATGCAGCAAAAATTCTAGCAATCGTAAGCATTAATCAATTACGCCTCATACCATGAAGCAAAATAATTCTTCGTAGCTCGTAGTTTCACCTCAAAGTGTTTTCCTTCATGATTGACACTAATTGGATATTAAATTAGATAACAGATGCACATTTTAAAATCATCTGTTATCTAATTTAATAACCAATTAGTGTCAATCATGAAGGAAAACACTTTGAGGTGAAACTATGAGCTACGAAAAATTATTTTGCTTCATGGTATGAGGTGTAGTAATCTATGACTAGATACTAAAAAGCGAAAAATTTATATAGAGTGTAAGTGAAATGTATCTTTTCTTTAAAAAAAGAGATATAAGTAAGGGTATATCGACTACCTAATAAAGATTTAGGACCCAATTACCTTTCACACAATATTGCAAAGACTTAAAAACATTTGTTAAGTGCATTAGCACTAAATAATATAAGGCATTGGTATACAGGCCGTAAACGAAATACCTGTAGTTAGCCATAATTCTCAGAACCACGATGGATCTAGTGTGATGTTTTTCCTCTCATTAGATCCAATTTTGAAAGTGTTTTGAACACCTTGAAAATTGGATCTCAGTAGATCCATTGGCCAGATTAAAGATGGATCTATTATAATGTTGTTCTTCGTTACCTCAAATTTTAAATGAGAACTTTCTCATTAGATCCAATTTTGAAGGTGTTCATCGACTGTGCTCAGTAGATCCACAGATTCAAAATTGGATCTCAGTAGATCCATTGGCCAATTTAACTATTTTAAATGAGAACTTTCTTTCTCATTAGATCCAATTTTGAAGGTGTTCATCGACTGAGCAAGTTCTCAGTAGATCCACAGATTCAAAACTGGATCTCAGTAGATCCATTGGCCAATTTAACTATTTTAAATGAGAACTTTCTTTCTCATTAGATCCAATTTTGAAGGTGTTCATCGACTGAGAAAGTTCTCAGTAGATCCACAGATTCAAAACTTGATCTCAGTACATCCATTGGCCAGATCAAAGATCGATCTAGTGTAATTTTATTTTTCGTTACATCATTGAAACGAGAACTTTCAATCTCAGTAGATCCATTGCCAAAGCCATGATTGATCTAGCGAGATTTTTTATCTCATCGATCCAATTTTGTATATGGTCAATAGATCTACTGAAAATGATCAGTCGTTTGTCATATAGTAGTAGAATCGCATGCTGAACAGTTCTACGACTTTAAGAAATAAACCTTTTTTACATCAAAATACTATTTTAAAAAGTCGTGGAAGTAGTTCAGTTATTTACTGGATTGCATTTTGTTATACTAGATTTTACACTTACACTCTGTTAATGAATATTTTTATATCACTCGTGCAATTCACATCACAACATTATCGATAGATACTTAATTTTGTAGAGATTTTAAAATTAGTTACATTTGAAATAAAGAGTAATTTATACGTCCTCGTTATTTACCATTTGGTAATTTTTAAACCGACGACAGATAATTTTGGTAACTTAAGAGATAATCCTACCATTCCCGTCTCCAATCTCATAACATTTGTTGAAAATCATTAGCTAGGGGTCCATTAATTACGTGAGGAGGTGGGGGGGGGGGGGGGGGGGGAGCCGAATCTCACCTAACCCCCTAACCTACGTGGGGGAGGGCTATCGGCAAATATCGCGTAATTTTTTTTGCGAGAAAATTGGGTAACATTAATTACATAATAATATTTATTGCGGTTATGCGAACGCAAGTAGCAAAGTAGCTCCTCGACACAGCAGACACTAAAAATATACATTTTAAAAAATGTCTCACTATACATTGGAGGGGTCGAGTCAACTTTCACGATCTCACTAAGGGAGAAAAATCACCTTACGTAATTAATGGACGTTCCCTTACTGGATAACTCGAGATAGTATCACCAATTTTGTATCTTTGATGATAACTTTAAAGAAATAATCAATAAAGTATTGAATTTTATTCATCCCGCTATGGAAATAACACGAAAATCAATACTTATTTAGATTTATAGGATATCCCATAGTGAGGTGATAGCGAAATCGATTTGAGTGGCCAAAGAAATATCCACATAAACGAATTTGTATTTCGTTTGGGGCAGTATTTGTTGAAACAATATAACTTGTATTAATTAAGTTAGTAACAGAGGTGTAGGAAAATATCTGCAGTTGCCCTTTACACAAATATTCAGTAGGTATAGTACCCAATACTGAACGTTGGTCTACGGCTCTTGGAAATTGAATTTTTTTATTTTAAACGTTTCATACAAAAAAATTTTGTATGAAGCGTTTAAAATAAAATTGTGAGAGTTAATTAATTCAGGATAATTTTTATTATGATTTTGCAAGTCTCACGATTAAAGTCCAGTATTCAATACTAAATATTTGCTTATCTTCTGACACCACGCAAGTCATTTGCATTACATATGTCAAATCTTATAACTAGAAAATGGTAAATCATGCCTACAGCACAAAATTTACAAATTAAAATCACTATATTCAGTCGCCAGGTGGACCGACGACCTGAAGAAGGTGGCCGGTAGCGGCTGGATGCGGAAGAGGACCGGGTGTGGTGGCGTTCATTAGGGAAGGCCTATGTCCAGCAGTGGACTTCTAGGGGCTGACATGATTATGACAATATTCAATATGTCAATTTAATTTAAGGAATGTCACGTATTTTAACTATCAATATTTAACTTAATTTTCAAGGCAATAAGGCATTTGACGACCTCCGTGGCGGAACGGGTAGCTCTCGGACTGCCACGCCGAAGGTTGCGGGTTCGAATCCCACTAGGGGCAAATGTTCGTATGATGAATATGAATGTTTGTACCCAAGTCTTGGATGTTTATATATTTATTTAAGTATGTCTATCCGTTATCTAGTAACCATACCACAGGCTCAGCCTACTTTAGTACTGGATAATTGGTGTGAATGACTGACATATTTATTTTATTTATTATCATTATTTAAAAAAAATACTTATGGATATATTTAGCAGAATGTTTTTTTTTATTTCATACATTTGGGATAGTTTTGTGGCTTTGGATCTCTACAGGGGATCAATTTTGAGTGAGATCTGATGTTGGCTGTCAGTAGTATGGATATAGGAAGTAAAGGGCTGTAAAAACATAGATCTTTGAACAAATTAAACAGTTAACGTATCAATTATCCATTAAACTAAACATAGCATCAAAATGTATGCAAATCTTGGGATTCTGAATAGTCCATGGTGTTAACAGCTTGCCTGGTCACAGGTATGTTTGTAGCTATCGACCTCCATCCATACTCCAGACAGCTAGAATCAGATCTGCCAAATCAATCAGTTCCAAGTGGTCAATTTTGACTTACGTGGTGTGAGGAGCTAACGAAATTTTACTGCAAAAGGTCAGTTCATATCGATTAGTCAGTTCAATGGGAGAATAACTCTAAAATGTAATGAGTATGTCATGTCATCGCTTCGCCATAGTCGGCCTTTACCAGCTCAATTAGACACAATCTTAAATATATATTACTAGTATATAATAGCATCGTTGGCCTAGTGGCTTGGTCATAGGACTCGAGCGCCAGAAGTCGAGGGTTCGATTCCCATTGGGGACAAATTTTGTACAAGTTGGCCTCGGTCGATATTTGTGAATTGTGCTATGCTTGGTTAATTTCCTTAGCACAGGAGAAAATCCTAGTTTGGGATTAGACAAGTGTATGTAACGTATATAGTGGAGATCACGATTGGGCAGGCGTAGTGTGGGACGCCCTCTGGCTATATGTAGCGACGATCAGCGTAAGGCGGCTGGCAGTGATTGACCTGTGACCTATGTCCAACAGTGAACTCTTTGAGGTTGATGATGATGATGTTAATGTATACAGGGTTACAGGAAAAGTCGTGCTAGATCCCTTAAGGGTGTGGAGCACCCATCATTTCTGACTTATTTCACTATGAAACACCCTACCCTAAACTTAACCCTTTTCGAGATATTCGACTTTTAATTTTTTTATTGAAAATTGCTGATTTTTAGGCTACTACATTTATTTTTGTTTATTTTGTGTATCTTATTATTATTATTATTGCATTTTTACATGTGTAGTAAGATGCTTTAGGACGTCAATCATTAAAATAGTGCACAAGTTATTTGAATAGACCGTAGTAGACAAGTGAAAGAAAAGAAATAAAAAACATATTAGAAAGTTTATTTTTCTCTAAGGGATATCTAAAAAAAATATTATGGTAATTGTTCGGCAGATGTTTTTTAAAATATCTACGGTTCATCAGCTATCTAACGAGGTATAATAATGTAGGGTTTTATTCAAATGCATTCAAAAAAATTTAGTTTCATAGGCGACAGTGGAGAAGAAAATGTATACTTAAAAAGTAAAATAAAACAATAGGTAAGCATGAAATGCCATTTATTAAAGGTTTTCTCACAACTTTTTCTTTTTCTACAGTTCATGTTCAACATGGCCGCCTCTATTTCTAATACATTGTCGCATCCTTCTACGGAGACCGGTCTTCACTACGCCAGTGGTCAATGTGGTCCTCATTTTATTTGCTGCATCCACAATCCTTTCTCTTAAGTCTTCCACAGACGAAACTGGATTCAGCTCGCTGTACACGAGACTTTTCATGCAGCCCCACACATGAAAATCCATGGGGGTTAGGTCCGGACTTCTTGCTGGCCATGGCAATGGCCCACCTCGTCCAATCCATTTGTTTGGTTAATTTGTGTCCAGCCAGTCTCTGACACTTCTCCTGAAATGGGCAGGGCAGCCATCGTGTTGGAACCACATGTCCCTGATCAGGTTGAGTGGCAGATCATCCAGCAAATCACTCAAGTCTGCTCTCAGGAAATTTTCGTAGCTTTCCCCGTTTAGATTATCCGGGAGAAACCTTACTTCTCCCTGAGAGCAGACTTGAGTGATTTGCTGGATGATCTGCCACTCAACCTGATCAGGGACATGTGGTTCCAACACGATGGCTGCCCTGCCCATTTCAGGAGAAGTGTCAGAGACTGGCTGGACACAAATTATCCAAACAAATGGATTGGACGAGGTGGGCCATTGCCATGGCCAGCAAGAAGTCCGGACCTAACCCCCATGGATTTTCATGTGTGGGGCTGCATGAAAAGTCTCGTGTACAGCGAGCCGAATCCAGTTTCGTCTGTGGAAGACTTAAGAGAAAGGATTGTGGATGCAGCAAATAAAATGAGGACCACATTGACCACTGGCGTAGTGAAGACCGGTCTCCGTAGAAGGATGCGACAATGTATTAGAAATAGAGGCGGCCATGTTGAACATGAACTGTAGAAAAAGAAAAAGTTGTGAGAAAACCTTTAATAAATGGCATTTCATGCTTACCTATTGTTTTATTTTACTTTTTAGGGCTAAGTATACATTTTCTTCTCCACTGTCGCCTATGAAACTAAATTTTTTTGAATGCATTTGAATAAAACCCTACATTATTATACCTCGTTAGATAGCTGATGAACCGTAGATATTTTAAAAAACATCTGCCGAACAATTACCATAATATTTTTTTTAGATATCCCTTAGAGAAAAATAAACTTTCTAATATGTTTTTTATTTCTTTTCTTTCACTTGTCTACTACGGTCTATTCAAATAACTTGTGCACTATTTTAATGATTGACGTCCTAAAGCATCTTACTACACATGTAAAAATGCAATAATAATAATAATAAGATACACAAAATAAACAAAAATAAATGTAGTAGCCTAAAAATCAGCAATTTTCAATAAAAAAACTAAAAGTCGAATATCTCGAAAAGGGTTAAGTTTAGGGTAGGGTGTTTCATAGTGAAATAAGTCAGAAACGATGGGTGCTCCACACCCTTAAGGGATCTAGCACGACTTTTCCTGTAATCCTGTATATGTAATATTTAATTTATATAACAAAAGTCAAATTTTTATTAAATCAGAAGTCATATTACACATAAAATAATACTCAGACTGCCACGCCGGAGGTTGCGGGTTCGAATCCCGCTAGGGGCAAATGATGAATATGAATGTTTGTACCCAAGTCTTGGATGTTTGTATATTTATTTAAGTATGTGTATTCGTTATCTAGTAACCATAGCACAGGCTCTGCCTAGTTTGGGACTGGATAATTGGTGTGAATGTCTGAGATATTTATTTATTTATTAAAATTTCCTTTGTACGAACATGACTAGAACAGAATATGGCTAAGCTGGAGCATGACTAAACCAGAATATGGCTAAACCCGTACCTGACATTGGGAGAATATGACTAAAGAAGACCCTCATATAACAATCTTCTTTTTCAAGTTGTTCCCTTATTGAACTGAGCCATCGATATATTTGTAACCGCCTGAATGTTATGTTCTCCTTGTAGAAAACTTCCAATTTTGATTTTCACATTAGGACAAGCAACTAATCCGTCGGTCCATTATCAGAAATAGTTGTAATCACACCCACAATACAACTTTTCAGATCGTCACTCAAATCATTCCTTACATCCACAAACTTCTGCAGCGACTCATGTACCCTCGCTTCCCTATAATCCGAAGCGATTTCATTCCTCTTCGAAGTGATGTCGAGGAAAGCCAGGAGATTCTCTGCAACTTCCACTGGTATCTTGGCGCAGTTGGTGTCTATTAGTACTGAGATGTGCTTACCGATCTCTGAATTGAGGAGTTGTGTGATGAATATGGTCTCGTAGTCTACTTCTAGAGGTTGGTCGGTTTGTGGCGTTTTGAGGGACTCTATTGCGAGGAGCGTAAGAGCTAGTATTGCCTCGTTCTGCATAACGGTGTGGCAGGCCACTAGCATGTTTACTAGGCTGGATATGCAGCCTTCCACCTGTAAACAGAAATAAAAATAATATTACATAGTTGCTATGAAAAAATAAAAAGTTACAACGCTTCTAAGTTTTCCGAAAAACATGTAGCTTTATGGACAATAATACATCGCGCGCGCACGGAGTTCGATGACCGGCCGCACCGCGCGCCGGTCGTCCAGCCAATGGCCGCGGCGCTCGCGGGCGCCCAGGCCGCAGCGCTCTCCGCCGCACCTCTCCGCTGCCCGCCTTTCCCCGCCGCGACTAGTGAGCATACGTTTGAGAAATATCGAAAAAACTTTTTTTTATCATGAATGATTTCTAAATGTGAGTTACTGGGAAAAAAATGAAGTCATTTTATCGGTCAGTATAATGTATAGGTATACCTGCAGTATGTGCCGCCAGTGCGGCTGGTGTCTCAGCTGGCGCACGGCCCAGGCCAGCAGGCGCGGCGCCTCGCCGGCCGCGCCCGCGTGCTCGGCCGCGCGCCCCCACGCCGCCACCGCGCCCAGCGCGCGCCGGTCGCTGGCCAGCTGCCTCGCCACGCCCTCTGCGAGTGGTACCACACCCACCGCACCGAATATAGCTCCAATACCAAATGCACTATTATCCGGCTCGAAGGACCAAATCAACTGAGTTGTCTGGCTCGAAAGTCCAAGTGTACGAAGTTATCCGGCTCGAAGAATCAAGCGAACTGAGTTTTCTGGCTCAAACACACCGAGTTTGCTTAGTTATTCGGCTCGAAGACCAAGTGAACTGAGTTACCTGGCTTGAAATACGAGTGCAATAAGTAAGTCATCTATAAGGCTCGAAAGGCCAAGTAAACTGAGTTATCTAGCTTGAAAGACCGAGTATTACTAAGTTAGTGGGAAGGATCAAACTGAGTTTTCTGGCTCGAAAGGCCGATTGTACCAATTTATCCAGCTCGAAAAACCAATCGATCTGGCTCGAAGCACGGAGCGCACTAAGTTATCCGACTCTAAAGGCCAAGTGAACTGAGTCATCTGTCTCGAAAGACCAAGTGCACTAAGTCACCCAGCTCATCGAAACAAGTAAACTGAGTTACCCAGCTCAAAGGATCGAGCACACCAACCGTGGAACTACGGAAAACTACGCACCTTGCCCATCTACTAGCATCCTTATAGCTGCGAGCAACTTATACGCGACATGATGATCCCTCACTGTTGGCAACGCTCGCAGTAAAGTCGGGGCAGCTCGGCCTCTAGCTGCAGCAGCCAGCTTGTTCCCGCGCGGCACAGTGAGGTTCCTCAGAGCTGACAGCACCGCGTGCTGTATTTTAGTCACGGTTGTGGGGTCTATGGGAGCCGGGGTCTCGGGTTCGCTCTGCATTCGCACATGGAAGCCGTGGTACACTTCAAATATATCTGGAACACATTTTAACTTGAATTTATTACAATAAGAGATGTACGTGGACACTGACAGTGGGACTAGTCCGAAAACTCAAGGTCGCTCAGCGGGCTATGGCAAGAGCTATGTTCGGAGTGTCTCTAAAGGAGAGGATTCGGAAGACATAGTTTAAAAAGTTAGTACGCTGAAGTGGCAGTGGACTGGTCTTATCTATCGGACCGATTACCGCTGGGGTAAACGAGTTCTCGAGTGGAGACCGCGATTGGGCAAGGGTAGTGTGGGACGCCCCCTGGCTAAATGGATCGACGATCTGCTTAAGGCGGCTGGAAGTGACTGGATGAGAAGAACCGAAGATCGGGTTCAGTGGCGCACCTTGGGAGATGCCTATGTCCAACAGTGGGCTCCTTCAGGCTGATAATGATGAAGAGATGTACTGCTCATTGCTGATCAAGATGGTTAAGCTGACTAATCAGCATTGGCCAATTAAATTGGCCAAAAATCGATCGGTACATCTCTAATTACAATGTTAACATGCTTTTTATTCTCTCATAGACATCAAATATTTGTTAGACGTCCTTCAGCATTGGCGAGTATGGCCCACTCAGCAATCATGTATTTAAGTCATGAAGTGTTCTCATGATCCAAATGCAGATGACTGATTTATCATCAGCCAAAATACGTCAACTGCTGAACATAAGCCTCCCCAATAGAATGCCACTTTTGGTGGGCTGTCCATTGGGGGGTTTGTTTTAATCACCATGATTGGCAGGCGGATTGGTGATCCCAGGTACGATCTTAATATATACAATAGAACGCTGCCGTCCCTGGAGTCGCCTTGACGACACCCACGAGAATATTGGACCTTATTGTAAACCAGGAACCACACGATTTTACCTGGAAAAACACTAAAACAAATATCAAACAAGTCCAAACTCACCAAGAAGCTTGTCAAAAATCTTATCATCCATCATGTTGGTGCAATAGTCGTCCTGGCGCGCAAAGTTCCCTATAGCCAGCACAGCTGTGGTCAGCAGGTGATAGTTGGCAGAGTCCAGCCACTTCACCATGGCGAGGTACACCTCGCCCACGCCGTTGTTGTAGAGGATGTGCATTGCCTCATCTGCGAATGAGCAAATTACATTGATCAAATGGGTTTCAGGTAAGGAATGTATATCAGTATAGTACTGGACTATCAAGTGCCTAGCGGTTGGTAATTATTTCGAGACCCTAGCACCATAGAACAGAAAAAGGACAAAAAAACTTTTGTCGTTTATTATTTTATATATTTTATTACTAGCGTGGACAACTTAATATCACAAATTATTATGTATTTCCCGTAGGAATGGGATGTTTTTTTGGGATAAAAACTACCCTATGTCCTATTCCAGGAACTCATTTTATGTGTGCCAAGTTTTATCACGATCCGTCCAGTGGTTAAAGCGTGACTAAGTAACAAACATCTATATACATCCAACCCTTATCCAACCTTTACATTTATAATATTAGTAGGATTGTTCTCTGTGGTTTACTCATTTATGTAATTATGCGTGATAATTAATGTGTGAAACCAGTTAAAGGCTAATAGCTTTATATATTGTAATATTACCTTTTTATTATAGCTGTACATTTTCTGAATAAAATAAAATAAAAATAAAAAATAAATAAGTATTGATTTTACACTACTTTTCGCGAGGGATGAGGGCGGAATGCAAGCCTACAGGGACCTACACGTGGTACCTGGGACTGTCAAAGAGTTTAAACTAAAACTGCTCACCACCAGTCAACACAATGATGATCAGGTCGCAGGCCTGCTTCATGACGGAGTCCACCTCCGATTCCTCAGCGTTCAGCTCGCCGGCCTCATGCCTCTGCACCAGCTGCTCCAGGCGAGAGCACACCAACTGCACTCCTTTCTCATTGGCTAGCAGTGTTTTTACAGAATCTATAACATAAATAAAATATTCTACTGGGTGACAAGATTTTAACTTAATTGATTATTATAACTTGAAGTAACTAAGCTTGTTGGTATTTTGCTGTATTATTTTTTCCTGACTCTTATTTTCAAGAAGAAATTAACAAGGAAAGAGTTTTTCATTTTTCTTCATTAGTTTACTTACTTTGTATGAAAGTAGTTGCCATAAAAGGATTATTATTATGGTGATAATAGGTGAGCAGCAATTGCTGCTCAACTATTAAGTAGCTCTTTGACATTGGTTTTTAAAGAACTTGTCTAGTCTGTATTTAAAAGTTTTCAGTGGGGGGTGTCGATAATGTTCTGCTGTAGATTGTATAAATAATTATTGTACACCTAATAGGTAAACTATAGAGAACATACAATAGCACTGTAATATCTCACCTATACTTCAACAATAAACATGATTTGATTTGTAACCTGTTTCATGTGCTCACAACCTTGTTGCTGACCTTGTTATGGCCGACGAGGGTATTAGATTGAGTTGGCAACAAATTTTACTTAATTTTAGTAAATTAATCAATAACTTACCATTTTCAGCTTGCGCATGCAAATGGTCGAGACACAATTCCGAGATTTCCATATTTGTTGTTTCTTTAAGCACATTAAGTACTGCTATATTGAGGTCTGGCTCAAACATTAGCTCCGGTGTATTATCATTCACAATGCTCAGTATTAATATCGCAGTCGACACCATTTCATCATTCATATCTTCTTTTTCGAGTTCCAAGAGCAACAATTTATGCAATAATTGTAACAAATCTGCTTGCGTTATAGATTCAGTAAACTCCTGTCCACCAATAGCAAAATTCAGCAACGTTTTAATTGTAAATATCTGTACTTCTAGTAACATTGCTGAATTTTCTTGCAAAGTTCTCTCAAGGAGTTTTACTAATGTTGGTATCCCATTGCAGTTGAGTATTATGGTTCTGGCAGTGTCACAGTTAAAACACAAGTTGCCAAGGGATCTGCAGCAATGTTTTATGAGCTCAGTTGTATCCAATGTTAAATCTTTAACCAGTAAATTCAATATAGGCTCGATAACATCTTTTCTAGCGTATGTTTCCCGCTTATCCTCGCACTTGACTAGTTCTGAGATGGCTTGGACGCTTAAGAGTACAATTTCTTGGTCGCTGTTGGTCAATAAAGATTTGAGACACGACGAAACATCGTATTCATAGTCTTTGCCGGTTCTAATAATGTCATTTAATTTCTCTTTCAACTCGTTTACATTTGTTATGTTTTGAATGACCAAAGTTTCTAGAGAGGTAGATTTCTTGGCTGAGGAACCTGAAATGTAGTAAAACTTTAGAATTCCTGAGTTTATTACAAGAAAACAAAATGCAAATCATTGTAAAACTTACTATCCATTTTTTTACTCGCGCGCTATATTTCAAGAAGGAAGAAAAACTTGAAAAGACAAGATTTATAAGAGGAACAGATTTAGTGTAATCATAATTAGTTATTTCTATAAATTAACGCGAAAATATAAAGAAAACGCAAGAAAATCCATTGACAGGAAAATCGATTCACCGAAGCTGTCAATTGCGTTTTGCTCGTCGACACAGTTTGGGTTCTCAGGCAAAGGTAATGCTACGTTTACTTCGTTACCATTTATGTAGCAGACTTTTTATTTATTGCAAGCTTGATGGCGACGATGGCGGAGTTTACAAGAAAGCGACATAATTTTTTTTTAAAAGTACTGTTAAACTGCAATTTACTAAAATATATAAGTATTTAATACTTATACTTAGGTACTTATTGATCCGATTATAAGTATTATTGCATCTACAGAAGGCGTGCACTTTCTGTAGATGCTTCTGTAGAAAAATCTACAAATTTAATGCAAGCCAAATTGAATCCTACACGCATGTAAGAAAGATAATGTTACGCTGAACTGCTAAATCACGCACACATTTACAGTCGTACGCGATTCGTTTAGGGCTGGTACCTACGCTTTCGAGTGTGGAGTGTACGTGGGACTTTACTCAAATGCTTCACATCACTTTCGCGACCCTGATCGATTGGCCCCGGCAATCGGGGGGGTGCCGGGTAGGTACATTTTATACCTACCTAAAGCGCGGAGTGTCACAGGCCTGATAAGTAATATCATTTTTTGTCTCGAACTACTTTTCTACCACAGTTTCTACTGACGAATGTCAACCACCAACCCTAGGCGAAAAGCGTACGTCTGTCAATGTGTGATTAATTGACGGTTCAGCGTAGGTAACAATAGGATTCAATTTCGTTTGCATTGAATTTTGTAGCTAAGTTTTTGAGAAATGACAAAAAAAAAGTTGGAAATTGACGGATCAAAGGTAATAAAATACAAATACAATTAGTCAAGTTTACATTGGTTATATTCGTTTTTCTGAGTTTACATTGCTATCAAAACTTCATTTCTGAAGCCTTGTCATGGATTATAAAATCTCATACAGTCGAGTGGGTGTTTCGGTTCAGTAATAAAAGTTTGATGCTCGTAAAAAAACCGCAGACTCATAAACTGTTAGATTTTTGCTCGTTACTGTTTTTAATTGAACTTTATTTCCATCAGTGTAATAATATCCCGGTAGAACATGTAATACGGAAATTATGTGCAATATATTGCATATTAACCTTGCCTACTAATGTATTTGAAAACTAAAAATAAATAAAATAAAAATAAAAAAATAAAATAACCATAACTTTTGATTGAGTAAACCGATTGCGATAAAATAAAGACTAAATGTTAAGTTAAGTCAAGCCCCATGTTTCTGTGAAAAGTCCATCAAAATCCGTTCAGTAGTTTTTAAATGATGCATGCACAAACCCACAGACAAACAGATAAACAGACAAAAATTTCAAAAATGATCGAAATGTGTTCTGTTGTTTATCCCCCCATTTTTTTGCAAATATCTTCAATGTATAGACACGCGAAGTTTACGATTTTATTTATTAGATTTGACTCTGACATTAAATTCAATAGCTCTTTGAGATCTTATATGATTATGTTCTAATTGTGATTGTGAATGTATGAATTTTAATTACTATATATTTTTTGTTATGTTGGTAGCTTAACTGTTTTGTACTTAGAAGAACGAATGGATATTCTTCTAAGGTTTTGTATATCCATGTAATGATTTTGACAATGTACGATTAATACCTATAAATAATAATATGTAGGTATATAATGTTATGTATGATCAGTGGATGAATATGTTTCAATGCCTATTACAGGGCCTACAAAGAGTGCGAAGTGCAGAGAGCGCGAGCAAATGAAGCGAAGCGAGAATTGACGACAATTAACGAAGTTTGGTCCCCGCAGGATTGAGGCGGTTCCAACTAACACTGTGGTTGATACACAGGATGATATTAATAACCTATCTACCCGCATTATTTATTATGGTTACTGTGACCCATCTAAGCCGAGGCTCATGCCAACCTGTTTTACTTAGCATAAATCACTATTAGGCAATTTTTTTAATCTATCTATTTATTAAACTTAGTGCTGACAGAATACCAGCGCTGGAGTTCGCGTAGCGTGCTGCAGCATTATGCTGAGTCAGCGCCATTTTATTGCTGCGACACATAGGTACCTGGATTATTTTTAAAAATGTAATTTATTAATTTCTGTTCTGTTTATTTCTCATGTATGTGTGTGTCGTAGCTATGAATAAATGACCTATTCTATTCTAACACAGTTCATTTTCAGTGACTTTCGCGAACAATAGGTACGAGTATCTAAGGTAAATAAAGGCTTTCCATAAAAGACTATCAAGAAGGTACTAGAATCCTTCCACAATTAGTAATCACAGTATAATAATATAAAGGACCGGCGATGCTGATGCCCATTAATGTTGCCGCCCATCACCTGTTTTACACTTAATATATTTTCAAATATATACATACATATTTATTCCCAAATTAGGAATTTCTTCTGTATTGTGGTATTTAGACCAGAACAGATTTACAAATATAACATCCAAGCCAGAAATAATTTGTACAAAATGGTCTGTCCCTGGTGGGAATCGAACCTACAACCTCTGGCACTCAATTCTAACGACCGAGCCACAGGCCAACGAGGCGGTCTTTAGTTGCATATGCCCATATTACTTGACCCACAAGTGGCTCCAGGTGGTAAGAGCTGCAAAATGACCGATTTTCCAGTAGATAAATAAATAATAAATAAATATGCCAGACATTCACACCAACTATCCAGTCTCAAGCTAGGCAAAGCCTGTGCTATTGTTACTAGATAACGAAAACACATACTTAAAAAAATATATAAACATCCAAGACTTGGGTTTGCCCCTAGCGGGATTCGATCCCTCAACCTCCGGCGTGGCAGGCCGAGAGCTATCCCGTTCCGCCACGGAGGTCGTCAAATCCTAAATATCGTCAGATAATGTCGTCGGATACTAAATTTTAGTTGATACTGTTGCCAAAGTTATTTGTGCACTCGCCTCATGGTCTTAAGGTTTTGAGTTCAAAACCCGCCGTACCATGAGTTTTTTCTAAACACAACTACCTATACGGTTTATTTATAATACCACAGGCTTTTCGGTGAAGGAAAACATCGTAAGGAAACCTGCATATGCCGAAAAGAAATTCTAAGGCGTATGTGAAGTCCTGTAAATCGGCTTGGGGCACCGTTGGTAGACAGAGGTATGGCCACAGAAACGGATTTAGGTAGAAGGGTCAGTTCAGTCTTCAGTCTCGCGCGTGTCGATTTTCGGACACATCGCGCCCCTCCCGCGCACTTATGACTCGCTGTCACGTTTCTTGTTAGGAAATACAATCATGCAGTTAGAAACCGCGCCATATGGCATTTTGTCAATGTTTACCCGACCGTAACTCGACAAGAGCAAGTGCTCGATAGTTTATGCATTATATTGCAAATGCTTGTCACTCGTGTCGCGTCTACTTCACCATTCTATCTAGATAGGATTTCTGTGGGTATGGCACAAAAGATCCTGAAGGGTAGAAGTGACGACAGGCCTTCCTGGACCTTCCACAACGTACCTACCAATCAGCCTGTATGTTTAAGTGCCTATTCACAATCATTCTGTCAACACGTTATTAAGAAGCAACCAATAACGATCAGACAATAGACAAGCACGCGAGCAATGTCACCTCTCACGCTACAATACCCCCAGAACCGCTTGCGCAAGATTAATAAATACTTTGTAGGTGTTTATTAGTTAAACTCTTGTGGCTTGTGGATAAAGTGTATTAAAATAAACTAAGTGGACATTGATTGTTGTGTTTTAAAATGTATTTGTGTAATGTATCGAACTTTTTCAAAAGACGCAGGCCGTGCATTGAAAGGGTGAGTGATGTAACATAAATATGATTTATTTCCTAGAATTCATTAGAATATATATAATTATTTTTTGCTAAAGTTGTAGTAACTAAAAGTTATTCCAAAAAATGGATTTGGTTATAAAGTTATGCAACAACCTTTTTTAGATATTTTTTTGGTTTTCATCGTCATCATCAGCCTAAATACGTCCACTGCTGGACATAGGCCTCCCTAACAGAATACCACTTTGGTTAAATGTCCTTTGCGGGATTTGCCATTATCACCACGCTTGGCAGGCGGTTCTCAAACAGATGTGACCAGCCCACTGCCACTTCAGCGTACTAACTTTTTGAGCTATATCGAAGACTTTAGTTCTCTGGCGGATCACGTCATTCCTGTCTCTTAGAGAAACTCCGAGCATAGCTCTTTCCATAGCCCGCTGAGCGACCTTCAGTTTTGGAACTAGTCCCACAGAATCAAATAAAGAATACAGTTGAATTGCCCTTATTATCTACTTACATATCTTATAAATAAAATCGTAAACATCGCGTGTCTGTACATTGAAGATATTTGCAAAAAAAAAATTGGGGGGTCTAAGGATAAGCAACAGAACACATTTCGATCATTTTTGAAATTTTTGTCTGTTTGTCTGTTTATCTGTTTGTCTGTTTGTCTGTTTGTCTGTTTGTCTGTGAGTTTGTGCACGCATCACTTAAAAACTACTGATCGGACTTTGATGGACTTTTCACAGAAACATGGGGCTTAATTTGGTGTAACATATAGGCTTTATTTCATTGCAATCGGTGCAGTCATTCAAAAGTTATGCGAATTTATAGTTTCCGAAAACTGAGTGTAGGGTGTAAATGCTCGATTGAATTCGTGAGCGGTAGCGGGAGCGGGTATCGTATCAATGTAATGTGAGATTTTGAAAACTATAAATTCGCATAACTTTTGACTGAGTTAGTTGATTACGATGAAAAATCTGGAGCTGGAGCTGGATCTAGATCTAGAGCTGTATCTGGAGCTGGATCTGGAGCCGGAACTTTAGCTAGACCTGGACCCGGACCCGGACCCGGACCCGGACCCGGACACGGACCTGGACCTGGACCTGGACCTGGACCTGGACCTGGACCTGGACCTGGACCTGGACCTGGACCTGGACCTGGACCTGGACCTGGACCTGGACCTGGACCTGGACCTGGACCTGGACCTGGACCTGGACCTGGACCTGGACCTGGACCTGGACCTGGACCTGGACCTGGACCTGGACCTGGACCTGGACCTGGACCTGGACCTGGACCTGGACCTGGACCTGGACCTGGAACTGGACCTGGACCTGGACCTGGACCTGGACCTGGATTTATAGTCTGAGTGGAAGTGGGATAGGGAGCGGAAGTGGGAATGGGAGCGGATCCTGTAGTCCACGCGAGCGGAGCCGCGGGCACAGCTAGTAATAATAATAATATGTCAGACATTCACACCAATTATCCAGTTCCAAATTAAGCGGAGCCTGTGGTATGGTTACTAGATAACGGATAAACATCTAATAAATAAAACCGTAAACTTCGCGTGTCTGTACATTGAAGATATTTGGAAAAAAAAATTGGGGGGTCTAAGGATAAGCAACAGAACACATTTCGATCATTTTTGAAATTTTTGTCTGTTTGTCTGTGAGTTTGTGCACGCATCACTTAAAAACTACTGAACGGATTTTGATGGACTTTTCACAAAAACATGGTGCTTTACTTAACTTAACATTTAGTCTTTATTTCATCGCAATCGGCTAACTCAATCAAAAGTTATAGACATTTTTAGTTTTCAAATACATTAGTTAGGTTAGGTTATTATGCAATGTTTTATTTTATCTTATCTTATCTTATCTTATCTTATCTTATCTTATCTTATCTTATCTTATCTTATCTTATCTTATCTTATCTTATCTTATCTTATCTTATCTTATCTTATCTTATCTTATCTTATCTTATCTTATCTTATCTTATCTTATCTTATCTTATCCTATCTTATCTTATCTTATCTTATCTTATCTTATCTTATCTTATCTTATCTTATCTTATTTTATTTTATTTTATTTTATTTTATTTTATTTTATTTTATTTTATTTTATTTTATTTTATTTTATTTTCTAGATAGGATTTCTGTGGGTATGGCACAAAAGATCCTGAAGGGTAGAAGTGACGACAGACCTTCCTGGACCTTCTACAACGTACCTACCAATCAGCCTGTATGTTTAAGTGCCTATTCACAATCATTCTGTCAACACGTTATTAAGAAGCAACCAATAACGATCAGACAATAGACAAGCACGCGAGCAATGTCACCTCTCACGCTACAATACCCCCAATATTGTTTTCTCATTTTTATCAATACTGTTTATCATAGCTGCTCGAGTGAACCGCTTGCGCAAGATTAATAAATACTTTGTAGGTGTTTATTAGTTAAACTCTTGTGGCTTGTGGATAAAGTGTATTAAAATAAACTAAGTGGACATTGATTGTTGTGTTTTAAAATGTATTTGTGTAATGTATCGAACTTTTTCAAAAGACGCAGGCCGTGCATTGAAAGGGTGAGTGATGTAACATAAATATGATTTATTTCCTAGAATTCATTAGAATATATATAATTATTTTTTGCTAAAGTTGTAGTAACTAAAAGTTATTCCAAAAAATGGATTTGGTTATAAAGTTATGCAACAACCTTTTTTAGATATTTTTTTGGTTTTCATCGTCATCATCAGCCTAAATACGTCCACTGCTGGACATAGGCCTCCCTAACAGAATACCACTTTGGTTAAATGTCCTTTGCGGGATTTGCCATTATCACCACGCTTGGCAGGCGGTTCTCAAACAGATGTGACCAGCCCACTGCCACTTCAGCGTACTAACTTTTTGAGCTATATCGAAGACTTTAGTTCTCTGGCGGATCACGTCATTCCTGTCTCTTAGAGAAACTCCGAGCATAGCTCTTTCCATAGCCCGCTGAGCGACCTTCAGTTTTGGAACTAGTCCCACAGAATCAAATAAAGAATACAGTTGAATTGCCCTTATTATCTACTTACATATAATAATAATAATATGTCAGACATTCACACCAATTATCCAGTTCCAAATTAAGCGGAGCCTGTGGTATGGTTACTAGATAACGGATAAACATCTAATAAATAAAACCGTAAACTTCGCGTGTCTGTACATTGAAGATATTTGGAAAAAAAAATTGGGGGGTCTAAGGATAAGCAACAGAACACATTTCGATCATTTTTGAAATTTTTGTCTGTTTGTCTGTGAGTTTGTGCACGCATCACTTAAAAACTACTGAACGGATTTTGATGGACTTTTCACAAAAACATGGTGCTTTACTTAACTTAACATTTAGTCTTTATTTCATCGCAATCGGCTAACTCAATCAAAAGTTATAGACATTTTTAGTTTTCAAATACATTAGTTAGGTTGGGTTATTATGCAATGTTTTATTTTATTTTATCTTATCTTATCTTATCTTATCTTATCTTATCTTATCTTATCTTATCTTATCTTATCTTATCTTATGTTATCTTATCTTATCTTATCTTATCTTATCTTATCTTATCTTATCTTATCTTATCTTATCTTATGTTATCTTATCTTATCTTATCTTATCTTATCTTATTTTATTTTATTTTATTTTATTTTATTTTATTTTATTTTATTTTATTTTATTTTATTTTATTTTATTTTATTTTATTTTATTTTATTTTTATTTTGTGTTTTGTGGGAGTGGGCGAGGGCGAGGGCGAGGGCGTGAGCGTGGGGGGTGGGATTGAGAGAAGCAGAAGCGGTAGCGGAAGCGGGAGGGGAGCGGGAGCGGAACCGGAGCTGGACCGGAGCGGGAGTGGAAGCGGGTATGGTACCAGTGTAATTTGAGTGTTGGAAAATTCGCATAACTTTTGATTGAGTTACCCGATTACGATGAATTTGTGGTATAGGTATGCAACAAAGTAATGTTGGTCGGAATTTGGACTGCGATGGATTAGTTACGAGGACTACATTTGGAGAGACGAGGGAAAGAAGTTTGAGGCGAGGGTTGAGGGGAGAGCTGAGGAGAGGGTTGAGAGGAGGGTTGAGGGGAGTGTTGAGGGAAGGGTTGAGAGGAGTGTTGAGAGGAGGGTTGAGGGGAGAGTTGAGGATCTGGACCTGGACCTGGACCTGGATTTGAAGTCTGAGTGGAAGTGGGAATGGGAGCGGATCCTGTAGTCCACGCGAGCGGAGCCGCTGGCACAGCTAGTACTTAAATAAATATATAAACATCCAAGACGTCATAGATTCATCATACGAACATTTGCCCCTAGCGGGATTCGAATCTGCAACCTCCGGCGTGGCAGTCCGAGAGCTACCCGTTCCGCCACGGAGGCCGTCGTCTTATATACTAACTTATACAACACTATGTGCTGTTATACTACTATAACACTACGTGAGATTATTTGCAATTATTATATTTATTTAATTATCTATTATATCTCACGTCGTGCTATACCACAATGTTGTAATTTTTTTTACCAGTTCCACTACGGAACCCATACTGAAAACTTATGAGCCAAGTCCGGAATTTTCATCGCGAAACGTGAAATGCATAGGGATTTACGTTTAGTAGTCTATCGACTTTTGAAGGTATCGATGTCGTCAATACTGAGTAACTTTACAAAATGACAATAAAATCAGATATTATTTTTTATATAATTCAATCTTTTTATTTCCTACTCTTTTTACTGTAATAGGTATTGTGTTGTAATATAATTCCTAATATTATTATGTTTACAAATATAACATGACATAATGCCTTAGTCCCGGAGGGGTAGGCAGATACTATGTATCTCCACTATGCGAATCCAATGTCGCTTCCTTCGCCCGCTTTTCGCTCCGTGATACCACTTGACGTGATGCGTTGCGAACAACATCGCCGCCTCCGTGTTGAGGTACCACGGTTATCTAGGGAAATAATTGTCCACCTCGTCAGAGCCCCGCATGACTTGGTAAGGCTAATACTATCTAGAGTTTGCCCAGCTCCGGGATGTCGGCACCCAGGCTAGCCCCTGGACACGCATCCATCGGCACCCTATGTTACTCTTCTAATTTTTTTTCATCATCATCATCAGCCTGTAAGAGCCCACTGCTGGACATAGGCCTCTCCCAAGGCGCGCCACTGAACCCGATCCTCGGTTCTTCTCATCCAGTCACTGCCAGCCGCCCTACGCAGATCGTCGCTCCATCTAGCCAGGGTGTGTCCTACACTACGCTTGCCGAGTCGCGATTTTTTTTTTAATTTTGCAAATATATCAATTTAATTCTAAACAAAAAAAAACCTTGACCTGACGATTGCAAGTCATTCGCATTAGGTACCAACTACACTGACACATTCAGTCTGATTGACGTCTTTTATTTCAATTTATAGACCTGACTACGCGCAAGCTATTTTCATACGATGTCGCGTACAACATAAAAATATATTAACGATCGCACAATTTACTTTCTTTGTTGTTTGTTAGTTTCTCTTTCGTTTCAAAGTGTCCCCGAGCCATTCATTACAATAAATGGCGCCGGATTTAGCGAGCAAAATATTAATATACGCGTACAAATCGGTGTCAACAAACTAAAATAGCACGGGAGGCGAAGCCGTATAATGTTAATAGATTCAGTAGGAGAATGTTAATAGATTCAGTAGGAGAAAATCAGAGTTTAAACTTGGTTTGTAATTTCTTATTACAAAAAAAAGATAAATTTGATGGTAACTATGAAGATTATTATGCAATAAGTAAAAAAATAACTATAAATATATATAATAAAATTTTTGGTATATAATCTTCATAGTTACCATCAAATTTATATTTGATAAAGATCCTGGTAGGCTTACACATAATCTACTCGTACGTACATGAAATAAACATACACATTGCATATAGCTTGTCCAATTCGTTCATGATCTTAGTTTATCTTTAACTGGATTAATTCGTACTACATATTTGGATGTGTAATTTAAATGTTTTTTCCCTAAATACAATAACTAATTTAAGCTGGTATCCGTGACACGAGGAATCCTATTTCAGATATAAGAGATTATTTAAATGAAAAGTTTCATATGACTTTTTATGTGCTCGTTGTTTTTTAAATAACTTCTAAACTAATATAATAAATGCGAAACTTTGGATGTTTGGATATTTGGATGTTTGTAACTCAATTACTCTTCAACCACTGGACGAATCAGAATGAAACTTGGCAGACATGTAGTCCTGGAATATGACATAGGATAGTTTTTATCCCGAAAAAACATCCTATTCCTACGGGAAATACATAATAATTTGTGATGTTAAGTTGTCCACGCGGAAGAAGTCGCGGGCAACAGCTAGTTACTAATACATGACAGTGATTTTTGTAAAAAAATAATAAATGCCACATCAACAGGATTTCAGCGTCTCGACTCCCGCGCTCACCTGCGGCATCGTCCGATCCAATTTTAAATGTCAGATAGATAATTGTGCAACGGCTGGCGTCCAGTCAACTTTCCCTGAGCCGTAGACACCCGTAGGCCGGTCTGTAGCCGAAACACTTCAGTTCTCGCCTTTTAGCTGGAATAATCGGATACGTCGCGCGCGATTAGCCCGAGCCGGTCGGACGATATTAGTTTGAATACCGCGTGCAGTGTAATGATTATTGTCTCAAGTGATCTTTGAAAAAGTGTCGTAATTGTTTAAGATGCCATAATTCATTTTGTTGCTAATTTTGTTTTGTGTGTTCAATTTGCACAGTGACATGTAATACATATTTGTGGGTTAAAAAGTGTTATTTTTTATTGGACGTAATGGAAAGAAGAAGGTGATTACTTGGGAATTGGCGAGATATCGTTCTGTATATATAAAGAATTAAATATAATATCAAAGTTTTTTAAACTGTGTTCATTGAATTAGATTTCATTACCTACACTCTTCTAATACCTTCTTTAAATTAATTGTATATATTAGTAGTGTTGTTAGAAAGCTTGCTTTATATTATTCAACATAAGCAAAACTGTTCAAAAGTGAAAACGACACTCTTACCGCCGGATAACTCGAAAACTACTGAATCGACTGAGCTGAAATAAAAGGATAAGAAAATTATTGTAAAATTCAGGTTTTTTTTACAAGAACTCGTACAATGCGAACAATGTTCCCCTTTGCTTACCATTTCATAACCAAAAACAGCATTGCACTTGACATAATCAATATTGTCTTCACAAAAAAAACATTCCAATAAGTAGGTATATTTTTTTAGTAAGATTTGTATGTATGTATGTATGCATGTAAACGCATTTTTGTACCAAAATTAACAACAACAAAAATAAATAAAAGAATAAAGTTGTGTACAAAGGTGGACTTATCCCACTTAAAGATCTCTTCCAGTCAATCTTAGAGTAACTGAAAGGACTGGTATAATGCGTTTGCCATTTTTTAAGATTAAATATCATGTTGTCTTGATTGCCTAAACTTCTGATCTACTGGAATGGAGTTCTAGCAGGATTCGGAACAATCCATTATTAATACCAGGTGGTTTTAGACCTTTGTCAATGATAATGATAAATTGCCATCAATAAGCTCTCGCGTGTTGTCAGTTAAACAACTTCGTGGTTGGCATTGTTCAACACATTGTAAACACAATGTTCCACAAATTTGTGTCTCACTTTCTCATCTATTTGGTTATTAGATAAAACTACTAGCATTTGCGACCATCAATCACCCTTTTTTTTAATTTTCACGTCTCTAGCAATCATTGCAGCACCTGCTGCTTAAACTAAGTTATGTTTTATTTGTTATCCTAAAACTCTCACTTGATAAGCTTGATCAATCTTGAGAAATCTTGAGCGTCAGCTCAGAGTACTGAGCGGCCATGTACCGTCCGTCGCTCATCAGCTCGGAGCTGTCATGGTATCGCCAGGCGCCAGCTCAGTATGAATTCCATTTTGTATCTGTTTTGAAATGAAAAATAACACCGAAATCGAATCGAAACGACTATCATGTAGTTTTTGCAGTACAATTTCATTAAATTAACATCTGTTATTTATAAATGATGGACCGGTGTTTATTTCTATCTGTGTGAATCTCAGTTATGGTTGAGCAATCTTGAGCATCAGATCAGCATACTGAGTGCCCATGTTCCGTTCTTAGCTCATTCACTGAGCAGAGCATGCGTCTCATTTAGCAACCATTTTCAAAACAAAAATTACCCCGAAATCTAAATAATCTACAGATTGTAGTTTTTTAACTGGCATTCTATCTACTTGGCTATGATTTTGATCATTACAGCACTACTGCTTAAATAACATCTGTTATTATAACTGAACTGTTTACTTCTATCTGTGTCAATCTCACTTGAGCTTGAGCAATCTTGAGCATCAGCTCAGCGTACTGAGCGACCATGTTCCGTCCGTCGCTCATCCGCGGGCTATCCTCGGACCTTCCTGACGTCTCCGGCTATGGCCTCGGCAGGAGTCGTCGCGCGTCGCTGTCGGCGGACCAGCGCCGCAAGCTGAGCATGCTGCGGACGACCAGCATCCCCTCGCCCCTGACGCCGGTGAGCCACATTTACCATTTGGTACCCTGCCCGAGAAAGTGCTGCCACCAGGTATAGTTTAGTAGCCCTAGTGTTCGTTGTGGCATGCTGTTGCAGGGTGATTTGTGTTTCTGCTAAACTCTGTTGCCTGTGTTTTGTCTTTCTTGGTTTACAATAAGAAACATATTTCTGTCCTTCAACATTATTTTAATGAGAATATAATGAATGACTGTAGGTAGCAGTGTGGTTCCTGACTTAGGCCCTTATCTATTAATTAGTGACGATCTTGAGATGATGATTAGAACTTAAGAGTATCTCAAATGATACGCACTCAAGTTCGACTTTGAGATCGGTTTATTAATACGGGCCCTACTACAATAGGGCCACCCCCAGTCTTCCTGTGTACTCAAGGTGACTAAGGGACTGCAATAGGGACGGTCACCAGCGTTCTCCTGTATATATTAAGATCATTACTGCGATCACCAATCCGCTTGACCAGTGTGGTGGTTATGGCAAATCCCCCAATGAACAGCCCACCAAAAGTGGCTTCTATTGGAGAGGCCTATGTTCAGCAGTGGACGTATTTCGGCTTATAATGATGCTGGTACATAATTCCCATCTATGTTTACCATTCCCGTTCTGATGGTTTTTGTTGTGTCGTGTTAATAATCTAGTTTTATTAACTTTATTGTTTATCTTACTAATGCGTGTATTTAGTCTAAGAACTATGTTAATTTTGCCTAAAATGAAAGTCAACAAGTCACATTTTATTCGTGAAGGTGTAGGCTGCGATGTAGAACGCGAGATCCAACTGGTATTAATATGATGGAGCCAGAGTTACTCAGAGACGTAACGATGCAATAAATAAGTCGGCACTTTTGTAATTTACTGGGAATCACACACTTTTGACAGTATCTTTATACCACCAAATAAACGTGCACCCAGATCATTACTGCGTTACCAAACCGCCTGCCAAGCGTGGTGATTATTGCAAATCCCCCAATGGACAGCCCACCAAAAGCGGCACTCTATTGGGGAGGCTTATGATCAGCAGCTTATGATATGCCGTGTGGTTTCCGGTAGAGTAGAATAGGACCACTCCACCTCTTCCCGTGGATGTCGTACAAGGCGACTAAGGGAATACATTATAAAACATCAATCAGGCCTCCCCAACCCGTCTGGCCAGCGCGGGGAGTGTAGGCCGAATCCTCCGTCTGTCTCCGGCAGATGAGAGAGGGTTGTGCTCCTGCAGTGGAGACAAAAATAACCTGATGATGATGATCAGCAGTGGCCGTATTTCGGCTGATGATGCAACAATTCATTCTGACACTCACTTCTCAACGAAGTTCAATTAAACTGAATCCATTAACGACGAGTCAACACAAGCGATCAGCGGTTACCTATCTCTAATGCAACGATCTCTGTGTACTACTAGATGGAGCGTGTTTTAGGGGTATAAATATATATATGAATTGATGATTTTACGTAATGTCGTCGGATTGGATAATGTAAATTTAGAATAAGTAGGAACACAAAAGAAATATATATATTCTAGGCAAACGCACGTACCTGCAGACATCAAGTTTATGTAGGTCGCCAAAAACTCTATTTTATTTTAAAAAGAACTCTAATTAATTCTAAAATCAGCTGAGAGTATTACATTTTGATAAACATTTGCCTAAAATTGATGACATATATAATTTTTTATTTTTTTATTTTATTTTGAATAATTCGTAATGGCGTATCGCAGTAGCCAATCAGAAGCGGCGTTGAAGATTTTGCTCACGTGCGTTTGGATACATGATAGGAAGGAGTACGACAGCACATAACTTATTGAGACTGTTATTTACAATAAACAAACGGTTGGCACTATCAGAGCGTTCCAAACGATCGCCATGTTCCACGCATCTGCGGATCCGGGAGCCGCAACTCGTTCACATTCCCTTTGAAACTTGTGCAGTTACTATGCAGAGCATTTAATTATTACTAAACATTGACGCTACGGGTAAATAGCGTAAATAATTAAATGTTCTGCGTAGTAACTGCACAAGTTTCAAAGGGAATGTGAACGAGTTGCGGCTCCCGGAGCCGCAGATGCGCGGAACAGAGCGATTGTTTGGAACGCTCCACCTAGTAGCATATAGAGATCGTTGCTCTAACGTGTTCGACACGCTGTCAAACCAAACCACCAACGATCCCGAGTGGATCTAACCCAAATATCGGGCCATAGACTAAACATTTTATCGGTGAGTTTATGCGGCGCTGGGAATAGAACTTGGACCACCTGCGCCGTTGACGTATTATAGGACAATCAAAATGCATTGACGTATATCGATAATATAGGGTCACAGTAATGTCACACCCCTGGCACTGAATAACAAGCAAACAGATTTCATTACTTAGTACTTTTTTAGGGTTCCGTAGCCAAATGGCAAAAAACGGAGCCCTTATGGATTCGTCATGTCTGTCTGTCTGTCTGTCCGTCCGTATGTCACAGCCACTTTATTCCGAAACTATAAGATCTATACTGTTGAAACTTGGTAAGTAGATGTATTCTGTGAACCGCATTACGATTTTCACACAAAAATAGAAAAAAAAACAATAAATTTTGGGGGTTCCCCATACTTAGAACTGAAATTCAAAAAAATTTTTCCCTAAACTCATACGTGTGGGGTATCTATGGATAGGTCTTCAAAAATGATATTTTTGATATAATGATATTGAAGGTTTCTAATATAATTTTTTTCTAACCTGAATAGTTTGCGAGAGAGACACTTCTAAAGTGGTAAAATGTGTCCCCCCCCCCTGTAACTTCTAAAATAAGAGAATGATAAAACTAAAAATGATATATGATGTACATTGCCATGCAAACTTCCACCGAAAATTGGTTTGAACGAGATCTAGTAAGTAGTTTTTTTTAATACGTCATAAATTGTAAACCACAATACTATTATTAAAACATCGATCAAAGTTACAACGAACTACTATAACTTTTATATTATGTTACTTGCTGCTACGGAACCCTTCATGGGCGAGTCCGACTCGCACTTGGCCGCTTTTTTATTATTATTTTTTGTTGTTGATGTGCTTTAATCAGTGCTTCCTGCCTGTCATGACATGACCTACGGTGCAGAAACGTAGACACTGGCGGTGGGCCTGATCCACACGTTTCAAGTCGCTCAGCGAGCTATGGAGAGGGCTATGCTCGGGGTTTCTTTGAAGGATATGATTCATAATGAAGAGATCCGACGAAGAACGAAGGTGACTGACACAGGTGAAAGGATTAGCAAGCTGAAGTGGCAGTGGGCCACATCTGTCGTAGAACCGACGGCCGTTGGGGCAGACGAGTTCTGGAGTGGAGACCACGGATAAGCACGCGCAGGGTGGGACGCCCCGCCGCCAGATGGACCGACGACCTAAAGAAGGTGGCCGGTAGCGGCTGGATGCGGAGGGCGGAGGACCGGGTGTGGTGGCGTTCATTGGGGAAAGCCTATGTCCAGCAGTGGACGTCTAAAGGCTGACATGATGATGATGATGGGTTTGCACTTGAGCTCAGCCTCAACCAGTGGTGGATTTACCAGCAGGCTGAGTAGTCTAGGGCGGCAGATTTTAGGGGCCTCAAATTTGGGGCCAAACTTTGTTAATGTCTTATAGAAATTAAAACAAGCCGTGTGGTGTCGCGGGACACCAGATAGGAACGAAGTTCCTTACGCTTTTCGACAAATATTTCATTTATAAGTTTTGGTCAAGGTATATTGCAAAGAAAAAACATACATACATATATATTTCATTCCAGATTCATAGTCCTATGAAAACCAACGCTATTTACGTCTCGGTAACATATACATGAAAGGGTCACCAGCAGCAAAAACAGGTTTGTATTACCATGTAAACTTTGCAGTCCACTTAGGAACACCATCTATTGTGTATTTTGTTTTCGAGACGCAAATGCGTTTGTTTTCATAGGACTATTAATCTGGAATGAAATATACATACATTATTAGGTTCAATAAATTTATAATTATTTATAAACTTCACAATCAGACTAATTACGGAAAAAAGGTGGTGTAATTACGACGATAGTGAACAAATCATAAAGTTACAATTTCATTGACATTTTTTCTTAATTCATATGATTGTGAACTAGGGTATCGAATTGTAGAGGTTGGTAGGGGCGGCAAAGTTTGAATAGCCTGCTGGTGGAAAATGTATAAATCCTACACTGATCTCATCTGATGGTTAGTGACGATGAGGCCTAAGTTGGAGCGCGCTTACCCAGAAGATGCCTATACACTCTTCCTTTAAAAAGATCCAAATTGTACTTGTCCGGAAATACCCAAGCTGGCAGGGAGTTCCATTCCTTAGCAGTTCGCATCATGAACGAGGAAGCAAAACGCTTCGTGCGAGAGCGTGGTATGTCTACTGCATAAGGATGAAGTACCTCACCACGCCTGGTAGTCCGGTGATGGAAGGGGGATGGGGGAATCAAATCGTGTAATTCCTGGGCACACTCCCCAAAATCCTGTTAGGTTAGGTACCCTGTAGAAAAGCGAACGACAGGCCACACTGCGACGATCTTTGAGGCTCTGTAACTTGGTATTAACTACTTGTAACTGCTATATGTCCACCAGCTTGACTGAACAAGTTTGTGTGTCTGTATAAATTATCGTATGACTGAAGAAGATAGACAAAAGAAATTTACAGTGCGAATGTGGAAGGATCTACAGCTAGAGGTCGTCCTAGGAGGAAGTTCAAGGATCAAATTAGTAACGTCCTCAAAAAGGCTGGGGTCCGCAGTGAGAAGAATAAAAGGAGGTCCATCAAAAGGTTGATGAATGTGAGTGAGGCTAGTGAGGTGTGTCAGGATCGTGCAAAGTGGCGATCTATTGTCTCTGCCTTATACTCACATGTACTCATATACGTGTTGACATATACTCTTACTGCCTTGTCTCACAACTAGTACGGCTGGCTGGAAGATTAGATTAGATTAGATTAGATTTAAGGAAGAGATCTCTTTTAGAGAAAATTTCTCCTTTGTATACAAAATGTCCTACCTAATTGTATTTAGTTTGTAAAATATGCAGTAAAGAATATTATACCGCCAGACGGACAAAAAATCCTTTAAAGGTATATAATATACTAGCTGTTGCCCGCGACTTCGTCCGCGTGGACAACTTAATATCACAAATTATTATGCATATCCCGTAGGAATGAGACGTTTTTCGGGATAAATACTATCCTATGTCCTATTCCAGGACCAAGGTGCCAAGTTTCATCACGATCCGTCCAGTGGTTGAAGCGTGATAGAGTAACAAACATACAAACATCCAAATACCCAAACGTTCGCATTTATAATATTAGTAGGATACACCTTTCCATTCTGACCAAACCCTAAAACTACTAAAACATGTATATCAGGTTTCGTAGCTCGTTTTCCATGGTGATTTCCTCCAACCGCAGCATGAAATGACGTCACGAATCAGCAGTAACAATAGTAGCGGCAACGCTCATTGTCGCGACAGATTTAGCACATTGTGTGCGCCGGCGCACGCTCAGGGCCCGCCCGAGCCGCCGTGACGCGCGCGCGACGATTGACGAGAGACCACGGTCTACATTACGACTGTTCATCATCAGGTTATTTTTGTCTCCACTGCAGGAGCACAACCCTCTCTCATCTGCCGGAGATAGACGGAGGATTTGGCCTACACTCCCCGCGCTGGCCAGACGGGTTGGGGAGGCCTACTGATGTTTTATATAATGCATTCCCTTAGTCACCTTGTACGACATCCACGGGAAGAGTTGGAGTGGTCCTATTCTACTCTACCGGAAACCACACGGCATATTACGACTGTTATAGCAGAGAATCCCACTATCCCATCACATTAATATTATTAACTAGCTGTTGCCCGCGACTTCGTCCGCGTGGGCAACTTAACATCACAAATTATTATGTTTTTATTATGTGTTTCCCGTAGGAATGAGATGTTTTTTTTTGGATAAATATTATCCTATGTCCTATTCCAGGATCTAACCTATATGTATTCAAGTTTCATCACGATCCGTCCAGTGGTTGTAGCGTGATTGAGTAACAAACACCCAAACATCCAAATACATCCAAACATTCGCATTTATTATATCAGTAGGATAGAATGCGATACTCCTTACTCATTACACTGAACATTATAATTAAAACTATACTTCATACCTGCTCGTACTAATGTATTTGAAAACTAAAAATTCCCATAACTTTTGATTGAGTGAGCCGATTGCGATGAAATAAAGACTAAATGTTAACCCAAATTAAGCCCTATGATTTTCTAAAAGCTTCATCAGAATCGGATCAGTATTTTTTAAGTGATGCGTGCACAAACAAACATATAAACATACAAAAATTCTAAAAAATAGTCTTAATATGCCCCATTACTCATCTTTCAGTCCAATTTTTTAAATATATACAATGTAGACACGCGAGTTTTCATGTTTATTTATTAGTTTAAATAAGACGAGAATGATTCTAGACAGGTTGAATTATTTGGCAGCGTCCATACAATTTGTTGAGTCTGATGTTACCAGTTATTTTAATGATTTGTAGTGTAAACGAACTGAAAGTGGTTTATTTTTGGAAGTAATTTCGCACGACAGTTTATTTTGGGAGAATTATAATTACCATTTATAAGTATTTTCACCTGACCAACGTCACAATCAACCTGAACAATCATAATACATTTTATTGGTAATTATTAAATTACATGTCAAAGATAAAAAAAAAATACATTCCATTGCACAATACTTAATTAAACAATAATAAATTAATAAAAATGTCATGTAAATAAAAATAAACAATTACTATAGTAAATAAAATATAGCAATCAATATAGTCAAAATGATTAATTTAAATAATAAAGAAAAATCTTTTTTTCTATCAACACTGTTTCTCTTAATAAATTATAATCAATTAAAAAAAATGGAATAAATATACGTTTTTTAAAAGGAGTGGGGGGGAAGAAAAATGTCAAATAAATAGTCAAAATTAATACTTATAACATTTTAAACATCAATCAGGCCTCCCCAACCCGTCTGTCTGGCCCGCGCGGGGAGTGTAGGCCAATTCCGCCGTCTGTCTCCGGCAGATAAGAGAGGGTTGTGCTCCTGCAGTGGAGATAAAAATAACCTGATGATGTTGTACCATTTTAAAGTTTAGTTAGTTAAAGAATAAAATATACTGGTCACCTATATGTCATAAAAAGTTCATTGTATATTTGTAGAACGCTTGCTCGACGAGCCAACGCTTCAATTAGCTTAGATCGCAGTCGTCATTCTGCTGTGGTGTAGGAGTGTAGTGGTATTAACCTTTAAAAAAGGAGACATTACACTCCTTAAGAATTACAGGCGGATCTAAGCCATGTCTACAAGCTGTTCTCGAGGGTTATTACGAACCGTCTCGCCCGAAGACTTGACGATTTTCAGCCTCCGGAACAAGCTGGGAAAAAGGCCACAGCACCGTAGACCACATCCACACATTGCGGCAGGTTATACAGAAGATCGAGGAGTACAATCAGCCTATGTGTCTTGCATTTGTGGACTACGAGAAAGCACAGCAGTGGACGCCTAAGGGCTAATAAGAATGCATAACCAAATTAATAGATTTCTTTTTGGATTTAGTTAATACATAAAAAAAGTTATTGTTACGTGGTCCACGCGGATGAAGTCGTGGGCAAACAGCTAGTAAATTATAATTCAAACAAAACAAAATGAATTAAAACAGTATAAATGTTAAGAGAAGATTATACAATTTAGCATGTTAGAGTTTGCCATTCTCAGTTCGACGATTGTGAAGCAGTTACCAATAGTGTACGTACGAATATTATTAACACTGCTCCGTAGCCGCTCCCAGCAAGAGGCGGTCCGTGCCCTCAGGATGGCGAAGAAGTCAGGAACCCCTGCGTCAGCAAACATGCTCTTCGGGCTGCAGAAAAGGCTCCCTCATAATAATTAATGGCTCTGTAATCGCATTTACTAAAAAATTTGAGGTTTGAATCCATAGTTATAGACAGGACTTTATTACACGATTGACACGAACACCCGTGTGGTTTCCGGTAGAGTAGAATAGGACCACTCCAACTCTTCCCGTGGATGTCGTACAAGGCGACTAAGGGAATACATTATAAAACATCAATCAGGCCTCCCCAACCCGTCTGGCCAGCGCGGGGAGTGTAGGCCAAATCCTCCGTCTGTCTCCGGCAGATGAGAGAGGGTTGTGCTCCTGCAGTGGAGAAAAAATAACCTGATGATGATGACACGAACACGTAACATTGAAAATGACGAATATTAGATTATGTTTGTTTACGAGTTAGTTTCTGGTTGCGGGTTCGTCACTTCTGGCTTCTGTTCTGACGTGTAACGCAATGTAAATATGCTTCGTTCCAACAAGTCGCTTTGTTTTGGAAGTCGAGAAATACGCGACAGATAATAGTGTGGCTTTGATGTTGTCTAGTGTATTTTGGGATTATTTGCGGCTATAAGAACCCTCCTCCTCTTTCCCCTGCCCCTCCCTTGGTTACAGCAGAGAATAGAGCACGCCTAGTAGTACGCTCTACCGGGCTGCCGACTTTCAGCTCGCGCCGAGAGATCGATGATATAAGTTAGAAACAGAAGCACGTTGTTGATGTATGATGTTGTCCCTCTCTCGATCGACTATGTCCATGCGCTGATGTATCAGCAGTTCTACAATAATTTACGCACACACCCACACACATATGTGTACGGACAGGCTGGTGCTCCTGTGGTAGTTGTATAATTACATCTGTTCACTTGTATGGCGTGTGGTTTCCGGTAGAGTAGAATGGGACCTATCTTACTCTTCCCGTGGATGTCGTACAAGGCGATTGAGGGAATAGGTACATTATAAAACATCAATTAGGCCTCCCCAACCTGTCAGGCCAGCGCGGGGAGTGTAGGCCGAATCCTCCGTCTGTCTCCGGCAGATGAGAGAGGGTTGTGCTCCTGCAGTGGAGACAAAAATAACCTGATGATGATGACTTGTATGGAGTGCCGGGGCGGGGTGTGATTGAAGGTTAAATAAATCATCAGTAACTAATAAATAATGTGCATCCGCTCTTATTGTTGTATTCAAAAGACACTGCCACTTTGACTGAGCGATTGGCATGCTTCATGCAGGGTTATTTATTACTAGCTTTGCCCCCGGATGCACTCACATGCGATGCCGGATGCAATCTCGATTTTGTAAGATAGGATTGGTATCAATGTTGTGTGGTGTCATGATTTTGTTTAAAATAATGTTGTAGTTGTTCTTTTTGTATTATTATAAATTATATTATTATTATTTATAAGATTCAAACACAATGTAAAAATTGTATATGAACAAATAAACTAAACATGGAGTACAGAGTCCGCTCCAGTTCTCACTACCGTCCCGATCCCGATCTCTCACTCTCACGCCCATTAGTGCTATTCTCTAAAATACAAACACACGTGCCAGTCTCACTCAAGTTACTTCACTCGACAGTGCTCTGGAATGTTTACAGAATGCCATAGGATTAGGTTTCGAAGTGAGTGAAGTCACTTGAGTGGGACTCGCACGTGAGTTTGTATTTTAGAGAATAGCACTACAGCTCTAAATGTAGTCCTACCTAACTCATCGGAATCTGAATTGCACCGAACATTAATTATACTTAGGTATCTGTTATACTGCTTATCTGCTAAGGTATTAGACAACTAAAAATTCCCTTCCAAATTTGATTGAGTACGCCGATTGCGATGAAATATACACTAAATGTTACTCCGAGTTAAGCCCCATGTGTGATACGTTGAAGTGGCAGTGGGCTGGTCACATCTGTCGGAGAACCGATAACCGTTGGGGTAAACGAGTTCTCGAGTGGAGACCGCGACTCGGCAAGCGTAGTGTGGGACGCCCCCTGGCTAGATGGAGCGACGATCTGCGTAAGGCGGCTGGCAGAGACTGGATGAGAAGAACCGAGGATCGGGTTCGGTGGCGCGCCTTGGGAGAGGCCTATGTCCAGCAGTGGGCTCTTACAGGCTGATGATGATGATGATGATGAAGCCCCATGTTTCTGTGAAAAGTATATCAAAATCAGTTCAGTAGTTTTTACGTGATGCGTGCACAAACTTACAGCCAAAAATTCCAAAAATGATCGAAATGTGTTCTATTAGTTATCCTTAGACCCCCAATTTTTTTTGTTGCAAATATCTTCAATGTACAGACACGCGATGTTTACGTTTTTATTTATTAAATTTTCTCCCTCCTCGTTCTCCTACCTCACCATACCTTGAAGCTCTTTAACTAGGTCCCCCGAATCCTACAACAGGTAGGTTCTCAAAGATTTTATACAATCCATAGTCACGCTTACAAGAAATGAGTCAAGATTACGTTGTAGTTACAACCCGCCCACCGTCCTGCCCAAGCCGACATATCCGGTCGTCGTTTACGCCCAAACCTCAGCGCTGGCGTAAATAATAATATACATATTAATAATGTAAGTTACGATGTATAAAATCGTTAAATTTACGATAACGGCCGACTACTCGCCGCGAACGAGCGTGTAAAAGAAAACACCTGAATACCTCTAAATTACATCAGACTAGCTTCTGACTCCGGTGTTACCTGCATCCGTTGTTTAAAAAGATTCCATGTTTAATTTAATTCTCATAATCCTTCCTACTAATATTATAAATGCGAAAGTTTGGATATTTGGATGTTTGTTACTCAATCACGCTTCAACCACTGGACGGATCGTGATGAAACTTGGCATACATTATTTTAGGTCCTGGAATAGGACATAGAATAGTTTTTATCCCGAAAAAATATCCCATTCCTACGGGAAATACATAATAATTTGTGATGCTAAGTTTTCCACGCAGAGGAAGTCGCGGGCAACAGCTAATATAACATAATGCTCACGCCTTCATACCAGAGAAAACGATATATCGCCACTTTGCTTGATCCTGTCAAACGTCTCAAGCCACTTTTTTCGGCGGCTTTACGACTTTTCGCCCCGTGATGCCACTTGGCGCCCCGTGATACCACTTGGCGCCCCGTGATACCACTTGGCGTGATGTGTGGCGAACAACATCGCCGTCTCCGTGTTGAGACACAATGTGGTACCACAGTTAGCTAGGGAAATAATTGCCCACCTCATCAGAGCCCCTCATGTTGAACAATGAACATCAGTTCTCGGTGTTCGCCCAGCTCCGGGATGTCGGCACGCTTAGAGGCTAGCCTCTGGACACGCATCCATTGGCACGGCAGACCTTGGATTGGCGGACGGGACAGGGATCGGGGGGGAAGGTTACATTTAATTTTCCTGTTGTTATATTACCCTGTAAGGTTGGCTGGAAGAGATCTATTTTAGAGATAAGCTCGCCTTTGTACCTAAAATTTGTAACTATATACTTTTAGACGTATATATTAGCAACCTATTTTACTATCGATGATTTCCCAGCCTCGTTGCATATGCAAAGTTCTTCAATTTTCGATCCTTCGATAATTTAAGTCGTGAATTCATCAATATCATCATCATGCCAGCCTTTAGACGTCCACTGCTGGACATAGGTCTTCCCCAATGAACGCCACCACACCCCGTCCTCCGCCCTCCGCATCCAGCTTCTTCGCCGCCCACCTTCCCATTCACTTTTGACACTAGTGCAGTTAAAATTTTTATTAAACTAGCTGGTGCCCGCGACTTCGTCTGCGCAGGATTAGTATTTCGAGTAGCTTATATTATCGTGGCGTAGAAAAGAACCAACATTATGACATTAAAATTATAATTTTATGGCGCACGCCAGAATAGCTCGCAGATGGTATATAGATTTTTTCCTACTTACTTGACATTTTGGACAATTCACACAATATCTTTATAAATTGTACCCTATGTGTTAGTCTGATGTATAAGCTATATTATTGTAAAGTTTCATTAAAATCCATTCAGTAGTTTTTACGTGAAAGAGTAACAAACATCCATCAATACTTACAAACTTTCGCGTTTATAATATTAGTAGGATATCGACGCTATTTACCCGTAGCGCCAATATTAAGTAATAATTAAATGTTCTGCCTACGCATAGTAACTGCACAAGTGTCAAAGTGTATGTGAACAAGTTGCGGCTCCCGGAGCCGCAGTTGCGTGAAACAGACCGATTGTTTGGTTCGCTCCATCTAGTAAGTACATAGAAATCGTTGCCTACTAGCTAAGTAAACCGTAAAGTGTTTAGGCAACCTTTCGCAAATTATCTAAAAGGGGACACCGGTGGAAGAAATAGACTCATCGGTCGTAGAATTCTAGAAAAACCAGTTTTACCCCTTTTTTGACAAGCTGCCAAAACACTTTACAGTCTCCTTAGCTAGCACGGCAAAATATGTGTCACATGATCAATCCAATAAGAGAGTACAACATATATAGAATGGTGAAGTAGGCGCGAAAGGCATGCCAACAATCTGTAACAAATTGCAAAAACCATCAAAAGCTTACTCCTTTCGCGTGGAGTTACGGTCGGGTAAACATGGAAAAAAAAATCTGCAAAAATGCCATATTGCGCAGTTTCTAACTGCATTTCTTTACTAGAAACATGATGGCGAGGCATGAAAGGCCGTGTGGTTTACGGTAAAGTAGAATAGGACCACTCCAACTCTTCCCGTGGATGTCGTACAAGGCGACTAAGGGAATACATTATAAAACATCAATCAGGCCTCCCCAACCCGTCTGGCCAGCGCGGGGAGTGTAGGCCAAATCCTCCGTCTGTCTCCGGCAGATGAGAGAGGGTTGTGCTCCTGCAGTGGAGACAAAAATAACCTGATGATGATGAAGATGATGAGGCATGAAAGTTGCACGAGAGGGGCGCGCTGTGTCCAAAAATTGGCACGCGCGGAACTGAAGTAAACCAGTGGCTATAACCGGTCTATCTTGATTTCTGTGGAGTACAATATAGTTTTTAGTTCGATATTTATGAACCGAAATGCTTTTGGAGTAGGGCCCTAGGGCGTAGGCATGCTTTTAACTTCTAAGCGAATAGCGGACAAACAGACAAAAGCGTTTATACACATCGGTAATGAAATTAGTGCGCTCCGGAAGCATTTACTATGTGCTAACAGGCTTAACGTACATAAAATACATTTATATTTCATTCCAGATTAATAGTCCTATGAAAACAAACGCATTTGCGTCTCGAAAACAAAATACACAATAGATGGTGTTCCTAAGTGGACCGCAAAGTTTACTTGGTAATACAAACCTATTTTTGCTGCTGGTGACCCTTTCATGTATATGTTACCGAGACGTAAATAGCGTTGGTTTTCATAGGACTATTAATCTGGAATGAAATATAGAATATTTTAACGAGGCTATTCCAGAGTATTTATTATAGCGTAATGACAAATCTATTCTCTCTGTGTCTGTGTATGTCTGTGTTTCTCGAGTGGAGATCGCTAGGCGTAGTGTGGGACACGGAACGCCGCGCCGCCTGGCTAGATGGAGCGACGATCTAGCAAAGATTATATTACTGAAGAATCGAGTATCGGGTTCAGTGGAGGACCTTGGGGGAGGTCCAGCAGTAGACTCTTGTACGCTGATGATGATGTATAAGGTTAAAAATCGTTATAATTTACTTCGTCCGCGTGGACAACTTAAAATCACAAATTATTATGTCTTCCCGTTGGAACAGGCTATTTTTTCGGGATAAAAACTATCCTATGTCCTATTTCAGGACCTAACCTATATGTGTACCAAGTTTCATCACGATCAGTTCAGTGGTTGAAGCGTGAAAGCGTGAAACTTTCGCATTTATAATATTAGTAGGATAGGATGAAACAAAACCCATACTTAAATATCAAGACTAAGAATATAGATAACTTGGTACATTAAGTAAGAGTTTTGGTAAGGTCAGTAAATCCTATGATTTCAGCTATACACTTGGTATGGTTTGGTGGAATTTTTTTATCGTTCACGGGGCAATTTTTTCGCTTCTACAACAAATTACCAGAGAAAATCCTAACATCAGAAAGTTTAAGATTTTTAAAAACATGTTTGTAAGAATGTCTATTATACTATAAACGACTAGCTAGTGCCCGCGACTTCGTCTGCGCACGATTAGTATTTCGAGTAGCTTTTTTGTAGGACTATTTAAGATAAACATTTCCATCATACATTACATATGTGTAACTCTAGCGGTTTTGGCAGCGCACGCCAGAATAGCTCGCAGATGGTAGATTTTTTCCTACTTACTTGACATTTTGAACAATTCACACAATATCTTTATAAATTGTATCCTATGTGTTAGTCTGATGTATAAACTATATTATTGTAAAGTTTCATTAAAATCCATTCAGTAGTTTTTACGTGAAAGAGTAACAAACATCCATCCATACTTACAAACTTTCGCGTTTATAATATTAGTAGGATTATTTTAATGACAAAAATAGTATGAATGTTGCTTGCACATACTTTTAAATATTGCATACAAACATGGTTTTTAAAGACGTGTTGCGTGAAGTTTGTTGCGCCGTTTCTTCTTCACAGCGCTAACACCTAGGAAACAGTAGTCGATAAAAAAAAACCTTACCAAAAGTACAGGATTAATTACAATTTTAACTCAGGCAGAGCTTTAAGCGATATCTTCAACACAACCTTTGGCAATATATCAAAGCTACCGACTTTGTACATCAATTCATCATTTTATCGTCGTTTTTCATGAATCAAGTGCGTCCATCATTTTTAGTATAAGAGATCAAAAGTTAAAAGCGTGCGGACAAACATTCTATTTAAGCTTACTATAGGCGGAGATAATAATATAAACACAGAAATATCCGTGACTAAGTAGGTATTTTTAATAAATCAGTAGGTATTCTTTTTCTAGATATAAATCGCAGTTATTTATAGCATAAAGCGGCATTTTAAGCTTGTACTACATGACGTCTAATAAAATAATTATTGGCAAACACGATAGCTGATTTATTTGTTCTGTTGTTAAGGTACAATATTCTATGCTGCATGATAGGTACACTTGAATCTGAAGTCAAGACGATCGTTATCCCTGGAAAAGAGGTATTCGAAACAAGCTTCTGAATTTGTCCCATAATTATTTTAAAACGATACATACTTACATACATACATACATACATATATACATACATACATACATACATACATACATACATACATACATACATACATACATACATACATACATACATACATAATGCTCACGCCTTGGTCCCAGAGGGGTAGGCAGAGATACTTTTTTCATAATATAATAATTGCCCAAAGTCGCGGGCTACAACTAGTTTTTACAATATGATACAAGTAAAAAACATGTCATTCCAAAAAAATTACATTGTGATAATGTAACTGAAACTCTACCCAAGTGGCATTCGGGGTTCTATATAAGATGTATAGTGGTTCACATGTACTCCACAAGCTGTGTAAGTCAGCTGTATAAGAGCTGTATAGCTTGCTATACAGCTCTTATAGAACCAGTTTGGGCACAAATTAGACAGCCTTAAGTTCACTATGGCTGTACATTAGCGTTATATTAGCAGTTTAAGTAGTAACATCGGGCTTAAAGGCTGACTTACGGCGCTATATGGGACACATGTGAACCATACAACGTCCATGAGCGTAATAAAGAGTAACAAGTGGCTAAATACACAGCCTTCACAGCTATAAAATCCCACAAAAGTACTCCAGTGCTACCTAAAGTTCACGTGTGTCCTAAATTATTTCTTTTATTTATTAATTTTCCTGATTTAGTTTGGTTTTGTGTGTACGCCCGGCCATCAGAAACATTAACTCCGGCGGATATCAATTGGATAAAAATTTATGATAACACGCGGTAAGTATACCTGTTTTAAATACTTAATAATGTTAAATGCCATGGGAATGCAACTTTATCGTGAAATGTATACATATTTACAGCTAAAATATTCACGCGCCTCTGTAAAAACGCGATATTCATTTTAAAATATTTAAAACTGGCTGAGAGGAAATCTACAATTTTCAGTTTTTGATATAATATTGGCATTATAATTATACTACGGTAATTAATTAAAACATGAAACCAAAACTCGTTCGCTCTATCTGCGTATTTTGTGATAAATCTGCATGATAATTTTGGAGATTTATATGGTAAATATTTTAGGTTACGTGAACAAAATGGTGGAAATGAAATACGGCTAGAGCGTATATAGGTTCACATGTGTTCTGTTAGAATGCTGTTGGCTATATAAAGTCCCACATTTGTACCACTACAGAACCAATGTCTATAAATGTATTCTAATGTGAACTTATGTACAGCTTTAAGATGTAATTCAGGTCAATTGTGATCATCGTTTTATTCTTTCATATACTGAAATTTTAGAGATCCGCAATAATAATTATTGTCCGTTAAATCGCCTAGCCCAGGTACTAAGTCAAGTATGAATACCTAAAGTACAAATTTTGTAACAAACTAACAAAAAACACTTTTTGTTTTCGTGTGAGCCACACAGTTTGGTGTCAGAGTATTTACACTTACAAAGACACTACGTTGTTCAAGGAGGTATTTAAAAGAATGTAAACAAACTAGATAAAGAGGGACGAATTTGCGAATATTCTTTTGCAATTTTTCTTCTTATTCCACCGGTTCTCGCTCTTATTTTCCAAGATTTTTTATTCATTTTCACAAATTTTTGCACGCGACGTAATAAACACAATACACGTCAACTTGACCGACCACAAACAACTCCTACTACAGCTACTAGCTGTGTAACAGTCTAAAACAAGTAAACATAACAGCCTTTGGCTGTATAAATGACCACGTGTGTTCTATTAATATGCTAGCTGTATAACATCGTACAAGTAGACCGTTAAACAGCGATTGCCGTATCTCTACCCTCCTATACGGCTCTTAGTCAGACGGCTGACTAAAGGACAGTTGTTAGAGTATTATAACACCAACAACCGTATAAAAGTATAACTCTACACTCCTATAAGTCCCTTAGACAGGTATAGGTGGTGTTAATCGCAATAATGCAGCTTATACATCACGAGTGAACTGTAATAATGCTTTAAGTTCACATTGGAACTAAATGTGTACTCTTAAATGGAGTAAAATGCTACTTGGGTATGGATTTGGCACATGACATTCTTACCCGGTACCTTTATATCCGGGTTATTGACAGCGATACGCTACGTTTAACTTACAAATTCACTGCCGATTGACAGTGATTGGTTTGAATCAAGTTGGAAAATAACTTGCATTTAAAAAAATATAGGTATTAATTACTTATACTTATCATAAAATGAAAAAAAGAACATATTTTTTTTATGATATAGTTCTTTTTTACCCTATTGAGACAACTATCTACACCTCATACCATGAAGCAAAATAATTTTTCGCATCTCAAAGTTTTGAACTTCATGATTGACACTAATTGGTTATTAAATTAGATAACAGATGTACATTTTAATATCATCTGTTACTGTGGCTATAATACCACAGGCTTTTCGGTGAAGGAAAACATCGTAAGGAAACCTGCATATGCCAAAGAAGAAATTCTGAGGCGTATGTGAAGTCCACCAAATCGGCTTGGGGCACCGTTGGTGGTCAGGGGTTTGGCACAAAAGATCCTGAAGGGTCGAAGTGTCGCCAGGTCTTCCTGGCCACCTAAGAAGATAAGAATAAGATCTGTTACCTATCTAATTTAATAACCACTTAGTGTCAATCGTGAAAGAAAATCTTTGAGGTGACTTATGTGGTGGGAAAAATTAATTTACTTCATGGTATGAGGTGTAGGGTGATAGCCTCTTCAGCTTCAGTTAAAATAGTTTTATTCTACATTTGGCACTAAATTACGGAATAGATTGGGAATAAAAAAAACTGGAAACATAGTTTTTTCTTTAAATATTACAATAATGATATTGATATAGCAGATGAAGATTTAGAGACATAAGTACATGTGATTTACTTATTCTAAAACCCTTAATTTGTAAGTTTAAATCTATCTAAGACGTAAATTAAATTAACTTGATTAAATCATTGATAGATAGATAGATAAACTCTTTATTGCACACAAATTAAGGACAACAATAAAATAGGTACAGATTTTTGGAAAGTGTACAAAGGCGGCCTTATCGCTTAAAGCGATCTCTTCCAGGCAACCTTTCTGAAGGAAAATAAGAAAGACATAGCGACAGAGTTATTGATTATTATTTAAAAAACCATTTGATTTAAATCATGCCAACCCTGGTTTGAATTGATTAATTCAAATCAATAATATTACGCCGCACGCCATGTAAACCGAGGCTAAACAAATACGCTACCAACAGCTTCATAGAATAATTGCATCCGAGACAAACATCACATGGAGTTATTTTTAGCTCTCTCCGCTCAGCCTCTGAATCACACTGGACAAATACATTGTCGGTTACGTATACTCCGTTATATTGCTACTGAGTGTATGAGAGCTGAGTTGTGGTAAATAATTACCGCGGGAAAAAGCAGAAGCGAGCGAAAAGGAGACAACAACACCATCATAATACTTTATCAGTCATCAAATGCAATATGTCCACTGCTGAACATAAGCCTCCCCAATACATACATACATAATGCTCACGCCTTGGTCCCAGAGGGGTAGGCACAGACGATGTATCGCCACTTTGCGCAATCTAATGTCGCAAAGCGGCTTTCCTTCGCCCGCTTTTCTCCCCAATAAAATACCACTTTTGTGCATCTCTTCCAGTCAACCTTAGAGTAACTGAAAGGACTATAGTACAATGTAGTATGACTGTTGGTTTGGAATTAAATATATCATCATCATCATCAGGTTATTTTTGTCTCCACTGCAGGAGCACAACCCTCTCTCATCTGCCGAAGACAGACGCCTACAATCTGGCCAGACGGGTTGGGGAGGCCTGATTGATGTTTTATAATGTATTCCCTCAGTCGCCTTGTACGACATCCACGGGAAGAGCTGGAGTGGTCCTATTCTACTCTACCGGAACCACACGGCTATGTTACTATATGAAACGGGCAATTGGTAACATGTAGTGGGCGTTCCCCGCACAAGCTCCACACGCGACTAGACGTTATAAACAAATTTACAGTGACCTTCCTGCCAATTCATACACTTTTGTTTACAAACTAACTACGACTCATTTTGTTATCCATTGTTTATAGCTTACTAATTTTTTTGACTTCGTCCGCGTGGAGTAATTACAATACAATACAATACAAAATTTATTTATTATCTCTACACAAAGATTAGTACAATTATAATGTATAAAATTAAAATGAGTACAATTTATCTTTTGTGAGAGACTGGTGCCAAAAATAGGATGAACCTGTGAGATCAGGTCACCAGGCTCCCACCCCATGGAATTTTTGCGCATCACTCTGCCATACCAAGCAATTAGATAGCAATTAGATTAATAATTAATTACCCGATAAAAACAAAGTACTGCGCAAATTATTAATTTAGAACATAATTATTAATTTAGATGTGAGAGTATAATTTTTATAACATGCATTATGAAAAATTTATGTGTGTGATTGTGAGTGTGAGTGAGTGTGAGTGTGTGTGAGTGTGTGTGTGTGTGTGTATGTTTGTGTATATCGTTGTAATTATATAGCCTATGACACTCGCAAATAACGTAGCTTTTTATTGGTAAAAGAATTTTCAAAATCGGCCTCTATAATATTAGTATAGATACCTATTCCCGCTTCCGTTCCCGCTCTCGCTTCCGCTCCTGCATCGATTCCCCACCCCCCCCAACCCCCAACACTTTTCTGAAAATTCCATCAGAGTTGGCTGAACCAACTCTGATGGAATTTTCAGAAAAGAGTTATGAGAATTTTTAGCTTTCAAAAACTCACTCAAACAAAGTTGGCTGAACCAACTCTGATGGAATAATATTATAAAAAGGTAAAGTCTGTGACGTTGTAGTGGGTAATCTCTGGATCTACTGAACCGATTTTGGAAATTCTTTTACCAATAGAAAGCCACGTTATTTGCGAGTGTTATATGCTATTTAATTACACTACGTAATCCACGCGGACGATGTCGCGGGCAACAGCTAGTATTATATAATAAATAAATAAATAAAATTGTTTATTGGTATCCTTATAAATAAATACATGACACTTAACAATAATACACAGAAATATTAAATTATATACTAAAGTAATAATATATAAGGAAGAACCACTGACTGAAATATAAATACTACAAACCTGCGAAGTTTCTAGTTGCGTAGACTCGAAGAAATTAGAACTCCGAGTGCGTAGAACAACTACGGTCAATGAACGATCAGTTTAAACATCCCACTTGTGAGATCTACGTCCTGTCTAGGTATTGTTTAGCCCACACGCGGCGACGTCCACAGTTACTTCTGAGTTACGTCTCCTGTGTTACTAAGAATAGAACTCGGTGGCGGACGGACGGACGGATAGCAATTACAATTACCTCCATTATGATCAGGGATCGGAATGAGGTACTACAGACCCTCCACCTCCCATGGCCTTTCGACATCTAGGTCATATAGATCAAATCACGGGGGAGGTGCCCGGTACTTGCTCAGGTGCTCTTTGTCGGACACCCTGCTTGATCCCCCTACAAATAACTAATTCTGTGCTTGGTCCTCTATACGGCAACTCTCCCCATTCAGGGGCGCGACGTCACGATGACGGCTTCGTCGTCGGTCTGCTCAGTCAGTCTGTCGAGTCAAATTCAGTCAATACAGTCGGATAGATACGTAGGTAAATAGATATCGTTCATATCTTTTTCTTTTTTTTTTCTTTTCGTTTCTCCTAAATTAGGTACTGTGTCAACAGGTAAACAGCATCGCTGGTTTAGTGACTTGGTAAGATCGGTATTTAAGCCCAAAACACATAAAAATATGCGTGGCGGAAGCGTGGCGATACCGGTACACTCCATACAAATCCCGCTTCCCGCGGCGGTACTCTGTGTGAAGTCATCATCATCAGCATAAAAGAGTCCACTGTTGGACATAGGCCTCTCCCAAGGCGCGCCACTGAACCCGATCTTCGGTTCTTCTCATCCAGTCACTGCCAGCCGCCTTACGCAGATCGTCGCTCCATCGTACCACACTACGCTTGCCCAGTCGCGGTCTCCATTCGAGAACTCGTTTACCCCAGCGGCAGTCGGTTCTCAGACTGTGTGAAGTCATACAGAAAACCACGCACGCCTCAGCCACGCATTCGCTTTCGGTGTGTTTGGGGCTTCATAGTTCCAAAGATAATATTTTTTATCTATGATTTGACAATTGTCATTAATTTAGACAGCTGTCATCTAAAATCAAGATCTCATCGACACTTTTCATTTTGGTAAAGACATCACTAGTACGTAGTATAATTAAGTAAATAACGAGGTACCTATGACCGTTTTAATTTTGACAGCTGTCATCCGAAATGAGGATATGTTTGAGACCTTAGATCATTGGTACTTAGTCTGGTAAAGACCCCATTCATCATCATCAGGTTATTTTTGTCTCCACTGCAGGAGCACAACCCTCTCTCATCTGCCGGAGACACACGGAAGATTTGGCCTACACTGTCCGCGCTGGCCAGACAGAGGAGGCCTGGTTGATGTTTTATAATGTATTTCCTTAGTCGCCTTGTACGACATCCACGGGAAGAGTTGGAGTGGTCCGATTCTACTCTACCGGAAACCACACGGCAAGACCCTATTAGTGTCCTAGACATATGAGATTATTACATGAGACTGTATGTACTTAGTGGTAGTTGGAGCACGAAGAATTGTAAGTACCCCATGCTTCACCCAGGTGGAACACGGGTCCAGACCCGAACAAACGACATAGGTGATGCAAATCTTATTATTACAGAGTAACAATCAATGTTACGTGTAGTGCCGCCAAGCGGAAAACTTCGGAACTAGCGGGTTCTATTTTGAAACAATTTTCGTGTTCATGAAACCACAGTTTCCTCACAGATTTTCATAGACACGTTTCGTTATGAAGAAGAGAGATGGCGCTATCGGTTAATAATTTCATTGGCTTATCATGAGTCTTATAACGAGGGATCGGAATTAATTAGTGATTTATTTATTTACCCCCAATCTTTCCGTGGCTGTCGAATGGGCGACTAAGGGTTTGCACCAGGGACGGGGAGCAGCGTTCTCCTGTGTATATTAAAATCATTACTGCGATCACCAACCCACCTGCCAAGCGTGGTGATTATTGCAAATCCTCCAAAAGATAAACCAGGCATGCAAAGAAAGACAGTGCAGGCATTTTATTGGGGATGCTTATGATCAGCAGTGGACGTATTTCCAATGATGGTGAAAAATAGGCAATGAACTGTTAAAGCAGTTTTTCTTTCTCCTAGTTATCAAAATCCTGTTAGTAGAGTATTTCCCCCAGGAGCAATATATGTATATGTATTTCTACTACATTATCCAAACAAAGTCAAAGTCAAAATCATTTATTGCATATGAGTACACTTGGTACATTTATCCACGTCATTATTTTTTTATCGACTACCGCTTCCAAGGTGTTAGCGCTGTGAAGAAGAAACGGCGCAACAAACTTCACGCAACATACATACATAATGCTCACACCTTGGTGCCAGAGGGGTAGGCAGAGACGATGTATCGCCACTTTGAGCAATGTAATATTGCAAAGTGGCTTTCCTTCGTCCGCTACTTCACGCAACACATCTTTTAAAATCAAGTTTGCATACACCTAATAAATATTTTGCGAAGCTGAATTAACATTAGTACCAGGCATCTTTGTCATTCAAATAATCGTTTATTTTATAATAGGCTTTCTTACAAAGTTGTTTTTTAATGTGAATTTTAAACTTTCTGTCCGTCATATTTAAGACTTCCTCTGGTAGTTTGTTGTAGAAGCGTATACATTGCCCCGTGAACGATTTACTGACCTTACTTAGTCTTAACCCTGGTAAAACAAGTTTATTTTTATTTCTTGTATTATAACTATTATTGTCACAGTGCCTCAAAAAGACAGATACATTTTTTCTGACATATAAAATATTATCTAAAATGAATTGACCAGCTACTGTTAATATGCTTATTTCTTTAAACTTTTCTCTTAATGAGTCTCTACAACGCAGATTATAATATACTAGCTGGTGCGCGCGACTTCGTCTGCGCAGGATTAGTATTTCGAGTAGCTTATATTAGCGTGGCGTAGAAAATAACTAACATTATGACATTAGAATTATAATTTTATGGCGCACGCCAGAATAGCTCGCAGATGGTAGATTTTTTTCTACTTACTTGATATTTTGGACAATTCACACAATATCTTTAAAAATTTTAGCCTATGTGTTATTCTGATGTATAAGCTATAGATAGATAGATAAACTCTTTATTGCACATAAATTAAGGATAACAATAAAATAGGTACAGATTTTTGGAAAGTGTACAAAGACGGCCTTATCGCTTAAAGCGATCTCTTCCAGTAGCATGAGTGGAAGTGGGATTGAGAGTGAGATTGTCTGAGTGGAAATGGGATGGGGAGCGGAAGTGGGAATGGGAGCGGATCCTGTAGTCCACGCGAGCGGAGCCGCGGGCACAGCTAGTAATAAATAAATCTAATAAGACAATCGTTAACTTTGCGTGTCTGTATATTGACAGTATTTGCAAAATATATATTGGCGAGTCTAAGGATAAGTAGTAGAACACATTTCGATCATTATTGGAGTTTTTGTCTGATTGTCTATTAGTTTATGCACGCGTCACGTAAAAATTACTGAACCGATTTCGATGGACTTTTCACAGAAACTTTCAGACATACTTATAAAAGCGACGTAGATAAGTAACCCTACGCAGAGAGATACATAGGTAGATAGCTGACCACCTAGACCGCGGAGCATCTCATTCAATTGTGGTCTAATTGGGTCGCCTGCTGACAGATAATTGTACAACTTCCTCCCACCCACCACTGTGCACTCAGCCAAAGACTAACTATTACTGTACTAAGAATAACCTAGAGTCGTGAGGTTAGTCCATCGCTCCTAACGTATTTCCTCGAGGAGCAATAAATGGTGTATTAATAATGACGACCTCCGTGGCGGAACGGGGTAGCTCTCGAACTGCACGGCGGAGGTTGCGGGGTCGAATCCCGCTAGGGGCAAATATTCGTATGATGAATATGAATGCTCGTACCCAAGTCTAGGATGTTTATATATTTATTTAAGTATGTGTATCCGTTATCTAGTAACCATAGCACAGGCTTTGTCTAGTTTCATCAGGTTATTTTTGTCTCCACTGCTGGAGCACAACCCTCTCTCATGAACCGGAGACAGACGGAGGGTTTGGCCTACACTCCCCGCGCTGGCCAGACGAGTTGGGGAGGCCTGAATGATGTTTTATAATGTACCTATTCCCTCAGTCGCCTTGTACGCAGGGTTGGCATGTTTTAAACAAAGTGTTTAAAACATCTGTTTTAAACATGTTTTTATTATTTAAAACATGTTTTTTATTGTTTAAAACTGTTTAAATTGTTTAAAATATGTTTTATATTAAATAAAACTGTTTTTTATCCAACCCTGCTTGTACGACATCCACGGGAAGAGTTGGTGTGGTCCTATTCTACTCTACCGGAAACCACACGGCAAAGTTCTAGTCTAGTTTGGGACTGGATAATTGGTGTGAATGTCTGACATATTTATTCATTAATTTATTTGAGCTGCTACAACAGTTTGATGATTGTTTTTAAATCTAAAGGGGTCAAGAAAGTGATGATATAAAAGTGGAACTTCTATACTAAATGGAATTATATCGCTTACCGTACTGCGAAAGTAAATAGTTCCATCAGACTAATAAATACAAGCAACCCCCATTAATTTACCAACACAAGGCCGGCCTTAACCAAACACTATGGTTAACTTGAATAGGTATTTATTGAAGGGAAACTGACCGCGTATCTGCTACATGAACTAAATTAAGGGCCACCCACGCCTCGCTTCTGGAGCAACGCAATTATAAGGGAAAATCCACTTATAGGCAACAGCAGTTGCTAAGTGTAGGAAATTATACGATACTTCCATCAACAGCCTCTAATGCTGTTATATTGTGTTTGGAAAACTTGTAAGCTTACACGTTACTTACAAAGGTGTCTTTCGATTTGGTAAGTGGTTTCGTGTGGTTACCGGCTATTCTCTCATTTGCTCATTTGTTTAAGTTGAAAGCTCCGCTCGCGTGGACTACAGAATCCACTTCATTCCCACTCACGCTCCCCTTCCCGCTCCACCTCCCCCTCCCACTCCTGCTAAAGCTCCAAACGTAGTCCAAACTCATCGCAATCTGAATAGTACCGATCCTTAAATTTATACTTTTTTTTATTTTGCGTACTAACCTTACCTACTAATGTATTTGAAAACTAAAAATGTACATAGTTTTTGATTGAGTAAACCGATTACGATGAAATGAAGCCTATATGTTAATCCGAGTTAAGCCCTATGTTTCTGTGAAAACTTTATAAACATCGGTTCAGTAGCTTTTAAGTGATGCGTGCACAAACTAACAGACAAACAGACAAAATTTTCAAAAGTGATTGAAATGTGTTCTGTTACTTATCCTTAGACCAACCAATTTTTTTTGCAAATATCTTCAATATACAGACACGCGAAGTTTACGTTTTTATTTATTAGACTGATGATGTGGTATTTATTACCGTTGGACTAGTTACCTTTGGGCTTAGCAATAGGTACCTAAGCACTGAAAATATTTAATAGCTCTTACTTTCAAACACTTAAAGAGGAACAGGTGATTTTGAAATGTCATCTTACCTACACCTCATACCATGAAGCAAAATAATTTTTCGTAGCTCATAGTTTCATCTCAAACTGTTTTCCTTCATGATTGACACTAATTGGTTATTAAATTAGATAACAGATGATTTTGAAATGTGCATCTGTTATCTAATTTAATAACCAATTAGTGTCAATCCTGAAGGAAAACAGTTTGAAGGAAATTATTTTGCTTCATGGTATGAGATGTAACATAATATAAAATTGGGTTAAATGAATTAACAAATACATATAAATGGACAGAAAACATCGTTCTATGTGCATTTGGTCACTCTAATCAGAAACGTGTGGTTCCCGGCTTAGAACAGCACCACCCCGAATCTTCCCGTGGGTGTCGTCAAGGCGACTAAGGGATTGCACCAGGGACGGGCAACAGCGTTCTCCTGTATATATTAAAATCATTACTGTGATCACCAATCTGTCTGCCAAACGTGGTGAATATGGAAAATCCCCCAAGGGAAAGCTGCTGCCCATCCCTGGTGCAACAATATCGCTAGCTTCAAAGTCGATAACCTACAATATCGAAAACCCCACAAAAATTCATTCGACAGTCTGCGATAACGGCGTCTGCTGACAACTCAAACGTTTTCCCTGAAGCAAACGACGTGGAAATAACGAGATAAATTCTCTGGATACAACAAAACACTTAGTGGGATTGAGACAAAGGGACAGAGGAAAAGGAACACGAAAGTCTACGTCCATCTCCGATAAGTCATTGCGTTGAATAAATGGAACTGTCACTGGAAACAGACAGAAAGGTGGGAATTTATCGATGACAAAGCAAAGTAGCGGTGTTGCACTGTGTGTATAGTATTATCCGAAGCGTGACTTTACCAATAGGACATAAGTATTGTGTTTGTGCAGCAAGTGTATTGTGTTGTATTTAACTAATGTAATATTAATTTTGTTTAATGAATGATGACATGTTTAATTTCAAATGATTATTAAGTAAATTTAGATAGTATAAATAATTATTGGGCCCGATTCTAAAGACACACATTTAAAATTTGACAGCGCTAAAATTGGTTTCATCTTTATCTTCATATATAATACTGTGTAACAAGGATAGCAACAGTTTTAGTGCTGTCAAATTTTTAAATTTGACTTCAGAATCGAGCCTATTGTACACCTAATAGGTAAACTATAGAGAACATACAATAGCAATGTAACATCCTAATCTCACCTATGTTCAACAATAAATATGATTTGATTTGATTTGAACGATACATTCCGTGCAGGGCGGCCCTAGGGCGGTGCAACGTCACTTGTGAGGGGGGTCTAATGGGGCAAGGTTGAAGGGGGTGGGTCATAATCCTACTAATATTATAAACGCGAAAGTTTGTAAGTATGGATGGATGTTTGTTACTCTTTCACGTAAAAACTACTGAATGGACTTTAATGAAACTTTACAATAATATAGCTTATACATCAGAATACACATAGGCTACAATTTATAAAGATATTGTGTGAATTGTCCAAAATATCAAGTAAGTAGGAAAAAATCTACCATCTGCGAGCTATTCTGGCCTGCGTTATGCACATTTGGTAGTAATAAATTGATTCCTAAATCCCGAAAAAAACATCTCAATCTTACGGGAAATACATAATAATTTGTGATATTAAGTTGTCCACGCGGACGAAGTCGCGGGCAACAGCTAGTTGTCAATAATCCAACTTATAACTAGACTGTTTATTTTTAAATAGTTTTTAAATACTCATTTATTATCATTATCACCCAGTGTATTTGACGACCTCCGTAGCTGAACGGGGTAGCTCTCGGACTACTACGTCGGAGGTTGCGGGTTCGAATCCCGCTAGGGGAAAATGTTTATATGATGAATATGAATGTTTGTACCCAAGTCTTGGTTGTTTATATATTTATTTAAGTATGTGTATCCGTTATCTAGTAACCATAGCACAGGCTCTGCCTAGTTTGGGACTGGATAATTGGTGTGAATGTGTAACATATTTATATTTATTTTATTTAGTTGATTTCGCTCAGGGTAAGTCACAGTTACCGAGTAGGTATTCCCTATAAACTTTCACGAATTTACATATGTTATCTTTCCGACGTATACTGATAGGCATTTCGTTGTAGTTTATAGGGATACGACCGATATATATTTATTTATTTTATTTTAAGAAAACTTACAGCTATTACAACTAAGTACATTACACATATAGCAAAAAAGAGCGAATTAAAACCTTCCACTTCTAGAAATAAATTAAATAATAATTAACATTCATAATAATTAATAATAATTCAACTCCAACTCTTCCCGTGGATGTCGTACAAGGCGACTGAGGGAATACATTATAAAACATCAATCAGTCCTCCCCAACCCGTCTGGCCAGCGCGGGGAGTGTAGGCCAAATCCTCCGTCTGTCTCCGGCAGATGAGAGAGGGTTGTGCTCCTGCAGTGGAGACAAAAATAACCTGATGATGATGATTCATAATAAACTAATGGTTCAAATATATTTAAAAAAACAATACATACATACACAATACAAGCAGTAAAACATACATACACAATATGACATATATTTATGAGAAAATAAACCATGAAGGAAGAAAAAAATTTACACCGCGGCGTAAATTTTTTTCTTCCTTCATGAAATAAACAAATACAAATACGGCCCCATTGTTCATTAATTATTTCATTGGTTTGTTTGTTTCGTCCTCGTATTGTTTACCGCTAAGGATTATCCGAATTTAGGTGTGATGTTTATGCTATTATATATGTTATACGAGTTGTCACAAAGCAGTAAATTGGAAATCAATAATATGGGTAGGTCTACTTTTGTTTCACGACAATTGCCAGTAATAAACTAAGAGATACGCACATAGCGTTGTTAGGGTCGTTGGATATTAAAGCAAAACAAACGCTAGAAGCAAAGAATACTTACTAAATATTTATTATTACTACGTTAAGAAGCGATACTCACCTCCCTCCCCCAGTTTAACATAATTATTATTGAAAAATGAAAATGAAACATATTTTATTTGCAACTTACACAAATAGATAATTATGATTAGGTATATACAATTATAAGATTTAGTGCAGGTTATGTGATAGGTATAGATAAAATTTCCTGCAACCCTTATACTAGGATATATTACTATTTTATTGCAGAAATAAATTCCATATATAATTAGTAGATCTTAAATTAGGTTAGTAAGAAGTAATTTTTTTTCGTCAATAATACAATAAAAATATCAATGAAATAGAAATGTCAGTTGAGTACAGAATTAATTAAAAAATACAAAAATTAATTCAATTTACAATGTCAAAACCAAACTAACCTACCAAAAGCGCTGTCCAGTGGCTGGCAATTGGACACTCGTGCCCCCCCCCCCCCCCCCCTCCATCGTGACGATACTGAAAATAAAATATATTGCGATAATGAGACATTTTAAACCATTGTGCTTTTTGACATTATTACGTACTGTACCCACTATGCACGTTTAAAACTCTCATTTTTTCCATCTTTGTTTCCAAATAATGGTAATTAGAAGAGAAAAGCATAGAAAAACATCACAAACAATTTTGCAAAGTTAGGGACAGTGTGAAACAAACCCTCGATTTTTTTATATTTTCAAATTACAAAGTTTTAAGTTACCTTTTTTAAGTTATAATTAGTTGTAAGTAGGTTTATTAAATAATTATGTGTGCAATAAGTGTTTAATAAATAAGTTAAATAGAGTTCCAGACCAGAAGCTACAGTGCTGGAGGCGTTACTTGTCGTGTCGGGCATGATCGTTTATAGATTCGTAAAAGTGAAACGACGTTGTAGCAGTACGTAATGAGTTAATGACATTCGATTGTCAATAACCGAAGTCTTTTAACTACCGATACGCCCAGTAACTTTTCGATTCTAGAGCACTATTCATAATACAAGGTTAAATTATCATAAGCTATAACCAGCGTCAACAGGGTAAATATTAGAGCGTTTCAACCACCAAAAGTTTACGAAAAAATCAAATCAAATAAATTTATTGATCCTTGCAACTAAGTACGTTGCACTGGGCAGTCACAGCACAGTGCTATTTTTATATTGTACATTTTTAGTTACAAAAATAAATAATGTAAATAATTTTAATTACAACTTAAGCTCAGGTAACTTAAAATGAATATTCACCTAATGGCATTTCCATGAAATCATTTAGTGAATAGAATGCATGGCATTCAAAAAACAATTTAAGCTTCCGTTTGAACTCTAGCATCGGTAATCTGGTGACATAATAGTGGTAACTTATTATACACTAGCTGTGCCCGTGACTCCGCTCGCGTGGACTATAGGATGCGCTCCTCTTCCCGCTCCCGCTCCCAATCCCGCTCCCTCTCCTGCTCCATACCTTTTGATTGAGTAAACCGATTGCAATGAAATAAAGCCTATATGTTACTCCGAGTTAAGCCCAATGTTACTGTGAAAAGTCTGTCAAAATTGGTTCAGTAGTTTTTAAGTGATGCGTGCACAAACAAACAGATAAACAGACAAACAGACAACAATTTCAAAAATTATTGAAATGTGTTCTGTTGCTTATCCTTAGACCCCCAATTTTTTTTTGCAAATATCTTCAATGTACAGACACGCCAAGTTTACGATTTTATTTATTAGATGATGATGATAAAAGATAAACCATTAAAATATTACACCAATACAGACTGTGTTATTATTATTACACCAATCCGAAATTTATTGTATAACAATTCGGATTTCCGATTCGGATTCTGACGTCCGAACGCTCAAGGCTACGTCCGCGACTTATATCCGATATTGTGTACCGATTAGTGTATAATCTACATACAATCTAGATACAATTAAGCCGCGACTGTCAGCCGCGGCCAACGAACGCGTCCAATAATGTGTTAGCTTTACCGAACAAAAAACCGCGCAGTTATTAACCGCCCGCGTATTGCGTCTCTTCGTTCCGCTCTCCGCCTACACGTTTATTGTAGGGCTTCCTTTCATTCGCTCCCTCACTGCACTCCCGGCGTTCCAGAGGAGAGATCGCGTCATTGGAGAGCACTCTCGAAGTTTTATCAAATTTCAAGTAAATAAAGAGAAAAGTGAGAAAATGCCTGATACCGACGAGAAAGGCGTGCAGGTGAGCAACTCAATTTGTTTGTTATATTTTCGTTTCGTTGCCAAGTATTTTGTTTCAAAGCTTGGGATGTTTTTGCGTAAGTACTTGTGGAATGTTTGGGGGTTTATCTTTGTAGCAGGGGGTGGAACTGTGTACGTGAAACAATTTCGAACAAAATTTCGAATATTCGTGAATTATTCAAGTTTGAAAATTATATTATAGTTAGTTTTTTACAGCGCAGGTTAGGGCCTTTGTTAAGTTCTTGTTTCGTTGCGTAGTATTTTCGTTTTATTGCGTAGTAATTTTGTTTCGAGGCTTGGGACGTTTTTGTGTATGTACTTATGTAGCATGTTGGGGTTTCATCATGAAACAAAATAAGTTCTACGCACAATTTTAAACAAAGTCGTGTCGGGTAACAAAATAACGAATAAATATTCGCGAATTATTCAAGTTCTTTTGTTCTTTTCTCGATAAGTGTCTCGTGGCCTAATCATTAGGCCCTAATGGATTGGTCATTGGACCCGAGCGCCCGAGGTCGTGGTTTCGATTCCCACTGGGGACTCATAACTTTGTAAAATTTGTACAAGTTGATCCCGAACTGGATGTTATATTTGTGAATCCTTGTTTAATTTCCATAGCACAAGAGAAAATCCTATATACCTACATATATGTATAAACTAGGATTTTCTCTCGTGCTATGGGAATTAAACAAGGATAGGACAATTCACAAATATAACATCCAGTTCGGGACCAACTTGTACAAATTTTACAAAGTGGTCTGTCTCAGTGGGAATCAAACCCACGACCCCTGGCTCTCGAGGCCAATTACCAATCCTCTAGGCCAACGAGGCGGTCCAATGATGACATCTTATTCTCGCGATATTTATTTCTGCATTTTAGCCCAAGGCGTTTCGTCTCGGTCATATAACTTATTTATAACTCCAGTCCAAACTCTAAGCCAGAGGTTCCCAGACTTGTTTTCTGATAGACCACTTGCAAACTTTATCTGGTTCCGGTGGATCTGACTTCAGGTACATTTCTACCTTATTCTCAAAATCGACAAAAAATTTGAAGACGCTAACGTAGACCCGCGTCGAGTCTTTCGTGGACCCCTGGGGGTCCACCTGGACCACTTTGGGAACTACTGCTATAAACCATAATAGTTCACGCAACTAACACGATCATTTGCCGTGTGGTTCCCGGCTTAGAATAGGTCCACCCCCAATCTTCTCGTTTGATAATGTGTTAATTTAATTATTATTTATTGAAGATGTGTTAAAAATACTTTATATATTGTATAGCACTGTACATGAAATATTTCTAGTTATATTCAATACTAGCTGTGCCCGCGGCTCCGCTCGCGTGAACTACAGAATCGCTCCCATTCCCGCTTCCGCTTCCGCTCCGGACCCGCTCTCGTTCCCGCTCCCGCTCCAACTCCCGTCCCGCTCCCGCTCCCACAGCCACTCCCCTTTTCCCACGCCCACGCCCACTCCCTATCCCATTCCCACTCCAATTCCCACTCGCAGCTTCAAATGTAATCCAAACTCATCGCAACCTGAATAGTACGGAAATACTATTATGTGCAATATATTGCATACTAACCTTACCTACTAATGTATTTGAAAACTAAAAATGTCCATAACTATTGATTGAGTAAACCGATACCAATGAAATAAAGACTAAATGTTAAGTTAGGTTAAGCCCCAATTTTTCTATGAAAAGTCCATCAAAGTCCGTTTAGTAGTTTTTAAGTGATGCGTGCACAAACTCACAGACAAACAGACAAAAATTCCAAAAATGATTGAAATGTGTTCTATTACTTATCATTAGACCCCTCAAATTTTTTTTGCAAATATCTTCAATGTACAGACACGCGATGTTTACGATTTTATTTATTAGATGTAGACTGAAATAATAAAAATCTAATCTAATCTAATCACAGGAGAACGGGGTAGTGCGATCCCTTAGTCGCCTTGACGACACCCACGGGAAGATTGGGGAAAGGGGGGGGGGGAGTTTATGTATATATATATATATGAAATATTTATTTATTCTAGTTCCCGGATAAAACAATTTAAGAAGTGTTATCGCAAGAAGCGACTTTTGAAACTTAAGCAAACGCATTACAAATTTAGTAGTAATAAAGTTTTGGGAGCACGTTCTCCTCTTAGGGCCAGCACAGACAGACGACAGACTTCTCGTATATTTCATTCCAGATTAATAGTCCTATGAAAACAAACGCATTTGCGTCTCGAAAACAAAATACACAATAGATGGTGTTCCTAAGTGGACTGCAAAGTTTACATGGTAATACAAACCTGTTTTTGCTGCTGGTGACCCTTTCATGTATATGTTACCGAGACGTAAATAGCGTTGGTTTTCATAGGACTATGAATCTGGAATGAAATATAGGTAGGGAGGCGGGCGACTATAATGTATGTCAGTCTCATTGTTTTTAAGTTAGATTTTCTTAAGGTCGTGTGTGTAGGGTGACCAGAAGGGGCTTTAAATGGGGGGGGGGGGGGGGGGTGAAGGGGGTAGAGGGGGGGGGGGGTTTGGGCAATGTTTGTGTTATTTTTCCTATCTACAGAAACACACTTGATCCATCGATGCAAGTAAACTATTTATATAGTAATGAGGTAACAACGATTCTATTGGTTGTAACGTCCTTATGCTTCGGTCATGAGTCAGGGAGGGGAATGGGAAGGGGGGAGGGGGGATCCTTTGAATTAAGGAATTATATCATCTAACAACCAGTTTCTTTAGATTCCAGAAGGTACTACATTTTAGTTACTAATGTTGGCAACAGATGTCACTGGCATTGTCGAAAATCGACTCGGCTAACGTCTAGTCTCTAATTTTAAGACTGATTTTATGACCCTGCTCTGTCATCATCATCAGGTTACTTTTGTCTCCACTGCAGGAGCACAAACCTCTCTCATCTGCCGGAGACAAACGGAGGATTTGGCCTACCCTCCCCGAGCTGACCAGACGGGTTGGGGAGGCCTGATTGATGTTTTATAATGTAATTCCCTCAGTCGCTTTGTACAACATCCACGGGAAGAGTTGGAGTGGTCCTATTCTACTCTACCGGAAACGACACGGCAATATAGGCTTTTGCAATCATTATCGCTTACTTTAACAAAGACTATTTTTGTTCTATTTTATTGTCTAACGAGGAGTACTGAAATTGATTTGACGACTCACTTTATGTGTCGATGGTTCTAGTTGTATCTAGAAGTACCGCAGCTGAATCGGCTTGTGTAGGCCCGGACTTAGGTTGGGCGGGCGGCGCCCCAGCCCCAGGCGTTGTTTACAAACAAACCTACCAACAGGCTTTAGCGCTACGACGTAAATTGTGCGTTCAACTTTTCGTGACCACAGCACTTGTTTGACTAATTTATAAGACTAATTTAGGCTTCACCTAGGAAGCTGTGGTCAATAAAAAAAACCAGTCAAGTGCAAGACGGACTCGCGCACCTTGAAAGAAAACGCAGAAAAAGTAATTTAAGAGTAGATGCTTATTAGCACGCAATAAAGTCTTCTATAGATTTGCATAACTATTTTTTGCTGATCTATTAAATAAAATCGTAAACTTCACGTGTCTGTACATTGAATTCGAATTTTGCATATTTGCAAACAAAAATTGGGGCGTCTAAGAATAAGCAACAGAACACACTTCGATCATTTTTGAAATTTTAGTCTGTTTGTCTGTGAGTTTGTGCACGCATCACTTAAAAAGTACTGAACGGAATTTGATGGACTTTTCATAGAAATAAAGACTAAATTTTACTCCAATTTATGCCATATGTTTTTCTGAAACCTCCATTAGAATTGGTTAAGTAGTTTTTACGTGATGCGTGCACAAACTTACAATCGTTTTTGTATGATTGTAAGTTTGTGCACGCATCACTATTTAATCTTCAGCATCCAATAAAAAAAAAGATTATTCAATGTGACACGCGAATTTTACATTTTTATTTATAAGACTTTGGTAATAGGCAGAATAAACAGATGGCAAAATTATTAAACATTCCAGAAAGATAAGATTTGAATAGTAGCGCAAAACGTATATAGTCGGAGCAATCGATAAACTGCGACGTCACATCCCTATGCAAATTTTGTTCGATGAGAATTCCGAGGTCTGCTAATAACTATTAGGAAAATATATGGGAGTTAACACACAGGAATTCTATCAAGATAGAACATTTATAGCAACTTGTTTACTTCAGTTTCGCGCGTGCCGATTTTCGGACACAGCGCGCCCCTCCCTCGCACCTTTAAGGGTCATTCAGACCTATTAGTGCCGCCTCAGTCCTGAGTCAGTCCTTTTTATTTACGTTAAGGAATATTGTGTCATATTTCAAACGCAGTAAAGCTATCGCTTCGTCATGAAATTTCACGGAACTGCACTGAAGGACCGCTGACGCATAACTAATCGATATCCTTTACTGCATTTGAAATATGACACATTATTCCTCAACTTCATTAAAAAGACTGACTCAGAACTGAGGTGGCACTGATAGGTCCGAATGAAACTTTATGCCTCGCAGTCACGTTTCTAGTGAGGAGATACAGTTATGCAGTTAGAAACCGCACAATATGGCATTTTTGCAGATTTTTGGTGTTCTTTACCCGACTTTGGCTCAGCGCGAAACGAGTAAAGCTGCAAACACATTAGTAGTGTGAGTGGTTGTTCGGTATCCGATCTGGCAGATTTTACTCGGACGTCCGAGCGTTCAAGGTCGCGTCCGCGACCTACCTTCGATAGTGTTCACAATGTAGTGTATAATGTACAACGATCTCTATGTACTACTAGATGGAGTGTTCCAAACAATCGCTCTGTTCTACGCAAGTAGCCACAACTCCTTTACATTCACTTTGAAACTTGTGCAGTTACTACTCAGGACATTTAATTATTACTAAATATTGACATTATTTAACCGTAGCGTCAATATTTAGTAATAATTAAATGTTCTGCGTAGTAACTGCACAAGTTTCATTGTGAATGTGAAAGAGTTGTGGCTACATGCGTGGAACAGAGCGATTGTTTGGAACGCTCCATCTATTAGTACATAGAGATCGTTGATAATGTACTAGCAGATACAGTTAAGCCGCGTCCGTAAGCCGCGGCTGACGGACGCGTCCGATAATGTGTTTGCAGCTTAAGCGTTTAATGGTTCTGCAATATATTGCAGAACATTGACACGCATGTCGCGCCTACTTCATCATTCTATCTTGATATGGTTTAATGGGCCCGCAGAAGGCAGTAGTTAACGACACGTGTAGCCAGCAATATTTACTGCTCTTGCCCCACATAAAACCTTCTCTTTAGAGTAAGAAGTATCCGTACCACTTTTACAAGGGTGTAGACATTTTTCTGTGATGAATACTGCTAGGATTATCAGAATGCTTAACAGAGACCGAAATTACGTTACTAATTTAGCACTAATCATCATCATCATCATCAGGTTATTTTTGTCTCCACTGCAGGAGCACAACCCTCTCTCATCTGCCGGAGACAGACGGAGGATTTAACCTACACTCCCCGCGCTGGCCAGACGGGTTGGGGAGGCCTGATTGATGTTTTATAATGTATTCCCTTAGTCGCCTTATACGACATCCACGGGAAGAGTTGGAACCGGTGTGAAGTTAGCAGCCAAAGTTAGAAGCCAATTTGTAACTCGACCAAATAGAGATCACATACTTTTTAAAAATAAGATTAATAAAATAAAATAAAATAAAATAAAATAAAATAAAATAAAATAGAATAGAATAGAATAGAATAGAATAGAATAGAATAGAATAGAATAGAATAGAATAGAATAGAATAGAATAGAATAGAATAGAATAGAATAGAATAGAATAGAATAGAATAGAATAGAATAGAATAGAATAGAATAGAATAAAATAAAATAAAATAAAATAAAATAAAATAAAATAAAATAAACAGCAGCAGACCTTCCAAAACCAAACGTATGTCAAAAGAAAGGGAATACATCAAGGAGAAGCCTATATGAAAATGAAGTAGATTGATATGGTCCTAGGGTTCCGTATAATTTATTATATTATTAAGGTGAAAATTGGTGTCCGGGTATATGGAGCAGACCTTCCAAAACCAAACGTATGTCAAAAGAAAGGGAATACATCAAGGAGTAGCCCATATGAAAATGAAGTAGATTGATAGGGTCCTAGGGTTCCGTATAATATATTAATATTATTAAGGTGAAAATTGGTGTCCGGGTATATGGAGCAGACCTTCCAAAACCAAACGTATGTCAAAAGAAAGGGAATACATCAAGGAGTAGCCCATATGAAAATGAAGTAGATTGATAGGGTCCTAGGGTTCCGTATAATTTATTATATTATTAAGGTGAAAATTGGTGTCCGGGTATATGGAGCAGACCTTCCAAAACCAAACGTATGTCAAAAGAAAGGGAATACATCAAGGAGTAGCCCATATGAAAATGAAGTAGATTGATAGGGTCCTAGGGTTCCGTATAATTTATTATATTATTAAGGTGAAAATTGGTGTCCGGGTATATGGAGCAGACCTTCCAAAACCAAACGTATGTCGAAAGAAAGGGAATACATCAAGGAGTAGCCCGTATGAAAATGAAGTAGATTGATAGGGTCCTAGGGTTCCGTATAATTTATTATATTATTAAGGTGAAAATTGGTGTCCGGGTATATGGAGCAGACCTTCCAAAACCAAACGTATGTCAAAATAAAGGGAATACATCAAGGAGTAGCCCATATGAAAATGGAGTAGATTGATACGGTCCTAGGGTTCCGTATAATTTATTTTAATATTAAGGTGAAAATTGGTGTCCGGGTATATGGAGCAGACCTTCCAAAACCAAACGTATGTCAAAAGAAAGAGAATATATCAAGAAGTAGCCCATATGAAAATGGAGAAGATTGATACGGTCCTAGGGTTCCGTATATTTATTTCAATATTAAGGTAAACATTTTTCAGAAAAATTGGTGTCCGGGTATATGGAGCAGACCTTCCAAAACCAAACGTATGCTGAAAGAAAGGGAATACATCAAGGAGTAGCCCATATGAAAATGAAGTAGATTGATAGGGTCCTAGGGTTCCGTATAATTTATTATATTATTAAGGTGAAAATTGGTGTCCGGGTATATGGAGCAGACCTTCCAGAACCAAACGTATGGCAAAAGAAAGAGAATACATCAAGAAGTAGCCCATATGAAAATAAAGTAGATTGATACGGTCCTAGGGTTCCGTATAAACTATTTTATTGTTAAGGTGAAAATTGGTGTCCGGGTATATGGAGCAGACCTTCCAAAACCAAACGTATGTCAAAATAAAGAGAATACATCAAGGAGTAGCCCATATGAAAATGGAGTAGATTGATACGGTCCTAGGGTTCCGTATAATTTATTTTAATATTAAGGTGAAAATTGGTGTCCGGGTATATGGAGCAGACCTTCCAAAACCAAACGTATGTCAAAAGAAAGAGAATATATCAAGGAGTAGCCCATATGAAAATGGAGAAGATTGATACGGTCCTAGGGTTCCGTATATTTATTTCAATATTAAGGTAAACATTTTTCAGAAAAATTGGTGTCCGGGTATATGGAGCAGACCTTCCAAAACCAAACGTATGCTGAAAGAAAGGGAATACATCAAGGAGTAGCCCATATGAAAATGAAGTAGATTGATAGGGTCCTAGGGTTCCGTATAATTTATTATATTATTAAGGTGAAAATTGGTGTCCGGGTATATGGAGCAGACCTTCCAGAACCAAACGTATGGCAAAAGAAAGAGAATACATCAAGAAGTAGCCCATATGAAAATAAAGTAGATTGATACGGTCCTAGGGTTCCGTATAAACTATTTTATTGTTAAGGTGAAAATTGGTGTCCGGGTATATGGAGCAGACCTTCCAAAACCAAACGTATGTCAAAAGAAAGGGAATACATCAAGAAGTAGCCCATATGAAAATGGAGTAGATTGATACGGTCCTAGGGTTCCGTATAATTTATTTTAATATTAAGGTGAAAATTGGTGTCCGGGTATATGGAGCAGACCTTCCAAAACCAAACGTATGTCAAAAGAAAGAGAATACATCAAAGAGTAGCCCATATGAAAATGGAGACGATTGATACGGTCCTAGGGTTCCGTATATTTATTTCAATATTAAAGTAAACATTTTTCAGAAAAATTGGTGTCCGGGTATATGGAGCAGACCTTCCAAAACCAAACGTATGTCAAAAGAAAGGGAATACATCAAGGAGTAGCCCATATGAAAATGGAGTAGATTGATAGGGTCCTAGGGTTCCGTATAATTTATTATATTATTAAGGTGAAAATTGGTGTCCGGGTATATGGAGCAGACCTTCCAAAACCAAACGTATGTCGAAAGAAGGGGAATACATCAAGGAGTAGCCCGTATGAAAATGAAGTAGATTGATAGGGTCCTAGGGTTCCGTATAATTTATTTTAATATTAAGGTGAAAATTGGTGTCCGGGTATATGGAGCAGACCTTCCAAAACCAAACGTATGTCAAAAGAAAGAGAATACATCAAAGAGTAGCCCATATGAAAATGGAGACGATTGATACGGTCCTAGGGTTCCGTATATTTATTTCAATATTAAAGTAAACATTTTTCAGAAAAATTGGTGTCCGGGTATATGGAGCAGACCTTCCAAAACCAAACGTATGGCAAAAGAAAGAGAATACATCAAGAAGTAGCCCATATGAAAATTAAGTAGATTGATACGGTCCTAGGGTTTCGTATAAACTATTTTATTGTTAAGGTGAAAATTGGTGTCCGGGTATATGGAGCAGACCTTCCAAAACCAAACATATGTCAAAATAAAGGGAATACATCAAGGAGTAGCCCATATGAAAATGGAGTAGATTGATACGGTCCTAGGGTTCCGTATAATTTATTTTAATATTAAGGTGATAATTTATTATATTATTAAGGTGAAAATTGGTGTCCGGGTATATGGAGCAGACCTTCCAAAACCAAACGTATGTCAAAAGAAAGAGAATATATCAAGGAGTAGCCCATATGAAAATGGAGAAGATTGATACGGTCCTAGGGTTCCGTATATTTATTTCAATATTAAGGTAAACATTTTTCAGAAAAATTGGTGTCCGGGTATATGGAGCAGACCTTCCAAAACCAAACGTATGTCAAAAGAAAGGGAATACATCAAGAAGTAGCCCATATGAAAATGGAGTAGATTGATACGGTCCTAGGGTTCCGTATAATTTATTTTAATATTAAGGTGAAAATTGGTGTCCGGGTATATGGAGCAGACCTTCCAAAACCAAACGTATGTCAAAAGAAAGAGAATACATCAAAGAGTAGCCCATATGAAAATGGAGACGATTGATACGGTCCTAGGGTTCCGTATATTTATTTCAATATTAAAGTAAACATTTTTCAGAAAAATTGGTGTCCGGGTATATGGAGCAGACCTTCCAAAACCAAACGTATGTCAAAAGAAAGGGAATACATCAAGGAGTAGCCCATATGAAAATGAAGTAGATTGATAGGGTCCTAGGGTTCCGTATAATTTATTATATTATTAAGGTGAAAATTGGTGTCCGGGTATATGGAGCAGACCTTCCAGAACCAAACGTATGGCAAAAGAAAGAGAATACATCAAGAAGTAGCCCATATGAAAATAAAGTAGATTGATACGGTCCTAGGGTTCCGTATAATTTATTATATTATTAAGGTGAAAATTGGTGTCCGGGTATATGGAGCAGACCTTCCAAAACCAAACGTATGTCAAAATAAAGGGAATACATCAAGGAGTAGCCCATATGAAAATGGAGTAGATTGATACGGTCCTAGGCTACTTCTTGATGTATTCCCTTTCTTTTGACATACGTTTGGTTTTGGCAGGTCTGCTCCATATACCCGGACACCAATTTTCACCTTAATAATATAATAAATTATACGGAACCCTAGGACCCTATCAATCTACTTCATTTTCATATGGGCTACTCCTTGATGTATTCCCTTTCTTTCGGCATACGTTTGGTTTTGGCAGGTCTGCTCCATATACCCGGACACCAATTTTCACCTTAATAATATAATAAATTATACGGAACCCTAGGACCCTATCAATCTACTCCATTTTCATATGGGCTACTTCTTGATGTATTCCCTTTCTTTTGACATACGTTTGGTTTTGGAAGGTCTGCTCCATATACCCGGACACCAATTTTCACCTTAACAATAAAATAGTTTATACGGAACCCTAGGACCGTATCAATCTACTCCATTTTCATATGGGCTACTCCTTGATGTATTCCCTTTCTTTTGACATACGTTTGGTTTTGGAAGGTCTGCTCCATATACCCGGACACCAATTTTCACCTTAATAATATAATAAATTATACGGAACCCTAGGACCCTATCAATCTACTTCATTTTCATATGGGCTACTCCTTGATGTATTCCCTTTCTTTCGGCATACGTTTGGTTTTGGAAGGTCTGCTCCATATACCCGGACACCAATTTTCACCTTAACAATAAAATAGTTTATACGGAACCCTAGGACCGTATCAATCTACTCCATTTTCATATGGGCTACTTCTTGATGTATTCCCTTTCTTTTGACATACGTTTGGTTTTGGAAGGTCTGCTCCATATACCCGGACACCAATTTTCACCTTAACAATAAAATAGTTTATACGGAACCCTAGGACCGTATCAATCTACTTTATTTTCATATGGGCTACTTCTTGATGTATTCCCTTTCTTTTGACATACGTTTGGTTTTGGAAGGTCTGCTCCATATACCCGGACACCAATTTTTCTGAAAAATGTTTACTTTAATATTGGAATAAATATACGGAACCCTAGGACCCTATCAATCTACTTCATTTTCATCTGGGCTACTCCTTGATGTATTCCCTTTCTTTTGACATACGTTTGGTTTTGGAAGGTCTGCTCCATATACCCGGACACCAATTTTCACCTTAATATTAAATAAAATTATACGGAACCCTAGGACCGTATCAATCTACTCCATTTTCATATGGGCTACTCCTTGATGTATTCTCTTTATTTTGACATACGTTTGGTTTTGGAAGGTCTGCTCCATATACCCGGACACCAATTTTCACCTTAATAATATAATAAATTATACGGAACCCTAGGACCCTATCAATCTACTTCATTTTCATACGGGCTACTCCTTGATGTATTCCCTTTCTTTCGACATACGTTTGGTTTTGGAAGGTCTGCTCCATATACCCGGACACCAATTTTCACCTTAATAATATAATAAATTATACGGAACCCTAGGACCCTATCAATCTACTTTATTTTCATACGGGCTACTCCTTGATGTATTCCCTTTCTTTCGACATACGTTTGGTTTTGGAAGGTCTGCTCCATATACCCGGACACCAATTTTCACCTTAATAATATAATAAATTATACGGAACCCTAGGACCCTATCAATCTACTTCATTTTCATATGGGCTACTCCTTGATGTATTCCCTTTCTTTTGACATACGTTTGGTTTTGGAAGGTCTGCTCCATATACCCGGACACCAATTTTCACCTTAATAATATAATAAATTATACGGAACCCTAGGACCGTATCAATCTTCTCCATTTTCATATGGGCTACTCCTTGATGTATTCCCTTTATTTTGACATACGTTTGGTTTTGGAAGGTCTGCTCCATATACCCGGACACCAATTTTCACCTTAATAATATAATAAATTATACGGAACCCTAGGACCATATCAATCTACTTCATTTTCATATGGGCTTCTCCTTGATGTATTCCCTTTCTTTTGACATACGTTTGGTTTTGGAAGGTCTGCTCCATTTATTTTATTTTATTTTATTTTATTTTATTTTATTTTATTTTATTTTATTTTATTTTATTTTATTTTATTTTATTTTATTTTATTTTATTTTATTTTATTTTATTTTATTTTATTTTATTTTATTTTATTTTATTTTATTTTATTTTATTTTATTTTATTTTATTTTATTTTATTTTATTTTATTTTATTTTATTTTATTTTATTTTATTTTATTAATCTTATTTTTAAAAAGTATGTGATCTCTATTTGGTCGGGTTACAAATTGGCTTCTAACTTTGGCTGCTAACTTCACACCGGTAGAGTTGGAGTGGTCCTATTCTACTCTACTCTATTATAATACACTAATAAATGCTATCAAAGTGTACGTCTTACACAAATTCCTGTACCGTCAATTTTTTTCAGTTTTCCCGGAATTTGTGAGTAAGAAATGTCTTCCTGAACTTTCCCCATGATTGCTGCACTGCGATTAGTACGCGCCCGATGGACCGACGACCTAAAGAAGGTGGCGGGAAGCGGCTGGATGCGGAGGACCGGGTTTGGTGGCGTTCATTGGGGAAGGCCTATGTCCAGCAGTGGACGTCTAAAGGCTGACATGATGATGATGACACTTGGCACATTTATACACGTAAATTTTGTACCAACTACCGCTTCCGGTGTTAGCTCTGTGAAGAAGAAAACGTCGCAACCATAGAGTCGCAGCAAACTACATCTTTTAAAATCGAGTTTGTTTACAATAATATACAGATTGTGCGAAGCTGTAGCAAATAGTACCTGGCATCTTTGTCATTCAAACAATCGTCTTTTTTATATTTTCAAAGTAGTGTTTTAATATTACCATCACCCTTTATAAGCTTCCGGCAGCTTCCACCATCCGTCCCTTACTTCCCTTCGTCGGGGGGAATATCTCCGCCTTGTTATGACCTTTGACCTTTTGTGACCTACATACTACAACATATTTCCTCTCCCTTTCACTCCTTGCGAAACGGACAACGGAAGATACCAAATTGTTCATGAATTTACGTGATAAGAATACATATACGATCGGATTTATATAAATTTTATGTGAGTGACATACGACGTATGTTATTTGCCTTACATATGCACACATAATATGGCACATATAATGTAATCTATTAATATAACGAAATGTAGATAGCTAAAATTACTTTTTAAATTCATTAATAAAAATTTTGATAATTTTATATCATTTTTTAATATATTAAATGACATTATATTATTTGATTTTATATAAACTTAAATTAAGCGTGTATTGCCCCAACAGCCGTCGTTTCCGCGGCATATGTGGCCCGCCCACTGCCACTTCAGCTTGCTAATCCTTATGGCTATGTCGGTGACCTTCGTTCTTCATCGGATTTCCTCAATACAAATCATATCCTTCAAAGAAACCCCGAGCATAGCCCTCTCCATAGCTCGCTGAGCGACTTGAAACTTGTGGATCAGGCCCACCGCCAGTGTCTACGTTTCTGCACCGTAGGTTATTACAGGCAGGATGCACTGATTAAAGAATTGTCTTTAAACATTGTGGAATAGGTGAGTTGACGCAGTTTTTCAAATGCTGCCCAGCCCAACTGGATTCTTCTGTCAGCTTCCCTATCGAAATTGTTTCTACCCAACTGTATTGTCTGTCATAGGTAGACGTACTCCTGAACAACTGCGATATTGACATTATCGACGATTACCGGTCTTATGTCGACGTGTGAGTTGGACATGACTTTTGTCTTGTCTGCGTTCATCGTAACACCTACTTGTCTGAAAAAGCAGTTGAGTTGTTCCGTGGAAGCATGTTTTGCCGGTAGAGTAGAATAGGGCCACTCCAACTCTTCCCGTGGATGTCGAACAAGGCTACTATGGGAATACAACACATTATCAGGCCTCCCCAACCCGTCTGGCCAGCGCGGGGAGTAGGCCTAATCCTCCGTCTGTCTCCTGCAGATGAGAGAGGGTTATACTCCTGCAGTGGAGACAAAAATAACCTGATGATGATGATGTATTACCTATTAAATTCCTTCAGTACGTTTGGATTACCGACACTGTTTGAGTAAATGGACATTAATTTCAACGAACAGAACGATCTACGATCACAGTTTTACAGTCGTCACTACGTGATTGATAGGTAATATGAAATGTTTGCAAAACGTCAAAGTAATTAAACTGGCCCACTAAACGTCACTCCGCTTATTACGACTACCTCAGACAACTCAATCGGCCAATCGGTCATATCGACCGTATCCGAAAATAATCGGCTGCATTTGACTTGTTTTGTCTCGGCAAGTGGGTCGGCGAGTCACGCCGAGCTATAATAGAGTGGAGTTATAAAGTCAGCATTAAAGAGCATCAAATTACCGCTGTCTTCTTTAAACAATTAAACTTAAAATAAAAGCTACAGTAGGGTTAAGTTGAGTTAAGGACTGTTCGGAGTAATAATAATAATAATAATAATTCTTGATATTTATGATGATTACACTGACTTTTAAATTAAATTTATTATGACATTTGACTTTAACATGAAATTCAATAGCTCTTTGACATCTTATATGCTAATGAAATAATTGTGATTGTGAATGTATGAATTTTATTTACTATATTTTTTTTTTGTTATGTTAGTAGCTTAACTAAGTGTTGTGTATATCCATTGATTGTAATGTTTTTGACAATGTACGATTAGTACCAATAAATAATATGAATATGAATAATACGGCTGTCCAATTAATAAATACTCCAACCATACCATGAAGGAAAATAATTCATCATCATCATGTCAGCCCCTAGAAGTCCACTGCTGGACATAGGGCTTCTTTTAGGGACAGGCAACTTTTCCCGATGAAAATAAGAAAAGCATAGCGACAGATTAATGGAGGTAAAGGAAAAAAGCTTGTTTGTGTTCCAATATTACGTTCATCATCATCATCATATTACCTGCATTCCTATTTTATTGTTGTTTACGTACATACAAACGTCCACAGCTGGACACAGGCCTTCCCCAATGAACGTCACGACACCCGGTCCTCCGCCCTCCGCATCCATCCGCTTGCAGTCACCTTCTTCAGGTCGTAGTCCACCTGGCGGCGGGGCGTCCCGCCCTGCGTATGCCAATTCGCGGTCTCCACTCTAGAACTCGTCTGCGTTCTGCGACGGGTGTGGCCCGCCCGCACTGCCATCCTTTCGGCTATGTCGGTCATTTTCATTCTTGGTCCGATCTCTTCATTACGAATTATATCCCTCAAACAAACCCCAAGCATAGCTCTCTCCATAGCTCGCTAAGCCAGCGTCAGTGTCCACGTTTCTGCGCTGTAGGTCATGCATAACTGACCTATGAATTTGAATGGTGAATGGTTTTTTTGAGTACACGAGGTTAGAATATTTATTTATTAAATTACAAAACAGCCAATAATGCGCAACAGAGGAGATAAACATATTTCCGCTTTCTTTTACGAATTTCCATCAAAGAGATTTACAAAAGGGTCTAATTTGAATTCTAAAGGCGGAAGCAGGATGTGACGCTCTCTGTAATACACAATTTGAAATTCAATAGGATGCCTCTGCAAGTAGAGGTTTATTTATAGGTATAAATTGAAAGTCAAGTCAAGTCTGCGAAGCCAAAAGCAGGGGTTAAGATTTCAGCAGTCGATGTATATATGTATGGATGTGCACATGTGTTTTTCTAGAACTTCCCAAACTATTTTGGGCAAGAGACCCCTTTTCCAAAATGAACTGATACCTCAGATCCCCAAAGCCAAATTACTTTAAAAATCCTACCTCTAGTTCTTTCCTATTCATACAATATACTTACCAATTTGAAAACATTGCGATTGGTTAAGTGAGTAAACTTGACATCATTTTCTCACTAAGTACAACAATGATACTTCTTACTAAAATATTAATAATTCTTATAACAAGTGGGTACACGTAACACAACTTATACAGTATCTTGAAAGTTTCAAATAACTTGTGTTGATTAATAGGGGTCGATTATAGACCTCGCCGACCCCCAAAAAACAGTTGTCGTTTATGTCGACCCCTGGAAAACTGAATTCGAACCTAGGGGGTCGGTATCGACCATTTTGGGAATCCCTGTTCTAGAGCCTAAACTACTCTATCGATTTTGACAAACGAGGTGTCATTGAATCATCTTGGCTTCGCTAGCATACAAAAAATATTAAAATTCAAAATACTGGTGACAAAAAAACCTACTATAAAGGTAAAAATAATTACTTTCCTTTGATATCTGTACAGGTTACAGTGCGGGATAGTGAATCAACTTACAAACTGCGCCTCCCTTTACTCTATACACAAGCAAACCCCGGTTGTATAGATAGTACAGTTCACCGCAGTACGCGAAAAGCGAAAAAAGCGATAAGGTCGCCACTTGTACAGTTGCTGTATATTTCCTCTACATATTTCTGTAGTTTGTGTCCAATAAAGTATATTCATTCATTCATTCGTTCATTCATTCGTACATTCGTTCATTGAATCGTTCATTCATTTATTAATTCGTTCATTCATTCGTTTTAATTTTTTAATTTAATTTTTAATTTTATTTATTCGTTAAACAATATACATTGTATGCGAATATTTGTACATTTACATAATAATTAAAATAGGTAATATAATAAAATAATATATTGAGTTAAGTAAATAAGTTAATGTCCAGATCTAAAATATTAAAAACACGTCATTATTAAAAATTACATATAAATTTTAAATCAATATGTTTTCTTTAAAACTCATCAACATTGTTCATTCATTTGTCCGTTCGTTCATTCATGCTTCACTCCTCGTCTAAAATGGCATACATTTCACTGTATGCGTTATATTATTACTAGTGTTAGTTCTATCGTTATCCACTAATCTAAATCATCAATGCGTGACGTCCCGCGCTTATTCCTCGTGAAAAATAGCATTGCATGCCATCGTGAACTGAATGGTATCTATACTCGTAACACATAAGAACATCCTAGTTAATTAATTTAATCCCTCGAGCCGTGACATCGTAGACATATGATTAGTTAGAATTTCTTTTTCAATTTACCAATAAGTAAAGCAATAACTGTAACCTAGTGAATATACAAACACAAAGCCTATCTTATTTCCTCTCACGTATCGCAAATTCAGACAAAAAAATTTAGGATCCAAACGTAACTTGATTCACCCAATAGTAACTTAATCAACTGATTTTGCCCTGTATTCCTTCGAGGTGAAGTTTGAACTTTACCAAGATGGAGTTTGATGTTTACTTTATTAGTTTTGTTTGACGTTTTGATTTGAAATAATCGTACGGAGTGCTAGCTGTTGGAGGGCTGTTTTTTTTAAATCTTAATTTAAAGAGCTTTGTCATAAACATGACTATGTCGCTCTATAAGTTCTCTGCCACGCCGGAGGTTGCGGGTTCGAATCCCGCTAGGGGCAAATGTTCGTATGATGAATATGAATGTTTGTACCCAAGTCTTGGATGTTTATATATTTATTTAGTATGTGTATCCGTTATCTAGTAACCATAGCACAGGCTCTGCCTAATTTGGGACTGGATAATTGGTGTGAATGTCTGACATATTATATTATATATTATTATTATATTATAAGTAATCTATTTTATAACTATCTATTTCTAATAGCTATTTTATATAATTTATACAATTTCACAGCCAAAACTGTCAGAGGAAAGGCCAAGACACTGTTACAGCCACCTACTTGCCAAAACAACTCATTCTCAAAAATTTGCCTCCTGTACGACTCGTTCCGGACGCACTCCACCAACACGTGGTAGGCGTCCTCCACCACGACACATTCTGTGCAATGTGGTGATGGGACCTTTCCCATCAAATGTGAGAACTTATTCAATGGAACGTATTAAAAATTAAGTATTGGCAACACAACCCATCTTGTGGTAAGTCGTCTGATTGCGACGTGGATCATGCGTAAACTTTTGATTCAGGCCCACCGTCAGTCTCATTGATAGGTGAGAATCTCATTGGTACCTACTTCATTTTTCCACACTTAAACTCACAGTTTCGGCATCATCATCATCATCAGGTTATTTTTGTCTCCACTGCAGGAGCACAACCCTATCTCATCTACCGGACACAGACGGAGGATTTGGCCTACAGCCCCGCGCTGGCCAGACGGGTTGGGGAGGCCTGATTGATGTTTTATAATGTAGTTTCGGCATAGAATCTTATAAATTAAATCGTTAATGAGGTTAAGTAACACGATTAAGATCATTTTAGAAATTGTTGTCTGTTAGTTTGTGCACGCTTATCTTAAAAAACTACTAAACGAATTCTGATGGAATTTTCAAAAAAACACAGGGATTGATTCGGAGTAACGTTTAGTCTTTATAGTTTTTAAAAACTCACATTACTTTAGTATAAACTGTACAACAAAGAAGTGTAATGCTCGTCGGAGTTCAGATTGCGGTGAGTTAAGAGTACGTGCGAGCGAAGCCGCGGGCATAGCTAGTACTGAATAATATTTTCGCTTCTGTTCACACAAAGACGGACACAGAAGACAGGTGTACGAGGATTGCACATATTTCGTTGATTTCCCCGGAGGATCCTTTATTCTTTACTAGCTGTGCCCGCGGCTCCGCTCGCATGAACTATAGAATCCGCCCCCGTTCCCACTTCCGCTCCCGTTCTCTTCCCACTTCTACTTCCACTCCCACTCAGACTCGGGACTCTCAATATCCCAATCCCAACCCCAATCTCAACCCCATCCCTATCCCCAAAAACTATATTTCACTCAATCCCATACGCGCCGCGCTGTTCGCCGTGCCGCGACCGTTGACCTCGCCCATATGATGAACATACTCGTACGTTCGAGAAATATAGCATTTTTTTTTTATCAAAATTTTCGTAAAAAATAGATGTATTTTTCATGAATGATTTCTAAATGTGATACTGAGTTACTGGAAGAAATATTAACAGTCGTTTTATTATCCACCGATATGATGGTTTCTAAAAAAAATTACTTTATTAATATCTCAGGTTCTAAATGGCGTATCAAGATGAAACATGCACCAGATTTTAAGTTAGACCACCAGCAAGACAACTGTGAAAACTGCATCAAATTTCATTCAGTAGCTTTTGCGTAATGTGGTAACAAACATACATACAGACAGACAGACAAAAATTCTAAAATCCGAAAAAACAACCCATTCCGACGGGAAATACATAATAATTTGTGATGTTAAGTTGTCCAAGCGGACAAAGTCGCGGGCAACAGCTAGTACGAAATAAATCGCCATTCGATCAAGGGAGATAAAACGATCCGACCTCGGCAATCTCTAGAGATGTTGAAATTGATGGCCCTTGTCATGGTGTCCATTCCATGGCTGTAGATAAGGCTGCCTATAAACTAGGAACATAATTAGAGACACGATGACATAATTATTTAATCCAGTATATTTAACCACGTCGTAAATATACTAATAGTAGAGTATAATGGTAGAGAATGACGTGTGGTTTCCGGTAGAGTAGAATAGGACCACTCCAACTCTTCCCGTGGATATCGTACAAGGCGACTAAGGGAGTACATTATAAAAAACCAATCAGGTTTCCTCACTGCTGCGGATCGCGCCCGTATAAAATGCGCCTCCACGCATAGCGGTCATTGGCCAGCCGCAATGCTTCATATAAGGATCCGCCAGCCACCCTCCTCACCGGGTCTGACCACCTCGTCGGAGCTCGTCCTCTGCCCTCCACTTGTCCCAGGATGATGAGCCTCTCCAGGTCGTGCATAGGAGACCGCACAATGTGACCGAAGAAGCTTAGGGTCTATTAATTGCAGATAGTGGAGCACCGTTTTAGATTAATAGTCAGCCTTACTTAAATCAATATATTCAATTAAGTTAAAAGCTTACCGTACATACATAGTACCTGGTGATGAATCCCTAAAAGTTCTATAAGATTGCCACTGCTGTAAAAGTAATTAAAATCGTAGTTTTTTTTGTCAAGTGTTGCCAGTGCTTACATAGGAAAAATCTTCGAAAATTACAGTTTTGTCGATAAATATCAATAAAGTATAGGGTAAAAATATCCACCACCTAGATGGAAGTTCATAAATATTGCAGGTAGCAAATAGTATCAATTGATATTTATCTGTATATCCGCTAATTTACAACGAAAACTGTGGTTCCAGGTTTAGAATAGGGCCACCCTGAATCTTTCCGTTAGTGTCGTCAAGGCGACTAAGGGATTGCATCAGGGACGGGCTGCAGCGTTCTCCTATGTATATTAACCGTTAAGAAAAAACTTTATCTACTCAAACACCTGTCTACTAACTTTGCCATTCATAAAAAAATACTAAAAGATCATGGTTTATCGGACGAGTTTATTTGCACTGAGAATGTACTCTATGTACTAAGACTAAGGCCTGACAACTGTTGCGTACGTCGCACAACGCAGTCAGTGGGCGCGGCGTCCAATTATAGGGGAACTTCCATTAACCACGTAACACGATTTAGGTAACTTTTAACCGGAGCCATCCCTCCTGGTAGAGATAGGTGGAGTTTTTCCCTTATCGTTACTTTGACGAGCATCTAAAAATCTTTTGCATCTACGAGAGTCCATCCATTTTCCGCTTGAGGCTCTACAGGTTCCCGGATAGGTGGAAACGCCACTTTAAATTCCTTTCCCCGTATACTCTGGTTTTTGGTTTGACTTATCCTCTCCTTAGACAGAATACTTAATAATACTACCTTGGTATTGGAACGAAGTTTTTCCTATTATTCCTAGGGGAGATTTATGATGCTCTCTATCAGATGGACCGACGATCTAAAGATGTTAGTTGAAAGCAATTGCATGTGTGGCGTTCATTGAGGAAGTCTTCAGGCTTATACTTATATGATTTCTAGAAACCGCTTTCACTGTCGAGATAACTTTGTAAAAATTCTTCAAATTGTAGTGTGATTGCCTTATTTATAAACACTATGGCAATAAAAATAAGGCGACTCGTATAATCTGTCTTGGCAGGCGATTATTTTTTCAACAAAGTATAAACGACATTTTTGTGTAAAGACAGTAAGTCGATCCCGGGGCTATGTATACGCTAAAACAAACTACCAGAAAACAATCTGAAAAAATGAATAAGCTTAAAGCATCACATTGAAAACAGTTTTAGAAGAAAGTCTGCGACAAAATTGATGATTATTTGAATGACAAAGATGCCTGGTACCAGCTTCGCACCATCTTTTTAATATTGTTATACAAACAAGATTTTTAAATTATGTGATGCTGGCAGTTTGTTGGTCCGTTTCTTTTTCACAACACTACTACATAGCAGTAGTTCAAAAGATTTTGACTTCGACTGGCACGTAGTCGGCTTATGGAAGGACCCTAGCTAGTATAGTTACGTCGAAGTGAATTTCGCTGTTCTATTTCTGTTCGCTCGTTGTAAACAGCATTGTGCTGTTGCTGTGTGAGTGTATATTTGTCAGATACGCCGTGCGGTCTTGATTCAATCAAGCCGTACAATGAAAGATGGACTTGAAAAGGTCCTGCTTGGCTGTTACGTATGCACAGCGGTCGCTAACCCAGAACCGACCTGAAAATCAAACCAACAGACATACATCCTACTGTTGGGCAGGGATTCAATGGAAAGAAATACATCGTTCTAGATTGTCTAAGATCAATAATTCTTTTGTGGGCTGTGCGTGCATTACTACAATAAGGTTCGGAATGAAATTATTAACTTGTCTGCACTAAAATTCAAATCTTCTATAAAAGTTAATCTGTGCAAGAAAGCCTACTATAAGTTAGATAACTACTTAAATGATAAAAGTCCATGGAGAGCTTGATGGCTCAGCATAGGTAGACTTAATGATTGTAATGAATAAGATAAATCAAAGGTAGGGCCCTGTGCCGTTGGGTTTGTTGCCACTTCTTCCCCACGGTTATACAGGTGGAAGTGGAGTAGTTTTAGGCAGAATTTGACGTCAAAAAGAGAATAATGTATTCCAATTTTGAAAATAAATATTTTGATTTTGATTTTGATTGAAGAAACGCGAAGTTAACGTTTTTAACTATTAGATTCTGATAAGTGTTTAGCGTGTAAATACGACAGATTGACGCCAAATGCTTCGACAATACCACATGATCTGTTCGATGGTCGTGGTTATGGGAGTATCCCAGTTCTACGTAAGGAACATCAGGAAAGAAATTCTGAGGCGTATGTGAAGTCCACCAAATCGGCTTGGGGCACCGTTGGTGGTCAGGGGTTTGGCACACAAGATCCTGAAGGGTCGAAGTGTCGCCAGGTCTTCCTGGCCTTCTTAAGAAGATAAGATCCCAGTTCTTGAGAAGGGTGACCACGACTTTTCTAAAGTAACTATTTCTTTTTATGTCATTGCCGCTATAAACGAGGAAAACCATAAAACAAACCGTAAATAGCAATTTTCGCGGTGTCAAAGCGCCGCGGCCAACCGTGAAGCCGTTTTTGGCTAACTGCCGAGCTAACCTAATTCGGAAAGGTCTCCCTCGCGGTGAGATGTCTCCATCGGTTAGTGTTTGCGTTATAGACAACGGTCAAGATATGGTTTGACACGGGTTCTCATAAGCAATTGACATTTAAAAGCTTATGTCCATAATAATTTTAAATGAAAATGTCAACGTTTTAGGCGACAGGTTTTCGTAGCTCAAACAAAATTTGCATTGAGATTGACCGCGGTAGTTTATCAACCTCTCCGACTATCGATGTCTTGCACTCAACGATCTCTATGTACTACTGATGGAGCGTTCCAAACAATCGCTCTGTTCCACGCAAGTAGCCACAACTCTTTCACATTCACAATGAAACATGTGCAGTTACTGCTCAGAACATTTAATTATTACTAAATATTGACGCTACGGGTAAATAATGTATAATGGTTAGGTTAGGAATAGGAAATACATAGCAAAGAGCGATCTGGGGACCTACTTCACAAGTATTTCGGGTAATAACCGTCGCACAAGAAAGTCAAGTTGTACTCGCTAAAGGGACATGTGATATATAAGCGTTTGGCGTTTAAATATGAATGAATGAACGAACGAACGAATGAAAGAACAAATGAACGAACGAATGAATGAAGACATTTATTTCAGTCCATATTTTGATTAGTAATTAATGCTTAATGACTTAGTTTAGTAACAATCAGTGTTTTATAAATAGAGGTGCGATGGATGACATTGACAGATGTCACATGCTACCCGCGCCTGACGAGGTAACATGTGACCTCACCCAGCGTCTAGTTATTAGGCTGTATCTGACTAACGCTCTTTCAGACATGAATGAAGTTTTTAAAGTTTCGGAACATATTAACTGAGCGTATGCTTTGAATGAAAATAAGACGACCTTATCTAATATTTCTATAAAACCGCTTAGATCTTAATAAATCTTAGATGGTGGCACGAGAATCTTAACTTACGGGGGGTAACAAATATTCACGAATCCATCCAAACTTTCGAAGTATCCACCCCAATAACTTTCAGGAGTATAGGAGTAGATGAGCCGTGGTGGCTGGTTGGTTGTGCACTCGCCTCACGTTCATGAGTTCAAACCCCGCCCGTACCAATGAGTTTTACGAAACTTAAGTACGGTTTATTTATAATACCACAGGCTTTTCGGTGAAGGAAAACATCGTAAGGAAACCTGCATATGCCAAAGAAGAAATAATGAGGCATATGTGAAGTCCACCAAATCGGCTTGGGGCACCGTTGGTGGTCAGGGGTTTGGCACAAAAGATCCTGAAGGGTCGAAGTGTCGCCAGGTCTTCCTGGCCCCCTAAGAAGATAAGATAAGATATTGGTAGATACTGCTCCGCACAGTAGACAACAGAGATGCTTTTCGTTTGCGCAAGATGTCATGAAATCCATGTGTATGTACTTCAGCAAACATCCCTGATGCGCTACAGAAGCGCAGCAGCTCCAACACGATATTTTAGTTTGGCGGTTATTATCTTAAATGCTAGAGGTCGTCCTAGGAGGACATTCAAGGATCAAATTAGTAACGTCCTCAAAAAGGCTGGGGTCCGCAGTGAGAAGAATAAAAGGAGGTGCATGAAAAGGTTGATGAATGTAAGCGAGGCTAGTGAGGTGTGTCAGGATCGCGCAAAGTGGCGATCCACCGTCTCTGCCTACCCCTCTGGGAGCATTGGGCTCCAGTTTCTATGCATATAATAATAGAAAAACTGCTGTAAATTGTACGCAAAAGATTTTCAGCTAAGCTCTGAAGTTTATTTACCGGAAATTTTGTACCAATTAATCTCAAGGGTGCCTGTAACAATATTTAGACGCATATTTTCAAACACAGGTAGGTATGGGGTAAGTTAGGGATTAGTCTGTCGATGTTGATGGAATTCGTCGTTTTCCGTACGTCACTGAAGCTAATGAGATTGGTCTACTTCGGCTCTATTTGCTGGATCGATTGATAGGCAGACAGACAGACGATGGAATAATGTATGTAAGGGTAAACATCGGGCTTGTTTTTGTTAATTATTTATAGGAAAGAACCTTCGCCGTCGTACATTAGTAAAGCAGTGAAGGAATTCTAGCACGTACTATATTTAATTCAAGTCATATGAATACAAACGCATTTGCGTCCCGAAAACAAAATAAATAATAGATGGTGTTCTAAAGTGGTTTTTTTTTAATAATTTTTCGTCAAATAATGTCCTTTCATACGACACCACGATACGATATTGATCTACTAATAACCACATTTTAATATTTTGCCAACACCATTCCAGCCCCATTTGTAATGTATTTGCACCCTAACCACATTCATCATCATCATCAGCCTAAATACGTCCTCTGCTGGACACAGGCCTCCCCAATAGAGTACCACATTTGGTAAGTTGTCCATTGGGGTATTTGCCATAATCACCACGCTTGGCAGGCGGATTGGTGATCGCAGTAATGATCTTAACATACACACACAGGAGAACGCTGCTGCTCGTCCCTGCTGAAATCACTTAGTCGCCTTGACGACACCCACGGGAAAGATAGGGGTGGCCCTATTCTAAGCCGGGAACCTCGCGGCATATTATTATTGTCATATTTATTTACTGAAAGATTTTTTCTATTGTTTCAGAAATATGTCGTCAGTACGGACAGGAGTGGAGATATCCACGTTCACGTTCAAGTGAGTCTTCTTCTTAACATTGCCTTTTCCAGGATTTTTCCACGTGTCGAATACTAACTAACGTGGAGACACGCGGGCTGTCTCACTAGAGCACCGAGGGAGTGTCGCTCAGATCCTTTTCTTTTTAAGAAAGGGCATGTAGCATTTTAATATAGAATCTGGCAACACTGTAAAGATGGCGACCACTGAATAAACATCGTTTACAACCACGCTCTTGCAGTTTTAATAAAATATAATACTTAACGACATCACAGAATCACCTCCAACATATAAACAGCTCAGATATCACCATAACCGTTGATCTGCCCACTTGGATTACCGAAGGCCTACAGCCTGCTGCAGAAGTGGAATTGGACGAAGTTATCTGAACTATCCATAAATTAGTTCTATTCACAAACAATGATGAGTACTGTGGTGATCATCATGCACTGAATATCTCTAAAACTGAATAGACCCAAAATACAAATAACCTGCTTCCGTAATGGCTGTCAAACCACTTAAAAAATAAGTTTTACGGCCTGGGTAAACTCTTTGTAGCCAGCCTGTTACTTCATGCATAATCTAATTTAAGCTTTATTTAAATGTATAGTTTTTTTTTATATTTGAGACACTGTGCCAGCTATTAATGTAATTATAAATCGATTTAAGATATTAAGGTTTTTTTTAATAATGTGTTTTACGGCTCTGGATGCTAAGTCCTTTTGAGCCTAAGATATTAAGGTAGCACGTTGTGTTGCCAGCCTCAATCTTCAATAGAGAGCAGTCAGTGTGCCAGTGCACTTGAAGTATTTGGATTGTTTCATTTAGCAATCTAAATATTGCAAAATTTAATTGTCGACAATGGCCACCGACTACCAGCAGAGATGTCTGTGAGTTCACTGCTAGATTTTGTAAAAAAAAACACAGATTTTAAGGTTATGATTATCACTTTTGGTCCAAAGCTTTTATAAAACAAAATCCCCTTGTAAATGACTGCTAAAACTTTTAATGAACGACAAAGTTATTTCAGAATAATTTAAGTAACTTTTTAATAATAACTTTAATGAAGGTTGTTTTTAAAGAATACATTTTTCAATCATTATGTATATTGAAACTCGTTTCTGCTTTAGAAAGTTACGAAGGTAGGTAATTTAATATTAATAACAAACAGCACTGTTTGCCACCGAATTAATTCTCCCCTGAGACGTGGCTGTACACGCCTGTTACCTGAGCTAAATATAGAAAATAAGTCCCCGCGACATTTCAATTTCCCGCGCTGAATGTGGCGGGAAAATGGGCAATATTAACGCCATCTTGGAAACACCAGCGAATTATGTTTGTGTAGATTGGATGGGATATCTTCCACCGTGGGTCTAAGTATAGCAATAAAAGTACCTTATTCGCCCCCGCAGACCAATTTAGTTCGGGTTAAACCTCGAAACTAGACCTAAGTACCATATTTTTTTGACAAGATGATTTATGAAACTAATTATTTCCGTAAAAATGACAGCATTATGAGAGATGGGCGTGTCTAAAAGACAATTATTATGTTGTTAGTAGTCTCTCTGTCTTTGTAATAATTAGTAAGTGTACTAATTAGGTAGGTAATTAATAAAGTGACGCTTATTCCAATAATAATTAACATAGCAACAAGCACCTACGAAAATAAGAAAGGATATTGGTGTAAGTTACTTACTGTAAATATTGCTATAAAATATACGCAGGCGTTTATTTTTTAAAATAAATTACTATCTGTATTTTGTCTATTTTCACGCTACGTGTGCAGGGAGTCATTCCAAAGCATACCCAGGTAAGTTTATAATCATCATCATCATCATTAGTCTGCAAAAGTCCAGTGCTGCAGTCACTGCCAGCGGCCTTACGCAGATCGTCGCTCCATCTAGCCAGGGGCGTCCCACACTACGCCTGCCCAGTCGCGGTCTCCACTCGAGAATTCGTTTACCCTAACGGTAATCGGTTCTCCGACAGATGTGACCAGCCCTCTACCATTTCAACGTACTCTTCGAGCTATGTCGAGGACTTTAGTTCTCTCGCGGATCACCTCATTTCGGATCCTGTCCCTCTAAGTATTTTATCTATTCAATACTGAACTGTAACTTGATATTAATAGTATCTACGTTTGATGATTTACTTTACCTAGTTTTTTTAAACGAAACAATGGTTTTTCGTTTCAAAAGCTCCATTAGGGAGTAAATAGAACCTATTGTTGTTATTATTAGCTTAGTTTATCAATCTAAGTTTCACAATATTCGGCACACTTGATTCGTTGCGAAGGAAATCGTCTCTTTGTATTCAGACTTTTACCTTAAATCCCGCGTTTATCTCGCACCATTCATCGTATGACCTCGTATCCTTCAGGACCTTGGGAAAGAGAGGGGAGATGACGCTACATGAGCGGGAAAGGGACGACGTAAGGAAATGGTTTTGCGGCGTATATAGTAACGTAGGTTGGGGTAGGCTTTTGCGTAGCAGGAAGGAGTTTATTGATCTTTTGGGGACTACGCAAAAAGGTTTGAAGTGAATTAGAAGTTTGGTTACATTTTAATTGTCAAGAGGAAAAGTTAGCCGGTTTAAAAGGTTACCTGTGAAAATTGCGAATTACGGGCAAGGCAAAAAGTTATTAAGGTAGAAAGTCTTTAGTCTTTTGGAGAAAATGACAGGGCTTTTGCGTCATTTTACTCAATAACATAGAATTACTGGGGATTATAAAATTACTCAAAAATCAAGGACCAAATTAGTAACATCCTCAAAAGGCTGGGGTCCGCAGTGAGAAGAATAAAAGGAGGTGCATGATGAATGTGAGTGAGGCTAGTGAGGTATGTCAGGATCGCGCAAAGTGGCGATCCATCGTCTCTGCCTACCCCTCTGGGACCAAGGCGTGAGCATTATGTATGTATAAAATTTGAACCAAATTTCATCTCCACCAGTTCAGGAGTTTAGGTCTGACAGACAGACAGACAAAACGCTTAGCTGAAGTATGGATACCGTTAACGGATCCCTAAAAAGTACCTGTATAGTAATAGGTATCTGCGCTAGACGGACTGTTATTAAAGCAAGAGTTCTGGAGTGAAGGCTGCTAGGGACGCCTGCCTCCTGGCAGATGGAGCGACGTTTTAGGGAGCTTACTACGTAGCCTGATAAGGGGGGAGCAGTTACTCTAAGCTACGATGGGGGGGGGGCACTGGGGGGGGGGGGACTCTCGAACTCATAATAATAGCAGGGTCGTGTTACACATGCAAAGTGACGTCAGTGTCGGTGAATGCAGTGAAGTTGTAACAAATCAAAGAGCACAGTTTGCTCTGAACGTAACAGAATACAATGGAACAAAGAGTAGAGTAGTCTAGTTTCTGTCGCGAGGAAATAATATATGAGAGCTGGGCAACGATCTCTATGTACTACCAGATGGAGCGTTCCAAACAATCGCTCTGTTCCACGCAAGTAGCCGCAACTCTTTCACATTCACTCAGAAACTTGTGCAGTTACTACTCAGAACATTTAATTATTTACTACCTATTGACGGTTAAATAATGTCAATATTTAGTAAATAATTAAATGTACTGAGTAGTAACTGCACAAGTTTCAAAGTGAATGTGAAAGAGTTGTGGCTCTTGCGTGGAACAGAGCGATTGTTTGGAACGCTCCATCTAGTAGTACATAGAGATCGTTGGCCAGAACACTTAGCGATCTTCTTTGGTAGCAAGGACGTAGGGGCCATCCAGTAACCCTGAAATGGACGTTGACGGGGGTGAAATCTTTCTAAGATACCTGACTTACTTAGTTACTTAGGTTACTATCAGACTTACTTACAAAAATCCCATCGGTGTATAATCTAAAACTCAGGGGGAAGTATGATTCCTACCCACGACACCGCTCGACACGGCAGCTAGTCCACGTCACACTGCCATCCTCCCCGGGGTCATGTAGCCAAATAAGGACGGTTTGGAGCCCCCACTTCAACCGCCCGTGACCCCGATGCCCCCTTATACTGCCTCTTACCCTAACGAGCGAGGTGTAGGGCGGTAATAGTTAAGACATTTTCCCTCATCATTAGCGACGACACTATAGCCCACTTGTAACAGAAAGCAGGCCAGTGGTGTTCTTGTTGAATCTTTGTTGCATGTTCGGACCCTGTTCTCGTATATAAGTAAACTATTGTGATTTCAGGGTGACTTGAGTCAGCAAGACAAGAGATGTGTCTTCATCACGGTCCACGATCTCGGAACCAACCGTAAGTTTTGCTTTATATTGATACTAGCTGTAGCCCGCGACTTCGTCCGCGTAGGTTTCGATATTTACACATCTTCACTGCTTTTTACTATTAATTTGGTTTCCCGTAGGAATGAGATGTTTTTTCGGGATAAAAAACTGTCCTATTCCAGGACCTAACCTATATGTGTGCCAAGTTTCATCCCGATCCGTTCAGTGGTTCACTCAATCATGCTTCAACCACTGAACGGATCGGGATGAAGCTTGGCCCACATATAGGTTAGGTTCTGGAATACGACAAAGGATAGTTTTTATGCCGAAAAACCTCTCATTCCTACGGGAAACCAAATTAATCAATATGAGTGTCATTTTTGAGGTTTTTTTACGAAAATAATATTTATTTTGAAATTCAAGATGTGTAAATATCAAACCTTACGCGGACGAAGTCGCGGACAAAAGCCAGTTTATATTATAATCACATAGCGCATTAGCGCATTTATAGTATTATTAGCTGTGCCCGCGGCTCCGCTCGCGTGAACGCGTGAATCCGCTCCCATTACCACTCCGCTCCCGCTTCCGCTGGCGCTTCCGCTCCCGCTCCGGTGCCGCCCCGATCCCGCTCCGGTCCCGATCCCGAGCCCTCTCCCGCTCCCGCTCTCGCTCCTGCTTCCGCTCCAGTCCCGCTCCCGCTCCCGAGCCCTCTCCCGCTCCTGCTCTCCTCCCTCTACCGCTCCTGCTCTCCTCCCATTCCCGCTCCCGCTCCCGCTCCCGCTCCCGCTCCCGCTCCCGCTCCCGCTCCCGCTCCCGCTATTTGCGATATATTGCATACTAACCTTACCTACTAATGTATTTGAAAACTAAAAATGTCTATAACTTTTGATTGAGTTACCCGATTGCGATGAAATAAAGACTAAATATTAAGTTAAGTTAAGCCCCATGTTGTTGTGAAAGGTCCATCAAAATCCATTCAGTAGTTTTTATGTGATGCGTGCACAAACTCACAGACAAACAGACAAAAATTCCAAAAATGATTGAAATTTGTTCTATTACTTATCCTTGGACACCTAAAATTTTTTTTTGCAAATATCTTCAATGTACAGACACGCGATGTTTACGATTTTATTTATTAGATATATACATATAGTGAGATTTACCATCTATTGATATCCTGGCGGCCGGCAGTCGATTTAAGTGATAGTCATGATAGGTTTGGGATCAGTATCAGCTTTATTTTATTCTTAGTTAACGGTGACAACGAACCTGATATACTGTTGCCAATAACAAAAACAACAGCTCTGTTTTCTTTATATTACGTAGAAGTGGATGCGAGTACATGGGGACAAGAGTTAGTTCAAGGGCACAAGATCTAGGTGCGCTTGTATGGAGTTCAGGTGGCTGTTAACAAAAGTGAGTCTGTCCTGTCTGCACTTCAGGCCTTTTAACGTTCCATTAAAAAATCCTCAGATTCCTCCCTTGTGGACTTCGTGAACTGTCCAGCGATGACGGAGATTAAAGAGCGGTCATGCTTCATCCACGTCGATGTGCCGGGCCACGAGGAAAACTCACCTGATCTGCCTGATTCGTGAGTGACCTAGTCTTTTATTGTGTTCTGGAGCATCTGAAAGAGGCAACTGCAACAAATTCTTTTAAATAAAAAAAAATCGGTACGTTTTATTTCTCTGCAGAATCGCACCTCTTTTATAATATTATTGTTTTTCTATCATTTGACATTTCTGTTTTGATAGTCAGTTGTTAATAAAGAATTTTCCAAAAAAAACCACGAAAAAAAAAGTGGTTCGCTGGTTCTTTTGGAAAATTCTTTATTAACAACTGACTATCAAAACAGAAATGTCAAATGATAGAAAAACAATAATATTATAAAAGAGGTGCGATTCTGCACAATTTCCTTCTCCCAAATATTGGTTAAATCAAAACTTTGGGAGGAACCAACGCACGTATATATGACGTTGAATACATTCTTAGCCGAATGTGAGGTTCACAAAACCGTGATAAGTCAGCGTGGTGGAGTATGGCCTATACCGAGGGTATTGTAGGCTAATCATCATGATTATGTTGGCATCTGGTTAATCCATCATTCGTCTCCGTCATCCGTCCTAGGTGTATCCCGTGAAAAAGTGGCTGGACGCATAGTAAGAACCAATGTGTGTTGTTGGCCGAGACGAGTCCTGGAATGAAGATCCAGAGCAAACATACGTGGAACATCTAAGATGGGGTTGTAGGCTATAGCATTTTTTTTTATTTATATCCGAGACGCAGTCAGAATAATATTGAATACATAAAATTTCAAACACAGCTACCAGTTCCCATCACTCCAAACCCTGGGTGAGGACCTGATCACCGTGTTGGATTTCCTCCACGTGCGCTACGCTGTTGGCCTGGGCGAAGGTGCTGGGGCCAATGTTCTGGCCAGGTGCGGCCTCGCCCATCCCCGGAGGCTCCTCGGCCTGATCCTCGTCAACTGCACCGCCTCTACGTCCTCAGTGTCCGACGCCTTCCGCACCAGGTTCTCCAGATGGAAGGGCACGGACATCTCCCAGTCGGAGGAAGATTTCCTCATCTACCACAAGTTTGGACACGTGAGTTATGAGAAAGAGCATCTTGACTATCGCTATCAGGTATTCTTCCTCTGTTTTAGTTACTAATTGAAGTTACTAATTTTTCGGTTGGTAAATCTGGTGATTTTATTGGGGTGGTAAGACTCGAGACTTTTCGCCAGGGCTAATACAACATCCTCCTACTTATTATCTCTGCCTTCAAATAACAATGCTTGTACTGGGGGCCAATTCTATTAACGCATTTTCGCACAAAACGCAATTGAACTGCAGCTGAAACACAAGTTTTAACACTATTCGTACTCCGCTGCGCTCAACGTTCGTGCTTGAGCCGTAGCTAACGTTTAAACAAACGTCAGACGTAGATGGAACGAACGTTTTTCTACATTTTGACAGTTGTCTCAGGTAAAAACGAAACACATTGCTGTCAAAATAGCGTCTAATAAAAACTGAAACTTAAACGTAACTTTTGTTTAACCGAATGATAAATGTTGAAAATAGTAGAATTGGCCCCCTGTTGTTTATGGTTTGAATGGTATGCTAGTCCAACGATCTCTATGTACTACTAGATGGAGCGTTTCAAACAATCGCTCTGTTCCACGCAAGTAGCCACAACTTTTTCACATTCACAATGAAACTTGTGCAGTTACTACGCAGAACATTTAATTATTACTAAATATGGACGCTACGGTTAAATAATGTCATCATCATCAGGTTATTTTTGTCTCCACTGCAGGAGCACAACCCTCTCTCATCTGCCGGAGACAGACGGAGGATTTGGCCTACACTCCCCGCGCTGGCCAGACGGGTTGGGGAGGCCTGATTGATGTTTTATAATGTATTCCCTCAGTCGCCTTATACGACATCCACGGGAAGAGTTGGAGTAGTCCTATTCTACTCTACCGGAACCACACGGCGATGAATAAATGTTCTGAGTAGTAACTGCACAAGTTTCAAAGTGAATGTGAAAGAGTTGTGGCTACTTGCGTGGAACAGAGCGATTGTGTGGAACGCTCCATCTAGTAGTACACAGAGATCGTTGTGCTAGTCAGTATAATTACAGACAGACAAGGCATAAGAGTTCTGATGAATGAGATCACTTTTTACATTTAGGTTATTGCATTCAGTTGAAGAAATTCTTCGATTATTTGTTCAGCTAACATTCATGTCGGCTCCGTAGCCCAGTTGGTAGTGACCCTGCCTGCTGTGCTCGGAGTCACGGGTTTGAATTCCTGCTGGGGCAAGCATTATCTGACTGATTATGCTAGTTCTCGGGTCTTGGATGTTTGTGATTGTGTTTGTATGTGTCATTGCCACCCGCAACACAGGGAATCCTAGTGTGTAGCGGGTGTGTAGCGTTATGAGTAGTGGGTATGAGTGTGTAGCGTTTATTCATGTACAGTCTCGGACTCTAATTTGGAACCCATCTAAAGTGTAATATTCTACAGCAAGCTTATGCCTATAAGAGAAAATGTCTAAGTTGACATTCTGAGTTGTATATGCGACGCACTATCTCTATTTTTGTAGTTATAATTTCGAAACTTTCTGTTTTCCTTCTCTGTCACATCGGATATGACGTCTCTGATATAATCTATGTGTCAGTGTCTTTTTTTGTTTTAAATTAAGACATTGGCAATAACGCCATCAGTCTAATCACGATATCTTTTTTTCTGTTTACTATCACTATCAGAGTGCTTCAGACCTACGCTGGTCTTCATATAGTCACAGACTTTCCTTACTAACGTTAATAGTAAGGTTTGAGGTAAGGAAGATCACTGATTTACACTACGAAGGAAACATAAATAAACGTGACTAAGCTGATCAATTGACAAAAATGGGTCGAACTGTTTTTCGAGAACTGGGTTTAGAAACAGCATTTTTTTCTTGCTTGTGATTGTTGGTGATCATATCAAACTTGGTTTTTATGCAGCTGAAGTGCATTTTTTGCTTTTGGAAGCGTTTTTCTAACACTTACTAACCTTTAGATAGAAACGTAGTCATATTCTGTACTGCTTTTAATGCTTAACTTAGTTAATAGATGATTTATGGTTGAATTCCGCTTTACTTCAGCTTGTTTATATAAGTATTTAAATGCAGTTTAAAAAATATTAATATTAAATGTGTATTTTGAAGTAAAAAGTATAAAATTTTATAATTCAGAAACTGATCGCTCTTTACTATGTATTTTTCCAAAATATGCTATGTGTAAAATAAATATAAAACAATGTAAACAAAACAAAGTCGACTTGGCCTAGAGTTCACCTCCTGCCTGATTGATGAATGATGAGTTATTGTTGTTTATGAGTATGATTATAAGTTGTTGTTTCTGCTGTAGGTTAATACATACCTATATCTTGTTTCTTATTGTTATGAGATTTTCTTTACCTTAATTGCTGTAACCACCACGTAAGTTTATAATTGTCGCCATTGTAAAATGCGGTGTCATTTAATCGTTTGCTGTTTGTGAAATAATGTTATTTGTTGTCTACAGAAAATAGCAAGCGACTCGTGCGAGTTGTCGGAGAAGGAACGTATGTTGGGAGAGTACCGCTCACGTCTGCGCGGTAACCTCAACACACACAACATCAAGCAGTACGTGAAGGCGTTCATCAAGTGAGTTGCAAACTGCTAAAAGTACCTACGAGTAGGACTCGGTACCTTTAGTCTAAGTTCACATACCGCGTAAATGATTCAAGATTACTTCGCGGTATTGCGCGATCCACTCAGAGCGCGGAATAAGATTAGGTACCTACCATGCGATATCGCGCGTGTACCTTTAGTCTAAGTACACATACCGCGCAAATGATTCAGCGCGCAGTAGAAGATTGCCGCGCGGTATTGTGCGATCCACTCAGAGCGCGGGATAAGATTACCATGCGGTATTGCGCGTGCGGCTCAGCGCGCGGTATTGCGCAATCCACTCAGCGCGCGGTACAAGATTCACACTAAACAGTGTTATCGTGTACATGCGCGGTCATGTGAACTTAACCTTTAAGGCCGGCCCCTGCGTGCCTGCATTCCCCCCCCCCCTCCCAAATTAAAATCGCCGAAACCACCTGTAATATATTGTCTCAGTTAATGCGATGGTATGTAAACAAATAATTTAAAAAAAACAGTTTTTTCAAAATCTAATAATAAATCTAGTAAAACAATTTAAAAAAACTGTTTATCTGTTTTTCACCTTAAATCACCTGGAATAAACTTGACATACCACTGATTGCATTTAATTAATAGGTCCGAGAGTGAGATTAATCTACATTGTAGCAAATTGCTAACGTTGCGCATGCGTGCGTCCTACATAGCTTACTGACATTTTATAAGTCTAAGTCAAAATCATTTATTGCACATGAGTACACTTGGTACATTTATGTATGCTCATTCCTCCCCATAGAGTTGGATTCGCAGTTTGAATTAAAACAGCAGCGTTAAAATATATCTAGTACGTACCTACCAATATACCTAGTACCGCTAAATTGAGACTGAAGCGAGCGAGACGACCCAGAAATAAATCCAAATTTATTTTCTGTCCCCTGTCCCACATGTCATCGGGTGCACACCAGCCCCAACAGCATCCTGAAAACAAGAAAATATACTTTGAAAGGCAGTATCTTTTTATCTAGTATTATTTTGTGCCGTGTGGTTTCCGGTAGAGTAGAATAGGACCACGCCAACTCTTCCCGTGGATGTCGTGCAACGCGACCAAGGGAATACATTATAAAACATCAATCAGGCCTCCCCAACCCGTCTGGTCAGCGCGGAGAGTGTAGGCCAAATCCTCCGTCTGTCTCCGGCAGATGAGAGTGGGTTGTGCTTCTGCAGTGGAGACAAAAATAACCTGATGATGATGATATTTTTATCCCTTCGCCCATGTAAGGAACACGTGCTACGCAACCAGTTACGTGTGAGTAATTAGTTTTATTGAGTTCCTGTGACAGCCAGACGAACAGCAAAGTGATCCTATAAGGAATAAAAAAATAAAATTCAAATACATCATTCTAGATTGTCTAAGATCAATAATTCTTTTGTGGGACTGTGCGTGCGTTACTACAATAAGGTTCCGAATGAAATTATTGACTTGTCTGAACAAAAATTCAAATCTTCTATATAAGTTAATCTGTGCAAGAAAGCCTACTATAAGTTAGATGACTTAAATGATAAAAGTCCATGGAGTGCTTGATGGCTCAGCATAGGTATACTTAATGATTGTAATGAATAAGATAAATCAAAGGTAGGGCCCTGTGCCGTTGGGTTTGTTGCCACTTCTTCCCCTCGGTTATACAGGTGGAAGTGGAGAAGTTTTAGGCAGAATTTGACGTCAAAAAGAGAATAATGTATTCCAATTTTGAAAAAATAAATATTTAGATTTTTGATTTTGAATCATTTAGAGGTACAGAACCCAAAAAAATTGTTTCTTACAATATATATTTAATTCCAAACTAATAGTCACGCGAAAATCAACACTATTTGCCTCTCGGTAGCAGCAAAAAAACCGGTTTGTGTTACCATGTAAACTTTGTCGTCCACTAAGGAACACCATCTATTATTTATTTTGTTTACGAGACGCAAATGCGTTTGTTTTTATTTGACTATTTACTTTTAATGAAATAAAAGTTATGCGTCCCATTTTTTGCCACCAGTCGAGCCGGTCGACCCGACCTTCACAACACCTGACGTCATCGCGTGGAACTTGGGAATTAAAGAAATTTAAAAATTATACAATAAAATTTATGATTTTTTAAATGTCGATCGCTAAACCATGCCATTTGTAGATTCTTAAATAGGCCTTTTTGACAGTGTTGCCAGTCTTTCGGTTTCCTACAGATGTGCTATTCTCTAAAATACAAACTCACGTGCGAGTCTCATTCAAGTGACTATACTCACTTCGAAACCTAATCTATTGGCATTCTGTAAACATTCCAGAGCACTGTCGACGTGAAGTGAGTTCTTTGTTCATTTTACGTCGACAGTGCTCTGGAATGTTTACAGAATTAACAATGGATTAGGTTTCGAAGTGAGTGAAGTCACTTGAGTGAGACTCGCACGTGAGTTTGTATTTTAGATAATAGCACTACAGGTTACATTTTGGGGAGTATGCCTAAGAATTGCACGATTTAAATCCCCCATCACCGGACTACCAGGCATAGAGAGGGACTTCATCCTAATGTAGTAGACATTGCGCTCTCGCAGCACAAAACATTTTGCTGATTAAATTTTCATGATGCGAATTGCTAAAGAATGGAACTTCCGGTAATTTCGGTATTTAAGGACAGATAGAATAATACAAATATAATATGTAGAGTAGAATAGGACCACTCCAACTCTTCCCGTGGATGTCGGACAAGGCGACTAAGGGAATACATTATAAAACATCAGTCAGGCCTCCACAACCCGTCTGGCCAGCGCGGGGAGTGTAGGCCAAATGCTCCGTCTGTCTCCGGCAGATGAGAGAGGGTTGTGCTCCTGCAGTGGAGGCAATAATCTGATGATGATGATGAAGGACAAATAGAATTTGGATATTTTTAAAGGACGAGTTTATGTGTATCTTCTGGGTAAGCGCGCTCCATCTTAGGCCTCAACCATCAGGTGAGATTGAGGTCAAGCGTAAACCCATCAGGAATAAAAATACCTGCTGTGAATACGTATGTGATGTCTGATGTATAAGCTGCATACTAACAACTTATTTATAACTAGCTGTGGCCCGCGACTTCATCCGCGTAGGTTTCGATATTTACACATCTTGAATTTTAAAATATTTAAGTGGGTATATAGTTTATATTCTGCTGGAAGAAATCTCTCTCAGAGATAAGTTCGCCCTTTGTACTTTTGTTTCTTTTAATGTATTATTTTTTGTTTTATCTGTGTGTGCAATAAAGAGTTAAAATAAATAAATAAATAAATAGATATCATTTTTGGTTTTCCGTAGGAATGAGATGTTTTTTCGGGATAAAAACTAGCCTATGTCCTATTCCAGGACCTAAACTATATGTGTGACAAGTTTCATCCTGTTCCGTGTAGTGGTTAAAGCGTGATTGAGTAACAAACATCCTAACATTAGTGGTATTGATCTGAAATAAAAAAATAATTTGTTTCATTGTTCCAGTCGCAAGGACCTGGTCCTCAAGGGCTGCCAGCCCGACATCCTGCTTATCACAGGCATGCTGAGCCCCTACTCCGGGGTCGTGGAGAAGATGTACAAGGAACTGGACAAGGACAAGGTCACGATCCTCAAGGTTGACAAGACTGGAGACGTTCTGGCTGAAGCTGTAAGTAATTTGAACTTTATTGACTACATTTTAAGCATTTATGATATTTTATTTTAGTTTATTGGAGAAACAACAGATATAGACAACAATTACATTAAACACTTATCATAGACAATAAGGTATAGTCTACATCCTTAGCATTCTCACTATGACATAAATTTATACATACTTTAGGCTTACACTACACTAAACATACTATAATAATAAAAAGATACAAATATGAAGTTGATTTGAAAATAGATACATATAACATTTTAAACTAGGAAATTACAAGTATATACGTAATTATAGTCATAAATTTAAATTATTTCTATGTGCTAACAAGATATTTTGGTTACAAAGGCGAGTTTATCTCTAATAGAGATCTCCTCCAGCCAACCTCACCGGGTTGTGAGATAAGGAAGTAAGAGCGAACGAGGCAAAATAAGTGCATAGTAAAGTACAGAAACTAAAATACCTGAACAGAAAACAATATTATATAAATACATACATTATATATAAAACTAAAATATATATAAAACATACATACATAACATAATAGTATGTATGTATGTAAACACTTTATTGTACCAAAAATAACAACAGCAACAATAATAAAATAGGAATTAAACTGTGTACAAAGGCGGACTTATCCCACTTAGGGATCTCTTCTAGTCAACCTTAGAGTAACCGTATACTGTATACCGTATAGAGTAATAGTATACTGAGTGAGAAGTCAGTGCTCTCAATACCCAACTCCAATAAAAATGGCTTAGTCATACGAAAATCAACGCTATCTGCATCTCGGTAACATGTACATGAAAATCATCAGCAGCAAAAACAGGTTTGTATTACCATGTAAACTTTGCGGTCCACTTAGGAACAACATCTATCATTTATTTTGTTTTCGGAACGCAAATGAGTTTGATTTCATATCAATATTGGTTGGAATGTTATATATGTAGTCCGGACTTAAGACCAACGTTCAGCGACACAATATATAAAAACTACTCAAGGTAAATGTTTGTTTATAATTAGCGTAACTCGTATCAGTATAGCTGCGACCGTTATCGTTCGATAATGTTTACGTTATGTGTTATAACTGTGATAATAATATGTGTAATTATAATAATACTAAGACTTTACCAGAAAAGTGCCAACGCTTTGTGTAAATCAACAAAAAGACTTGATGGAAAAACGGCTATAGTAACCGGTGGAACTGCGGGAATGGGGCAGGAAATCGTCAGAGAACTTGCAGCGAGAGGAGCGAGGGTTATCGTAGCCTGCCGGTTTCCTCAAGGTACAAACGCCCGAAGTCTTGAAGAAGAGAACTGTGGTGAAGTGGTTTTCAAACTGCTAGATTTAGTATCTGTAGACTCAGTACGAGCTTTCGCAGAAGATATCTTGAAAACAGAAGACAGACTGGATATTCTAATTAACAATGCAGGCATCGGTGTACCAGATAATCCTCTGACAGCTGACGGAATGAGGTTAATAATGCAAGTGAATTATTTCGGACACTTCTTGCTTACCATTTTACTCTTGCCTCTCCTGAAAAAGACAGGCAAGTCATGGGAGCCCAGCAGGATAGTAAATACATCGTCGTTCACTCACGTAATCGGAAAATTTGGAATGAACGATTTAAACAGACCGGAATTTTTCAATTGCCTCTTGCTGAGATTTCAGACTTACGCCAGGAGTAAATATTGTCTGGCTTTATTCACTATTGAGTTGGCTAAGAGACTACAAGAAGGTGTTGTCGTGAACAGCGTGGATTCTGGTCCTGTTGGAACGGGGATGTTAAATAGTGCTGGGTATATTGGTGTTGTTCTGAGAGTTTTATTTAATTTTTGTTTTAAAACGCCACGCGAAGGAGCACAGACAGCCTTACACGTTGCTTTGGATCAGAAGGCGGGTGAAGTGAGTGGAGAATTCTTCCAGAATTGCAAGCTGAGTCGACTCGTCCCATGGGCATACGACGATAGAGTATCAGAGAAACTTTGGAAAGATTCCATCACAATATTGAAACTAGATGAAGAACTCGGAAAATGTTTTGGAAATCTATAGATATTCTAAAATTTTATATTTCCGGTGTATGGGTAAAACTTATAAAGAAATTGCTTATCGACTGCGAGTAATTACCTTAATAATTTACTACTTATATGATTACCTACAGGCTATATTAAATTTCACAGAAATCTAGTTGTTCAATAATAAGATGGATACGAGTCATAGCCTTTTCTGTTCTTATTTACGTCTACAGTCACTAGAGAGTTATCGAAATATAATGTTTTAATTACAAAATTTTACGTATTTTTTAAAGTAAATCTAGCACAGTACTTGCCGTATGGTTTCCGGCTTAGAACAGGGCCACCCCCAATTTTCCCGTGGGTATCATTAAGGCGACTAAGGGATTGCACCAGGGACTGGCAGCAGCGTTCTCCTGTGTATATTAAGATCATTACTGCGTTCACCAATCCGTCTGTCAAGCGTGGTAATAATGGCAAATCCCCCAATGGACAGCCCACCAAAAGTGGCATTCTATTAGGGAGGCCTAAGTAGGTATGTCCAGCAGTGGGCGTATTTGGACTGATGATGATAGCACAGTACAAGTAACCGAAGCATCCAAAACACTGATATGATCGTATCTTGTTGTGTCTTGGCGATGTTGTTCGCAACACGTCACGTCAAGGGGTATCACGGGGCGAAAAGCGGACGAAGGAAAGCCACTTTGCGACATTAGATTGCGCAAAGTAGCGATACATCGTCTCTGCCTACCCCTCTGGGACCAAGGCGTGAGCATTATGTATGTATGAATGTATGTATGTATGTTGTGTAGCACTAGATGGCGCCAGTAATCGATAAAATAGTTTCACATTTTTCTTGAATAAAGACAACTTGGTGTGGTGGTGTTCATTGGTAAAGGCATATGTCCAGCAGTGGACGTCTAATGGCTGAAATGATATCATGATAATAGAGAAACGTTTGATTATGAAACTCGGACAATAATTATTATGATTATTATAGAACTGTATAGTATAGTTTGCATATATATTTTATATACTAGCTGTTGCCCGCGACTTCGTTCGCGTGGACAACTTAACATTACACATTACTATGTATTACTAAATCCTAAAGGAAATCTATTAATTTGGTTATGCATTGAAAATATTTATATACATAAAATTAGCGTGCCGGCGGCGGTTCCGCCTGTTGGACCACAGAATTAATGTTTTTTTTTAGTTGACATCCTTCATGTTTATCATGAATTAAAAGATTATCATATAATTATTTATATTTTTTATGTTTTAATATTGTGCAAGAGGTAATGAGATTCTTTTATTAAAAAACATATCGCAGGTGATATTCCCTTTCCCCTCTCCCATTCCCTCTTTACATACCCCCTTCGTTCTTCACTGCCCTCCTCTCTCTGTCCTACCACCTCCCATTCCCGCTAGCCTCGCCCTCATCTTTCCTCTCCTTCTCCCCTAACGCCTTCCTACTATCCCTCCTCCTCCCAACTTCTCCCTCCCCTTCCCTCTCTTCTTTCCCATCCGATTTCCTTCCCCTCCTATACTCCTCCCTTATTGACACCTATTTTGCAAATCCAATTAACTGTACAACAAAATGTCTGTCAATCTGCTGGACAGGCCTTCCCCAATGAACGCCACCATACCCAGTCCCCTGCCCTATGGATCCAGCCGCTTCTGGCCACCTTCTTCAGGTCGTCAATCCACCTGGCGGCGGGGCGTCGTGGCGATCTGCTGTATCCACTCTAGAACTAGTCTGCCCCAGCGGCTGTCGGTACTGCGACAGATGTGACCCACACACTGCCATTTCAGCTTACTAATTCTTTTGGCTATGTCGGTCACCTTCGTTATTCGTTGGATCTTCTCATTACAAATCATATCCCTTATAGAGACCCCAAGCATAGCCATTTCCATAGCTCGCTGAGGGTCTTGAAACTTGTGGATCAGGCCCACCGTCTGTGTCCATGTCTCTGCACCGTAGATCATGCATGACAGCAGGATGCACTGAATAAAGACTTTTGTCTTCAAACATTGTGGAATGGGCGACGTGAAGACTTGACGCAGAATACTGCCCAGCCCAACAACCTGAACAACTTGGATACTGACATTGTCGACGACGACCGATCTAAATATAGGAGGGCCACTAATTAACGAATAATGATCTTTTTGTATCGAGACTTGTGGAAATACCCTGAAATACAACAGCTAAAATAAAACTGTAAATGAACTTAAAACGTTTATGTCACTCTCTGTCAATTTTTGCATGGACCAGTAATGTTGGACTACACTGTCACACAAATGATATGAAATGAGAGGTCTTCTTGTAGTTCAGCCTGACATTTTATTGAGATATACCTTATACCAGATTATGCCCCGAACTTAAAGTTATTAAACAGTAAAAACGCCGTCAAATTCTGTTCAGTAGTTTCCAAGATTAGCCCGTACATACATACACATACATACAGACAGAAACGAAATTTTTTAATTATATTTTTGGACTCTACTGGTCTTAAGTAATGTCCGAGCAGTAAAATTTTCTTTTTAACTTCAATGTTCAGATCCGCTTTTCTTTTGTTTTTCTACTTTTATATTATCTACATTAATATTATAAAGAGGTAAAGTTTGTGAGTTTGTGAGGTTGTAGTGGGTAATCTCTGGATCTACTGAACTGATTTTGAAAATTCTTTTACCAACTATAAAACCACGTTATTTGTGAGTGTCATAGGCTATATAATAACCCGAAAAGTGAAAAGACTTTTTCGTGGTAGTCGGATTTGCAAAGTCTGAGAAAAAACGGTCGAATGAAAATGTTTCTTACGAACGCTGCCTTAACGATGAGAGATATATGATTGGGTTCTAGAGAGAAGTTGTAGAGTTTAATAATGCCTGCAAAAAAGTCAGCGACAACATATGTCTATCTTTTATATTTAAGTTACAAAAAGTAGTTTTTATTTATTTAAAAAAATAATTTAAATCGTTATGTCATGTTTATTGGTCATATTACCAACAATTATGAATTCTTATCAAAATAAGTAAATTTATCGTCTCAAGTGTCTAAAAGCAAAGACTTTTCCCTTTTACTGCATGTAATTTGGACGAATTGTTAAAGAGATAATACGACATAGGTATGGAACCGCGACCGTGTCGTAATCTATTGAGTGATATTTCTATAAGAGGGCAACACGTCAATCTACAGCACCGTAGACCACATCCACACATTGCAGCAGGTTATACAGAAGACCGAAGAGTATAACCATCGCTTGTGTCTTGCATTTGGGGACTACGAGAAAGCCTTCGACTCCATCGAAACATGGGCTGTTCTGGAATCCCTGCAGTGATGCCAAGTCGATTGGCGATATATCAAGATGTTGAGATGCCTGTATAACGCTGCCACAATGACCGTTTAACTCCAGAATCAGCAGACAAAGCCAATCCAGTTGCAGAGGGGGATTAGACAGAGGGATGTCATATCACCGAAACTGTATACCAGCGCACTGGAGGATGTCTTTATAACACTGAACTGGAGGGGACGCATAAGTAAAAACGGCGAGCACATCTCACACCTTCGATATGCAGACGATATAGTTGTGATGGCAGAGTCGCTGCAGAATCTTGAGGAAATGCTGACCAGCCTCAACTGCTCTTCCAGACGAGTAGGTCTTAGGATGAACGTAGACAAGACGAAAGTCATGTCCAATTCACAAGTCGACTTAAGCCCGGTGATCGCCGATAATGTCAATATCGAAGTTCTTCAGGACCTAGGACAGACAATACAGTTGGGTAGAAATAATTATGATAGAGTAGCTGATAGAAGAATCCAGTTGGGCTGGGCAGCATTCGGAAAACTGCGTCAAGTCTTCACTTCGCCGTCGAAAAGTATTTAATCAGTTCGTCCTGCCTGTCATGACCTACGGTGCAGAAACGTGGACACTGACGGTGGGCCTGATCCACAAGTTACAAGTCGCTCAGCGAGCTATCGAGAGGGCTATGCTCGCGGTTTCTTTGAAGGATATGGATATGGATAAGGATATTCTTTGAATCCGACGATCGAACGAAGATCCAACGAAGAACGAAGGTGACAGACATAGCCCAAAGGATTAACAAGCTGAAGTGGCGGTGTCGGGCCACAGAATTTACGGCCGTTGGGGCAGACGAGTTCTGTAGTGGAGACCACAGATTGGCACGCGGAGGGTGGGACGCCTGAAGATGGACCGACGACCTTAAGAGGGGGCCGGAAGCGGGTGGATGATGAGGGCTGAGAACCGGGTGTGGTGGCGTTCATTGGGGAAGGCCTATGTCCAGCAGTGGACGTCTAAAGGCTGACATCAATCTATTTATTTAGAAATAAATTGCTCTATCATCAAGGAAATTTTATTTAGATAAAATTCATTTTTGCGGTATGTTTTTTGGTTGCATAGTTTAAGAGATAATGTAAAATATCAAATACGCGAGAAAAATGTTTACCGCCCAACGAAGTGGGCACGGGTCAGCTAGTATGTATAAATTAAGTAAATGAATATACTTAAACTAAGAAAATAAACATAACCCGTCTGTAGGCATATTTTATATTCTTACAATAACTTGTGAATTGTACCTATTCAAGGTCTTTGAGATGATAAACAGTTTAATTTAAATAAGAAAATCAAGATATTAGAGTAAGTTTTAATCTATTAGTATCAGTGTGGCCCGTGTCGTGATTCACAATGTTTGAGTTGTATACACTTATAACTGTAATTGGAGTTTTCATACTTCTATTAAGACTTTACCAGAAAAATACCAACGCTGTGTGTACATCAACGAAAAGACTGGATGGGAGGACGGTTATTGTCACCGGTGGTACGGCCGGAATTGGACTGGAGATAGCAAGAGAATTAGCATCAAGGGGAGCGAGGGTTATCATAGCCTGCCCATTTCCAGAAGAAGGGACGAGTGCACAAACATTAATAACGAAAGAAACTGGCAATGAGAACGTTATCTTCAAGCTGATGGATCTGTCATCATTAACCTCTGTAAAACAATTTTCAGAAGATATCTTGAAAACAGAAGACAGACTAGATATTCTAATTAACAATGCAGGCATCGGTGTACCAGATAATCCTCTGACAGCTGACGGAATGAGGTTAATAATGCAAGTGAATTATTTCGGACACTTCTTGCTTACCATTTTACTCTTGCCTCTCCTGAAAAAGACAGGCAAGTCATGGGAGCCCAGCAGGATAGTAAATACATCGTCGTTCACTCACGTAATCGGAAAATTTGGAATGAACGATTTAAACAGACCGGAATTTTTCAATTTCATCTTGCTGAGATTTCAAACTTACGCCAGGAGTAAATATTGTCTGGCTTTATTCACTATTGAGTTGGCTAAGAGACTACAAGAAGGTGTTGTCGTGAACAGCGTGGATTCTGGTCCTGTTGGAACGGGGATGTTAAATAGTGCTGGGTATATTGGTGTTGTTCTGAGAGTTTTATTTAATTTTTGTTTTAAAACGCCACGCGAAGGAGCACAGACAGCCTTACACGTTGCTTTGGATCAGAAGGCGGGTGAAGTGAGTGGAGAATTCTTCCAGAATTGCAAGCTGAGTCGACTCGTCCCATGGGCATACGACGATAGAGTATCAGAGAAACTTTGGAAAGATTCCATCACAATATTGAAACTAGATGAAGAACTCGGAAAATGTTTTGGAAATCTATAGATATTCTAAAATTTTATATTTCCGGTGTATGGGTAAAACTTATAAAGAAATTGCTTATCGACTGCGAGTAATTACCTTAATAATTTACTACTTATATGATTACCTACAGGCTATATTAAAAAAAATATATGATGTACATTGCCATGCAAACTTCCACCGAAAATTGGTTTGAACGAGATCTAGTGAGTCGTTTTTTTTAATACGTTATAAATCGTAAACCACTATACTATTATTAAAACATCGATCAAAGTTACAACGAACTACAATAACTTTTATATTATGTTACTTGCTGCTACGGAACCCTTCATGGGCGAGTCCGACTCGCGCTTTGCCGCTTTTTATTATATACTAGCTGTGCCCGCGGCTTCGCTCGTGTGAACTACAGTATCCGCTCCCATTTCCATTCCCGCTCCCGCTCGCGATTCCGCTTCCGCTCGCGCTCCCGCTCCCGCTCCCGCTCCCGCTCCCGCTCCCGCTCCCGCTCCCACTCCCGCTCCCGCTCCCCTTTCCCACGCCCACGCCCACTCCCACTCCAATTCCCACTCGCAGCTCAAAATGTAATCCAAAGTCATCGCAATCTGAATAGTACCGAAATACTATTATTTGCAATATATTGCATACTAACCTTACCTACTACCTATTTGTACTAATGTATTTGAAAACTAAAAATTTCTATAACTTTTGATTGAGTTAGCCGATTGCGATGAAATAAAGACTAAATGTTAAGTTAAGCCCCATGTTTTTGTGAAAAGTCCATCTAAATCCGTTCAGTAGTTTTTAAGTGATGCGTGCACAAACTCACAGACAAACAGACAAAAATTCCAAAAATGATTGAAATGTGTTCTATTACTTATCCTTAGACCCCTAAATTTTTTTTTTTTGTAAATATCTTCAATGTTCAGACACGCGATTTTTACGATTTTATTTATTAGATATGTCCAGAAAATAGGAATGGAATAGATCTGTTTTGTGGTGCTTCGGGTACTGCCAAAAGGAAACTCATTAGTGACTTCTCATCTAGGTTTAAGTAGTGGTTCGATATGTATACACATATTTTGTGAATGTATAAGTATGTGAGTGTGTGTGCATGTATTATCTTTATATATAAATTAAGTAATAAATTTTCTTGTTATGTATGCTGTGCGAGTCAAGACAAAAAAAACTGTAACTTATAATTAAATATATTTAATGTGATAAAGTTATATACTACCTTAAAACAACAAAGGCACTGAGTATGCCGCCAGATGGACCTACGACATGAAGAAGGTGGCCGAAAGCGACTGGATGGATGTTCATTATTGTACGGTTTTTGAAACTAAATTGTACGCTATCGTTTTATTTGTTAAAATAATAAGAAAACATAATTCAATATGGTTTTATTTATATAGACTGTTTACAAAAAAAATTAGAGTCACCTCTAATCTTTTTGTAAGCTTAACAGTATGAAATAAATGGTTACCATCATCATCAGGTTATTTTTGTCTCCACTGCAGGAGCACAACTCCGCAGGAGCGCCTACTTCATCATTCTATCTTGATATGGTTTCTGTGCAGGACCCGCAGAAGGCAGTAGTTAACGACACGTGTAGCCGGCAATATTTACTGCTCTTGCCCCACATAAAACCTTCTCTTTAGAGTAAGAAGTATCCGTACCACTTTTACAAGGGTGTAGACATTTTTCTGTGATGAATACTGCTAGAATTATCAGAATGCTTAACAGTGACCGAAATTACGTTACTCATTTAGCACTAATCATCATCATCATCAGGTTATTTTTGTCTCCACTGCAGGAGCACAACCCTCTCTCATCTGCCGGAGACAGACGGAGGACTACACTCCCCGCCCTGGCCAGACGGGTTGGGGAGGCCTGATTGATAATGTATTCCCTTAGTCGCCTTGTACGACATCCACGGGAGTGGTCCTATTTATTCTACTCTACCGGAAACCACACGGCAAAGTGGTTACCATATTTGCTTAAAATATAAACTAAATATTACGAAGGCGAGAATTGAGGAGGTAAAGTCGCCAATAAAAAAAAACAACACCTTAAGGTTTATTTTTGCATGTATGGAACGAACAGGTTATGCAAAGTTACTGTTTTATCGATTACGTATTGCCAACATCTAATAATAATTAACTTCGCGTGTCAGTACATCTATACCTATAATAAAACTGTAACTGGTCTATGTCTGTACATGAGAGATATTTAAAAAAAAATTATGAGGGGTCTTTATAGGGCCAATAGAAGCCAAAATATATAATATGTATATTTGTTACCTCATCACGCAAAAACTACTGAATGAAATTTGATGCAGTTTTCACAGTTGTCTTGCTGGTAGTCTAACTTAAAATCTGGTGCATATTTCATCTTGATACGCCACTTAGCACCTGAGAAATTAATAAAGTAAATTTTTCTAGAAGCACTTATATCGGATGATAATAAAACGACTGTTAATATTTCTTCCAGTAACTCAGTATCACATTTAGAAATCATTCATGAAAAAAACATCTCTATTTACGAAAATTTTGATAAAAAAATGCAATATTTCTCAAACGTACGAGTATGTTTATCATATGGGCAAGGTCAACGGCCGCGGCGCGGCGAACAGCGCGGAGCGTATGGGATTGATAGAAATTTAGTTATTGGGGATAGGGATGGGGTTGAGGTTGGGGTTGGGATTGGGATATTGAGAGTCTCGAGTCTGAGTGGGCGTGGAAGTAGAAGTGGGAAGAGAACGGGAGCGGAAGTGGGTACGGGGGCGGGTTCTGTAGTTCACGCGAGCGGAGCCGCGGGCACAGCTAGTATATATTAAAACTGCTTAGATAAGATAACCATAAAAATCTATGTAGTAGAAATCTAATCAAAGAGGATAAATTATATGGTATACTAATAAGGAGGTTAAGGCCGCGCCATTTTGATATTTTTCATTGTATTCTATTTAATAGTTTGAAAAGTTAAAATGTGTCCGCGATGTGTGAAAAAAATTAATTTGAAAACTGCTTAACCTTTTCGTTCCGAGACTGTTCTTACTCGTTTAAACAAATTAAGAAAATTGAAAAGGAAATAATGATATTCGTTATAGTGCTTACATATCCATTCGTTCTTCTAAGGCTTACAGCTATGAAGGTAAAAACTTTTTGGTTGGCACCTCCGGCCTCCGCGCTTATGGTCGCGTTTTTTATCTTCATGGCTTTAATATGTGTTTAAAAATAACCTGGCTGTATAGTCTAACGACTTTTGCCTGTCCGAAGGACGAATCAAACAAATAAAAATATACTTTGTATATGTGTGTTTATGTAAGTACCTGTTTCTTGTTGCCTATTAAATACTAGACCCTTTCCAAGCTCGCGTCAGTCTTTTCTGTTCGTGAATCAAGATGTTTGTACTTGTCGTTGTAGTATTGACAATTTTAATCGCACTCCTTATTATAAGACTCCATGAGAAAAGTACGAACGCTGTGTGTAAATCAACGAAACGGCTCGATGGGAGGACGGCCATAGTCACCGGTGGTACGGCGGGAATGGGGCTTGAGACGGCAAGGGAATTAGCGGCGAGAGGGGCGAGGGTTATTATAGCCTGCCCGTTCCCAGACGAAGGGAAGACTGCACAAAAAGTGATAATAGATGAAACTGGTAATGAAAAAGTGGTCTTTAACCTGCTAGATTTATCATCTTTGACCTCAGTAAGAAAATTTGCAGAAGATATCTTGAATTCGGAAGATAGATTGGACATTCTAATTAACAACGCAGGCGTTGGTGTCCCGCAAAACCATCTGACAGCTGACGGCATGAGGTTTATAATGCAAGTGAACTATTTCGGACACTTTTTGCTGACTCTTTTACTCTTGCCGCTTCTGAAGAAGACAGGGAAGACTTGCGAGCCGAGTAGAATAGTCAATTTATCATCATTCACTCACATGTTCGGCATAATTGGAATCGATGACTTAAATAAGGAAGAGTTTTTAAAGACGCATTGTTATTCTAAAAGTAAACTTTGCCTTATTCTATTCTCACGTGAGTTGGCGAAGAGACTGCAAGGAGAAGTTGTAGTAAATAGTGTGGATCCTGGTCTTGTTGGGACAAGTATCTATGAGAGTGCTGGTTTAATTGGTTTACTGTTAAAAATCGTTTTATATTTTTGTTGTAAGACACCATGGGATGGAGCACAGACAACTCTTCACGTGGCATTGGATCAGAACGCAGGGGAAGTCAGTGGAGAGTTCTTCAAGAATTGTAGATTAAGTCGACCAGTCCCATGGTCTTACAACGAGAAGGCGTCAAAGAAACTCTGGGAAGACTCTGTCAGTTTTGTGAAATTAAGTGAAAAAGAACTTGTAAGGTGTTTTGAATATCAGTAGGTACTAGTAGGGGAACGTACCCAAATTACGTGACCCATTTAAAAAAAGCGGCCAAGTGCGAGTCGGACTCGCCCATGAAGGGTTCCGTAGCAGCAAGTAACATAATATAAAAGTTATAGTAGTTCGTTGTAACTTTGATCGATGTTTTAATAATAGTATTGTGGTTTACGATTTATGATGATGGAAGTTTGCATGGCAATGTACATCATATATTTTTTTTAGTTTTATCATTCTTTTATTTTAGAAGTTACAGGGGGGGGGGGACACACATTTTACAACTTTGGAAGTGTCTCTCGCGCAAACTATTCAGTTTAGAAAAAAATGATATTAGAAAACTTAATATCATTTTTGAAGACCTATCCATAGATAGAAGACCCCACACGTATGGATTTGATGAAATTTTTTTTTTATTTTCAGTTCTAAGTATGGGGAACCCCCAAAATTTTTGTTTTTTTTCTATTTTTGTGTGAAAATCTTAATGCGGTTCACAGAATACATCTACTTACCAAGTTTCAACAGTATAGTTCTTATAGTTTCGGAATAAAGTGGCTGTGACATACGGACGGACAGACAGACAGACAGACAGACATGACGAATCCATAAGGGTTCCGTTTTTGCCATTTGGCTACGGAACCCTAAAAATAGCCCCCTCCCCCTCTGTGGCCACCCGTAGTATATGCTAAGACACCATCCCTCCGTAATCAATGCGTATTACGAACACCTCCACTCGGGGAGCTAACTCCAAGTGGAGTTAGCTTCCCGATAAAAACCATAGATGGCGTGAGCATCTATACCAATTCCACAGAGTATGGAAAGGCTCATAGAACAGAATTGATTGATATCTTTAGCATTCGGGTTCGATTCCCATCCCCGGTTTATTTTAAGTAAACTTTTTTTCTCAATAAATTTTTGCTTTTACTGTGAAAGGCAATTATTTTTAGTTCTAGAAAGAATCTTAGGAAAAAAACATATTACTAATTTGCTTCTTTCATACGTTTCGTGTCATTAGTTTTTTTAGGATGATAGCCTACACTATTTTCGTCGTGTTTGGAAATGTGCACACAGCGCTGAAAGTAGTGTGTTGGTGATGAAACATTAGGTGGGGGGACCTAGGTTGTTTTTTTAACTCTACTTTTTTTTTGTTTTTTTCCATATATACTACAAACAATGGATAGACTCTAGGTTTCGGGTTCAATTCCCAACCCCGGTTTTTTTAACTCAACTTTTATTCTTAATAAATTTTTGTTCTTACTATGAAATGCAATAATTTTATTTCTAGAAAGAATCTAAGGAAAAAATACAATGCTAATCAACGATCTCTATGTATCATATGAACAACTCAACGAAAAAATTGGAATGTTGTGCAATGAATTACAGGAGTGGTTCTCTTCTAATGGCCTTATATAAAACGTGTTCAAATCAAATGTGATGCTTTTTACCGGTAAACCAGTACCGCGCCCCATTTGTTCCATCCCGCTATGCGACAGTTCCAAATTTCTAGGCTTCACGCTAGCTACCAATTTGAATTGGAAGTCAAACGTCCAGTCGCTCTGCGACAGACTAAGCAGTGCAGCTTAAGCAATGAGAAAACTTCGGCCACTGGTGTCGGACCGTGTGTTGAGGCATACTTATTTTGCGTACTTCCATTCGCTGATGTCGTACGGTAACATCCTATGGGGTGACTCAACAGATTCGGATCGTGTGTTCATCCTAGAGAAAAAGGCAATAAGAATTCTATCCAGAGTTAAACCAAGACACACTTGTAAAGCCCTTTTCAAGCATCACAATGTGATGTCCCTATACTCCCTGTACTTGAATTGGGAATCGAATTCCAAACCTAGTCTATCCATTGTTTGTAGAATGTATGAAAAAAGCAAAAAAAAAGTAGAGCTAAAAAACCCAATTGGGGATCGAACCCGAAACCCAAAGGCTTCAATTACCAAGTCACTACTAACTTAGCTAGACCAAATTAAGGTAGATATCAGAGGTTTTTCGCCTAGTGCCGGATTCTAATGTGAGCTGTGTCTATGAAGTGACGTCACAGTATGAAATCAATCAACAAAGCTGTTTTCTTCGTGTTGCCTACGTCAATTGAGGATCTACGTACACATTTCAAATTTCCTGTTTTAAACTGTGCGTTGATGTAACAGTCAGTCATAATAAATTTTAAGTATCATATCTTCTTCAAGGCGACTGAGGGAATACATTATAAAACATCAATCAGGCCTCCCCAACCCGCCTGGCCAGCGCGAGGAGTGTAGGCAAAATCCTCCGTCTGTCTCCGGCAGATGAGAGAGGGGTGTGCTCCTGCAGTGGAGACAGAAATAACCTGATCATGATCATGATGATATCTTAGGAAGACCTGGCGACACTTCGACCCTTCAGGATCCTTTGTGCCAAACCCCTGACCACCAACGGTGCCCCAAGCCGATTTGGTAGACCTCACACGCCTTAGAAATTCTTCTTTGGCAGGTTTCCTCACGATGTTTTCCTTCACCGAAGAGCCTGTGGTATTATAAATAAACAGTACTTAAGCGTTTGAAAAACCTATTGGTACGGGCGGGGTTTGAACCCACGACCTCAATAACGTGAGGCGAGTGCACAACCAACCCGGTTATCACAGCTGATATTTTAAGTAGCTATTGCCCACGACTTCTTCCGCATTGAATTTGAAAACGTTTGGAGTTGTATTTTAAGATATCCTTTACGGCTTGTTGCTTCGTTGTTTAGCTGAGTTCACAGTTCGGTTAGTCATGGTCAAGGTGATCGTCTGTATATATGGACGATATAAAATATGTACTTCTCGAAATGTAAAACTTTACATTTTAGTCTATATATCGCTGGGGTAAACGAGTTCTCGAGTGGAGACCGCGACTAGGCAAACGTAGTGTGGGACGCCCCCTGGCTAGATGGAGCGACGATCTGCGTAAGGCGGCTGGCAGTGACTGGATGAGAAGAGCCGAGGATCGGGTTCAGTGGCGCACCTTCGGAGAGGCCTATGTCCAACAGTGGACTCTTTCGGGCTGATGATGATGATGATGATATCGATATCAATAGAAAAATTAATAATAATAATAAAGTCATTTATTCATCTCTCCAAAAATATAAATACAGTAACCCCGCCAAACTTAAATTAAAATTAAAATGGATTCGAGCGCTATGACAAGTCCGACCTATGTAATGACTCATTACTTACGTCTAGGGTTGTCATCTCTAAAATCAGCCCACCAGGATAAGAAGCATGAAGACCCCGACTTTTGGAGCTTACAACCCAGACATGTCAACATATTTTTTTTAAGTTACTCAGTAAAATAAAAATAAAATAGTTTTAATTGTTATAAATCAACTTTTTATTGAAAACTTTAAATCCCGGACTACAAGTGGAACTCCGTCCGGACGCTCCCCGGACGCCCCGTAAACTTAGGACAAATCCGAGGAAACCCTACTTAGGACGGCATTTTTTTTATTGACTGCTCTAAAACGGTGAAGGCAAACATCGTGAGGTAACACATGTATAACATATATATATATATGTATGTATGTATGTATGTAAACGCTTTATTGTACCAAAATTAATAACAACAAAAATAAATCTAAGGTTTATCGAAATATGGAAAAGGGATTAACACTGTCGTCTTTATTAAAAAAAAATATATTTCTGTAGTCCACGAGAGCGGAGCCGCGGGAACAGCTAGTATTATATATTATTATGTTTGTACCGGCCACATACTTCAGAAAAATATATCTTGTCACATTTTGAATGGTTGGCTACCAATAAATAATGGCGTGCGAACATCACGTCAAATGAAAAAATCCAATCGGCCGGATCCAACTTGCTATAATTGGTCCTTCGAACCGGCTCGAAGGACCAATTATAGCAAGTAGTTTTATAATATCATCATCATCATCAGGTTATTTTTGTCTCCACTGCAGGAGCACAACCCTCTCTCATATGCCGGAGACAGACGGAGGATTTGGCCTACACTCCCCGCGCTGGCCAGACGGGTTGGGGAGGTCTGATTGATATTTTATAATGTATTCCCTTAGTCGCCTTGTACGACATCCACGAGAAGAGTTGGAGTGGTCCTATTCTACTCTACCGGAAACCACACGGCAAATACGGTTTTATAATTTATTCAAATAAAACTAAGGTTTTGATTTGACGTGATGTTCTCACCCTCTTATTTATTGGAAGTCCTGACAACCATTCAAAATGTGACAATATATATTATTCTGAAGTATATAGCCGTTACAATGTTGATAAATGAAACAAACTTTTATAACAGTGTCAAGGAACGATGACTATTAATGATAACTGGTTTATTTTAACTGCCTCTGTGGCCTTGTGGCTTGGTCATGGGACTAGACACGAGTGCCAGCGGTCGTGGGTTTGTTCCCATCACGGACAATTGTACAAGTTGGTCCCGGTTTGGATGTTAAATTTAGTGAATTATATATCCTATCTGGATGCGGAGGGCGGAGGACCGGGTGTGGTGGCGTTCATTAGGGAAGCCCTATGTCCAGCAGTGGACATAGGGCTGTAGACATGCTCAGTTTACGTTTTTATTTATAAGACTAGCTGTGCTCGCAGATCCGCTCGCGTTGTCTACAGAATCCGCTCCAGTTGCCACTTCCGCTCCCTTTCATTTTCCCACTCCCACCCCGCTCCTGCTCCCACTGCATACGTATGCAACAAATTCATCGTAATCGGCTAACTCAGTCAAAATTTATGCGAATTTATAGTTTTCATAAAGTCACATTCCATTCGCACAAACAGATAAACAAACTAAAATTCCAAAAATGATCCAAATGTGTTATCATTAGATCGCCCAATTGTTTTTTTCAAATATCTTCAATGTGTAGACACGCGAAGTTTACGATTTTATTTATTAGATTGTATCTCTATACAAACTGTTTAAGTACAGAAGGGAAAATGTTGGTTTTTTACTGACATCATCGATTACGCACATACATAATTATTTCAAAATAAAGGTTATAATAGTAAAACTCTTCGACCAACTAGTTGTAGCGAGAAGTCTCGCCAGTCTTATATTATTCACCAAACACGATGTTTGTTTTATTTGGTATATTAGCAATTACTATTATAATACTTGCTTTTGCACTAAGACTGTACCAGAAAAGTAATAATGGCATTTGTAAATCAATTAAGAGTCTCCAAGGCAAGACTGTTATAGTAACGGGAGGCACGACTGGAATAGGCTTAGAAGTAGCCAAAGATTTCGCGAGAAGAGGAGCAAGGCTGATAGTTGCCTGCCCTTTCCAAGAAGAAGGCATGGACGCAGAAAAATTAATTAAAGAAGAAACTAAAAACGAAAAAGTTACATTCCAACTGCTAGACTTAGGATCTTTGGACTCCGTACGAAAATTCGTAAAAGATTTCTTGAAAACGGAAACCAGATTGGATATTTTAATCAACAATGCGGCCGTTGGAATACAGAAGAATGAAATGACACCAGACGGTTTAAGGTTCATAATGCAAGTGAATTACTTCGGCCACTTTTTGCTGACTCTCTTACTCCTGCCACTTATGAGGAAAACAGGGAAGCCACTGGAGCCGAGCAGGATAGTGAACACGTCATCGATTTCGCACATAATAGGCATAGTTGGTATTCACGACTTAAATAGACCGGAATTTATAAAATTCCAAAGTTACGGTAAAAGCAAAATAGCACTTATTATATTCGCTTATGAGCTGGCTAAAAGACTTAAAGGAGATGTTGTGGTGAATAGTCTAGATACTGGCCTTACTGGAACAAGGATCTTTGAAAGCGCTGGGTGGATTGGAGTTCCACTAAGGTATTTATTAAACATATTTTTCAAGACGCCTCAGGAAGGAGCACAGACTACTCTTCATGTGGCTTTGGATCCAAAGGCTGGTGAAGTTAGTGGAGAGTTCTTCTTGAATTGCAAGCAAAGTCGAGCAGTTCCATGGGCATACAATGACAAAGTATCAGCGCAACTTTGGGAAGACTCTGTCAAGTTTGTGAAACTAAGTGAAGATGAACTTAAGAAGTGTTTGGGTTAATTCTATTAGATCTGTGTTCTATATCTGAAGGGTTCTATATTCCTAAGTCTTTCAATAAAAAAGAAAAATTCGTAAAGAGACTCAATTAAAATATTTATTGATTCTTACAATTTGTGGTATTTAGGGAAAGCTTTTGCCAAAAATATAATTTATTAAACTTTTAATTGCTGCAGCTGCAAACGTTGTATTTTTATATTTGGCTACTTTAATGTTTGTGAAAACTCAAAAAATAAATAAAACATTACATGATTTACAACTTTTTACTTAAATAATATAAATATCCGAAGAAAGAATATTACTATATATTTACTTATTTTATAAGTTATTACATTATATTGGAATATATATATTTTTTAATGCATAACCAGATTAATACATTTCTTTTAGGATTTAGTAATACACGTATTACATAATAATGTGTAATGTTAAGTTATCCACGCGGACGAAGTCGCGGGCAACAGCTAGTTGTAAATAAAGCTTACTAAAACAGTAATCGATTTTTTTTTGTTTCCAGCCAGCGAAGGTTGCGCAGTCGCTCCTTCTGTTCTGCCAGGGCCAGGGCTTGCTGACGTCACTGCCGCCGCCAGGAGTTGAGCGGCGCATGTCCCGCGCCATGTCCATGGAGGAGTACGACAAGCCTAATATCAGGAGGCTGTCGCTCACTCCCAACTCCTCAGAGTCACCTCCGCCGAGGAAGTTGTAGGTTTCGGCCTTGGCTGCCATCGCTCTACCAGAGTAGGCAGCGGTACCTTTGGTACAGGGGCGACATGGGGTCCCCACTCCCTTACTTGCATAGCATGGTCAGATAATATAAAAACAGTTTTCTGAAACTGGCGAGGCAAAAATTAATTTCTGCGCTATGGAGTTCAATAACAAGACAAGGGGACGCTACGGCAAGTTAGATGAAACTATTTGCTTCATTTGAGATAGTAGAGTGAGTAAACTGCACGCTGTGTTCTTCATTGTTTTGAAAAAATTGTCTGACGACCACATGCTATGCAATTTGTCCCACACTGTGAAATTGCTTAACATGCGTCCTATCACATCATTATGTACTTCAGAGCCATGACTATATTTCTGTCATGATCTCGTGCATTACTCTAAAACCTATACAAAAGCAGAAAAAACCTTATTTTTGTGAAAAACCACTGAAACTCCATATGTGCCTTGGGCATAGATGTTGGCACCAAAGCCTCCAAAGTCAGTTCCACAGAATTCCACTGTTCCACTAGCGAAATATGCAGCTATTGTACAGTTTAAAGGTCCATTAGGTACACTAACTCCGATATACCCCATAATGGTTCTATTGTATAGCTATTTCGCCAGTGTACTAACTGGGACGCTCGCATTTCTTGCAAGCAATGTAGATCTTTTTACTACCGGAAACAATATGGGACTTACCAATTCTTTAATTAAGGACTGTCTGCCAACTTTAATCACATCGCGTGGAAAATCAGTAGTGTGACAAACCCTGTCACACTGGTGTGACAATCTGGCGTGACTACGAGTCAGCAGGGTTATTTGCTATGCTTCTCCACTTCGTCCGATCCTTCACATATTTTGCAGCTATTGTACACTCGGGGATGTGTCAAAAACATGATTTTCATATTTATAAGGCCCTTCGCTTACCCTTAATCTTTCCCACAACGAATACATATATATTTCATTCCAGATTAATAGTCCTATGAAAACCAACGCTATTTACGTCTCGGTAACTTATACATGAAAGGGTCACCAGCAGCAAAAACAGGTTTGTATTACCATGTAAACTTTGCAGTCCACTTAGGAACACCATCTATTGTGTATTTTGTTTTCGAGACGCAAATGCGTTTGTTTTCATAGGACTATTAATCTGGAATGAAATATAGGAAGGCGGGACATAGCTGAGCTCAAATATGACATGTAATCCTTTCTATACCTATCATCCACAATAAAGATATTTCATTTCATTTCAAGTGATACCTACTACGTCAGAACAGTGTGACGTCATGTTAAAATTAAACAGTTTTCCTTTTCTTAATGATAGATATGCAGATTTTTTTTTAGATCAAGACTCACTGCTAATGAAATCTGACAAAACATAATGATTAGCGTTGAAGTTTTTACTCAGTAAATATGCAATTACAATATTTTTCCTCTTGCCATTGATTTAATAATGATTTTTTAGTATTTTTGAAATTGCATTGCGATTTCGAAGACGCTCTCATAAATTATAACTAAATTATTACCATTCCCATTCTCTCCTCTGATCCCAGTTGTCTAGAGTTCATTTGAAATCTACCTTTATAAGGTATTCCAGCTGTACCAGAGTTCACAGATTCAGTTAGGGGGCGGACGCAAATTAGGTACGCATTTTGGGTGAGGGGGGCCGGCCATATGTAACTGTCTTGGACGTGGGGGAAGGGGCTGAAGATATGCGTCACGTTACTTTTTTAGAATTGCCAAAAATACTAAAATCATACAGTATAAAGTCCCCATTAGACCAAGTATCATACGGCGTCAGGGAGACCTAGTGCCAGTTAAGATCTGATGCGGTGGAGTATCAGAGACCTGAGCCTGAGATGCAGAAGAAGATGAAGAGGTAGAATATACGTAACGCAATTTGGTGGAGGTGGGGTTCCGATGTTACGATCTTGGTACAGGGGGGAGTCGGAGGGTAGGAGGGAGGGGGAGGGGAAGGGGAGCGGGAGGGGAAGGGGAGCGGGAGGGGAGGGGGGTGGGAGGAAAATTTTGCGGTCGCCCTTTTGCTAAGTACATTTTACATTAAAGAAAACTTACTAAGGTCTTCAAAAGTTATTTTATCCTACCTATACTATCTAGTTAATCTTCTACGTGCGTAGAAAAGTGTCTCTATATACTCAATGTAGTTTTACATAATTAGGAACTTATTATAAGTAGGTTAAGATCTTATTTCGGAGTATTGTTCTTGAATTCGCTTTATAAGTTAAGTGAAACCATATTTGAGTTCAGGCAGACTTATGCTATTAGAAATTATATTAAACACAATAAGTACATATAAGTAATAAAATTGATATAGAAGCCATTATTGCCCGTAAATTTATGGGTTCTTCATTAATAAGAGGAAATCATAATGGACCAACAGAAAATAAAATAGTAAACGATCAGAGTGTTCATACATATTTTGATTCAGGTCAATAGCCACATTGCACACCCTTCAGACTATTGATACATAATTGTAACTCGTACAAACTTGATAGTACATAAGTAAGTAGATCCTCTTTGCTTGTGTAGGTATGTATTTTGTGTACCTTTTTTAAATCCCAATAAAAACAGATGGGACTACCCATCTGTTTTTACCCTAGTTCTTAACCGACGGAAATTTTGTAAACAATGTTATGTCAATGACTAAGTGACATTTTTCTTAACCGAAAAACAAACAAAATATAAACATCCATAACAATAATAAGTGAGTTTTAAATGACGGGTTACTACGTTGATTATAAATTGCAATAAATTTATTATGACTAATAGAATCCAACAAAATCATTTTGGAAATATATGCCCGTCTGTCTGTACACGATATTGTAACATTAAAATGTAAAAAAGCTAGTAAAATAATAAAAAAAAAATACAAATTATTTGTCGTCAAAGCGACCCATGCCATTATCACTCCATCAGTGCTACCAGAACCATAAATTAGTCTGCTACAAAATACTGTTTTCTCGTTATAATAAAAAAATTAAAAGTATTTTTTAAAAATGGTTGTGTCCATATTTGTTAAATTTGATTGTATTTATCAGTTATGTGGAAAAATATTTTACGTGTTTCACTTCTGATAGAAATGTAATTTACTAATTGCCAAATATTTTTCACCTAAACCTTTGTTTATAAAATTTCAGTTGGAACAAAAATCAGAGTTTACAATGGGCGTTGCGACGCTGAGATGGTGTTTATATTTTTAAAGTTATTAATAAGGATTGTTGTCAAATAGATATAATGCTTGGTGTTAGATGGTAATAATGTTCTATCATGTCTAAGCTTGGAGCTTAAACAACTTTGCACTTATCAGTATTGCACTAATAGATACATGGTGGTAAAAATAAATTGGCTAGGTTGCAGTTGCTAGGTGCCATATTACCTATGTTTAAAATCGAAGAATGATGGGCGTTATTGCACCAGCCGCAAATAACATGTCGGCGATTAGTTCCTAGTTCTTAATTTTCCACTTGTGAAATTTTGCCAATGAAAAGGTCTCATTAAGTAGAACAATTGTTACTATGGTAGCTAATCCTAATGTTCTGTATTTTCGCCGTTATAAGCCAATTACAATAAGAACTAAAATACCCATAACGCCGAAAATACAGCAAACTGAGATTTGCCCTTATAATAACTACTTTTCTACTTACTAAGCCCTTTTTCCCCGGCGTATCGGAGACCGACCCGTGGTACAACTGCAATGTCCAATTGGTTGAACCACGGGGAAGCAAAATGACCCATGGTACAACAAATTGGACCACGGGGAATTGAAATACAGGGTTTAGACCAACTTGGTTGCTATTAGTTGGTGTGTTCTATTCTTAGTACCCACCAACTAATATAAAAGCAAATAAAAAAAGGATTAGTAAGTAGAAAAATCGTTACTATGAGGGCAAATCTCAGTTGTATTTTCTACGTTATGGGTATTTAAATATGTTGGGTTCTCGGCGTTGTAATCGATTGCCATAGTGTGTGGGTACTAAAGGGTCCATAACGCCGAAAATACAACTAACTGAGATTGTCCGCCATAGTAACTGTTGTTCTACTTAAGACCTTATCATTGGAGTATCCACTAATTGTTATTGATTGTTATTTAATTGAATACATTGTATTTCTCAGGTTGTTCGCATTTCAGGCATTCTACTTGTTAAGTGCCATTTTAATCAGGTTGCTCTAAAATCATATCTAAAGTGCAACTGTAGGTTTAATACCTATCTCAGGAATTAAGTCATCATCAGGTTATTTTTGTCTCCACTGCAGGAGCACAACCCTCTCTCATCTGCCGGAGACAGACGGAGGATTTGGCCTACACTCCCCGCGCTGGCCAGACGGGTTGGGGAGGCCTGATTGATGTTTTATAATGTACTCCCTTAGTCGCCTTGTACGACATCCACGGGAAGAGTTGGAGTGGTCCTATTCTACTCTACCGGAAACCACACGGCACGGCAGGTATTATGTAACCTGATTAAAATGGTACTTTAAGAGCAACGGCTGCACTGCCTTTTTACCATCATGGGATAATATTACAATAATAGAATGATAAATATGTGAATGTGAATGTGAAATTATAAAATATAATGTAGGTATTCATATATTATTTACTTTAAGAAAGTGAAAAACTCAATGTTAATTTAAACGTTTTTTATAATTTATTTTTCACTAGAAGACATGTTTTTGTGTTAGTTTCTTGCGGACGCAGAGTCTATTAGAATTATGTGGTTTGAAATTTTGTGTAGATATTTTGTGTACAAAGTGTAATTAATTAAGTATTTTGTACACAATTTTGTTATTACTTATTATTCAATCAATTTAACTTTAAAGAAAATATATGTTTTTACTTCACTAACTGTATTTTTATGATGTTTATGTATTGCAATGAACCTCTTAATAGACGCCACTGGTTTCTATATTTAGGTCTAAGGGGGGCAACAACATCAAGTGCTCAAAATACCAACCTAACCTACACATCGCACCTCCAAGACGAGCAGTAACGTCTCTGGTACGAGTTTTGGTCAAATCGCAGTTTGTCTATACACGGTCTAATATGAAAAATGTATTTTTTAAGATTCCGTCAAAACGGCAAAGCGAAGCTTCTTGTTATTCTAACTGTCCGCCGAATAACTACTGAACCGATTGTGATAAAAACCCGGCAAATAGATTTTTTCCGGACAGAAAAAAAGTACCATTAAAAATTGGTCCCACGAGGGCATTGAGTCTAATGTACCCTTTTTGTATTAATAATGTTCACTGTATTCCATTCAAAATTGATAACTAACCTACCAGAGATATCAGAGCCGTGGTAGCCAGTTGGTTGTGCACTCACCTCACGTTCATGAGGTCGTGGGTTCAAACCCCGCCCGTACCAATGCGTTTTACGAAACTTAAGTACGGTTTATTTATAATACCACAGGCTTTTCGGTGAAGGAAAACATCGTGAGGAAACCTGCATATGCCAAAGAAGAAATTCTAAGGCGTATGTGAAGTCCACCAAATCGGCTTGGGGCACCGTTGGTGGTCAGGGGTTTGGCACAAAAGATCCTGAAGGGTCGAAGTGTCGCCAGCTCTTCCTGGCTTCCTGATAAGATAAGATAAGATACCAGAGATATCGTGAATCAAACAGGCAAGATGGAAAATAAACTGTACATTTTATTAAACGAGGACATCAGACAGGTACACTGTAAACTTTTTCAACCATTTCAACGACACAAAAAATAGACTCACATTTACACAAAAACCATACACAATTACACTTAAAAAGACCCCGACATCCCTCCGCACACACGACACATTCGCCTAGAAACACGTCCAAATTTATCATAAAAACATTGTGTAGATGGACTTAGAAAAAAATACAAAGCGCTTCTTCGTCTAGTATTTGCTAAATAAATTTAGCAAAAAATATAAAAAATAAATAAAAAAAACGACGCAAGACTACTCGACGGAGAAACTGGAGAAGGCGACGAGGGAGCTACACTCGTGACTCGCCGCCTGACGTAGCTTTTAAGGGCAAAGGCCATACCCTTCCATGGATTTCTTTAAATTGCGTAATTTCATAATTCTATCACACTATTAACTTTTACTAGACATACCTTGAACTTTAGGCTAGTCAATGTGAAAGTTTGGTTTTAATTAGACATAAATAAATTAATACAGAGAATATTCTCTTCAATAGTTCTGACTAGAGATAGGTTTAACGAAACCTAACGGATTTCAATGGCCTATTATTAAACAATAGATTAATAAAAAATTGGTAATAAATCATTACCAAAGAGTCTAAATTCAACTCCTGTTAATTTAGATTATTTGGTAATAACTCCGTAAGTATATATTACCAATAGAATTTCTTTCACGTTTAATGCTCTGTTGTTCAATACAACATTAAAAGATGTCATAAATTAAATGTGTGTCAGGATCGCGCAAAGTGGCGATCCGTCGTCTCTGCCTACCCTTCTGGGACCAAGGCGTGAGCATTATGTATGTATGTATATAAATTAAATACGATCAAAAACTAAACTCTCATATTTACTATCATTTGTTAGAAAGAATTGTGAGATTAGATTAGTTGAAGAAATCTATGGCAGCTTCTACCCTTTTCCCATTAGTGGAAAGAAACCCGGGCATCATCCGACCTCAGCGGACATTTTCGTACCTATAAAAATTTTCGCAGTTCTGCCATACTTAATATTATAAAAAAATGCGGCCGCGGTTTAGTGGCGTCCGCCTTGGCGGCGACGCTCTAGAGCCGTCGTTTGATGCCACGCGAAAAACGGCAACATCGGAGCACGTTATAAAATATTGGTGACATTATTATCAAGGACTTCACCATGGATACTGTACTGAATGTACGTTTCAGTCGTTTAATGACCACTATATCAAAATAACACTAACAACTATCATCGGTTTGACTGAACTGGCCAGTTAAGAATTCATTTAGAAGAAATACTAGACTGAGTTGCATTATAAATAGTTGTATGGGAATTGTATGAGGGTAGTGTGGAATCTGTGAGTGGTTTTAGAGACTGTAATGTTTAGGGTTCATTTTGATACAGTGGACATGATACGACTAAATGAATATACCAATATAACGTGGCAATAGTCCATGTGCGTCGATGTTACCGAATTGTACAGACATTGGCACAAATACATCGCTGGTGCACCGGCATCGAAAGCCTCTCGAGGCGAGTGGCGGCGGGAGTGCAGCGGGAAGGGGGTGCAGACGTCACAGCTCCATCCAGGTTACCGTGACGTCGTTAAGACGTCACATCTCATCGTCGCAGCCTGGCTGCATGTCTGACGTCTCGATGGCGACTTCGTCGTAATCTCTTTCTAGAGCGGCGAGGTCTTCCCGCGCCTCTGAAAACTCTCCCTCTTCCATGCCTTCGCCTACGTACCTGTGTAGTTAATTGCTTATTTGTATCTGACGCAATGGAACCAGCAGTTGAAAATAACCATATACCTGTTGATGGGTGTAAGGGGGTAGAAAACCAGCTGACCACTCCAAATATCAACCTCACCTGCATGTGGTGCACCCTGAAGATAAACGGACGAGGCACTGACGACCGTCTGATGGCGGTATAACCATCTACAAAAGTCTGGTCAGGTCTAAATACCACAGGGCGATGACGGGCAGCAGCGTCATTGGTGCGCAGTGCCTGACACTGCGATTATCAACAGCGTTGGGATTAGGGTATTTTTCCTCCCATGGATACCGTCAATAAAATAGCAGGTTTAGTAGCGCGCCATGGGAGAGGCCTATGTCCAGCTGTGGACTCTGGCAGACTGATGATGACGACCAGTGCTGGACATATGCCTTCCCCTCAGTAGTAGAAGAAGCCAGGTTTACAAAACGTGAAACTATTTTGGCCTCGCTGAAGATCTAAACTAAAGCCACGCACGACAACAGCTTGCTCTGTATTTGACAGAAACGGTTTTCACATCTCGCACTGTATGATCCTCATCTGTTGAACTATCGTACTGTACAGTAAACATTTTCCCATGATATATACCCACTTTGCTATCCGTTCAGGACTTAAAAACATCAAGTGGAAAGGACTTACCAGTGCACGAACGCCCGCTTGGAGTACATGAGGTCGAACTTGTGGTCGAGCTTCCCCCACGCTTCGGCAATGGCGGTAGTGTTGCTCAGCATTGAGGCGGCTCGCTTCACCTGCGCCAGGTCTCCTCCAGCCACTACCGATGGCGGCTGGTAGTTTATGCCAACCTGCAAACGAAGCTCGCTGTAAAACATCTCATCATATATCTTCTATATAATTCTTCCATCTCGAATCTTTCATATGCTTTCCCAAAATAACCGCTTTCTCACGAACATTTGACTTTTCTCGAAGGTCCCCATGTAATGAGTAGACATTTTTGGAAAGTGGTCATTCTGAGAAAGCAGACCACTTGCAACTAAAGGGAATCTTTTCTGTACTGATTCAATTCAGATCTACACTCACCTTGAACCCAGTGGGACACCAGTCCACGAACCGAATCCCGGCTCTGCCCTTCATGGACGCAATGGCAGCGTTCACATCCTTTGGCACAACATCTCCTCTGTACAGGAGGCAGCATGCCATATACTTGCCATCGCGGGGATCGCACTTCACCATCTGGTTCTGGGGCTCGAATAGCTCCGCCGTGATCTCTGATACAGACATGCCTTCATGATATGCCTGTGGAAAAGACAGGAGTTGAATTGTTGACTGTTAGCCTGGCACCAGGAATTAGTGTACTGAAAAACTTATGATGCCCATTTACGGAGTTATTTCATCACCATCAGGTTATTTTTGTCTCCACTGCAGGAGCACAACCCTCTCTCATCTGCCGGAGACAGACGGGAGGATTTGGCCTACACTCCCCGCGTAGGCAAGACGGGTTGGGGAGGCCTGATTGTTGTTTTATAATGTATTCCCAGTTGGAGTCAGAACTTAGCATTCAGCACTAAATATGATTTTGAACAGATAAAGCTTCATGTTCTTAGTGTTGGATCTGATAAGGTGTAATTTGGAACACTAGCCAAGTTTATCTAGATGGTCATCTTAGGTTTTTGCTACAACTTCCCAAAGCTGACCTTATCAGCAGAGACGACTGGAGCATACGCGGCCAATGGGAAGTGTATGCGAGGATATGGCACGAGGTTGGTCTGAAACTCTGTCAGGTCTACATTCAGGGCGCCATCAAACCGTAGTGATGCTGTGATGGAAGACACTACCTGCAGAAATAATTATAATCAATCAGTACATACATTAGACTTTTACTGTCTCAGGATTAATGGTGGGAACTCTCTTCCTACTTTGACTCTTTACTTCTATAATTAAATTTGTCTGGGGCCCAAGGTAGCGTAAATTCATGACCTGGGACTTGCCTACCTTCACTGGTAGGTGTCTTTGCAGTTACCTCCGTTGATCCTCGCTTAGAGGAGTTGCGGGGGGAGAATGGTGAGGAAGCGGGAATGTCTCAGGATTAATGGTCCTAAGAAGTAAGGTCTTCCCAAGCCCCGACCACTTTAGTTATCATTTCTTTGCTACAATTCCATTTGCTAGAGGGAAGTGGGACCTCTTTTCCTACTTGAACTCTTTACTTCTTTAATTTAATTGTCTGGGGCCCAAAATAGCGTAGATTCAATTCTTGGGACTCGCCCTACCTTCACTGGTAGGTCTTTATGTGTTAGTGTACCTCCGTTGACCGTGGTTTAGAGGAGTTGTGGAGGGAGAATGGTGAGGAGGCGGGAATGTCACAAGATTAATGCTAACTTTGAGATTCCGCTAGTAAAACATGATCGATTCCTGCAGCTATGAGTCTGCAGCCGCAGTCTATAATAGTCACAACTAGGTACTAGACCAAGCCTCACTCTAAAATGTACTAAACACCACGCTGGGCTAATGTAGGTATAGATGATGCGGTTGTTTATTATCTGGATTGATTCTCATACTACAAAATTCACAGGAAGATTAATTAGTAGGTAGGTACTATTTGGATCTCACTGCCATTCTTCTTAGTATTGAAAAAGTATTGTAGAGTTACTATGACTTTAATCTTACTTGTGAAATAAGCCTGTTTAGGTTAGCGTAAGAAGGTCGCTCAATGGAGAGGCGTCGCCTGCAGATGTCATATATGGCCTCATTGTCTACCATGAACGCGCAGTCCGAGTGGCCTATGGTCGCGTGCGTTGTTAATACTGCGTTGTAAGGTTCCACCACTGCTGTGGAGACCTAAGAAAGGAAATTCAGACTAATTTACAATACTCCGTGGTTCGTGGAGAAACCAACTATGTTTTAGTCGTTAGATAATAATTCACCATTCTGAACAATCAAGAGATGGTTATGATGAAGCAGAGACATTATACCGGGGCTAAAAGTATCATGTGTGAATTCAAATAATTGATATAATTAGTTCATCGGTGATGAAGTGATCGATTGCCGTGTGGTTTCCAGTAGAGTAGAATAGGACCACTCCAACTCTTCCCGTGGATGTCTTACAAGGCGACTAAGGGAATACATTATAAAACATCAATCAGGCCTCCCCAACCCGTCTGGCCAGCGCGGGGAGCGTAGGCCAAATCCTCCGTCTGTCTGCGGCAGATGAGAGAGGGTTGTACTCCTGCAGTGAAGACAAAAATAACCTGATGATGACGATGATGAAGTGATCGAGCAATAATCATCTAAGCATACAAACTACCTCATATCCACATTTTACAAGCTTTTTATAATAATATTAGTTCATGAATCAACTTACTTGTGGAGCCGGGTAAATGGCGAACTCCAACTTGCTCTTCTTACCGAACTCATCCGAGAGCTTCTCCATCAGTAGAGATGTGAAACCAGACCCAGTGCCACCGCCAAACGAGTGGAATACGAAAAACCCCTGAATAGTACCAAAAAGCAATTGCCATTTAGGACACTGGCGAAATATGCAGCTCTTTTATAGCCTAACACGTCCGTAGTGGGGGTATATCGGTGTTAGGTGTTCGAACAATTCTATAGCTATGGACCAATATTATAGCTTATTAATAGCTGGCTGTATATTTAGCAAGTATGCAAATTGGATTAAAAACCAGAACCTTCATAAAACTATTAGTTTTTTATTGGAGAACTTTCTAAAACGGCCATATTTCTTTATCTTATAAATAAATAAAATAAATATCTCAGACATTCACACCAATCATCCAGTCCCAAATAAAGCAGAGCCTGTGGTATGGTTACTAGATAACGGATAGACATACTTAAATATAAAAATATCCAAGACTTGGGCACAAACATTCATATTTGTTATACGAACATTTTCTAGAGGTTCGAATCCCGCTAGGAGCAAATGTTCTGGATCTTAATTACAGACAGCTTGCTTAGTTACAAGCAGATCATCAGAACCCTCACTGCTGGCTATAGCTGGTCTTCTTTCGAGAACACGTCTACCATACACGAATCTTCAAGGAATAACACTGCATTACATCGTCGAATAAATCTTCCCTGTTGCACGTTTTCACATTCAGCATTCTCTACTTTCTTTATTGAGTCACTTTTGGCTTCATTTATGAGTCCATCTAGCAGGCGCACATTTCTCATCCTATGCTTTTCGGTGCATGGTGTCCACTCTACATTCAAATAACGTACCTGCAGTCCGGTGCATTGGTCAGCTAGTTTCCTTATTCGCTCCAGAACAGGCCCCAGGACCTCGCGTCCGGTGGAGTAGTGGCCACGAGCGTAGTTGTTGGCAGCGTCTTCCTTGCCAGTAATGAGTTGCTCGGGGTGGTAGAGTTGGCGGTATTCACCGGAGCGAACCTCATCTATAGAATGATGACTAGCTTAGCCCAGATGGGAGGAACTCTGCATGTTGCACAAAAAGTACGTGGGTTTATATTCTTGTGAAATCTAAGGTAGGGCTCTGGATTCAGTGTCAAAGTCGTGCTAAGAAAATGTATCATGCTTTGACTCTATTTAACCTCTGTTAATGAGTAAATCAACTAAAACATCACAGGTCATCAGATTTTAAGTATCCTTTTGGGTTTTTTCAAGACATATTCAGCAGATCTGGAAATCAGATTGCTGAACACAGGTCTCCTTCAATGATCGTCGGTCTTTTACCCTTCATCGGGGCGTCCCAGTCGCGCTTACCGGTACGCGGTGTATACTCCAGAACTCGTCTGCCCCAGAGGCCTGGCACTGCCGCTTTCGTTCACTGATCCTTTCGGTACACTCATACGTCGATTCATCTGGAACTTGACTTACCAATGACAGTAGGCTCTAGATCCACCATCACGACCCTTGGCACCATCTTCCCTCTATCCGCCTCGGAGAAGAACGTGTTGAAACACGAGTCAGTCGCGTTAGGGTCGGAGTCGCACGTCGGTAGTGTCCCGTCTGGTCTGATCCCATGCTCGAGGCAGTACAACTGCCAGCAAGCCACACCCATCTGGACGCCGGCTTGGCCAATGTGCACCGAAATGCACTCCCTCTGCTCATGTTGAAAATAGTGGTACGTTATTGACCTTATTCTAGAAAATATTAAGTCTTCCAGAGCAAGTTTTCGAATTTCCTCCTAAAAGAACCCAACTGGACTCTCAGTCTGACGATGATGATATGTTATTTTTAGGCACTTTCTAAAATCTTCGTGACAAAGTGGTCAAAGTCATTGTGGGAATAATAAGTGGTCACTTTAAGAAAGAGGCCATTTTGGGAATGTAGACTACCTGCTCCTGAATAATACTATATTTTTCATGATGATTGTCGGCGATTACAGGAGTTTATTCTATAGTTTTATTGAGTCTGTTTTCATTTAATTTAGTTCTTAGAAAAGCAAAGGGTTGTGTTTACCATACATCATCATCAGGTTATTATTGTCTCCACTGCCGGAGCACAACCCTCTCTCATCTGCCGGAGACAGATGGAGGATTTGTCTTACACTCCCCGCGCTGGCCAGACGGGGTTGGGGAGGCCTGATTGATGTTTTATAATGTATTCCCTCAGTCGCCTTGTACGACATCCACGGGAACAGTTGGAGTGCTCCTATTCTACTCTACCGGAAACCACACGGTTTCAGAAACCACACAGCTTACCATACATATTCGAATATTACTATGATAATCCTAGCTACTATGATTAGGATGTACCTACTATAGCAGCAGTAGCAGCTAGAACTATATCAGTTTTAGTCAACGATCTCTATGTACTACTAGATGGAGCTTCAAACAATGGCTCTGTTCCACGCAAGTAGCCACAACTCTTTCACAATCACTTTGTGCAGTTACTACTCAGAACATTTAATTATTTACTAAATATTGACATTATTTAACCGTAGCGTCAATATTTAGTAATAATTAAATGTTCTGTGTAGTAACTGCACAAATTTCATTGTGATTGTGAAAGAGTTGTGGCTACTTGCGTGGAACAGAGCGATTGTTAGGAACACTCCATCTAGTAGTACATAGAGTAGTACATATATTAAATTTGGATTTTTCATTGAACCGGAACATAACTGGAAAATGGTATGACTAAAACCTTCGGAATGTTTCGGTCCTCTTCCTAACTTGACCACTTCCAAAGTTGTCCACTTCCTAATTCGCCCACTCCTACATTGTCCTTTTCCTGATTGTCATTCCTCAAATCCTAATAACTGGTAAAGCTGGATCCAAGCGGTTCAAAATTTTAGTTCCGATTCTCAAGCACACATTTTAAATTGGATAGCACCAACATGTCTGGTGCTATCTTCATAATTCTGTATGCTTGGGAAAGCAAAAATTTTAGTGCTGTCAAATTTTAACTTTGTGTCTTTAGAATTTGACCCATTTTATCAGTGTATAAAGGCTACCTAATCTTTTGGAAAGATCGAGATGGCGTCACATGAGATGTCATGTATACTCGTACAAATAACCGCAGTTATTCAATATATTATACAAGATCAAATTTGGAGGATGTCGCCGATCATAATCTACATTATAAACAGGAAAGATTTGTGATGTTTGTAACGAATAAACTCAAAAACAACTGGAGCGAATTTAAAAATTCTTTCACCATTAGAATGATACATTATCCCTGTTATTATTACGGCTATATTTATTACTATAAAAAATTAGGAATCCCAACCAAAACTTCAATAATGTAACCCAAGCTGTAATAACAAAGAAGTATAATTTTAATGTAGAAATATAAAATGTAAGTTTAATGTTCAGTAGCAGTACTATTCAGATTGTGATGAGTTTGGACTACATTTGGAGCTGTAGTGGGAGTAGGAGCGGGAGCGGGAGTAGGAGCGGATTCTGTGGTCCACGCGAGCGGAGCCGTGGGCACGGCTAGTATATTATACAATATCAAGTTTATACAATATTAAGTTTAGACGATGTCGCCGAATAATAAAGAATAAATAGATGAGACACCAGCATCGCCAGGATCTGTTCAAGAAGTGACAGATCAGATGATCATGAAAGGTGGTATTGCACCAGATCCACTTGTAGATCCAAGGAATTGCAAAACTGGTAACATGACCACAACCTAAAGGACAAAACTGGTGAAAGGATCTACTTGGGAGGTATAAAATAATTCAGAAAAAGTTCATTTAACCAAATATTTATGCAATTTTCAGCACAAGACAAACTATCGAGTCTGGATCCATCGTACTTAAAATATATAAAAAAAATCACCATTATCACCAGGGACCGGAATTAGGTAGTGTATTTTAAGTACTTTTGACGAAATGTTTATATTACGTATGTATGTATGTATGTAAATGCTTTATTGTACCAAAAATCACAACAACAAAAATAATAAAAGAATTAAACTGTATACACTGCGGACTTTTCCCACTTAGGGATCTCTTCCAGTCAACCTTAGAGTAGATAAAGTGTTAATATGGATATTCCAGGATTTGTCTGAGATTTATTTAAAAATTTGTTCATTTGTTTGCCATTTATTTATGTATAAACTCATATACAGTAATATAAATATGGACAATCCACATCTGTCATGTAATAATATAAAATTCTTCTTCCGCACCCCGCTTACCAGTAACAAAAACAAAATATAAATAATATCAAAATATCTTTTCTTAAATGGTTATTATGACAGATTCTGGCGACACTTAAATTTGACAGCCCTAAAATTTAGTTACGTCTCGATCTTCATAATACTGTGACAGGGAAAGCAAAAATTTTAGTGCCGTCAAATTTTAAGCCTTCAGAATCGGCCCCATATACTTTTAAATTATTACTGCTAAGAATTGAGGGATTTTCATTACAACAGTTTATAGAATCCCGTGAAAGGGAATGTCCATACTATTCTTTCGTAACAAGTACTTACATAAACTATACTACCTAATTACGATCACCGCTGATCGATACAACCTAGATATAAATCGATTTACAATATAAATATAAATATGTGGGGACATTTCACACACGGCCACTTGATCCCAAACTATAGGCAGAGCCTGTAATATGGGTATCAAACAGCTGATATACATACATAATATATAAATAACATTCAGTCACAAGGCAAACACAAGCGCTAGAAGATGATAGGATCGGGAGAATTACACCAAATTAATAACATCCATTATGATATGTGAACAACACGTGATAAAGCTGGGAGAACCGAGAGTATAATAAATTAATTCTTACCATTATGATTACTGCTAATTTTGACGCGTCTGGTGTAAAAATAAATACAAAAACTTATAAATAAAACAGTTTTTGTACAAAAATTTGGTGCAGACTGAAATTTGGAAAAAAAAATTGAGAGTCGAAGCCTGTCTGATGGGCCGCTTGGATCTATTGTTATTTTATTCTAAGTTTGAATTTTTCATATGGCTGATAAACAATTTGGTAGCTGCCAGTGTAACATGGTGAAACTTTTTAAAAAAAATATACTAAAAAGATTTTATTACGGAAAAAAATGTTTTGCGATTTTTTAAAAATATCATTTGTCATCAAAATAACGATATACCTTTGCCTAAGAAATCCTAATTTATAATTCAATGGTTGAATCCGTGGGTGTCGTCAGGGCGACTAATGGATTATACCAAGGACTGGCAGCAGCATTCTCCTGTGTATATAAAGATCATTATTGCGATAATCAATCCGGCTGCCAAGCGTGGTGATTATGACAAATCCCCCAATGGACAGCCCACCAAAAGTAGCGTTATATTGGGGAGGCTTATGTTCAGCAGTGGACGCAACACATCACGTCAAGGGGTATCACGGGGCGAAAAGCTGACGAAGGAAAGCCACTTTGCAATATTACATTGCGCAAAGTGGCGATACATCGTCTCTGCCTACCCCTCTGGGACCAAGGCGTGAGTATTATGTATGTATGTATGTATGTATGTATGTATGTATGTATGTATGTATGTATGTATGTATGTATGTATGTATGTATGTATGTATGTATGTATGTATGTATGTATGTATGTATGCATGCATGCATGCATGTATGTATGTATGTATGTATGCATTTATGTATGTATGGATGTATTTCGGCTGATGATGTTGATAATATACGTATGCCTTGCCTGTTTAATTTCCAAACTAGGATTTTCTCCTATACGATGGAAAATAAACAAAGCTAGAACAATTCACAAATAGTACGTCCAGACTTGGGAATCGAACACTCGACCTCTGACACTCGAGTCTAACTATCAACGTTTTGCATAAACGAAACGGGGTATAAGGGAGCGCAAAGACATCCAGTGCTCCAGATGCCAACCTCACCTGCAAGCAGTGCACCCTGCTGGTTGAACAACGAGGCCCATGCGACCGACAATGATGGTATAACCATATTGGCTAGGCGATGAATACCACTGCGAGTCCTAGTACTGCGATGGACCAGCGTGGTCATTATGTGCAAAACTCCCCCATACGACCAACAATAATATTTATTTTGTGGTGGCGTTCATTGAGGAAAGCCTATGTCCAGCAGTGGACGTCTCAGAGCTGATATGTTGACGACGAAAGCGTTTTTTGTATCGATTCGCAACTCTGCCATGAATTCCCGCCTCATCACCATTCTCCCCCCGCAACTCCTCTAAGCGAGGATCGAAATTTGCCATAAATGAATAGAATGTGAGATTAAAGAATATGGAGATTCAAGGTTCGGAATTTTCATCATCATCATCATGTCAGCCCCTAGAAGTCCACTGCTGAACATAGGCCTACCCCAATGAACGCCACCACACCTGGTCCTCCGCCCTCCGCATCCAGCCACTACCGGCCACCTTCTTCAGGATGTCGGGACTTTCCACCCTGCGGTCTCCACTACAGAACTCGTCTGCCCCAACGTCAGTCGGTTCTGCGACAGATGTGGCCCACCCATTGCCACTCCGGTCACCGTTCTTCGTATGATCTCCTCATTACGAATCATATCCTTCAAAGAAACCCCGAGCATATAGCCAATTATCATATAGCGAAAAATAAAATGTATAGGAATTGAATGTTGCAGTCTATTGATATTCGACGGTATCATATTGTTCCACTGCTAAGTAAGTAGGCATACAAAATGTCAAAAGAAAAACATATTAATTTAAATTAATATTAACATAAAAAGCTTTCTTATATGAAACAAAAAAATTGCCAATTTAGGTCTAAACAAAAAAACAATATAACAAACTAATTTGCAATTTAATGTCGTTGCTTTGTCAATTTCATCTGCAAAATTTACGTCAGTATTAATTAAAGTATTCGTTCTTAATAAAAAAATATACATAATTTTTTCTAGTACACCTAATCAATAAAATCGACATCTTTGAAAGTCGATAGAGTACAATGTTGGATCTCTATGCACGATGGACAACGTTGGATCCCTAGGCATTTTGCTTTTCGCTATGAAAATTCCCGACAATGGAGATGATCATAGATTCATTTTACCATGGGAATATTTTTTCGCGCGAAAATCAAACTGTTCTGCACGTTAGCAAGATAGCAAGATATGTTAGTACTATAACATTAAGAACAAGTATTTTTTTAATGGAATCCTTTCCTTCTCTAATAATAATAATAATATATGGGGACATTTCACACACGGCCACTTGATCCCAAACTAGGCAGAGCCTGTAATATGGGTATCAGACAGCTGATATACATATATAAATACATAATATACTTATATAAATAACATCCAGTCACAAGGCAAACACAAGTGCTCATGACAAGAATGTTTGCCCTGGGCGGGATTCGAACCCGCGACCCCGGGCTTCGCAGGCACGTGTACTACCGACTAGGCTACGGGGCCGACAATTCTCTAGTCCCAATTTGCTTTGTATTCATATGCTATACGAGCTCGAGGAATCTACGTATAAAGCAAACACAGCATAAAAATTTCTCTGACCCATTTCAGAGGATAATAACGCGCGGAACAACCAATCAGAAACCATGTCTTGAAAAGAACAATTAAAAATTAAAAAAAATTACAATCTAATAGTATTGATAGTGTTTCGAACCATCCTAAGTTGGACAACTGCCAGTAGTATCTACATTTCTCTACTCTATGCCACCGTTCAGTTTTAGAGGGTGCCAAGTGCAAGTGTGGTGGGGTCCTCCCCCATAAGTTGGGGCTATTAGAACACAATGGCGGATCGTAGGGGCCACAGGACCATGGGCCCTCGTTATGGGGCAACGGCTGGTGTAAGTTAATTTGCATTTTTCTGTGTTCTCTGCTCGTTAGGGAATTTGGAATGGCTGTAGTTTTGGTTGATTTTATTTCGATTTTGTAAAATTAAAATCGGTGATTTACAATTCAAGGGCAGCACGTCTGTTGCCACGGTAAGGACTCTGTTAAAATACGTTCCTGAATTTCTTATCCCTCAAGCCATGAAGGAAGAAAAAAATTTACGCCGCGTAAGATCATTCTTTATAGAACACTTAAGTTCTTTATAGAATAATTGATTGAGTTCTTTATAAAACCACAGGTTCGACCTAACATAGTTACTAACGCACTTTCTTCAAATAAATTAATTTACCGCTATAATAACCATGTAAAAAAGAAAATTTATTTTATTTGTTAGGGGAGCTTACAAGCTACATTAAAATACAAAATTTTGGGTAACAACTAAAATTCCATTAACAGCTATCACATATAGATTTTTCTACATTGTAAGCTTACAGCTACATTAATATATATAATTATATAGGTAGCGGGAGCTGGAGCGGGAGTGGGACCGGAGCGGGAGTGGGAGCGGAAGCGCCAGCGCCAGCGGAAGCGGGAGCGGGAGTGGGAATAGGAGTTGTAATGGGAGTGGGCGTGGGCGTGGGAAAAGGGGAGTGGGTGTGGAAGCGGAAGCGGAAGCGAAAGCGGAAGCGGGAGAGGGTTCGGGAGCTGGAGCGGGACTGGAGCGGGACCACAGCGGTAGCGGAAGCGGGAGCGGGAATGGGAATGACAGCGGATTCTGTAGTTCACTCGAGCGGAGCCGCGGGCACAGCTATATATTTTTATTTGTTTAGTAATAAAAAGGCCTTGATAATAAAATCATCTGACATTTAAATTGAAAGCTGTATATAAACCTACCTAGCCATATGTTAGTAACTAATATTTTATATGTTCGTTTCATTTCAAAAATGTCTTGATATATAACACGTTGCAAGAAACTTCAATAAAATCTGATTTTCATTTAGATTTGGTCTATCTAAAAACAAACCACTTTTTGCAGCAGAGGCTAATTAAAATGACATTGATTATGAAATTACCTAATCATACCTACGTATATAGGTTCATCTCGCAGCACAGGCTTGAAAATGTACTGCCAAGGCTATAGAATTCTCAACAATGGTGGTTTATGTTCCATGATGGACGAAAATTCTCGAAACGCTGCGATAAACATATTTGTACAAATGTTTTATAAAACAATATGAAATTATGAACATATTTATGAAAATGAAAAATATGTGTTACAATACACTGTAACAAAGAAAATACAACAATGAAATTGAATATGAAGGTATTAATATTATTTCGTGATATTTTTAATTTCTTTTGTTTTGTTTCTAAATTTCGTTGGATGTGTAAAAGAATATTTCATACTAGTTTCTAGGGTAAACTTCAGCTTGTACGTAAGTAAGTACGGGCTTCTTAATGTGTTAATAATAGGTATGCGATAACGCCTACAAAAGTCCGGAAGATTTAGTTGTAGTGACCTACCTTACTCCCTGTCTCGCGCCCTACCTAAATCCTCCCTTCCCTCTATTCTGCCCATGCCTCATTCGCGCAATATTTAGTATTCTCTGATCAATCTATCCTCTTCCTACCTTACTTCCCTTCTCCATACTCTCTCGCGCGCCCAATACTTACTGATTTCTTGGACATCTTCAAAACAATCCTGCCTTTTCCCCCTCTTAAATAACTACATAGATCTGCTACCCTTCTCCTCCCTCCCTCCCTCCCTCTATTCCTCATTCCAAAATGTATTCCTCACTCACTGCATTCCAAACTTCTCCGAGCTCTTTGTCATACTAATGCAATGTACCTAAGTGAATTTCCGAAAACTTGAAATTCGCATACCTACTGATTGAATCGGCCGATTTCGATGAAATAAGGACTAAATCTTACAACAAGTTTAGCCCTATATTTTTCTAAACATACCATACGCGGCGCGTATGGGTTTGAGTGAAATTTAGTTTTTGGGGATAGGGATGTGGTTGGGGTTGGGATTGGGATATTAAGAGTCTTGAGTCTGAGTGGGAGTGGAAGTAGAAGTGGGAAGAGAACGGGAGCGGAAGTGGGAACGGGAACGGGGTCAGATTCTGTAGTTTACGCGAGCGGAGCCGCGGGCACAGCTAGTAATTAAATAATAATAACAGTACATAGTTCTCTAAACTAACTAAATTCACCTAAACTCACTCTATTATTCACTGTATTATTTTTATGTATCAGTTTGTGGAAATTTGTTAGGCTAATATTATATAATTCTATTTTATGTAATAATTTATTTATTTTATTTAACTCTATATTGCACACACATAACATTACAACAAACAAAAAAAGGAAATTACAGTACAAATGGTGAAGCTTATCTCTTTAAGAGATTTCTGCCAGCCTACCAGAGAAAGAGAAAACTGCGTGTTAGGGCAGACGTGTATGTACCTAAATATACATAATAATTAATTCGATAAACTACATGTATACTCGTATACATACTTAAAATATATACATATATATATAAATATAAATACAGTCTAATAAACATACACATATATGTGTAACAGATACTCATACTATAAATAACTAAGTATATACGAATATAATATATTGTATTTAAAATATAATATATAACATGTGGATAGATATATATACCAAGATAGTAAATATCATTATATAAAATAGATTTTTTAAGAAAGAGAGAGATAATGCTCTTTCACTCGCTTCATGAAAATCGCGACAGACTGGCTGAATTGTACGTACGTAAGAAGTGCTGTTTATTTCCCTTAATAAAAAAATAAAAAAGTTATAAAATAATAATTTACTGATGAAAGAACTCAAATGTTTTATAAAGATCTCAAGAGTTCGATAGCGTTATATAACACACTCAGTTTTGCGAGATTTATACTAAATAATTGTAACCTACTCGTATATGTATAAGATTTTATTTTTTATTAAGGTTTTATTCAAAATAAGATCATGACTGTAATATCTCTATTTATATTTTACTCATTATTGGAAACACACACTGATAAAATAAATAAAACAAATCTTACTCAAATCCAAGACATAAATCATCACAACACAAGAAATAAATATAAACTAGTTGTTCCTAGATCACGGCTTGTGAAAATAAAGAAACAAGGGATATCTCTAAAAATATGTATGTACAATAAACTACCACATTTCTGGATTTTAAGCGTAAACTTAAAGCATTCTTAGAAGCTAATGCATTCTATAATATAAATGAATATATCAATGCGCCCAAAGAAATGTTCACTTCCATGACGATGTCTGATGACTGAAAAGTAGATTATAAGTACATATTGCAATTATTTACGGTTAATTTAAGTATAATTGTAAATTTGACTGGCTAAATGCAACGTACCCTGTTACATGGCTAATAAATATTTTGATTTGATTTGATTTGATTTGTATTGTAACGAATTGTTTTGATTAAATATGATTATAGAACACTTGAGATCTTTATAAAAGATTTGAGTATTTTCATCAGTAAATTATTGTCATTTTAATTATTCATAGCTTACAATATAGAAAAATCTATTTAATTTTATCAACGGTAATAATAAATCAAACCACTGTCTTTTTAACACCTAATTCGCCACACGTAACCGCTTTGTGTGCTGTAAATATCTATTGAAATGCAAAAGTTGCATCGAGCCCTGTCGAGTGGGTATTTTGAATATTTAATTGCGTGACATTGTTACTGTGGTGTGAGCAAACACGCCGAGAAGAGTGGGACAATCAATTTGATACGGTTACATTGTGCTTACAACGTGCACTGGTCGGTTACATACTAACGGACACGTGCTAGACTCGTCTTTATGAACAAGTTAATAGTGATGACTTTGGGTCAGACTGGCAATTTGTTAACCTTAAGATAACAATCATACTGGAGTGAAGACTACGGATCGGCACGCAGAGTGGACCGAAGAACTGAAGAAGGTGGCCGGAAGGGGCTGGATGTGGAGGGTGGAGGCGTTCATTGGGGAAGGCCTATGTCCAGCAGTGGAAGTATAGGGTGGAACAGAAAAGTGACACCTGCCGATGTTTTCTGAACTAATAATTAAAGATATCCTAATTATTCAAACATATATAGCTACTAGGCGACCTGATGCTAAAAATGATGTAAATGAAAATTTAAAATAAATCTTAAATTACCAGAACAAAAGTGTATGTTTCCAAAAAAATACAATTCCTGAGACCGAGTATAAATTTTTTTTGAATATCAACCAGTTTTCTAACACCTTATTAACGGTAAGGGGGTGGAAAACCATTTAACCACTCCAACTGTCAACCTCACCTGCACGTGGAACGGACTACCCTGGACATAGGCCTTCCCCAATGAACGCCTCCATCCTCCACATCCAGCCCCTTCCGACCACCTTCTTCAGTTCTTCGGTCCATTCTGCGTGCCGATTCGTAGTCTTCTCCGTAGTCCGCGACGACCTCTGTGGCGGAACGGGTAGCTCTCGGACTGCCTCGCCGGAGGTTGCGGGTTCGAATCCCGCTAGGGGCACATGTTCGCATGATGAATATGAAAGTTTGTACCCAAGTCTTGGATGTTTATATATTTATTTAAGTATGTCTATCCGTTATCTAGCAACCATACCGCAGGCTCTGCCTAGTTTGGAACTGGATAATTGGTGTGAATGTCTGAGATATTTGTTATTTATTATTATTATTATAGTCTTCACTCCAGAACTAGTCAACCCCATGATTTACATCTATACCTATTCGTAAATATATATCTCTTTTATAAAAACCCGAAAGCTGCACTAATCCAACCCAACTTTGACAAATAACTATTGCTGAGCAGAAGAGGGGTAGATCTGAGATAGTATTGTGCTGAGAGATGGATATCTCAGCGATTACTGCTAATGGAAAGAGATATGATCTAAATACAAAATAGGTGTTTGGCTTTGCTTTGTCACTTATATTACAACTAGTTGTTTTTGTTACCCACGGGAACAGTATTCCCATGGTAAAAATTAGTCTGTCTTTATATCTACGACACTGGTTTCTGTATGCGAAATTTCATGGAAATCTGTTGAGTAATCGAACAGTGAAAGCATAACAAACTTACTTTGATAATTAAAACACAGTTTAGGATGTTATTTTATTTATCTTTGTGTAAAGGTAGTTTGGACGAAATAGCTGAAAGCGATAAGTCCATTTGTCATTGAACACTGGCTTCACCCTATCCAAAAACAGAAAAATTATAATTAAATGCAACGTTTGTTTTAAAATTGTTTATTTTACAAGGTTCCATAGCAAAGTTTTCAACGTGGTGGGAAGGAAATGAGGAAGGAAAGAACGGAGTGGTATGGAAAGAGGGAATGGGAGAGGGGAAAAGGGTAAAGGGAATCTCACCTGCGATATATTTTTTAATAAAATAAATCTCATTACTTTTTGCACAATATTAAAACATAAAAAATATAAATAGTTATATGATAATATTTTTATTCATGATAAACATGAATAGTGTCAACTTTAAAAAAAAAATTCTGGCACGCTAATTTTATGTATAGAAATATAATATTTTCATATAACCAGATTAATAGATTTCTTTAAGGATTTAGTAATACATAGTAATGTGTAATATTAAGTTGTCCACGCGAACAAAGTCGCGGTCAACAGCTAGTAAGTTAATATATATGTATTCAATTCCCGAGTCGCGTCGAGTTATTCTGAAAATCTATGAAAGCAGTTCTTTCTTATCTCTAAAACAGACGTCACGGTTCTCTATCTCTTATAGTTTCTGACTTCCCCATACTGACTAGTAAAGAACTGTAAACTTTATTATTTATTGCTCAATATTTATTATTTTTATTTAATAGTTTATTGTACACACAAACATACAAAGAAACAACAGAAAGAAAAGAAAATTATACTAAAAGTTGAGCTTATTTCTAAAGACATTTCTTTCAGATAACCTACGGTGAATACGGAGGATTACAGACATTCAAAATAGTTGCAAAAATTTATTGTAGTGATGAAAGAACGACAGCTAGAGGTCGTCCTAGGAGGACATTCAAGGATCAAATTAGTAACGTCCTCAAAAAGGCTGAGGTCCGCAGTGAGAAGAATAAAAGGAGGTGCATGAAAAGGTTAATGAATGTGTGGCTAGTTAGGTGTGTCAGGATCGCGCAAAGTGGCGATCCATCGTCTCTGCCTACCCCTCTGGGACCAAGGTGTGAGCATTATGTATGTATGTATGAAGGATAAGTGTTATGTTTGTGTGACCACGAGTCATATAACTAGGTACTACGTATCCAATTCGGATAGGGTTCTTCGGGGGAAAACATCGAGTTTCATAGACAACCTCTGCTTCAATTATATGAAACTTATTAAAAAAAATTTACAACAAAGACCTGGAATTGTAATCATCCAGATCAGTGACAGCCAACGGCGACAATGCCCGGAGGTGTGGGCAAAATAAAAAATCCCATTTGCTCCACGGAGGCGGAATAATGACCGCTTTTTACCGGCTTAATCCGGATCAGATAACTGAGGAACCCTAACGCAAGGCCCGTTTGATATTCATGATCATTCCCTGTGGATCCGCAAGGGATTTCAACGATCAAAAAGAACATAAACTATTGAATGTGGGATCCAGTTTCGTTAAATCAATTTTGTTCAAAATTTTCTTTAACAAATTGTACATTATAAAAGATAAGGAAGGGTTATGTTTAGATTAATAGCTAGGTATACTATCCTATATACAAGAAAAGAATATTTCAAGTAAATTGTGTTTATTATATACATATGCATACATACAATTTATTTAAAAAAATACAGTTATAATTATTGGGCGAACTTCGGGCACAATTAGCCTTCCCGAGTCACGCGGGGCTCTAACGAAATGGACAATTATTTCTCTAACTAATCGTGGAACCGGATGACGGATCAAGACGGATGTGGCGATGTTGTTCGCAACACATCACGTCAAGGGGTATCACGGGGCGAAAAGCGGGCGAAGGAAAGTTGCTTTGCGACATTGGGTGGCTCAAAATGGCGATACCTCGTCTCTACCTACCTCTCTGGCAACAAGGCGTGAGCATTATGTATGTATGTTCAGTTTTTGGAAGTTAATATAGTAAGTACAATTTAACTACCGCGCCCGCTCCCGCTTCCGCCCTCGCGCCCGCTCCCGCTTCCGCCCTCGCGCCCGCTAATGTATTTGAAAACTAAAAAAATTCATAACTTTTGATTGAGTTAGCCGATTGCGTTGAAATAAATACTAAAAGTTACTCAAAGTTAAGGCCCTATATTTCTGTGAAAAGTACATCAAAATCTGATCAGTAGTTTTTACGTGATGCGTGCACAAACTAACAGACATACAGATAAACAGACAAACGGACAAAATTTCCAAAAATGATTGAAATGGGTTCTATTACTTATCCTTAGACCCCCAATTTTATTTGGCAAATATTTTGCAATGCACAGAAACGCCAAGTTCACGATTTTATTCATTAGACTATACAATTAGATTACAAAAAATACAGTTATAATATAAGCGGTTACTTCAAGACGGTATCTCCATTGGTCATTCATGAGTTTCATGACACATATTCGTATAAGCGTTGGGCGTCTAACTATCATAGACGCTAAACGCATAAAATATTTTCATTGACCCGTTACAGAGTACAAAATGGCTTCGTAGTTCGACGGATATTGTCGTAAAGGAGTAGGCCTCCGGTACAATTAATTAGTAACGAATAAGACGAATACTTCTATAAGTATACGTACATTGTGATCAGGTATTGGTGATCAGGCGTGGCTCCAATAGATATTTTATTACGAAAAGTTCTCGTCAGCTTAAACGTTAGGAGAATAATAAAAATAAACAGTAGTAATAGCGTTAACCATAAAGGAAAGTAATTAAATCTTGAGGGAATAAGGGAGGGTGCACACAATGTGTGCTCGAGCCAGGTGCCTGCTATGTACGGTCGTGTATAAAAGCTTTAGTTGACTTATTCCGTTTAGGGTACAGTGGCAGTTTGCGCTTTAGGCGAAATAAAGATATAGCCAAACCATTACTGTAGAAACGAGCCAAGTTCTCATTTGATAAATTGTTGGGCTAACGAGAAGTATTCAAATCTTATAACGCTTTACGAATGATTTTTTTCCATATGAAGGGTAGGTACAACATTAAAGCCCTAAATCTGTAAGGTCCTTATTAAAATTACGGAAATTTTGCGAGTGTATTAAACTTCGCTAATTTTCGATTTTATGTCTAAATAAATTAAAGTCTATGTTTAGCCGCGCATTGACAAATGTACCAGAGGCACTTCTAACATGTTAGTGTGAACTTAGTATATCTTCGTGGTGATAATCTGTATTTGTGTGCTTTTTAATTAATTTAATTATTGTCACACAATTTGGTCTAAGGGTTTTAATTATCTGTGTCAGTCAGTGTAAGCAAAAATTTGCTATTTTAGCAAGCCCATAACTTTGGATCTATTGAAGATACAGTTTGGAATGTATGCACAAAAATGTGTACCTTATTACTTGTGTAAAATACCATCTGTAAATTTCGAATGGGTACGGAGTTAAATGACAGTTAAAATTTACAAGGATCGTGTAAATAGGCGTGCTTGCGGACTTTTATTTTTAGAACTTGACTTACTGCACTAACTGTGCACTTAGATAAACATGTCAGGAATTGAGTTTGGGTCTTTAAAATCAAGTAATAAAATTCACGGAAGCCTGCACCAACTTTTCTTCAATTTATGTTATATATTTACCAAGTTTACGTTAGAATAAAAAATATGTCAACAGTAAGCAGTTACAGATAAGCTAAAACTATAATTGTACCTTTAACTGAATCTTTATTAATGTAATAAAGAGGTATTGTTTGTGTAATCTCCTGAAATACCAAACTTGTCATAAAAGTTATGTCTTTATTGGCATTGACTACCCATGGAATAGGGAATCCTAGTTTGGGATGGCTCCCAAGTTTGGGCTCCCTAGTTTGGGATGGCTCCCAAACTAGGATTAGCCTGGATAGGAGTAGCCTGGCGGCTACTGCTGGTAATAATATATCTACATAGATATATGCATCTAGTATAAGGATGCAAAAGTTATTGAACCAATCAAGTTATTTGTAATCAACTGATTTGTTGACATATTGTAAATTTTCTTGTTGTATTCTCATAGTTTAAAGACCAACTTAATAACGAACTCAGACGAACAGATAAACCTTGGAGGTTTATGTGGTAACAAAAATAAATATTGCTGTGTGTGGTAGGGACTAACTGAAATTGTAATCCTATAAGTTATTTGATAATTTTAATAAATAAAATAGAAATGAATGCCGAAAATCTTTTATTTCTTGGTAATCTTTTATTTTATGTTTTACACTAAGTAAATTTCAACATTATTAAGAAAAACTGTAGTCCACGCGAGCGGCACAGCTAATATGTAAATACATATTTTCGAACATAACCAGTTTAATTGTTTTTTTTCTTAGGATTTTGTATCACAAACGATACATATTCATGTGGTATTATAATTTAATTATAATAATTTTTAATATTAACTTGTCCACGCGGACGACGCCGCGGGCTAAAGCTAGTAAGCAAATAAAATGCAAAAAACCACTCCCCTCGCCAGTACCACACTTAAAACCAACACCGCGAAAGTTTCCCTGCAATCCATGTTTTTTGGTCCCGAAATCCATTTTTCCGATAAAAAATCGCTGCATGAATGCATGGCATTGTTCTCAGTGCACCGATGCATCGCTGCAGCGACAGATGCATGCCTGGTGCGGCATGGTGTTGGAAATAAGCGATAAGGGTAAACGGTTTGACACCAAGGCAATCGGTCAAAGTTTTTGAGCAGGGAATTTTTATTTGGTCAATGAATAGGCTCGATTCTCTAGGAATTCTGCCCCTGTTAACAAAGAATAAAGAAAATATCTAACAAATTTTATTACTGTCAGTTAATGTGAACACAATGTATTCCTTTGGAATCATTTACTGAATTTTTTTTGACATGAACTGTCAGGTTAACTCCATACGGGCGCACCTAAATCTTGTTCCCTTGAATTAACTCTTGTCCCCTTGCATTAATCAACTTGTTAACTTGATCACGGTTTGATTACAAATAATCATAAGTTCGAATTATAAGTAAGGATTATAATAAGTATAATCAGTGCGTCCTGCCTGTCATGACCTACGGCGTAGAAACGTGGATACTGACGGTGGGCCTGATCCACAAGTTTCAAGTCGCTCAGCGAGCTATGGAGAGGGCTATGCTCGGATTTTTTAAGGATATATTTCGTAATGAAGAGACCAGGCGATCGACATAGCCAAAATGATTAGCAAGGTGAAGTGGCTGTGGGCGGGCCACATCTGTTGCAGAATTGACAGCCATTGGGGCAGACGAGTGGAGACCGCGGATTGGCACCGACGAACTGAAGAAAGTGACCGGAAGCGGCTGGATGCGGAGGGCGGAAGACCGAGTGTGGGGAAGGCCTATGTCCAGCAGTGGATTTTAAAGGCTGACATGATGATGATGATATAGGCATACATACAAACATAAATATCATATTACACTGATAAGATAGTAACTCCTCTTTAATTGACGTCAGTCAACAACCGAAGCAATTAACATCACTGCTGATCACATAAACTATTGTATTGTACAAATGACGTAATTAAAACTACATTATGTTCAAAAACTTTATTGTACTTACTACTCTGTTATTTGGTTCTCCAATACTGTGTAGCCAATAAAGCATGACTATTGGTGTATTATTGCCAAATTCGTCACGCGGAGGAGTCTGTCTAGCTTATTTAACGCTCGTTATGACCCTATTAAGTTAACTGTACTTAAATAGGATTTTATTTATTTTTGACAGTTTAATTATTAGTTTGTAATTGTAAATAAATAAGCCGTGTTTCTGGATTAGATTGGGGCCACCTCCAATCTTTCCGTAGGTGTAGTTAAGGCGACTAAGGGATTGCGCCAGGGATGGGCATTCAGTAGCGTTCTGCTGTGTATATTAAAATCATCACTGCGATCATATCGATCATATGTGTCATCGTCGGAAATTCGTCGCGCAGAGAATTCGAGTCTAGCATCTACCTTAATTTTTCACGCTTTACCGCAAAATTAATCATCATTGACCTAAACCGACATGAAATCAATTCTTTTTTATTAACCGATTAATTGAAGGAAACCGAATTTTAACCGGTTTCCTTCAATTGTAGTTTTTTGGGTGACAGTTGTTGGTGCGAGAAGTGTTTTATTAATATCACTGTCGCACATCTTGCTAATTTGTGTTATAACTGTCGATTGTGCGCGCGTGCACATCACACACTTTTGCACTTGTCGGCGCGTGGCGCGCGTGTGCCGCGTATTTGGACAATATCTCGTAGTGGTAACGAATATGGCATTTAACTAATACTTTAATATGATTGCTTGATGACCTACATCCAAATTGATCCGGTATGGAACACAGCTGTGTTAAATTTTTTTTTTAATGTGCAATGGCTGAATAAAAAGGGGCTTCAGTTTACAAATTCATTCCTTCAACATGTCGCGAGCACATGTTACCTTTTCAAACAATGCTACAAAATAACTGTTGCATGGAAAATTATGTTTAATTGTTTGATGATAAAGTTTTTTTTTAAGAAATAACCGAACTAAAGTGACAACCTTTTATTATCGAAGTTCTTTACGGCCACCGGACTAATGTCAAAAAAAAACCGGTCAACTAAGTTTCATTAATGACGAGATCCGACGAAGAACGAGGGCGACCGACATAGCCGAAAGAATTAGTAAGCTGAAGTGGCAGTGGTCACGTATGTCACAGAACCGACGACCGTTGGGGCTGACGGGTTCTGGAGTGGAGACCGCGGATCGGCACACGCAGGGTGGGACGCCCCGCCGCCAGGTGGACCGACGACCTGAAGAAGGTGGCCGGAAACAGCTGGATGCGGAGGGCAGAGGACCGGGTGTGGTGGCGTTCATTGGGGAAGGACTATGTCCAGCATTGGACGTCTAAGAGTATCATTTTGTCTTATTTGCGTTTGTTAGTTTTTACGATTTTTTGAACTTTAACAAGTTGAAATGGTGCAAGGGAACAAGATGTTAGTGCTCTCGTATGGAGCATTCACTATTAACAAGTTCTTGTTCAAATCAACAATAGTTTTTTACCAGCGTACCAACTTTCGTCGTATTAGGCGTTGTAAATAAATAAATATGTCAGACATTCACACCAATTATTCTGTCCCAAACTAGACCTGAGTAATGAGTAATTACATAGGTCGAGTTTGTCATGGCGCTCAAACCATTTTAATTTTTCTATTGATATCGATAAATAGACAAAAAATTTAAGTTATGCTTTATTTTCGTACGAGAAATGCATATTTTATATCGTCCATATTACAGACGATGATTTTGACTAATGAGTGACCGACTGCCCTGTCAACTCAGCTAATCAACGAAGCACTAAGAGATAAATAAATAAATATGTCAGACATCCACACCAATCATCCAGTCCCAAACCACAAAGTACGTAAAGCGGCGGATTTTTTATTTTGTGCCCAAACTGTCCTATGGTTACTAGATAACGGATCTCTTCTTCTTCTTCTCTGTCGTTCCCTCACTGTTGAGGATCGCGACCGTATAAAATGCGCCTCCACGCATAGCGGTCATTGGCCAGCCGCACTGCTTCATATAAGGATCCGCCAGCCGCCCTCCTCACCGGGTCTGACCACCTCGTCGAAGCTCGTCCTCTGGCACGCCTGCCCTCCACTTGTCCCAGGATGATGAGCTTCTCCAGGTCGTGCTTGGGAGATCGCACAATGTGATCGAAGAAGCTAAGAGTCCTTTCATAACGGATACACATACTTAAATAAATATATAAACATCCAAGACTTAGGTAGAAACATTCATTCATTCAGTCCGAGAGCTACTCCGTTCCGCCACGGAGGTCGTCATATAAATTCATTTTCCATGTATTTTTTATGCAATTATTAAATTGGTGTGAATTGATAGCTCTCTAATGTTCTTATACATATTTGTCATCCGGTGCCTAAAATGACACTTCAAACTACGACAGCAGCTAAAATGTTTTATTCCAAATGCGACACGCATCTCTTCGAGTGGGATAATGATAACAATTACATAGTTATTTAAAAAGCCATCAGAACATGATGGGGTTAATTTGGCATTTGTTATACGTGTGAAAATTTGTAAATCCCACTTCAAGTTAGGGATTTGAAGTGGTGTAATAATTTTTTATTATTTGTTTAGTTGTCAAACCGTGAGAAATTTGTAACCTATTAAACGGACCCGAAAAGCATATTTTTTGTGTAATTTTGGAATCCGAATACAAAAATGACGTGTTTCCATGGCTAATGGAAAATAACAATAGCCAGGCCAGAGCATTCGACGTAGGTATACATACTTATATGAATCAAGTGTTTTTTTAAAGAATATTACATCGAATGTTATATTTGATGTAATTGTCTTTGTTGAACGCCAACAAAAAGTAACATATTAAATAATTTTTATTAAATTTATTGTTGCAATTTTATATTTAATTTTTTTTGTTTCTTATGGGATTATGTTTCTCGAAATAAATACATTATTATTAAGCCCAGATATGGATTGGTTATTTTAAGAAGTGGACATTTCAAAAAATGGTTATTACATTATATTACATTACATTATATACATACAGTTGTATAATCCTATACTAGGATTTTTTCCTGTCCAACAAAACGTTTTGACTGTAATAGGTAACAAATTTTTTTTTATTGAATTTTTCACAATATTATCACAAAGTACGAAAAGCGGCGATATATATATTTTTTTGTGATATTATCCTCTTATTACTTCACATGCACCAGGGTGTGATATTTTATGGTGGCGCGTGCTTGGCACGTGACGTCACTCAAAATCAACTAACAAGCCATGAGAGGTGTTCATTTATATCCTTAGATTACACAACTCATCACACATTGATGGGAAATGATGTTGGAGTAGTTTTGGTTATAAATATATATATTATTGCTGTCATTTGATCACATATTTTTATAACGCACGACTGTTCAATTTTTTTTATATGTTTTTATTGAACCAAAACTGAAATTTTGACAGATCATCTTTTAATTGTATAAAAATCATAATAATTGTAATAAAAATATTTAATTTTTTTTTAATTTTAAATTTTATTTTAATTTAGAATTTAAGATAAAATGTTGTAAAAGTGCCTTGAAAAAAAAACCACTTAAATATTTATTATAATATATTTATGTCTTAATCGTAATAATATTAACGGTGAAGTTTTAATTCCAGATGAATTCATTAAACTACAGATGGGCTCTCAACTATGTGACGTCATAGTACCTAGTTATCTCTACAAGTCCACACACAAAGCTATAGTTGGTTTTCAATCAGCTCAAGTGGCGGGGAACTTCGGTCAAAGTGTACCAAATGTTATAATAACTTTTCGAAACATCCCCTGTATACAATACTCGCTTTACATGGAATTCCAACTGTAGTCTTTTTCCATAGGGTTCAACTTTCATTGACATATAGTTGGGTAAATGTACCAGTATAATTTTCAGTTATAGTGTTTCGTATGTGAAGGTGATAAGAGTGGTTTCACATAGTTTTGGTTGTAAAGTGAAGTTTGTTGGTTAGTTTTCAAGTGTTTACGGTAAGAGAAAATAAATAATTGGTCGATGCGAATGCAACTGTTTGGGAGACTGACAGGTTGCGTTTAAAGTATGTATTATATTAAATTTGCCAGAAACAAGCCAGAGGGACAACTGGCATGAAATGCAAGCATTGGTAAAATTAAGTAAGTAGTAACTAACGTAACTGTATATACATTTTACAATATTATTAATTCTCTTTATATTGAAGAGATTCTGTTTTCTTACAAATCCTACAGAACATTGAAAGAAAGAAAGAAAGATTATTTATTTGCTTCTGAACAGGGTACAAAACAAGGTGTAAAGCATAAAACTAGTTCTCCTGCACAGCCATTTCAAACTGCATGCAAATATTAAATTGTATAAAATTGCAATTAAATTAGATTAGATTTATTTATTTCACATTACTAATTTTAATACATAGATTAACTTACGTAAAAGGTCAGAGTTAATGTGATCGTCAAAAAATAGTATACAAAATGTCAAAAGATAATAAAAATATAGTATACAAAACGTCAATTCTACACAACTCGTGTATGAGATGTCATAACTTAATGTAGGTACATAATAATAACAATGTATATAAAAATAAAAAAAAATCAATTTTCATAAACTATGTCGCAGTTTAAATTCAAAATTGTATGTCCATAAATTCTTTGACAGAGTATAATTCTTTATCCAATATAAGGTTTTTCAGTCGGCGACTAAACGTTTCATCATTCGTTTCGTTCTGTACCGGGGAGATGTTGGTAGTTGGTGGGATTTGTGAGATGTTTGTAGTAGGTGGGATTTATGTTGGTATTTGATTAGGTATCCTATAATTTGATAGACATATCCAACACAAACCTTTTTTATCATGTCAGCCCCCAGCATGCGGGACATAGGCCTTCCCTAATGATCGCCACCACACACGGTCCTCCAAACTACGCTACTCATCTAACCGCTTCCGGCCACCGTCTTCATGTCGTTAATCTACCTGGCGGCACGAGACGTCTCCTGCTTCGCGTGCCGATTCGCAGTGCCCACTTCAGAACTCGTCTGCCCCCACAGGCCGTCGGCTCTACTACGTGTTACACGCCTGCCACTTCAGCTTGCTAATCCTTTCGGCTATGTCGGTCACCTTCATTACGAATCATATCCTTCAAACAAACCCCGAGCATAGCCCTCTCCATAGCTCGCTGAGCGACTTGAAGCTTGTGGATCAGGCCCAACGTCAGTGTCCACGTTTCTGAAAAATATCTAAATTTATTTATTATTCCTAGATCGACCAGTAGCTATTCCGACCACTTATTATTGTATTTGCACTGTGTCAAATACTTTATGCCAATAAGCTTGCGGCTCCCTATTTTAGAAGACCAGGGTAACAAGACTCAAATTTACCCCTACCTCCCCTATTCATACTGACTTTCCAAGCGTATGCAGGGATCGTGGGAGTTCTTTAAATACTGGTCTTGTTTAGGTGTCCTTGGTATTTATTTCAATGGAAAAAGGTTCATTTTACATCAGCTCTAGAATTAAATGAATAAATAGTAATGTCAGCTGGTTATGTATAGAGGCAATTTGTGGTGTTGCCAATTCATCTTTCGGCATTGGATGTCGAATATGACAGAATTGATTTTATTAGCTTAGGTATTAATGGTTTGCCTCCCCTCGCATTGGGGAATGAATATTTTTATTATCATACTAGCTGCTTGCCTGCGACTTCGTCCGCATGGTCCACGTAACTTTATAATTCATACAGCCTATGGCACTATCAAAAACAACGTGGCTTTCTATTGGTAAAAGAATTTTCAAAATCGATTCAGTAGATCCAGAGATTACCCGCTACAACCTTACAAACTCACTTTATATCTTTATAATATTAGTATAGATTTCAAAATTCAGAATAACCAAATGGCCGTTTCGGTCAGATGAATTTATTTTCTATTTTCAACCGACTTCAAAAAAGGAGGAGGTTCTCAATTCGACGGTATGTTTTTTTTTTTTTTTGTATGTTTGTTACGCGATTACTCCGCCAATTCTGAATGGATTTTGATGGTTCATATTTTGTATGGTAGGTCATACTTCAGAGGTGGTCCCATATAAATTTTATCGAAATTCATTTAGCGCTTTTAGAAAAATCAACAAAGACACAAATATAGTCTTAGTATATACCTACATAGACGACATGCTAGTTTGGTGTTCCCTTCAGAAAAGGATGAAGCATTAAAACTATGGATCCATCATATTAAGTTGAAAGTAAAAAGTGTAATCGACTCCTTCACATATTTAATAATGGGCATTGTACAAAAGAGATAGGTATATTGAATCTGTATTGTTTAAATAGTAGAATGTCAACAAATTATGGACATATTTGTTTAAATCAACTTACCGATGAAAAGATAATTTGTAATTGTTTTCCGTTAAGACACCAATTCGGCTTCGACAGCCCACAGCAGCACATGCCATAGTTATTATAAAAGCAGGTTACACAGAACATAATAACTAACGAATTAATCACGAAATTTACGAAAACCTAACGCAACCAAAATGGTATTCAGCTGTATACCAAAAGCTTTCAGACGTCAAAACTGGTGGCCCGCCGACTTTCAAGATGACGCGCGTGCCAATTGTTATCTCTTTTTTTCTCAGCAAATGCTGCCATATATATGACAAGTATGAAGTATTTATTTCAGGTTTCAACTTATAATGAGTCATCCATGGTTTTAATGCTTGATCCTTGCATTAAACAAAAGTTGTGATGAGGAATTTCAATATTTTTTTAACTGTCATTAGCTAAGAACAAAGAAGATTGTATGCATTTGTAAGGAGCCTTCATAATAGTTATACATTAATATCTGTTCTTAAAGAAAACTACCTATTTGTTGAAAAGATTACACAAGCGTGTCATTTTTGTTAAAGGTTTCTCATTGTGGGATCGATTTAAAAACTTGCCGCATAGCAACTAACCGAGTCGATCTGGATTCATATAAATGCTCGTGTTGCAAGCCAAGACGAAGAAAACATTACTCTTCGGTTTCGATTGATAAACGTTGTGAATCAAACTGAGTCGTTGAGCATGACTTTCTGGACTTTCATTAAGCCTTGATAAGTTCGTGTGTCTGAGAAAGTCTATAGGCCCGCTGCTCAAAACTCTCATTTGAAATATTTATAGCATTTCTTTCCCTACTTTTCTTTAAACAATCTTTCTTCTCGTCACTACTATCTTCCTAACGGTGCTGTCTCATTTGAGCAGCGCGTTTAAATAAACAAAATACACTTACTACCCACTAAAAAGTAAAAAATAAAATTATTTTTTAGAAAAAAACAAAACCGACTTCAAGGCTATACCTACACGTACAAACTTAAACTAAAAAGTAGAAAATAATATTTTAATTACTTCAAAGCGAAGAGAATTAAAGGACAATCAACGAAATTATTGATACTTATATACCTATTTACAATTTATAATAAGTTATTTTTGGAGTCGGTGCCAGCCAAAGCAAAAATAAGCTTAATGGATAACTCACTTCACTCAGGCATATCATATTGTTGCTTAAATTGTTAATTAAACTGTCCTTCTTGGCTGGCACCGACTCCAGAAATAACTTATTATAAATTGTAAATAGGTATATAAGTATCAATAATTTCGTTGATTGTCCTTTAATTCTCTTCGCTTTGAAGTAATTAAAATATTATTTTCTACTTTTTAGTTTAAGTTTGTACGTGTAGGTATAGCCTTGAAGTCGGTTTTGTTTTTTTCTAATATATATTTAACTATTTATTACAGACACAAAAATTATGACAAAGAACGAAACGACAAAAAGATTAACGGTAAAGCTTACCTTATATGTAGTACTATCATCATCATCATCAGCCTGTAAGAGTCCACTATTGGACATAGGCCTCTCACAAGGCGCGCCACTGAACCCGATCTTCGGTTCTTCTCATCCAGTCACTGCCAGCCGCCTTACGCAGATCGTCGCTCCATCTAGCCAGGGGGCGACACACACTACGCTTGCCCAGTCGCGGTCTCCACTCGAAAACTCGTTTACCCCAGCGGTAATCGGTTCTCCGAAAGATGTGACCAGCCTACTACCACTTCAGCGTAGTAACTTTTTGAGGTATATCGAAGACTAGTTCTCTGGCGGATCACCTCATTTCTGATCCTGTACAGAAACTTAGCTCTTTCCGTAGTGCTATACTTAAATTGCCGTGTGGTTTCCGGTAGAGTAGAACAGGACCACTCCAACTCTTCCCGTGGATGTCGTACAAGGCGACTATGGGAACACATTATAAAACATCAGTCAGGCCTCCCCAACCCGTCTGGCCAGCGCGGGGAGTGTAGGCCAAATCCTCCGTCTGTCTCCGGCAGATGAGAGAGGGTTGTGCTCCTGCAGTGGAGACAAAAATAACCTGATGATGACTTAATATTATAAACGCGAAAGTTTGTAAGTATGGATGGATGTTTGTTATTCTTTCACGTAAAAACTACTGAATGGATTTCAATGAAACTTTACAATAATATAGCTTATACATCAGAATAACACATAGGCTACAATTTATAAAGATATTGTGTGAATTGTCCATAATATCAAGTAAGTAGGAAAAAATCTATCATCGCGAGCTATTCTGTCGTGCGCTGCCAAAACCGATAGAGTTACACATATGTAATGTATGATGGAAATGTTTATCTTAAATAGTCCTATAAAAAAGCTACTCGAAATACTAATCGTTTAATAAATGTTTTTTCTTTTTTTCTTTCTTTCTAATCGTGCGCAGACGAAGTCGCGGGCACCAGCTAGTGTTATCTATATTTAAGCTACAGTTTGTAGTTGGAGTTAAGTTTCGTTTTACCCAACGGTATTGGTAACCCAACTCTTTCAAAACTAAATTTAAAATTATCAAATAAAATCCCCATAAAACCCTGCAACTTGATTTTAAAACTCAAATAAACAAACATTAGCTTAGCGGACTAAATAAACACTAACGACTGCCCCCGGCGTCGTTTGTACGGGTATGAATACCAAACAGGAGGTGCAAACAGACATGCAGACAAACAAAGAGCCAATTAGCTTGCGGCTAGGATTCTGGACATATGATATTTGGACATGTGGTTGGTTGGGTTGGGGTTTTAGATTAATTAAAATAAATCGTCAGGTTTTTTTATTTGTCCCAGGATGTGTTAGTTTCCTTGTAATTGTGACGTTGTTTTTTATTGCACAAATTTTAAAACTAAATACAGTTACAAATTTTGTGTACAAAGGCGAAGCTTATCTCTAAAAGAGATCTCTTCCAGCCAACCTTACAGAGTATGAGACAAGGCACTAAGAGCGATATATATTTATATAGATATTTATAGTTGTGTTGAGAGTTAAAGAATTTTATTCTACATGTCATTTAATTTGTAGATTAAAAGTTCCCAAAAGAGGAAGGGAGGGAGAAAGGGAATATATAGAGCTAAAAAAATAATAATATATAAAATGGTAGCTTTGACTGCTACACCTAGTATAATCCTAGTATACATCTGAAAAAGGCATAAGTACCTTTTTCAGTGGCTTACGAAGTTGCTACTAAGTTGCACTGGTTTAATCCCAAACTCGGAACTCCTCCTGCACAACAAGGATTGGAACAATTCACAAATATCGGGACCAACTTGTACGAAGTCTGTCCCTAGTGCATGGGAATCGAACCTACAACCTCTGGAGCTCGAGTCTACCGACAAAGCCGACGGGGCGCTCAAATATATCCAGTTGATGTGACACATTGACTTTGCAAACGAAAATATACCTTGCAACGTGCAACTGATATTAAATCTTAAGGTGGCAATGTAATTTATTGGGCGACTATGATCTAAACTGCAGACAACAATTCATTACGAATACAAAATAGTCAAATATCCAAAATTAATAGTCGAATTTCTATATAAGCCACATTTAGCCGTATCTCCCCACGATCTCGTCGGCTCATTTCCATCAGTATTTACAAGCCAGTGGCGGTTAATCCCTCGCATTTGGCGCTATCCCGATTTGCACCCCATTCCCCACTGCTGGGGAAACCAATCAGATTGGTCGTGGTTAATAATAATAATTAAAGTGCAAGTGAAATCTTAATGCATTGCTTTACCAGATAAGTTGAAAAAATAGGTATATTTTTTATTGCTGCCGAAATAATCAACCAAAAATATATATTACTAGCTTTTGCCCGCGACTTCGTCTGCGTAAGTTTCGATATTTACACATTTCGAATTTTAAATTTTTCCATTCGACTGTAGAAATGAGATACCAGTAGTGCTATTATGTATAATAAAAACTCACTTGCGAGGCTCACTCAAGTTATTTTACTTACTTAAAAACCTAATTCATTGTCATTCTGTAAACATTCTAGAGTACTGTCGACGTGAAGTAATAAATAATAATAATAATAAATATCTCAGACATTCATACCAATTATCTAATCCCAAACTAGGCAGACCCTGTGGTATGGTTACTAGATAATGGATAGACATACTTAAATAAATATATAAACATCCAAGACTTGGGTACAAACATTCATATTCATCAGATTAGATTAGATTAGATCTTAGTGATGTCTTCATATGCCAGTGAGAAATAGTAAAATTAAGATGCAGGTGCAAAGATATAACTTCAAAATATTTAAGCTAGGATAGTATATATATGTCAGATATTCACACCAATTATCCAGGCCCAAACTAGGCAAACCCTGTGCTATGGTCACTGGATAACGGATACACATACTTAAATAAATATATAAACATCTAAGACATGGGCACAAACATTCATATTAATCATACGAACATTTGCCCCTAGCGGGATTCGAACCCGCAACCTCCGGCGTGGCAGTCCGAGAGTTACCCGTTCCGCCACGGAGGTCGTAACAAGTGAACAAAGAACTCACTTCACGTCGACAATTACCAATGGATTAGGTTTCAAAATAAGTGAAGTCACTCGAGTGAATTTGTATTTTACAGAATAGCACTACAGTAACCGTTCCTTTAGTTTTTGGTATCAAACCGAGTACCTACCACATGTCAGAGGGGTGTGTTGTAGCGACATTTACCCGCAGGTCGAGCCGTGACAATCCATTATCCCCGACTCTATTGACATCGACGGACGCGGTTGTTACTGATTTATTGCCGTATCTAACTATAAGTTGTGGTTGCCTAATTGACAGAGCGCTCGCCTTAGTTCGGAGGTCGGGGGTTTCATCCTGGCCTTGCAAGAACTTTGACGTTCAGTAGAAAATGCCACAGTATGCTTGTCGTCGGTGTCATTTATTCCTACGATCTTATCTTTTTAGGGGGCCAGGAAGACTGGCGACACTTCGACCCTTCAGGATCTTTTGTGCCAAACCCCTGACCACCATCGGTGCCCCAAGCCGATTTGGTGGACTTCACATACGCCTTAGAATTTCTTCTTCGGCATATTCAGGTTTCCTTACGATGTTTTCCTTCACCGAAAAGCCTGTGGAATTATAAATAAACCGTACTTAAGTTTCGTAAAACTCATTGGTACGGGCGGGGTTTGAACCCACGACCTCATGAACGTGAGGCGAGTGCACAACCAACCGGCTACCACGGCTACCTACGATGTGGCTTTTGTTTCGTTATCGTAATGACTGTTATCATTATCATCATCAGCTTGTAAGAGTCCACTGCTGGACATAGGCCTCTCCCAAGGCGCGCCACTGAACCCGATCCTCGGTTCTTCTCATCCAGTCTCAGCCTGCCGCCTAAAGGTTGACTTGGTTAAAGAATGCTTACGGCATTAAGTTATCTTGTTGTATCTGTCTGCAATATAGCTTACATGTATATATATATACGTCCTTAAATGCACACTGCTGGACATAGGCCTTCCCCAGTGAACGCCACCACACCCGGTCCTCCGCCCTCCGCATCCAGCCGCTTCCGACCACCTTCCTTGTCCACTCCAGAACTCGTCTGTCCCAACGGCTGTCGGTTCTACGACAGATGTAGCCAGCCCACCGTCACTTTAGCTTGCTAATGATTTTGGCTATGTCGTTCACCTTCGATATTACGAATCATCATATCCGTTAAACATACCCCAAGCATATCCATAGCCCGCTGAGCGACTTGAAACTTGTATATCAGGCCCACCGTCAGTAAAGCTTAAATAAAGAATGGGCCCGATTCTGAAGGCACACCTTTAAAATTTGACAGCTCTAAAATTGGTTTCGTCTTTATCTTCATAATAAAGTGTGACAAGGATAGCAACAGTTTTAGTGCTGTCAAATTTTAACATTGTGCCTTCAGAATCGAGCCCAATATTACATAATTAGTTAATTATATTTCTACTTTGTTTCGGGAAGTCGATTTCCTGTTCTAACGTACGCAACGCACCTTTACGGAATCACGTGACGAATGTAATAGTGCGTGACAAAAGCGCAGATTTGTTTTGTAATTACAATTGTAATTTGTGTAACACATGTGACAGTTGAGTTTTGACAGGTGCGTTTCGTTTTTGATTTATAATAATTAATTATTGTAAATTTTTTTAACATTATGTATTGGGCCCGATTCCGAAGGCACACATTTAAAATTTGACAGCGCTTAAATTGATTTCGTCTTTATTTTCGTAATACTGTGTGACAAGGATAGCAACAGTTTTAGTGCTGTCAAATTTTAACATTACGCCTTCAGAATCGAGCTCATTATCTATACATAGATAGATAAACTCTTTATTGCACACAAATTAAGAATAACAACAGATTTTTGGAAAGTGTACAAAGGCGGCCTTATCGCTTCAAGCGGTTTCTTCCAGGCAACCTTTTTATTGTATAAGTGTGTATATATATGACGACCTCAGTGGCGGAACGGGTTAGCTTTCAGACTACCACGCCGGAGGTTGCGGGTTCGAATCCCGCTAGGGGCAAATGTTCGTATGATTAATATGAATGTTTGTGCCCATGTCTTAGATGTTTATATATTTATTTAAGTATGTGTATCCGTTATCCAGTGACCATAGCACAGGCTTTGCCTAGTTTGGGCCTGGATAATTGGTGTGAATATCTGACATATATATACTATCCTAGCTTAAATATTTTGAAGTTATATCTTTGCACCTGCATCTTAATTTTACTATTTCTCACTGGCATATGAAGAAATCACTAAGAGCGATAAGGCCGCCACTTGTACATTTATTGTAAATTTCTCCTGCGTATTTTCTATAATTTGTGTGCAATAAAGTATATTCATTCCACTGCTGAACTTAAATACCTTCCTAATAGAATGCCTCTTCGCAGTGGGTTTACTGACCACAGTAATGATCATAATATACATTTATACAAAGTGTTTGTTTAATCAGTTAACTTGTGACTAATATTCTGTAAGTGATATATTGGGCCCGATTCTGAAGGCACACATTTAAAATTTGACAGCGCTAAAATTGGTTTCGTCTTTATCTTCATAATACTGTGTGACAAGGATAGCAACAGTTTTAGTGGTGTCAAATTTTAACGTTGTGCCTTCAGAATCGAGCCCATTATTAGTGTTAATTAAGATTTTCTATGATTTCTGGTACTATGTTTAATAGTATTTAACATTGATAACCCTTTGTGAGTTGGTACGGCCGCTCATACTTTACGAATATACCCAAAATAGTAATAACGGTGGTCCAGTTACTGATGTGATCAATAATAATCCAACAGCGTGAATCTGAACACGTTTACGAGGCTCCACAAATCGATATGACACCCAAATCATTGGACCAAATACAGATATAACAAAATGGGTCGTAACGAATTTCCAATGCAAACATTATTTCTCGTAACTCGATCCAAACGGGTGCCCCTACTGCTACCCCCAACTCTAAAACCAACCGTCACACTGACTTCTAAAATATAGGGTTTATGGATCACATTTGTAACAATGGAGCGCAAGATAAAGTTGGTGATTTTTCTAAAGGATCAGAACAATGTTGTAGCGCAGGGGTGCGCAGAAGCATTCACAACTTTTCGCTCTTTACCGGCCATTGTTCCAATTTGATTTATATTCATGGTTCTTGCTTGCATTATTATTTGATGGTAAATCAAGTGATTTTTTGCTCTCTTTCTATTAAATTGCTGTCAGTTACGTACAATGGTATTAATTTGTTTAGAGGCATTGACATTAAAATAAGGAATTTTATTACAGAAATATTTTATTTTATTAAGAAAATTTTACAAAAATGACTAGATATAAACTTTGGTAAATCCAACTTACTCTAAATACAATTTCTTTATTGTCTTTGTAAATATCTTACTTAACTTAAAATACCTTACTTAAATTTACAGAATGACTAGTCATCAACGTTAAAAAATAAACTATAATATGCTAGATTTGAGCATTTACAATGTTATTTCTATTATAAAAGTTTCTATAACATCTTTGGTCATTATAATAAAAGTTATTTTGTGAATAATTATTGTCTTCATTATAAAAGCTTCTGTCGTTGTAACCGTGTAGAGAATTGGTATATTCTCCATAATTAGCTGTGTATTCGGGTTTTACATTAATTTTGTTATTATTCTTGGCATTCTCAAAGGCGTTTTTGAAAATTTCATAATTTCTCTGATCAAAATATTCTCCGTTTCCATTAATGGGCCCACATTCATAGGCACCGTTGTTATAATCAGTGCAAGGTCCATAAGGTCTTTGATGATAAAAATAGTTTTGTTGACCTAAATCATCACCGTAGCTAGTTGGATGTGTAAAGAAACCAGTACCTGTAGTTGATGTTATACAATTTCCACCAGTATTATTAACGGACACTGTTACATTACCAACATTAATCAGCACGCCTTCAGAGGTTTGCAAAAAATTAGAGCCATTTGGAAAAGGTTTGCTGAAGCCCTGAAAACTTCTGAAACCACCATCACCGTTGTTTTCTTCTTCAATCTTGTTGGGAAGTAAAAATATATCTCTAAAAGCATCTTTTGTTACTTTTTCTCCAGCTGAAGATAAGTTCTGCAGCTTTTCATAATTTAAAGGAAATCCTTCAGACGGAATTTGCCCTGAGTTAATGTTGTCCAAAGATTCCAAAGTTTGGCTTAGAGCGAATATATAATTGTGAGCAAATCTAAGCGTTTCTATTTTAGTCAATTTTGTATCTTCAGGAAAGGTAGGTAAAACACACCGGAGTCTATCTAAAGCTTCATTTAGCATGTGCATTCTGTTTCTCTCTCTATCGTTTGCTTTCATTCTCCTATTCCTCTTTATTTTCATTATTTGCGAAGGGCTTTTGCTTCGAATCGTTCTACCCCTTCCATTGGGATATTTCCTTTTAGGTTTATTTGGATCTTTGGGTTTCCTCTCTTTAGATTTTATAGGTGTTGACGTGTTATCAGCAACTTTAATATTAGCCTCGAAAGTTTTAAGATCTTCAACTGGATGTTGGAAAGGTATTTCAAATTCATCACTGAAAAGCTTCCTTTTAACTCTAGACGGTTTGGTTGGTGTGATGGGTATTTCCAAGTCCAAAGTATCTTGTGTCACAAGAGTGTCGGTAGCAGAAGTCGGTGTAGCTAGAGCCTCCGTGTAGGATCTTTCGAAGCCGGAGTCTTCGCTGCATATGCTGTCATTGAAGTCACAGTAGTTAAAATCGGTGCTGAACATTGTGGTGGAAATCTGTAAACAAGAAAGATAATATTAGGAAAATCTGATAATTAGGCTTCAAAATTTTAAAATGAGACTTTATTGATTTCGCTTTTACTTTTTTTTATAACTTAAATTCTTCTATGAAATTTTTTATTTTCTCTATTTAACTATGGAAGTTTTTATATTCTCTTCTCGTGAGAGTATCTGCCTTGTTCCTTTCTTGCTAGGTTGATAATCGACTATTACCTTCGTACCAATTTATTTGATAATTGTTGTCTAAATATTTTTTACTTGTTTTAGAATTTGGCAAATCTCATAAAAACATACATTAATCATAAGAGACTGGACTCCATCCCGCTTGGCAGGTTCACTGATTTACACGTTAGTAGTGCAAAGCGGCGAACCTGTCAGGTCCCCTCCTTCCTTATTTCTATTTTCAATTATAATTGTTGTACTAACATAGTTTCTAAGTAGGATTTACTAACAAAATATGGACTTTGTGTCTGAATTAAATGAATTTAATTTTTTTTTATTTAACTCATTAGCAATGCAGTCAGTGAGCCCGATTCTGAAGGCACACATTTAAAATTTGACAGCGCTAAAATTGGTTTCGTCTTTATCTTCATAATACTGTGTGACAAGGATAGCAACAATTTTAGTGCTGTCAAATTTTAACATTGTGCCTTCAGAATCGAGCCCAATGTTAAGTGTAATGTTAGGTTTGTTGCAATTTTCATGTCAAGTTGTAGTTCTGCAGGTGACCACTTTCACACCCCAGCGCCAAGGGATCGCGTGACCAACTGTTACGGAAAGTCAGTTGAACTTTATCACTTTAACTTCCGGTGTGTGATTTCCGGTTTAGGGCGTGTTACGATATTTGAGTTGTCTCTTGAAATTTGTTTTAGAGTGTATTTTATTTAGATAGATATTCATTTTATTTGTAAAAACTTCACTGTTTTCACATATATACATACGGAAAGCTCACGACCTGGTCCGAGAGTGGTAGACAGAGACGATGTATCGCTTGCGCGATACTGATACACTTCACTTGCCTCACTCACATCCATCAACATTTTCATGCACCTTCTTTTATTCATCTCAATACGGACCCCAGTCTTTTCAATTTAGGTTTTATTAAGAAGTAATCCTATCCTATTAATATTATAAGTGCGAAATTTTGGATATTTGGATGTTTATTACTCAATCACGCTTCAACCACTAGACGGATCGGGATGAAACTTGTTATATAGGTTAGGTTCTGGAATAGGACATAGATTAGTTTTTATCCCGAAAAAATATCACATTCCTACGAGAATTACATAATAATTTGTGATGTTAAGTTGTCCACACGGGTGAAGTCGCAGGCAACAGCTAGTAAAATATTTTTAGAAAATGTCTTTGCTATATGTAAAAAATTATGATCTGATAATAATATGCGACTAGGTGAAAATTAATTTATTAAAAATACAAATTATTTCATTGTTTTCCAATTTTATATGTACACGTATTCTTTGTCTAACATAATCAAAATCAATTTATTCATCAATCTTAACAATGACAGCAGTTAAACATGTTCCAGTTAAGGCGAGGGTGTTGCAGGCACTAGTTGACCACCTGTGCCGGCGGCACGCGACCCGCACGCGGCTGGGGTTGGCCACCACTGGAGCGTGACCGGCGCGCTGCCGTCGAGAAGCTAATGCTCCTGTGATTATAAATTTATTGTTTTTGTATGGAGCGTTCTGAACGAACATGGCTTCATTTAGATTTGTTACGTATTGTACTGGAGTGTGGACAGAATGCAGCCTACAGAAGGCACTTTCTGGGAGATGACGTAGGTCACAATGGCGATATTAATACAATATTGAGCAGTAGTGCTATTCTGTAAAATACAAATTCACGTGCAAGCCTCCCTCGAGTGATTTCACTCACTTTGAAACTTAATCCATTGGTAATTCTGTAAACATTCCAGAGCACTGTCGACGTGAAGTGAACAAAGAACTCACTTTACGTCGACAGTGCTGTAGAATATTTACAGAATGCCAATGGATTAGATTCAGTGCGTAAAATCACTCGAGTGAGACTCGCACGTGAGTTTGTATTTTACAGAATAGCACTACAGCCTTATCCGATATGGCAAAACACTTATATACCTTCATTAAGTTATCTCTCAGACTGAGGTCTGAATAACATGACTTAGTGTTTCCTTACGAGGCTGGCACTAACTTTAGCGAGTCACAAGCCTAAAAAATAGTAAAAAAAGTGTTGCTTGCTTAGATTCTAGTAGTAGGTTCTAATTCCGTGTCGTGCAAGTATCTAAGCACTTAGGTGTTAGTTGGAGAGACGCCAGTAGAAAATGACGCACAAGCTTTTCATCATCATCAGGTTATTTTTGTCTCCACTGCAGGAGCACAACCCTCTCTCATCTGCCGGAGACAGACGGAGGATTTGGCCTACACTCCCCGCGCTGGCCAGACGGGTTGGGGAGGCCTGACTGATGTTTTATAATGTATTCCCTCAGTCGCCTTGTACGACATCCACGGGAACAATTGGAGTGGTCCTATTCTACTCTACCGGAAACCACACGGCACAAGCTTTTCACACCCCAGTATTCCAAACAAGCGAACAGATTTTATCACTTCCTACTCTATTACAGGGCACCAACCTTTCTACATGTTTGTGTGTGTAAAATACGGCAGGGCTGCTGCACCCAGCGCGAACATAGTCGATCGAGAGAGGGACAACGATATACATCAACGATATAAATGCTTCTCTTTCTAAATTATAAAGTCTCTCTATATCTCGGCGCCGTTCGATAGCGCGTTGGCATAGTAACTTTGTACAGGCGCGGCGGCCGCGGATCCGGCATGGATTACTTAAATTGATTATTTAGGTTTAAAAAAGAATAAATGTTGTTATGGAACCTTGTGTTTAAAATATTAAAAAACTGCATTTAATTTTTTTTTGTATCTTAAATTGACGTCATAGTTCCTTGGAACAAATTACTCTCTCTTAGAGTTTCTGAATTCCTAGTACTGACCGATCTTGATCATAGATTCTGTATAGATATTTTGATTTCTAAATTATTTTTTTAAATAATAGATATTACATATATACATTTACATACATTTGTCTAATCCCAAACTAGGATTTCTCCTGTGCTATGGGAATTAAACAATGATAGGACAATTCACAAATATAACATCCAGACCGGTACCAACTTGTACAAATTTACAAGGGGATCGAAATTAATAAAGTAGGTAAATTTTTATCATATACCTAAAGCAAATACCCAAGTTCAACAAACTCCATAATTTCAATTAAAATTATCTTTATTATCTACATTACTCGTACATACGGCGGAATCACGGTGTAATTGAATTTCTCGTTAAGCTATTCACATCTGTCGCAGAACCGACGGCCGTTGGGGCAGACGAGTTCTGGAGTGGAGACCGCGGATCGGGTAGGACGCCCCGCCGCTAGGCGGACCGTCCACCTGAAGACGGTGGCCGGAAGCGGCTGAATGCGAAGGGCGGAGGACCGGGTGTGGTGAACTTCATTGGAGAATGCCTATGTTCAGCATTAGACGTCTAAATGCTGATGAGAATATTCAAAGTGACGTTACGTTATTGGTTGCTATTCCAATGGGGGAGTTTTTTCCATAATGGCCTCTCTGGACACATCCCCAGTCCCGGCAGGCCTATTATTTCCAGCTGAAGAAGGTGGGTGAAGCGGCTGGATGCGGAGGGCAGAGCACCGAGTACATTGGAGTTTATTAGCGAAGGCCTATATCCAGCTATGGACGTCTAAAGGCTGATATGGATCATTCCGTAACTATGAAACACTCTCTGACTACCCACAGAGCAGGTAATCACAGTTTTGTGCCTGGTACTTGCTTATGGTAACATTTTTTTCTCTACAATATACCTATAGGTATGTGTATTTTGTTTTACGACACGAGGACAGGTACTGCCAAATAACGACAGGCTGATCAACCTGCATATCGCATGAAAGCTTACCAAAAGCTTCATTTTCCGTTCAGGCAAATCTAAAACGCCGGTGAAGTGAGATATCTGCTCCTCAAAATGTATGAGTTTGCTACTGACTTTTTCCTTTTATTATATCTAGTGTGGGTTTATATCACTTTCCTGATACTTTCGAGGCTGGTTAACTACTGTAGTAGTAACTAACTATAATGTAGTATCATCATCATCATCAGGTTATTTTTGTCTCCACTGCAGGAGCACAACCCTCTCCCATCTGCCGGAGACAGACGGAGGATTTGGCCTACACTCCCCGCGCTGGCCAGACGGGTTGGGGAGGCCTGATTGATGTTTTATAATGTATTATTCCCTTAGTCGTCTTGTACGACATCCACGGGAAGAGTTGGAGTGGTCCTATTCTACTCTACCGGAAATCACACGGCAGTAGTATACCACGAATATAATCACCTACTACGAACATAGGTGCACCAATCTTTCTGTAGACGTGTGTGCGCGTAAACTATCGAGAGAGGAACAAAGTTATACGTCAACACATAAGTGCTTCTCTTTCTAACCGTATGCGTGCTACACGCCGTATAGAACTAACAGTGTGACTAGTTGGACTAACCCCCTAATTATTCTCTGCTATAACTGTACTATTAAGTCTCGGGAAAGCTCTACCAGCATATCTCACCTCTCTTCTCTTTTTTCCAGGTTTTGAGGAAAAGAGAGTCAGACTTAGTATAGATTAGCTAATTACTTTATACGAGATATATGTTACAACCAACGATCTCTATGTACTACTAGATGGAGCGTTCCAAACAATCGCTCTGTTCCACGCAACTGCGGCTCCGGTAGCCGCAACTCGTTTACATTCGCTTTGAAACTTGTGCAGTTACTACGCAGAACATAGAATTATTTACTAAATATTGACGTTTTTTACCCGTAGCGTAAATATTTAGTAATAACTAAATGTTCTGCGTGGTAACTGCACAAATTTCAAAGCGAATGTAAACGAGTTGCGGCTACCGGAGCCGCAGTTGCGTGGAACAGAGCGATTGTTTGGAACACTGCATCTATTAGTATATAGAGATCGTTAGTTACAACCTATATTCCCAGGTGGACACAGTATTTGTTGCTTGAAGAACTAAAGCCTTCTAGTGTTCGTGGACAAGTTTATGTTTCAGTACATAGAAAGGGTCACTTATGGTCGCTTATGTTCTAACTTACCATTAGATAGTCAATCAAAGATTCAATAGTCAAAGTCAAAGTCAAAATCATTTATTGCATATGAGTACACTTGGTACATTTATACACGTCATTTTTTTTTATCGACTACCACTTCCTAGGTGTTAGCGCTGTGAAGAAGAAACGCAAAAAACTTCAAGCAACACATCTTTTAAAAATCAAGTTTGCATACAACTAATAAAGATTTTGCGAAGCTGAATTAACATTAGTACCAGGCATCTTTGTCATTCAAATAATCGTTTATTTTATAATAGGCTTTCTTACAAAGTTGTTTTTTAATGTGAATCTTAAACTTTCTGTCCGTCATATATTTCCTCTGGTAGTTTGTTGTAGAAGCGTATACGCGTAATAAGCCATTTTAAAAAGAAAATCACATATCTGGGGGCCGATTTATTGAAATCGTAGTTACATAACGTCGTTTAAGTTCTAAATCCACGTATGTTAATAATTACAACTTTAAAGGCGAGAAAAATAATGTCAAACTTTAGTTTTAATAACTATACTTTATATTTTAGTTAAGTTAAGTCCAAACAGTGTTCACAGGCTGTTTCGTATAATATCCGTCGAAAAGCTATTTGTTCTTTCTATCCAATCACGTGACTTATTCTGAAAAGCGTGTGGCGTTTAACTAGTATAGTTAGATGGCAAAAGTTTAATAGAATATATTCAACGATCTCTATGTACTACTAGATGGAGCGTTCCAAACAATCACTCTGTTCCACGCAAGTAGCCGCAACTCTTTCACATTCTCAATGAAACTTGTGCAGTTACTACAAAGAACATTTAATTATTACTAAATATTGACGCTACGGTTAAATAATGTCAATATTTAGTAAATAATTAAATGTTCTGAGTAGTAACTGCACAGGTTTCAAAGTGAATGTGAAAGAGTTGTGGCTACTTGCATGAAACAGAGCGATTGTTTGGAACGCTCCATCTGGTAGTACATAGAGATCGTTGAATATATCATATGTCTGCCGTTTCACGAAGTTTTCTCTGTCGCTGGTAGGCTGGCAGAAATCTCTTAAAGAGATTACTATTTGTACGTAGTATTTTGTTTTGAATGTTTTTTTTATTTTGTGTGTGCAATAAATTGTTAAATAAAATAAATAAATAAAACGACTTGATAGAAAGTACAAATTGATATTGTAGTTCGATAGTTTTCTCTCCTGTACAGTTGTCATTATTTTTTCTTAGAACTTAAGCAATGCTATTTAACAGCGATTGTAACCAATCGGACCACAGACCTAAAAACGTAAACTAATTATATAAAATCTTGAAACAAAAACTTACTTTTTCTGAAATACTCTTAAAGTATCCATATACTTCTTTCTTGGACTGTACCACAACACTTCTAAAGTTTTTTAATTAGGTATTGATTAATTACTAGAAAATATATCACATATGCACAGTGGTAAATATAGGTACTAAAGTAAAACTATACTATTTCGTCCATGACTAGAGGTGCGTAGCACTGTGCACACGCGCCTGCGTCGACGCACTGTGGGCTGGATGCTATGCCACCCCATTTTATGTGAAAATAACGTGAACAGGATAGGTGGTTGATGGGATACGCCCACTGCTTGAAATTATTATAAAACTACAGGGCAGTTGTCCGTAGTAACCATTGACCTGCTATTTAATCTAGACATCGAACTCTGAACAAAATCGTTCTTAGGAATGTCCAAAGTTCTGCATGGCGTGTAAACATTTTCTTCTTTTAATTTATTTATAATAAACTATAAATCGTGGTACCTCAAAAAGGCGGCGATATTGTTCGCAACACATCACGTCAAGGGGTATCACGGGGCGAAAAGCGGACGAAGGAAAGCCGCTTTGCAATATTACATTGCGCAAAGTGGCGAAACATCATCTCTGCCTACCCCTCTAGGACCAATGCGTGAGCATTATGAATAAAATCGTAAACTTCGCGTGTCTGTACATTGAAGATATTTGCAAAAAAAAATTGGGGGGGTTTAAGGATAAGCAACAGAACACATTTCGGTCATTTTTGAAATTTTTGTCTGTTTGTCTGTTTATCTGTTTGTCTGTTTGTCTGTGAGTTTAGTTTTAGAGCTCAGTTTTTGACTGAGTTAACCGATTGCGATGAATTTGTGGTATACGTATGCAACAAAGTAATGTTGGTCGGAATTTGGATTGTGATGGATTAGTTACGAGGACTACATTTGGAGAGACGAGGGAAAGAGGTTTGAGGGGAGGGTTGAGGGGAGAGCTGAGGGAGGGTTATGAGGAGGATTGAGGGGAGGGTTGAGGGGAGGGTTGTGGGGAGGGTTGAGGGGAGGGTTGAGGGGAGGGTTGAGGGGAGGGTTGAGGGGAGGGTTGAGGGGAGGGTTGAGGGGAGGGTTGAGGGGAGGGTTGAGGATCTGGACCTGGACCTGGATTTAAAGTCTGAGTGGAAGTGGGAATGGGAGCGGATCCTGTAGTCCACGCGAGCATAGCCGCGGGCACAGCTAGTTTGTAATATCATTACAGTGCCATTACAGGTAACCCAATTTGGCACTGTAAGCAACCTTAAACATAAAAATAATCTTATTCACGCACATTAATAAAGTATGTATGTAAACGCTTTATTCTACTAAAATTAACAACAATAGCAAATAGGAATCAGACTATGTTTAAAGTAACTGAAAGACTCGTATAATGCGTTTAGTATACTTTTTTTATAAAAGAAACTTACCTAGATACGAAATATGTACTTACACTTAAGTATGTATTACATAAACGATTTATAGTGATTACGATTAAACATATAATGGTTTTTGTTATGTTTAATTTCTTAAGTCGGCAGTGTTCTCCCGACTGATCGTAAATGAGCTCGCCTATAGTATTACGAGCTCAATTGCGTTGCTTTTATTATAGTATATATTATCTTTGCTTTTATTCACTGCAGATTAGAAATCTAGTTAGAGAATATCACTGATATTCGCATACTGTTCTCATGTCATGTCATCATCATCATCATGTCAGCCCCTAGATGTCCACTGCTGGCCATAGGCCTTACCCAATGAACGCCAACACCCGGTCCTCCGCCCTCCGCATGTTCTCAGTTCGCTTTATGGTATTCCTCAAAGCTACAGAACATTGCCCTGGTATAATTTTAAAACGTTTTACACAAACGAAAGCATTTTTCGTGAATATGGCAGATTCGCAACTCAGCCATGGATGTGATAATATGATTAGTATGCAGCTAAATAAATATTAAAAGGCAAAACTAAAACACTTTCGACTTTTGTTGCAAACATCAAAAATTTTGCAACACAAAAAATATATTTTTTGTTTCAATTACTTCATTTAGGCAGTAGATTAATTTGACTGGTAGTTTTATAGGTAGTTGCACACGTGAGATGACGAAGATGAGAGAAAAATATGAATTATAGGGATAAATAAGTACAATGGTTTTCATTTTTAAACAAAGATTTTTAATAATAGAAATGTTTATAAATAAATTATAGATAATTAATTATATACTGCGGACACCGTCACAAAACCATTTATCCCACGTGGTGATTGAAGAGGCCTCTAACAATCATCTTATTTTGATACTTTTAAAAGGTACCTACATTCTTTTATTACTAAAATTAGATAGGAAAAATGCGAGCAATTTTCATTTGGACGCGTAGTTGAAAACTGTTTCAGATTCTCCATTACATTCTGCGGCACGACGACATTGTCGTAAAAAAACGCAAAAATACCCGCTTTTAAACGAATTATTGCATACGAATACGCTTAAATTCAATTATAAATATATTATACAATTATTTCTTTAGATTATTGAAAAATATCATTAAAATATTAGTGAAAAACGATATCAAGCCGATTACTAGAGCGTGCAGCGCTTTAGCAAGCGCTGACGCGTGTCGATATTGTAACAAAAAATCACCAATAAAATTACCTGTTCGAGTCTACCTGGCTCCTTATCACACCACCCACTTCACTCACCTTCAATGTAAATAAGGATTACCTCGATTATCAATTTTATTGTGGCCAGGAACTGTTAAAATAGGCCATAATGGCCGATATCTGGGCAAAATCGGACAATTGTGCAAATAAATGCGAATATTTCTTTGTGTTAATATTTGTTTAGGAATATTGTTTTGTGGTTTTATTTTTTTATGGATTTGCACGTGTATTTTGTTTAGTGCGGGTGCGGCACTAGCGGTGACGTCACTAAACCCTTTGACGCTGCGCGTGCGCCGCGTAGGCACTCGCTACGCGTCGCGGTCTATAATTCCGGTAGCACGTTTGTAGACTTAAAAAGAAGCCTACTTTATTGAAATTTTATTATTATACGTTATATTATTTGATATATTTACTGAAGATATTTAAATAAAAAATAGACTTCAGTATAAAATATACAAAAGCTTCTCATTTCGTCAAATTTTAATACTTATACGAGTATATGTTTTACTTTACAAGTTTCGTTGTAGGAAAGTTAACAGTAACTCTTAAAAGACATGACATTTTCATACTAAATCACAAAAAAATAGGAAGCGTTAAAATAAAGTTTTACAATTTTAAGGATGTAAAAATAATAAGTAAAATAACTAGTACTATAATAAGAGTAACCAAATAATCATTAAAATAATCGTACCTGCATTTTGCATACATGTAATGTAGAAAACTGCTTAATATAGTTTAATAAAATACTTGATTATGTATAAAAACCAAATTAACACTTTTTTTTTTGGCTGATGTTAAAAATTGTATTAAAATCAATTAGTTATATATGATTGATTTACTTCTACGACTTATGTTATTTTTCTTCTTCTTCCTAAAACGGCCTTCCTTAGATTTTGCTAATGTCAAGTGTATAGGACGAGTACAAACATGGAGAGCACGATTTAACGGAGTAAAGTTGTGGGTTGTGGCACTAGAGCACCGAGGGAGTGTCGCTCAGAGCAAAGGATATCACCATAACATTTGATCTGCCCACGTGGATTCCTGTAGAGAAGCCCTGCAACTGAAGAAATGCAAAGGACATTGCAATTGCACGAAGTAATTTATTTGAATTATCGATAAATCAGTTTTATTCACAAACATTAATGAGTACCTACTGTGGTGATCATTACATACTAAATATCGCTGAAACTAATTAAATTCAAAAGACAAATAACCTAGAACTGTTTCCGTAATGGCCGCTACAACTGGAATTTACCTTATATATTTTATTTTAAAACGGGTTAAGTATGATTTTTTTTATCAAATATGCAAAATCATTTAGTATACCAATTTTAAAACATATTTCTTTTAACTTGCTTTTATAAATGAACTAACAACAAGCAATAAGTTTTTTTTTAAAGAAAATGAATAGACTTCTCGATCTTTATCGTAATTCTTTACTCTGATTTAATTAAAACAGTATAAATGAGAGCTTTATGATTTTTATTATGACTTTATTTTCATTTACTACATTCCCGTAATAGTCTAATATATAAAAAAATAAAATAACAAAGACAACTAAAATTTTCCTCAATATATCACAGTTTCGCAATCAAATCGTAGATATAACTTCGTGGATATTTGCGAACCTGTCTAATAACCGTTCAAAAAGTAATATTGCTAAAATTAATAAACCTACTATCTGTCATTGTGGCACCTGTCATTTGTCATATTTTCTCACGGCATAAATCACATTGTTTTTTCTGTAAAAACAGCAATTACTTTGTTGTATAAACACTGCTTCGATATTAACAGTGCATTCGTTGATGATTTGAATATTAACAGTGTCGACATGATCATGTATCGAAGTTATAATGTCAATAAAAATGACAAATATGACGTCTTGTCAATGCCACGTCAAGATAACGTCACTTTAGTTTCATTTGCAGAGAGTGCAATGCAATTACTGTAGTATCTATTGCTGGGTGCATACAAGTGCATATTGAACCGACTGCATAATGCATATAAAACATTCGTCAAATAAAAGTTTTACATGACTATTTGAGGGTTCCTTTTTGATTTATGATTTTATAAGGTTAGTATTACCTTTTTAATGCAGTGTTTTCTGAGAAAAAAACATCCTACTAATATTATAAACGGGAAAGTTTGTAAGTATGGATGGATGTTTGTTACTCTTTCACGTAAAAACTACTGAATGGATTTTAATGAAACTTTACAATAATATAGGCTACAATTTATAAAGATATTGTGTGAATTGTCTAAAATATCAAGTAAGTAGGAAAAAATCTACCATCTGCGAGCTATTCTGGCGTGCGTCATAAGATTATAATTTTAATGTCATAATGTTAGTTTAACGACCTCCGTGGCGGAACGGAGAACACTCGGACTGTCACGCCGGAGGTTGCGGGTTCGAATCCCGCTAGGGGCAAATGTTCGTATGATGAATATGAATATTTGTACCCAAGTCTTGGATGTTTATATATTTATTTAAGTATGTGTATCCGTTATCTGGTAACCATAGCACAGGCTCTGCCTAGTTTGGGACTGGATAATTGGTGTGAGTGTTTGTGATATTTATTTATTATTATTATTAGCTCTTTTCTACGCCACGCTAATATAAGCTACTCGAAATACTAATCCTGCGCAGACGAAGTCGCGGGCACCAGCTAGTACTTTATAATTCTAACAGTAACTCCACCTATATCTATACTATTTCTAACTCTCGTTTTGGACTTAGTACTTTGAATGGATGCTGTATCTATCTACATCACCTACATTTCTTTCTACGACCTTATTTTTTTCATAACGTTTATACTGGAATTATTTAAAAGCATCAGTTTCTTTCTTCCACACCATTCTTTCCTAAAGAAATAATTGAGTAAGTAGGTAGCTTAAGTTTTTCAAAATGAAAATAGGTCATTTTTTTATATCTTTATGAAGGTCTTAGGTAGATGCATGATGTAGGTCCTTTTTGTTTTCATATTTCTACCGCTATCTCGACTTACTTTTGAACTTTTTTACAACGCAATCGTTTTCGAACTAAAGCACTCGCACTCGTGTTTTAACCCAACCCCCGTCTCTTATGGGCGACCGTTTAGTTTTCTATAAAGAGTTGCACCGTCATTATTTACAACCCTTTTGGCTAAGCCCTTAACAACAGTGCTTTTTAACATTTTAAAACTTCGACCCACAATGGATGATGTATTGAATTTTTTTCGACCTGCCACGGATTATTCGCAGAAAGTTGGCTGTATAAATGTTTTAATATTTAAAAGATTAGCGTCATGTAGCGTATTTGAGTGTAAGTAAATATTGTTGGTATTAAAAATGATTTTGTTTGTGTAAAAGATTTGAAAAGAAATATGTTTCAAAATATATTTGCTTTCGTTAAATTGAAATATCTAACTAATTACTTGAGTCGACTGGTTTCATAAACTGCCACCCCACTACCGAACCCAAGTTACTAATAGACGTGTTTGCGACGTCAAAAGTAGATTAGTTACTACTCCAGCGACAAAGATACCTTGTAGGTATGTTACTTTAGATTCTCACAATGTTTTAAATAGGTATTGTAATAAAAATAGGATTTTTAAAGATGTTTTCTCTAAGTTAGCTGGACCTATTCTGCTTCACAACGCTAACACCTAGGAAGAGGTACTCGGTAAAAAAATTGCGTGTACAAATGTACAAAGTGTAATCCTAACCATGTGTAGTCGGATTTTGACTATTCAAGTCGTAGTATTAAGTGAGGAAAGGTAAATTATTTTCAATTATTTTTTCTAGAAATATAATTTTTTTAGCAAGTATTTATTTATGTCGTAATACAACACAAATTAATCCGAAACTCACAACCACGAGATTAATTTGTAAGATATACCCATATAGTAATTTTTGGAGTCAAATGTGTGAAAGAATTTTGAGATTAGGGCAGTTGAAGTAATCTTATATAATATGGTTGCGGGTTCGAATCCCGCTAGGGGCAAATGTTCGTATGATGAATATGAATGTTTGTACTCAAGTCTTGAATGTTTATGTATTTATTTAAGTATGTTTATCCGTTATCTAGTAACCATAGCACAGGCTCCGCCTAATTTGGGACTGGATAATTGGTGTGAATGTCTGACATATTATTATATTATATATTATATTATTATATAAGATTACTTATAGTACACAAGCCCCAAAAAGCCCTTGGAGGAAATTTTCTTTTTGAAAATAATACAAAGCTTTATAAGTGAAAAACTTATTTGATACAAAAAAAAAAACTCTTTTGTAAAAACCTCTGGCACGTGTATATATGTCTCAATTCTAATCCTAACATTTTATTAATCCTAAACCAAGCAGGTAATTATCACTTCGCCATAGCGACGGGTTAAGTCGGCAGAATTATGTTCGGTGGCGGGCTGGATGTTTGGTCCACGCAAGGGGCGCGCACGCACGTCAAAGGGTTGGTTTTAGAGATGTGACAAGGATTTATGTTTAACATATCGATATTTTAAAAAAACATGTCTATAATCTATAGCTATAACAAAACTGTAATTGATCTATGTCTGTACATGGGAGATATTGTAGAAAAATAATGTGATGAAGGGTCTTTATAGGGCCAATAGAAGCCAAAATAATTGTTTTCCGATTTTTTGTCTGTGTGTATGTTTGTTACCTAATTACGCAAAACTACTGAATGAAATTTGATGCAGTTTTCCCATTTGCCTTGCTGGAGGTCTAACTTAAAACCTGGTGCATGTTTCATCTTGATACGCAACTTACAACATGACATATAAATAAAGTAAATGTGAGCGGGAGCGGATTATGTATACCTATTTTATAGCTTACACTGAGAAAAGAATAAGTAGCGTTCCTACTTATATAAAGATAAAAATATACCACTATTACGTAAGTAGCCGCCCCCATTATGGTGTACTTGGTGTTGCCTACAATTCATTCAGTAGCCGGCCATATTATTAAGTACTGCTTTATAATGTGGTCGGCTACTGAATGAGTTGTAGGTAACACCATTTATAATGGGGGCGGCTACTTACGTATTAGGGGTTATTTTTTTATCCTAATATAAGTAAGAGCGCTACTTTTTTTTTAAAGAGTAAGGCTACTTTCGCCAGTGTTCTATATTCGGTATCTAAATAAAAACAGGATAATGTATAATGTGTACAAGTTGGCTTGGTCTGGATGTCCTATTTTGTGAATTGTCCAATCCTTGTTTAATTCCCATAGTACAGGAGAAAATCCTAATATGGGATCAGACAAGTGTACCTATGTATATGTATAATGTGTTAGTAATACATACATACATACATACATAAATAAAGCTCACGCCTTGGTAGAGGGGTAGGCAGAGACGACGGATCGCCAGTTTGCGCGATCCTCACACACTCACTAGCCTCACTCACATTCTTCAATCTTTTCATGTACCTATTTTATTCTTCTCACTGCGGACTTTACGACGACTAGTTAGTTAGAATACACTGATTTAATACACTATTATTATTATTTATTATTTATTTAATTTATTAATCATATATAATAAAACATTTTCTTACAAAAATTGTCTCCCAAAACCGTCTAGACGGTTTGACTGGGGGATCACTAATTTATATATAGTAATAAGTCGTGTTTTCTCTAAAAATGCTTCTTTGAGTTATGACGTTTTATCATTTCATGCGGGATATGTAGTCAAGAAAAAAAAATTAAGGGGATTTTTGGAATTTTTTCCAGAAATCCCCTTAGCGTTTCCTTTGAGCATCGGCAGGGGATTTCTGGACAAAAATTCCAGAAATCCCCTTAAGGGGATTTTTGGCAGGGGATTATTGGAAAAAGCCAATATTTTTTATCGATAACATCCACGGTACATCGTGCGTAAAACAAAAATCACTACTCTTCTAACCCTTCAGCTGCGTATAGACGCATTATAATGCATTCATGGGCTCTCAAGCGTGGCGACTGCAAAGTAACTAAACTGCCGCCCCACCCAGCCGCGATATTTTTTTATTATTTATTATTTTAAACGGCAGAGTTATAATTTTGAGATACGAAAGATTGAAAAGGGTCGTAACGCGTAGTTAGCCAGTTAAGGGTTATTTTATTACACCTGTCTGATTTTGGTTTTTACTATTCTGCCCTGCTCTATCTATGAAGACGGTAAAGTTTTCTGGCAAGTTTTTTTGGAAATTGTCAAAAAAGGGATCAAACTGGTTTTCTACAATTCTAAGAAAATTATTAGAGCTTTTCGTTAATTGAAGAATTAGAAATCAATAACTAATCATCATCATCAGGTTATTTTTGTCTCCACTGCAGGAGCACAACCCTGTCTCATCTAATACCTAATAATATTCTAGAACACCAGTTGAACGCCTTTTTTGACAATATCCAAAAGGCTGCCTAAACACTTTACGGTCATAACTAGCGTGCCTATTTTAAGCCAAAACTACTGGGAAAAAATAACACCAGGGAAGTCTTACTATCAATAAGTCTATTGGGAAGGAAATTCCCAGTAGTTCTACTGGTAAGACTACTTGGTAAAACTACTGGGAACAGCCGCATAACTCGACTTATCGTAACCGACAATTTTGGGGAAATAAAACCTAAACCTTAAAACTTGCGCACCAAAACCTTGTTTTGTACTAACAATGTTTCGTTTGTCGCTCTGGACCTCCTCCACCAGTATTCAGGACAGCCAGCATCAGACAAAAGGCACACTCCCGGTAATCCATACAAGCATCATCATGTCACCCCCTACACGTCCACAGACGTCCTTCCCTAATCAACGCCACCACATCCTGTCCACCGCACTCCGCATCCAGCCGCTTCCGGACCTTCTTCAGGTCGTCGGTCCACCTCCATACAAAGCAAACTGATTTGATTACTTACTACTACTAATAAACCTATCCCACAAGTTTGTGTGTGCGCGTAAACTATCTAACAGTGACACCGTTTTACGTCAACATCGTAAGTGTTTATCACGGCTGGCAGTAGTGCGCGTACTGCCAGCCGTGCTCTGTTTTGCGGACGACCATCAACTGGCGCGCAGGGGGGTGAATGTACTGAATGTTCTTTATGTAGTAATATTTAGTACTAGCTGTTGCCCGCGACTTCATCCGCGTGGACAACTTAACATTACACATTATTATGTATTACTTAATCCTTAAAGAAATCTATTAATCTGGTTATGCATTGAAAATATATACATAAAATTAGCCTGCCGACGGCGGTTCCGCAAGTTGGACTACAGAATTAATGTATTTTTTAATAAGTTTTTTTTTTCTTTAATTTGGTTGGCATTTACTTCATGTTTATCGTGAATTAAAAGATTATCATTAAATTATTTAAATTTTTTATGTTTTAATATTGTGCAAAAAGTTAGGTGTTTTTATTTTATTAAAAAAAAAACGCAGGTGATATTCCCCTTTCCCATTTCCTTTCCTTTCTATCCTTCCCACCACGTGAAGACTTGACGCAGTTTTCCGAATACTGCCAAGCCTAACTGGATTCTTCTGTCAGCTTCCCTATCGAAATAATAATCCTACCCAACTTATTGTCCTAAGTAGGTAGACGTAGGCCTGAACAACTTCAATATTGACATTGTCGACGTGTCGACGATGACCGATCTAATACAGTACCACTTATTATCGAATAACCAACTTTTTGTATCGAGCTTAAGGAAATACCCTGAAATAAAACACCTAAAATAAATAAATAAAACTATAAATGAGCTTTAAAACATTTCTCTCACTGTCTGTCAAGTTTTTGAAATGACCTGTAATGTTGAACTATACTGTCATACAAATGATATGAAATGAGAGGTCATCTTGTAGATCAGCCTCCTGACCTCCTCCTTATGAGATATAAGTTATGCCAGATTGTGGCCCGAACGCAAAACTATTAAACTGTGAAAACGCCGTCAAATTCTGTTCAGTAGTTTCCAAGATTAGCCCGTACATACCTACATACATACACACAGACAGACACGAATTTTTTTTATTATATTTTTGGACTCTACTGGTCTTAAGTAATGTCCGGGAAGTGATTTTTTTTTATCAATGTACAGATTCGCTTTTCTTTTGTTTTTTCTACTCTTTTATTATATGTATAGATATACTCTGCAGGGGTTAAAAATGACCTCAAATGTATAAAAAAAGGCCGTATCCACACTTTCTGACGGGAGTGTAAGAGACAAGAATTTACGGCCAATAGAAACGGCAATATTCCACCAACCCTTTACCAGCAATAGCGTGACGCGTTTGTCAACATTTAACAAGAAATTGCCATTGAGCCGTGACGAGCAACATTTGCTGTTAAAACGTTCTCCTTGTGCGTGTTTTGTGTATCAATCATCCGGAAAGGTGGTGATTACTGATACTTATTGGCAACACTATGCAGGGCTGTCTCCTGTCTGAATATCTCCCATGTACAGACATAGACCAGTAACAGTTTTATTGTATGTATAGATTTCAAGTGGGTAAGAGAACGTGATAAAAACGTAGGTATTTTCATTCTACTCGGAAGTACGTACTAACTATTAAATCATCTGTGACATGATACTTAAGGTACGTTCGTCACGCCAACGAAATCATACATCGTAATAACTCTGGAAACGTCCAATGCTGGACGTAGGTATGCGAAATACGATATGAAAGTCTTATTAATAAATACAAGACTATCGGCAGACGACAATCATGTTAGCCATCGTATCAAAGTAGGTATTTACCTACTAGAGCTTGCTACGGTGGTGTAGCACTGCACTCGCCTCAATCGATCTGTGATTATCTGATTTTCCAGCAAGTAGGTAGTGCAGCGTTATAAGCATTGATCTCAACTGACATTGTCAATCGATACTAGACAACGTCAAGGAAACATCAAATTCGTTCGGCATTTTTCAGGCATTACAGGATCAAGACGTCGTCCTCGATAAGGCTTGGGTCCGCAGCAGGGCTGTCATATGTACGATTTAAATCGTATTTGTACGATTTCTCAAGTGTTTTTTTTTACGTACGATCTAAATATGAAAATCGTACGGAAAACATACGGCTATTACGAGCTTGGAAATTTCTACTGAATACATACAGAGAATGCAAAAATAGATGACGCATGGCGCAATTTCCCCAACATGATTGACAAGGTTGACATAAAGCTAAACACAGATGAATTTTGGGGCGGAATAAAGCAAATTTTTGAATAATCTAATAGACTGGCTCAGTTTGCCTTTAATCTATTTTGGTTCCTTCATTCTAGCTCCGATTGCGAGAGGACATTTAATAATAACTACGAAACTATTTAATCGGAATAAAGCTTTTTGAATTAGCTATTCTAAGAGATTGGCTCAGTTTGCCTTTAATCTATTTTGATTCCTTAATTCTAGCTCCGATTGCGAGAGGACATTTAGTAATATAAATTAAACAACGAAACGGTGTAGTCAATGAAAACTGTTGAATAGATGACAAATTCATTTAAGACATGTTTGTATGTAATTTAATAAAAAAAAATACAGGATAATTTAAACTTACGATTGTTATGTCATTAGTTCCAAGGGATTATCGTGGTACCTTAACAAGGCGCATTAGATTACGCAAAGTGGCGATACGTCGTCTCTGCTTACCCCTCTGGGACCAAAGCGTGAGAATTATGTATGTATGTAGTTCCAAGAGAGTACGATTTTTTTCAAAGACGCTATACGATTTTTCCTTTTTTTTCATCTGACAGCCCTGACACTATGGTAAATTTATGTGTTCCGTACAGACTTAGAAATGGACAGAGCTATCGTCACCTGATCTACAAGTTTCAAGTCGCACAGCGAGCTATGGAGAGGGCTATGCTCTTGCTTTCTTTAAAGGATATGATTCGTAATGAGGAGATCCGACGCAGAAGTAAGCTGAGTGTCAGTGGGCCATATCTGTCGCAGGGGTAGCCGAGTTCTGGAAATGCCCCCGCGGCCAGGTGAACCGAAGACCTGAAGAAAGTGGCAGGAAGCGGTTGAATGCGGAGAGTGGAGGACCGGATGTGATGGCGTACATTGGGGAAGGCCTATGTCTAGCAGTGGACGTCTACGGGCTGATATGATGATGATGAAAGTCGCCTTGAAGTGAAAATCTCGAGAGTGCAAAACATGATAATTTCTTTTTTATTTCATAAATGGAAAGAAAACTTCGCAAAGCGCAGCCTAGTTCCACTCAAATTAGCACCAGAGACACTTGTTTAATTTCGAACTAGGATTATCTCCTGTACCTTGAACATTAGACAAAGATAAAACAGCTTACAAAATTAAGTTGTCTGGACAGACAACATGCCTAGCTACTATTGGCACTATTATACGAAGTAGCCTTCTGCTACTCCGTCACAGCTCACTGCGTCACACAGGCGCTAATACGTCCGTGGTGTTCAACTAGGTGGTCAGGATTATCTTGGGCACACCAAACCCCCCGATTAACCATGGTAATTTCTTTGCTACACTCCCATTGCTAGAGGGGAAGTGGGATCTCTTTTCCTACTTCGACTCTTTACTTCTTTAATTTAATTACCTGGGCCTAAGGTAGCGTAGTGTGGTGGCGTTCATTGGGGAAGGCCTATGTCCAGCAGTGGACGTCTAAAGGCTGACATGATGATAATGATGATGATGAAGGTAGCGTAGATTCAGTCCCAGGGACTTGCCCTACCTTCACTGGTAGGTGTTATGTGTTAGAACCACCGTTGATCCTCGCTCAGAGAAGTTGCGGAGGGAGAATCGTGGGGAGGCGGGAATGTCCCAAGTGAGAATTGACGTCACGACCTCTGGCGCTCGAGTAATGACCGAGTCACTAGGCCAACATGGCGGTCTAAGGGGTAAAAATCTTCGCAAACACGTGTGCGTTCATTTAATAGCACAACACAATAAAAAGTTGCCCCGAATCCGTGTCCGATCAAATATTGATATTATTTATTGCTTGTCGATACCGACAAAGGGTTGGGCAATAAAAAGCGGCACTTAAACTATTAAATAAATGTCAATGCTCAGCTGTTACTGCAGAGCGGTGTCACATATAATTTGACTTTTGGCGCGATCAATTGTTTATTTTAAGATAACAGTAATCCATATTTTGTTAGTTACGAATTCAAAATTTTCATGCACATCCTTTTATTCATCTCACTGCAGACCGGGGCTGTTAGATGAAAAAGAGTAAAAATCGTGCTTCCTTGGAACTAACGACATAAAGTAATCGTACGTTTAAATTATACAGTGGGCTCGATTCTGAAGGCACAACGTTAAAATTTGACAGCACTAAAACTGTTGCTATGCTTGTCACACAGTATTATGAAGATAAAGACGAAACCAATTTTAGAGCTGTCAAATTTTAAATGTGTTCCTTCAGAATTAGGCCCATTATTTTATTAAATTAAATTACATAAAAAACATGTCTTAAATGTTTGAATTTGTCACCTATTTAAAAGTTTTCATTGATTAAACAGTTTCGTAGTTATTATTAAATATCCTCTCGCAATCGGAGCTAGAATGAAGGAACCAAAATAGATTAAAGGCAAACTGAGCCAGTCTATTAGATTATTCAAAAATTTGCTTTATTCCGCGCCAAAATTCATCTGTGTTTAGCTTTATGTCAACCTTGTCAATCATGTTGGGGAATTTGCGCCATGCGTTTTCTTTTTTTCGCATTCTCTGTGTGTATTCAGTAGAAATTTCCAGGGTCGTAATAGTCGTACGTTTTCCGTAAGATTTTCATATTAAGATCGTACGTAAAAAAAAATACTGGAGAAATCGTACAAATACGATTTAAATCGTACATATGACAGCCCTGCTGCGGACCTTAGCCTTATCGAGGACGACGTCTTGATCCTTGCAATGCCTGAAAAATGCCAAACGAATTTGATGTGTCCTTGACGTTGTCTAGTATCGATTGACAATGTCAGTTGAGATCAATCATTACTTACTGGAAAATCAGATAATCACAGATCGATTGAGGCGAGTATGCAGTGCACCTCTAGTAGGTACCTACTCTGATATGATGGGTAGGTAACATGACTGCCGTCTGCCGATAGTCTTGTCTTTATTAGAGTTCCCGCAGACTGCAAACTTTATATCGGCCGATAATTTAGTCGGATTGAGCTGCTAGTGCGCACACTGGGCCAACAAATCGTCATAGTGTGCGCACTTGCATACATCTTTATACTGTTTAAGAGCCTGACTAAATTATCGGCCGATATAAAGTTTGCAGTCTGCGGGGGGGGACTCTTAATAAGACTTTCATATCGTATTTCGCATACCTACGTCCAGCATTGGACGTTTCCAGAGTTATTACGATGTATGATTTCGTTGGCGTGACGAACGCACCTTAAGTATCATGTTAGTACAGACGACTTAATAGTTAGTACGTACTTCCGAGTAGAATAGTTACCGACGTTCCGTTACCCGCTGTATAACGAGACATAGACAACGATGTAAGTAGCGACATTAGCCAGAGCTGGGAATGCGGACGGGGAATGGAACGGTGATGGAAATTGTGTTATTTATTTTGAAAAAGGTTTTGTTTTTGCACAAATGTAATCTGCTGGTGTTTTTACTGGTTAGTAACACTGACATCGGTTTTTAAACTTGGTGTCAACAGCGGTGGACCGAATACCGGACTACTGAACCGATTTTGATAGACTTTTCACAGCAACATAGGGCTTAACTCGGAGTATCATTTAGTATTTATTTTATCGCAATCGGCTTATTCAATCAAAAGTTATGTTTTTTAATACATTAGTAGGTATGTACTATAACAAAGAAGTATATAATGTTCGGTGCAATTCAGATTGCGATGAGTTAGGACTACATTTCGAACTGTAGCGGGCGTTAGTAGCACTGGGTGTTGGAGGCGGGTGCGAGGTCGGGGTCCGAGTCGAATTGAGAGTGTGTAGTCCACGCGAGCGGAGCCGCGGGCACAGCTAGCAAAGCGGATAATAAAGCGGATAAACCTCAAATTGCAAGGATTTATTAAACATACGTGGACACTGACAGTGCGACTAGTTCGAAAACTTAAGGTCGCTCGCCGGGCTATGGAGAGAGCTATGCTCGGAGTTTCTCTAAGAGACAGGATCCGAAATGAGGTGATCCGCCAGATAACTAAAGTCTTCGACATAGCTCAAAAAGTTAGTACGCTGAAGTGGCAGTGGGCTGGTCACATCTGTCGGAGAACCGATTACCGCTGGGGTAAACGAGTTCTCGAGTGGAGACCGCGACTGGGCAAGCGTAGTGTGGGACGCCCCCTGGCTAGATGGAGCGACGATCTGCGTAAGGCGGCTGGCAGTGACTGGATGAGAAGAACCGAGGATCGGGTTCAGTGGCGCACCTTGGGAGAGGACATCTGATGATGATGATAATTATGATTAAACATAAAAAATAGTGTAGGACATTTTGTAGAACTTTGACAGACAAGCAGATATTGACAGAATAGAGTGATGTTTTCTTCTACGATACCACGCAGATCGCATGCTGTAAATATCATCACACCACTATACCATAGAATACCTAATAATACTGACTATACATGCAAAAATGTGTCTATGGAGAAAGACTTAAGGTTACTATTAATGTGTAAAACGCGCGGTGTACGACTGGCGGTGATTGAAGTGCCGCGCAGCGCATAAAAATGTGTCCCATGGCGCTCCTCTTAGTGTTGTTACTTGTTACCTATTATTCTGTACGGGGGCGGGGCGAGAATCACGCCGGGGCGGCGTGAAAGTGTGGGTACTTATAGCGGTAGCTTCGACTGAGTGACGGAAAGCCTCATGTTGGACTGAATGATAACTACTCTCTATCTCTAGCCGTTGTCTGGGTTTGATAAATTACAGAAAAGATTAACCTATCTGTCCGTATAACGATTACAACTATATTATACTATAGTGGCCTATGACGTGATATTCCAAAGTCCCTTCCTGAATAAGCATGCCGAAATAACGTATGAATTATTTATAAATAATCGTGAACGCAACACTATTGGACTTTGAAACGGAAGGCTGTTAATCTGAACGGTACTATCTTATGTCAAATTTTGTGTTTAATTTTCAAGTAAATATCTATATTTGTTGTGCGAAAAGAGGAGAGAATTATAAAATAATAGAGCGCTGTTTCTGTTTCACTTATCAGTTAGTACTTGTGCGTCGAAAAGTAATCGTTAAATGTGTGGAGTCGAGTTTTCAATTTTATTTTAAAATTAAGTATTTCTCTATGAAATATTACTATAAAAACCGTAATTCTTAATCTAAAAGTAAGCAGTCTTTTACAGTTGCTGATTTCATCGGTACAGTCTTGTATTTACCTAGTTTTCTCACGAAAAAATTGGACCTGCATTAGTCTCAGATAAGATAAAAATCATTATAAATTATCGTGAAGTAAATCAAATTTGCATACGGTCTTTACTCATTAACGACAACGATGACTTTTAAGTACTTTGATAAGTTAGTTAAGTTTCTGACTTGGAGTAATCAAGGTTCAAAGTCCTTCACAACATCGCTCAACATAATGGTAAGTAAATATTATTTTAGCAAACATTGAGAAATAATTGGTTTATACAGATGTGGCTGTTTACTTTATATGAAGGTCTTTCTTTAATTATATTATCATACAATTACGTGTATTAATTAGTTTTCAATATTTCATCATCATCATCAGGTTATATTTGTCTCCACTGTAGGAGTATAACCCTCTGTCATCTGCCGGACACAGACCTAGGATTCAATATTTAATGTTGACATATTAACCTAATCCTACTTACTCCTAAGGCAATTCATATAATTATCTATCGAACTAAAAAATACTTATAAGCCGTTTAACTATGATAGACGCATAATCAGAATATGTTTCACCTGTCTTTTAGAGAGTACAAAATGCCTCTTTAGTTCGATAGATATGATAAAAAATGCCGTGTGGTTTCTGGTAGAGTAGAATAGGACCACTCCAACTCTTCCGGTGGATGTCATACAAGGCGACTAAGGGAATACATTATAAAACATCAATCAGGCCTCCCCAACCCGTCTGGCCAGTGCGGGGATTGTAGGACAAATCCTCCGGCAGATGAGAGAGGGCTGTGCTCCTGCAGTGGAGACAAAAATAACCTGATGATGATCCAAAATGCTTATGGAGTAGGCTCCCAGTACCTACCTACCTTGTAGTGGGCAAATCTGTCTGTTCTGTTGGACAGCAGAGGCCTTAGAATTATGTCGGACAACTTAAAGTAGGATCACCACATTACCAAGATCGCTACATCTGTGAATGCTACAGTGTATTTAATACAGAAAAATTTCTAAAAATATACAAACATATTTGATATCAAAGCAAAAACTAATCTCTATTCAGTTAATTCTCAATCACTCATTTAGCTGTCAATCGGTGTCAATAATTAAAACCTAATACATAACAATTCTAATGTCTTACTCCTTCACTGTTCCTCAAGATTACAAAAGACTTACAAAAGACCGATCTTGGAGTGTGGGTTTCAAGTATGGAAAGTCCTGGAGAATGTGCAGATTAAGGCTACAAAAGTACTTAGTACCTTGAGAAGTATTAATTATTATTATTATGGGGATAATAACTGAGCAGCAAATAGCTGGTATGCCTATATCTGAACTGATGTATTTAAGTATTTGAATTGTCACTTGTGACACTGGTTTTTTAGGAACTTATCTAGTCTGTTTTAAAAGTGTCCACTGGGGCCTCGATAATGTCCTGCGGTAACTTATTTCATGTACTCATGGCCCTGGTGTTGAGTGTGTTTTGGCCGATGAGGGTATAGATTGGAATATGAAACTAGATTGTCACACCAGAACCTCACTCTTCTTAAAGGATGCAGAAAAAGAGAAGATCTAATTGAGACCCTCCAAAATTTTCCACTACATCACATGAATAAAACTCATCCAATTTAAAGAACATTTAAACTTAAATCCCATTGAATGATCCAGAGGACATTATATGGGAATACTATAGATCATATACTATAGACTTTAGAGAATAATATATCCTATGCACACTGGAACCCTCAAAGAAATCATTAAAGCGACAGAGTTGTATCCAGATGGAACCATTTGCTGGAATCTGTTGTATCTGCCACATCCTTAAACATGTGTAAGAACAGACTGCCGTTAAGCTGTGTGGTTTCCGGTAAAGTAGAATAGGATCACTCCACCTCTTCCCGTGAATGTCGTACAATGCGACGAAGGGAATACATTATAAAACATCAATCAGGCCTCCACAACCCATCTGGCCAGCGCGGGGAGTGTAGGCCAAATCCTCCATCTGTCTTCGGCAGATGAGAGAGGGTTGTGCTCCTGCAGTGGAGACAAAAATAACCTGATGATGATGTCCAGCAGTGGATGTATTTAGGCTGATGATGATAGGCAAACTTATTGCTAAAATCGATTTTTATTAGCCAAACTTTATGGTATGAAATTGACTAATTATATATTATAATTTTATTATATTATATTATAAATTATAATTTTAAGGGAACATTATTTCAAGGTATGTGATCAATTGATCATTATTAAAGCTGATACTTTAAATACGATGTAGCTATTTAATTAAAGCAATATCACACCCTGCACTCACATGCATGAATGACTCAATTAGTCTAGACATAGATGATAGATGTAGGCAGTCGGGTTTTCATGAGCCTTTATGGTAATACTTGTACTAGTTGCAGTGAAAAAAACAGGTCTTGTTAAAAACTTACTAAGAATATTATTCTACAATTATTTACTTTAAACAGAAAATTTACTGAAAGTTATTCAAAAGTTTTATCAAGTAATTAAAGTGAAAACAACGTTCGGGTTCCATCAATTTGTTTTTTCATTTCATTTCCCCATTGTGTTTAAATTTTTCATGTTGGAATTGTTTACGTTCAGTTTTCTTGTACTGTTATCTAAGTCTTCTATTTGTACTCTGCCCACTTTAAGTCTGGATATACTCGAACTGTTGTGATGTCGTCACTGGCTACTTCTTATTTTTGATTGCCTACCTCCATCGCATATCTTGAATCAGCATCTTATCTTTTGGTAGAGGGCCAGGTACACCCAGCGAATCGTCGACCCTAAGTGATCTTTTGTGTCAAACCCCTTTGTTTATATAGTACTTCCATCCCCCAAAATCCGTTGTGTAGCTAAAGGATAGCAGCCTGTAGTCCTTGGGATCAGGGTAAGCTACACCTATATCATTCATTTGACTTGCAGCTAGTGCATTGCATAAACACAGCAAGTGCTTCATCATTTTGCTGTCCTCTCCACAAGCTTTACAGTTGATGGTCTCATAGTTCCATTTATGCAGGACTAACTGTGCCCGCGGCTCCGCACGCGTGGACTACAGGATCCGCCCCCGTTCCCACTTCCGCTCCCGTTCCCACTTCCGCTCCCGTTCCCACTTCCGCTCCCGTTCCCACTTCCGCTCCCGTTCCAACTTCCGCTCGCGTTACAACTTCCGCTGCCGTTCCCACTTCAGCTCCCGTTCCCACTTCAGCTCCCGTTCCCACTTCAGCTCCCGTTACCACTTCCTGATTCCAATCCCAATCCCATTCCCACCCCGACCCCACTCACACTCACACCCTAACCCCACACCCACTCTCACCCCACGTGCACGATGCGTGCACAAACTAACAGACAAACAGACAACAATTTCACAAATGATTGAAATGTGTTCTATTACTTATCCTTAGACCCTCCCAATTTTTTTTGCAAATATCTTCAATATACAGACACGCGAAGTTTACGTTTTTATTTATTAGATTTAAAATGTAATTTACACAGTATAAGTACTGAGATAACAAACAAATTGTACATTTCCCAATCAATGAAATCCAAGCCAGAATACAAATTATTCAACTACCAATTTACAGAGACCACTACAGAATCTACCATTACAAATATTTACATAAATTTAAGTATATTGTTGCATTTATATGGTTACTATATATGTCAATTTATTAACGAAAAATATTTAAAGCAACAGTTTAGTACTGGAAGTGCTAAAACTATCAAATAGTTAAATAATAACAGATTCGAGCGCGTTTTAAAATACACGTAGCGTCATCTATTGAAAATTATTTGAATTAATCGTATACGGATCTCGAACGCAATATATAAATTCCCATAACTTTTGATTGAGTTAGCCGATTGCGATGAAATAAAGACTAAATGTTAAGTTGAGTTAAGCCCCATGTTTTTCTGAAAAGATCATCACAATCATCACCGTTCAGTGGTTTTTAAGTGATGCTTGCACAAACTTACAGACAAACAGACAAAAATTTAAAAAATGATGGAAATGTGTTCTATTTCTTATCCTTAGACTCTCAATTTTTTTGCAAATATCTTCAATGTACAGACACGCGAAGTTTACATTTTTATTTATTAGACTAGCTGTTGCCCGCGACTTCGTCCGCGTGGACAATTTAACATTACACATTTATATGTATTACGTGTATTACTAAATCCTAAAAGAAATCTATTAATCTGGTTATGCATTAAAAATATTTTAATACATAAAAAAATAACATACTATCGAATTGAGAACCTCCTTCTTTTTTTGAATACCCCTTCTTTCTTTCCTTCTCCATCCCCTTCCCACAACGTTGAAAACCCTTTCCCCCACCCCTTCCCTCTCCCTAGTCCTACCTCTCCCCCTTCCCTTAACCCACCCCTTCCTACGCCCTTTATTTACCACTGCCCCCTCATCTTTCCTCTCCTACCCTAACCCCTTCCCACTATCCCTCCGCTTCCCAACTTGCCCCTCCCCTTCCCTCTCTTCTTTCCCATCCGACTTCCTTCCCCTCCTATCCCTTCCTATTTTGCATATCCAATTAACTGTACAACAAAATGTCTGTCAAACTGCTGGATATTGACCTTTCCCAATGAATGCCACAACGCCCTACGGATCCAGCCACTTCCGGCCAGCTTCTTCAGTTCGTCCATCCACCTGGCGGCAGGGCGTCCCGCCCTGCGCGTGGGACGTCGCGTCCCACTCTAGGACTCGTCTGCCCCAACGGCCGTTCGGTACTACGACAGATGTGACCTGCCATTTCAGCTTACTAATTCTTTCGGCTATGTCGGTCACCTTCGTTATTCATAGGATCTCCTCATTACTAATCATATCCCTCATAGAGACCCCGAGCATTGCCCTCTCTATAGCTCGCATAGCCACTTGAATCTTGTGGATCAGGCCCACCATCAGTGTCCACGTCTCCGCGCTGTAATCATGACAGGCAGGACGCACTGATTAAAGATTTTTGTCTTTAAATATTGTGGAATAGGTGACTTGACGCAGTTTTCCGAATACTGCCCAGCCTAACTGGATTCTTCTGTCAGCTTCCCTACTGAAATTGATCCTACCCAACTGTATTGTCTGTCCTAGGCAGACGTACTCCTGAACAGCTTCGATATTGACATTGTCGACGATCACCGGTCTATACAGGGCCACTAATTATCGAATAACCAACTTTTTGTATCGAGACTTGTGAAAATAGGTACCTGAAATACATCAGCTAAAATAAATCTATGAATGAGCTTTAAACTACTCTGTCACCTTCTGTCAAGTTTTTGCAAAGACCAGTAATGTTGAACTACGCTGTCATGCAAATGATATGAAATGACAGGTCTTCTTGTAGATTAGACTCCTGACATTTTATTGAGATATGATTTATACCAGTATGTGCCCCGAACTCAAAGCTATTAAACAGTGAAACACCGTCAAATTCTGTTCAGTAGTTTCCAAGATTAGCCAGTACATACATACATACAGACAGAAACGAAATTTTTAATTATATTTTTGGACTCTACTGGTCTTATGTAATGTCCGGGCAGTAAATTTTTTTTTTTTACTTTAATGTACAGATTCGCTTTTCTTTTGTTTTTTCTACTCTTTTATTATATGTATATAGATTATATCTGCTAATAGCTTGATTTTGACCTTTGATATTATTGTTCTCACCTTTGTTGCTGTTGTGATATGTATCTGTCGTGTTTGTCTTTATATTACTATTTACTTTTCTCTGTCTTGTGATTCTGTGGTTTATACATCGCAGTCTCTATCCGCTGCTAGTTGTATGTGTTGGACGATGTTACGATCGCTGTAGCCTTAAATATAACATTTGTTGATTAAATAATTATTTGATAATAAAGTTAATAAATTGCCTATCGTGGACAGTAAACTTGCTTGCAAAGCCCCTGTGATCATGACTTGCTGTGACGACGGTATTTTGTTGTTATTACAGAATGATCCAGTCGTCACAGTGAGGCAGGGTAAACTAAAAGGTGCTATCAAGGAGCTTGTAGATCGAACTCCGTATTTTAGTTTTAAAGGGATACCGTATGCGCAACCACCTATTGACACACTGAGATTTGCCGTAAGTATTAAGCTGGTTTTCTTAGCTTTAACTCGTGGCTTCTCTGTAAATTCTAAGCATTAATTTATGGCTTTTCTATAATTTTCAACATCTATATAAATTTGCTTAAAAAGCTCTTCTCATTATTATTTTTTATATACAATTACTATATACTATGTGGAATATTGCAGGCACCACTCCCGCCACAGCCTTGGCAAGGCACATACGAAGCTATTCATCATGGACCAATATGCCCTCAGTACAATATGGCTGCCAAACAATTTGTTGAAGGAAATGAAAATTGCTTGTTCCTAAACGTATACACAAAATCCTTGCAGCGTGACTCTAAGTTACCCGTTATGGTATTCATCCACGGAGGAGCATATTTTTCAGGATCTGGTAATGTAGACCACGGCCTTGGTCCAGAATTTCTGTTGCAGCATGATGTAGTGCTAGTCACAATGAACTACCGGCTCGAAGTGCTAGGGTTCCTTTGTCTAGACACTCCTGAAGTTCCAGGCAATGCTGGCATGAAAGATCAAGTCTCTGCTCTTCGTTGGGTGCAGAACAACATCTCACAATTTGGTGGTGATCCGGATAATGTTACTATATTTGGAGAAAGTGCTGGTGGAACTTCTGTTACTTATATTATGCAGTCACCTATGTCAAAAGGCCTGTACCACAAAGCGATAGCTCAAAGTGGTGTAAGTCTGAATGACTGGGCACAGGGCAAGGATGGAAAACAAAGAGCATTTAGATTAGGAAAGGAGCTAGGCAATAGTACAAAAGACACTACAGAATTACTAAAGTTTCTTCGAAGTGTCCCTACGTCCAAGCTTGCTAGACAGACATTTTTTACTATGACGAAAGATGAAAAATACAGGGGCCTACCGATACACTTTGCACCTGTAGTTGAAAAGAAATTTGACAATGTAGAACCATTTTTAACCGAAGAGCCAATTGACGCTTTGTTAGCAAAGAGAATGAACGACGTACCTTTGATGCTTGGCTACAACTCGGTGGAAGCATTGGTAATGCTAGATGTTGCTTTAAAGAATCTGGACTTTACAAATGAAAACCCACAATATTTGGTTCCAAGAGAGATTGCTCAGCGAATATCCGAGGACAAGGTTAAAGAATTCGGATTACGAATAAAGAATTTTTACACTGGAAACAGAGACTTTACCAAAGATGATGGTCAGATAATTGCAGATATGTTATCTGATAATCGTTTTGTTTATAATATACATCGATTTGCCCACTTCTATTCTGCTATCCAAAAGTCGACTTATTTGTACAAGTTTAGCTTTGAAACTGAGTTGAACATAATGAAGAAGTTAGCAAAGTTATCACATATGAAAGGGGCCAGTCATGTCGATGATCAGTTTTATTTGTTCGATGGTCCTTTGAATAAGCGTCTATATAAAGAGCAGGAGGAATTAAGAAAGATTGTATTTAGAGTGACCAAATTATGGACAGATTTTGCTAAAGCTAGGTAAGTATTATGCTTTTGTTTGGTCTACACTGGTCTTTTGTATTTTTGGTTTACTTATAAATGAGATACCTTTAGGTTTTGTTTTGTTTATCTATTGAATGTGAAACAGCTGTAGATTTATGTTTACTCTCATATAGCAATCATTGGACAGCAATAAGCTGACGATGATGTCAAGCAATGTCGACGTACATAATATTTTATGACTTTGTTTAAAACTTTTCATACAAATTGCATTGCGTTTGCATTTATAGTTCTAATTAAACCTGAATCCATCTATACTACGGCGTTTAATTAAAAGTGAGATAGAGTATGTTACAGATAACTTGAATTAAACTTTATATTCGTTTTCGACAGAATCACCTTAAATAATTTAACCTACATACTCGTAGAATATTATAGGATGAATATTAATCTGATTTTATTCGTAGAAAAAATATCAGATATCTTTTTAAGCATAAAATTCCCTTCCTAAAACACTTCGTCCTGAGAATCTAGAAATTCCTGTACCACGGCGACTATTGCTTCATCAACTTTACATTTCTGACCTCTCAGACATTCCTTCAATATCGGAAATGTATAGAAATCACTAAGGGCGAGCTCTGGTGAATAAGGACGAAATTCATGTACATATTTCAAAACCAGCATCCTGAGTGGCAGCCATTGCAACTGCAGACTTGTGTGCATGTGAATAGAGTAACTTTCGAGAGTGGGCCTTGTGTGTGTTTATGACTTATTTCGTGCGATCTTGTAAAATACTATGCGCACTACCAACCGAAATCTTCATTTCTTCAGCAATAAAATGCTCCATTACACGACGTTCTAGTTTTTTTTACAGTTGCTTAGGTCACTGCCGATGAGGTCGTAGGGCGTCCCGAGCGATGTTGGGTCATTCCTGGGAGAAGCGTTCTTCGCGTCAGATTCGTGGCTTTTATTTTTTCTCATGACGTATCTATAACACCTACGTGAGTGCCTTATCGATAGCTTGACTCGTTTTTAAGCCTTCTTTTTCCATGTAATTTTAGTTTTCACCAGTAATGAGAAATAATAAAAGCCACGAATCTGACGCGAAGGACGCTTCTCCCAGGAATGACCCTGTTAATCTTTAGTGGATGTTCTTCCATGTTTAAACTCCGCACAGCAACGTGCAACTGTAGATTATGACCCCAAATATCCCTCTCAAGTCTTGAAAACTTGCTCCGTACTAAAATTTGTCTAACACGAGAGAAGAAGAGAAAATTGAAGTACGCGTGGTAATTAAGTATTAATTACCACGCGTACTTCAATTTTCTCTTTTAAACAAATTACTTCTATAAAAAAACAGTAAATAAAATTTAAAACATATTTTCTGAAATCTGAAAATCTCTTGGCTATGTCCGCATGTGTTTGTCTAAGGAGTATGTACTTCAGTATTATTTTTATTTGAACGCCCGTCGTAAAGTTAATGTGATTTGTAGTTGATACCATAACATTTTAATAAACATTTATTTTCAGTAACCCAACGCTTGACAACAGTTCGGAAGTGAAATGGACGCCATACACGCCGGCCACCAGACACTATCTGGACATCGACCACACCATGGCTGTGGGACAGTATGCGGAGCGGGACAGAGTGGATTTTTGGAACAAACTGTACTGTGAGGCTGGGCTTCCATGCATTACGAAAAGTAGCTTGTGAGAAATGATCAAACAATGAGCTAAATTGAGATTTTTAAGTTATGTTGATCTGTGCCAAAAATGGATTATATATATACGAGTATGTACGTATAGTGTCGTACAAATGGTTCTTCATTCTTCAAATTCATTGCTCCAACATGTCGAGAGCACATGTTACGAGTACATTTTTAAACTATGCCACAAACAGAGTTTTAAAATTATGTTTAATTGTTTGTTAAATGATAATAAAGTTTAAACTTGTGTGTAATTTTTTATAATTTTGACAGGATGGTGTCGGTAAAACAGTAAATAAACGTGAGATTTATTCAAATGTTGGCAATACTGGTACAAGCAAAATTAGACTTTAATAAAAAGCCTTTTTTTTCATACCACCTCAGTCAGTAGCTAATTTATTAAACCTAACTAGATTGTATGATACATACATTGAAAATTGAATGTGTTTTTTTTTTAATTATCAACTACCTCATAGATTTGTATTTTTTAACATAAGTATGTTATGTTATTTTGTTGATCATATTTGAATGTATAATAATAGTATTAAGTGTTATAGTATTTTGTACATTATTTAGGATTTTTTATGTTTTACCTATAAAATAGGTAGAAAGGTCGTTCTAGTTCCTGGTCGCTACATAATATGGTATTTGTTGATCATTTGATACAATTTTAATGTAATTATATATGCATTTAAAATGTTTAAACGAAATCACTGTACTGTCATGTTTTTTACTTTTATGTATTTTGAAAAATAATAAAATATTATTAAATATTTATACGCTTTATTTTATAGAAAAAGTTCCGTTTTGGTAGGATTCTCTAAAGAGCAGTTAGGTTGAAATCTCGCCATCCTTCACACATTTAAATTATCTTATTTTTTAAACTAACGTGTGTAATTCTTAAAATATAAATAACGCATATTCACTGATTTAAAATGTATATTAGGCCAAATTCTGAAGGCACACAATTAAAATTTAACGACACTAAGTAAGTTTCGTCTTTATCTTCATAATACTGTGTGATAGGGAAGGCAACAATTTTAGTGCTGGCAATTTTTTACGGTGTGCCTTCAGAATTATAAATCAATCATCAATTATTAAAGTCATAATTAGGTCATGTCTGAATGTTAAAATTCGGTCGCGCTCTTAGCCAAATTTTTTTAAATTCCTTTTTAGCAGTCTACATGAACTGCAGTAGTTAACTTTGTTTAATAGTTTCTAGATTTGTTTTTATAATTATTTTTTCTTTTTTTCCTTCAGTACAGTTTTTACCGTCCTTTTATAAGTACCATCGACGTTATGACAATTATCATCTTCAACAACTTTATCATCATCATCGTCAAAGTTTTGATCAATGTTAACTCCTAATTTGGGATTAGACAAGTGTACCTATGTATATTATGTAATATTTATTTATTTATCATTCTGAGAAATTACAAGGTGTTTCCTAATATGCCTTCCTTTCATCTTGTGATCAGTCTGTTTGGCTTTCGACTATTCTACTTTATTTTCTAATTTTATAATATCAGATTGCCTTGTGATATTGTGGCGTTTGTCAGTGTTAAAGTTATTGTGCGAAAAGATCAATACCTACTGATAGGTCATACATTTCTGTTATAAGTCAAAAGGTATTTTAATTGTTTGTGGTTTTGAAAGATGACCAATAATGTATAGCTATCTGCCAGTTATCTCACTCTAGATTGCATCTTACCTAATACAGTGACCATGTTTATGGATTTCATTACCTTAACTGTACCTATTTATCATGAACGACTCAAAACTCACAGGCAATTTAAAATACCTTTTTTTCAGAATGATCCAATCATAACAGTGAAGCAGGGCAAGCTAAGAGGCGCTGTCAACAACCTTCTAGATGAAACCCCTTACTATAGCTTTAAAGGGATACCCTACGCCCAACCACCTATTGGGGAACTGAGATTTGCGGTGAGTACTGTTGTAACTTATCTTTTAATTGATGTTTCTTGATGACTTTGAAGGCACAGAGAGATATTATCTAGATAATGTAAGGACCTTCGGTTGTCTTAACTGTCCCACTACTAAGTTAAACTTGGACAGTGGCGTCTTCACTGTGAGACAGCTCTTTGTGGAGCACAAGCACTCCTTCTTTGGATCATAGAATTGCACAAAAGTACCATGATCTTCCTGTCTGTGCACTTAGACAATTTAGGACAGCATTTGCACGTCGCCAATGTGGCGTTAAGAGTGTACGACTCTATTATAAAAATACACAATATATCAGTTACCTCATGCGCCAGGTTCAGATACATAGTTTATTATTAGAAACTTGTTTTCCGATTTTATAAAACCGCTTATTAGATTCCTATTAAATTCCAGGCACCACTCCCACCGCAACCTTGGCAAGGTACATACGATGCGATCCAGCACGGACCTATATGCCCTCAATTTGATATGGGTCTTGGACAATTGGTGGAAGGAGACGAAAATTGCTTGTTTCTAAACGTCTATACAAAATCCTTGCAACCTGATTCTAAGAGGCCCGTCATGGTTTACATTCATGGTGGAGCTTACAAGTCAGGGTCAGGTGACTCGGAATACGGACTTGGTCCGGAATTTCTGTTGCAGCATGATGTAATATTGGTTACAATGAACTATCGGCTTGAGGTATTAGGTTTCCTTTCTTTAGACACGCCTGAAGTTCCAGGAAATGCAGGCATGAAAGATCAAGTGTTTGCTCTTCGTTGGGTGCAAGAAAACATAACCCAATTTGGCGGCGATCCAGATAATGTAACCTTATTTGGGGAAAGTGCTGGATCTAGTTCCGTTATTTATCACATGCATTCACCGATGTCAATAGGACTGTTCCATAAAGCAATAGCTCAGAGTGGAGTGAGTCTCAATGAGTGGTCTCAGGGCAAGGATGGAAAACAAACAGCGTTTACGCTTGGAAAAGCTTTAGGTAAAGACACAAATGACACTTCAGAACTACTGGCGTATTTCCGTAGTCTCCCTGCTGTTAAATTTGCTAATATGACAACTAAGGTTATGTCAGTCGACGATAAATATAGAGGTCTTTACAAGTTTGTACCAGTAATAGAAAGACAATTTGACAATGTAGAGTCATTCTTAACCGAAGAGCCAATTGAAACGCTTCTAGCGAAAAAAATTAACAATGTTCCGTTGATGCTTGGATACAACTCGGTCGAAGCCCTTTTCATACTTGGTGATGTTATGAAAAATATAGACTTCAGAAACGCAAACACACAATATTTTGTACCTAGAGAAATTGCTCAGCGAAAACCTAAGGATGATGTTAAAGAACTTGGGTTGCGAATTAGAAAATTTTACATTGGAAACCGAGAATTTACCAAAGACGATGCGCAAACTATTGCAGATATGTTCTCTGATATTCGTTTCGTGTATAACATTCACAGATTCGCACATTTCTATTCTGTTATGCAGAAATCTATATACATGTATAAATTTAGTTTTGAAACCGATTTGAACGTCGTGAAGAACTTAGTAGCTGACATGTCAGAAATGAAAGGGGCTAGTCACGCCGATGATATATTTTATTTGTTCTGTAATGCATTGAACAAGAGCATGTGCGAAGAGCAGCCTGAACTTAAAAAGGCCATATTCATAGTAACAAAACTATGGACTGACTTTGCTAAAACTAGGTAACTACATACATTTACACTGTAAGCAAAGACCGGGTTTGCGGTGGCAAGAATACGAATTTGCTAGTGTTTATTTAACTTGTCGAAAATTTGTGCAGCGATCCATATAAGATAATGCACGTGTATAATTTTTAATACAAGATTATCCTTAGATAACCCTACATCTATATAGACTTTGTATAGACTGTAAGTTTCCTGAAAATAAATAAATTAAAATTAAAATTAAAAGTGTATAAATTTATTTTATATGTGTTATTTTATTTTAATGGAATATAATTTGTTTTGGTTTTGTTAATTTTTTGTTTTTCTTTGTATTTATTTTATTATAATTTTATTATCGATACGTTAATTCCTGCCACTGCAATTCGCCTTTGCTAATTACTGATTATCTTTAATTTAACCTTTCAGAACTCTCAAAAACTTTGGCGTAGCGTTCTTTTATGCCTTATCTTGATAATGTTGTCTTTTCGATTACACTTCGGGAATCAGAACTAAAATCTTTAGTACTCAGAACTTAATAATCTGAATAAATATTGGAAAATCATGTTTCTATGTTTAATATTTTGAACTTGACGTCGTCGTTGACTATTAAGTGTTACCTTCTATCGTTTAATTACCTAGACTAGTGTTTAATTACTTTATGTTAGATTAAAACATTTTATTTTTAGTAACCCAACGCCAGACAGCAGTTTGGGAGTGAAATGGACGCCATACACGCCGGCCACCAGACACTATCTGGACATCGACCACACCATGACCGTGGGACAGTATGCGGAGCGGGACAGAGTGGAGTTTTGGAACAAACTGTACTGTGAGGCTGGGCTTCCATTTATAACGAAGAGTAGCTTGTAAAAAATAGAATAAAATATATTTTGGTCATGGTAATAATTATTATGTCGCTGCTAAAGAAATGTCTGCTCTATGTATTATTTGGCTGCTTAGGTTGTTTGATTTCCTTCTGAAAATAGAGAATTTAGGAACAGTTATTTTGTATAAGGAAGAAAATATTACTACCTCTAGTCTTAATATAGATGACGACTGATCGTTAGACCCAGGTCATAGAATACCTAATTATACTACATTATAGCCATAGACAAGGTAATTTTGAAATTGTCTTTTCTATACGCAAGCAGTCTGTATATTAGATTTTTACAATTTGTTAAGATTTTATAAGTATTATTTTATAAGTAAATTATGGTAGGCCCGAGCGCGAGAGCATTGTGGATCGAGAGATGTTAGAAGTCAACAACATAAGTTGCTTCTCTTTCTAACTTATAGCGTCGCAGCGACGGTGGGCGGCGCGGCGGCGGGCGGCAGTACAGTAGTTCGTTCTGCCAACCGTGCCCTATAAATTGTACCATGCGCTCGAAACTAGACGTCTTCCTTCGTTTTATCGATATTATCCAAATGGTGCTCTAGTCTTTGTCTTCAATGCCTGTTAAAAAACGGACAAAATAGCTTATACACATCTTTGATGTTACGTAATTTAAGGTAGTCGCTCATGGATAGAGTAACGCTAGATGGCGGCAGCAGTAGGAAAAGAAAATGATTTTTATTTTTGCTGTTCATATTTGGCCACGATTTTTGACAAAAATCAATTTCGTCGCACTTCTAGACTACCACTAGAAGCAACGATCTCTATGTACTACTACATGAAGCGTTCCAAGCAATCGCTCTGTTCCACGCAAGTAGCCACAACTCTTTCATTTTCGCAATGAAACTTGTGCAGTTACTACGCAGAAGATTTAATTATTACTAAATATTGATGCTACGGTTAAATTATGTCAATATTTAGTAAATAATTAAATGTTATGAGTAGTAACTGCACAAGTTTCATTGTGAATGTGAAAGAGTTGTGGCTACTTGCGTGGAACAGAGCGATTGTTTGGAACGCTCCATCTAGTAGTACATAGAGATCGTTGACTAGAAGTGTCATTTGTGATAAGACTTATCGTTTAGTTAATTAATTAATGTGCACCTACTTCCAGAGTGTTAAACTGAAGTATTATTTTCTAGGCTAAGCTATCTATGGGCAAAATGGCCTGATTCAAAAATAAAGCGTTCCGAAAGTTGGTGAAATAATCGTGACACAAATTATTTCATACTTTGAAGTCTGGGGGCCAATTTCTACTGTTTTCAATATTTACCATTCGTTTAAACGTGTTTTTAACGGACGCTATTTTGACAGCAATGCGTTTCGTTTTTACCTGTGACAACTGTCAAAATGTAGAAAAACGTTCGTTGCATCTACGTCTGACGTTTGTTTAAACGTTAGCTACGGCTGAAACGCAGCTCAACGATATGCGCAGCGGGGTACGAATAGTGTTAAAACTTGCGTTTTAGCTACAATTCAATTGCGTTTTGTGCGAAAATGCGTTAGTAGAATTGGCCCCCTGATAGTCTTGAAGTCAAATTGTATTTTTGTTAACGAAAATTGTGACCAAGTAAATTCAGGAAATAATATTTTCCAACTACTACCGCCAACGGGGACAGAAAACTGTTTACAAGTTATCATTGTCATAAAATCCTAGTTTGCGATTAGACAGTGTATGTAATTGTAGTATTTTATTTATTTTTTATCTAGTATTACCCAATTTATGAGTGGCGTTAAGGCGAACAATTTTTTTATAATATTGTTAAAGGTTTTTTTGTGTCACAATAAAGTATTGAAATGAAATGAATACCATAGATTTTTATTTGACAGGACAAGTGTTTGTACAATTTCATACCAGTATTATTCTAGGTGACGATTACTCTTGTTTTTTTGTATTAATGCTTACTGTCACCTACACCGCACTGTTTTACTACCAAAGAAGACCACAAAATGTTTTGACTACCTTTTGGAAATCGTCAAAAAAGAGTTGAAACTGGTTTTCTATAATTCTATGTAAATTACTAGAGCCTCTTCGCCTATTGAAGAAATAGAATCATCAATCATATTTGTATCTACTTGGGTACTAAATGGGTACTGATATGATTGTGGGGGGTAGGTTGGTGATATATGTGTAATAATGTTGTATAACTAGACAATGACAAAGAGCTCTATTAATCCCCACTAAATATACAATGAACTTATATCCTGGTTAAAAAAAAGTTAACGCTAATCGCAATTGTTACTTTTCTATTACAGAATGACCCAGTCGTTAGCGTCAAGCAGGGACGGATAAAAGGAGCTATCCAGAATCTTTTAGATGGAACCCCGTATTACAGCTTTAAAGGGGTCCCGTACGCCCAGCCACCTATTGGAAAACTAAGATTTGCTGTAAGCACCAACCTTCTATCTTATGTTTTACTAGCTGTGGTCGTGTGGACTACATAATCCGCCCCCGTTCCCACTTCCGCTCCCGTTCCCTTCCCACTTCCACTTCTAATCTCAATCCCACCACGCCCACTAGAGCTCCAAATGTAATTCTAACTCATTGCAATTTCAATTGCACCGAACATTAATCATACTTATTTGTTATATTACATACCTACCTACTAATATATGTCCGCTCGCGTGGACTACTCGGTCCGACTACGACTCAGACCCCGACCCCGACGCCCACACCCCCGCCCACTCCCAATCCAGCTCCAAATGTAGTCCAAACCAATCGTAATCTGCATTGTACCGAACCAATACCGAACATAATAATTTTACTTCTTTGGTATATTGCATATACCTACTAAGAAATGTATTTGAAAACTAAAAGTTCCATAATTTTTGATTGAGTTAGCCGATTGCGATGAAATAAAGACTAAATGTTAATCCGAGTTAAGCTCTATGTTTCTGTGAAAAGTCTATCTAAATCCGTTTAGTGGTTTTTAAGTGATGCGTGCACAAATTAACAGACAAACCGACAAACAGATAAAAATTTCAAAAATGATCGAAATTAGTTCTATTACTTGTTCTTAGACCCCTATCTTTTTTTGGCAAATATGTTCAATGTACAGACACGCGAAGTGTACGATTTTATTTATTAGATTACTTAATTAACGGAAGTTGCGTAAGGCATCGTGAAGGCTTCACAGCTCTTCACGTCGTCTATTGCACAATGTTTAAAGTCTTTAATCAATGCGTCCTGCCTGTCATGACCTACGGCGCAGAAACGTGGACACTGACGGTGGGCCTGATCCACAAGTTTCAAGTCGCTCAGCGAGCTATGGGGAGGGCTATGCTCGGGGTTTCTTTGAAAGATATGATTCGTAACCAGGAGATCCAAAGAAGGTCACCGATAGGATTAATCGTTAGTCGCAGAACCGACGCCACTTACATTTATCATAATCATCATATCATACCTTTGACGTCCACTGCTGAATCCTATTCATCTCCTAATCCAGGGCCTATCCTTCCCCAATAAACGCCATCACACCCAGTCCTGCGCCCTCCGCATCCAGCCGCTTCTGGTCACCTTCTTCAGGTCGTCTGCTACCTTAGCCAGGAATAGTAGGGCCGGAAACTGGGGAGACGTGGTTTTTAGTTGCTGCTAATGGGGGAGTTTTATTCTGGGCAGACGTGTTGGCCATCGCAGTACTAGGCCTCGCATCTGTGACACTGCTGCCCGCCTCCGGACTGTGGTACTTATGGCCTAGGTTGTAAGGTAATACCGCCATTGTCGGTCGCCAAAACCAGCGAGGTCAATCAGCAGTTTTCACCGTCTGCAACTGAGGTTGGTATTTGGAGAACCGGACCTTTTCGCTCCCTTACATCAGCATCATGAATAGTACTTATGAATATCCTTACATCCCATTCGCATTATAAATAGTACTTATGGATATAAAATGTTGCAGGCACCACTTCCGCCACAGCCTTGGCAAGGCACGTACGAAGCTATCCAACATGGACCTGTATGTCCACAGTATGACATGATTATGAAACAATTTGTAGATGGAGATGAGAACTGCTTATTTTTAAATGTCTACACTAAATCGTTGCAACCTGACTCTAAGATGCCTGTCATGGTATTCATCCACGGAGGAGCTTTCATGTCGGGTTCAGGGAACTCAGATGTGGGATTAGGTCCAGAATTTCTGCTGCAGCACGATGTGATACTGGTAACAATAAACTATCGACTCGAAGTGCTCGGGTTCCTGTGCATGGATACTCCTGAAGTTCCTGGCAACGCTGGTATGAAAGACCAAGTGTCTGCCCTCCGCTGGGTGCAAAACAACATCGCGAAATTCGGCGGTGACCCAGATAACGTCACCATATTCGGAGAAAGTGCTGGTTCTAGCTCCGTAATATACCATATGCATTCACCAATGTCAAAAGGTCTGTTCCATAAAGCAATAGCTCAGAGTGGAGTAAGTATAAACGACTGGGCGCAAGGCAAAGATGGAAAACAAAGAGCGTTTCGACTAGGAGAATTTCTAGGCAAAGATACAAACGACACTACAGAGTTACTAGAATTTCTCCAAAGTGTTCCCGCTATCAAACTTGCTAAGCTTACATTTAAGACTATGACAGTAGATGAAAAACACAGGGGCCTGCCAATGCATTTTATACCAGTAGTGGAGAAGAAATTTGATAATATAGAACCATTTATAGCCGAAGAACCAATTGATATGCTGCTAGAGAAGAAAATTAACAGTGTTCCGTTGATGCTTGGATACAACTCAGACGAAGCCCTAATAATGCTTTATGATGCAATAAGCAAGGTGAACTTTACAAACGCAAATACTCAGTATTTAGTACCAAGAGAGATTGCTCAGCGAATATCTGAGGACAAAACTAAGGAATTCGGACTTAGAATTAGAAACTTCTACACAGGAAACAGAGAGTTTACAGAAGATGATATGCTGATATTTTCAAATTTGCTGTCGGATACGCATTTTGTGTACAATATCCATCGCTTCGCTCACTTCTATTCTGAGATTCAGAAGTCTATATACATGTACAGGTTTAGTTTTGATACAGACTTGAATGTCGTGAAGAATTTGACCGGAATGTCGGATATGAAAGGAGCTAGTCACGCCGATGACTTGTTTTATCTATTCTGTAGTTTTCTGAACAAGGACCAGTATGAAGAGCAGGATAAACTGAAAGAAATCGTTTTCCGGGTGACAAAGCTGTGGACTGACTTTGCGAAGACTAGGTAAGTGGATATTAGTTTCAAATCAAGGCAAGCTTCGAGATTTCATACGTATATATTCGTTAACATACACATATAACACCGTCGTTACTCCATCATTATTTGATTATAGATTGGAATTAACAGAAGAAATCAATAAGGCCATTAGTCATGTAGATTTCTTCTGTTAACTATGTTGTCACCAATAGAGAGACTAAGCTCTTTAAATAAAGATTTAACAAAACATATGATATACTTACTCTTCAACTACATCGCATTTACTGCAGTTCGGAGATATATTTCTCTTCATTAGGTAGACAAAACTATTTTGGAATGTCTCCAGAACGAAGCTTAAGGGCCGTTACAATATCACCTCTGCATATTTTTGCGCCATCAAACCAAGAAAGTCTGCACAGGCTAAGTTGAAAGCTCTTGTACCAGATTCCCTTCGTCAGCGAACTCCCATCGAAGTACTTATTCCATCTTTTAGCACAGGCGTTCTTTTGAGACATATTAAACTCGGTGGACAAAGACTTTCAATACCCTCATCAGCTGTTTCCTTATTAATCTTTACCATTGATTTTCTTCTCAGTAACCCAACGCCAGACAGCAGTTTGGGAGTGAAATGGACGCCATACACGCCGGCCACCAGACACTATCTGGACATCGACCACACCATGACCGTGGGACAGTATGCGGAGCGGGACAGAGTGGAGTTTTGGAACAAACTGTACTGTGAGGCTGGGCTTCCATGCATTACGAAAAGTAGCTTGTGAGTTATTTTTGCTTGTGGACTAAAAAAATTTATATTTAATATTATTTCGTACTAGCTGTGCTCGCGGCTCCGCTCGCATGAACTACAGAATCCGCCCCCGTTCCCATTTCCGCTCCCGTTCTCTTCCCATTTATATTTCTACTCCCACTCAGACTCGAGGCTTCCAATATCCCAATCCCAACCCCATCCCTATCCCCAAAAACTAAATTTCACTCAATCCCATACGCGCCGCGCCGCGGCCGTTGACCTCGCTCATATGATGAACATACTCGTATTATTTAGTATACAGCATAGTTACAGTGGGGAACCCAGTTAGAGGACTTCGGGGAATGAGGTGCGGTGAGGGGGGAGGTAAAGTCAAACGTACGTATTGTACAGCACTGTTAGATAACTGCTTAGCTACTTATTAGTTATTTTATTATTGTATCTTTTTTTACGCTATTGGCAGCTCTGCCCATACCTCGCCATCAAGAAAAAAATTCAACGTTGAATGTTCTGGGTTCCGTGCCTTTTCTATTGTCCATAAGGACACGAGACCCATGCCATTCAACGTAGATTTTTTAAAATTCTCATTTGGAATTTGCAATAACAAAAAAATACATCGGTGTTGCTCTTTTGCGTAGATATCCTACTAATATTATAAATGTGAAAGTTTGGATATTTGGCTGTTCGGATTTTGGATATTTGGATGTTTGTTACTCTGTGTAAACTTGGCACACATATAGGTTAGGTCCTGGAATACGACATAGGATAGTTTTTATCCCGAATATACATAATAATTCAGTAAACGGGAAATACATAATAATTTGTGATGTTAAGTTGTCCACACGGACGAAGTCGCGGCAACAGCTAGTTGTATATATAAGTAGCGAATTGTATGTGAAATTACGTTCTAGTTTTTTTTCTAAATGAATTTTGTTAAATTAATTATAGGAAGTGGAATTGACGATAGAGATTTTGTGAATTTTGACTAATTATAGCAATATGTATGTAGTTGATAATATAACTAAATTTATTTGTGTTTGTTATATTAAACTAATTGTTAAACTAATTATAACCTAGTTTAAACTTATATGAAATCATAGTTATTTTCAAATTATTGTTTTTAAAATGTTTTTCTGAAATTTTTCATAAAAATCCCAATAAAGAACTAAATAATTTATTTTCTATTTAATTAATATATACAACAAAATCACATAAATGTGCAGTTAAAGGTTTGTGACTTAGATTTTAAAATTGTAATTTATATTTATTATTACTAGGGATCGGCCAGTTCAATTATGGTATAAAAAGTGTGGATACCCCTTTTTACTTAAATAATATGTGTAAATATGTACGTACCTACCACCAAATTTTACGTAAATAAAATAATTTGACCGACATCCTGAAGAGGGTATCGTTAATTGGGGAAGGCCTATGCCCAGCAGTGGACTTCTAAGGGCTGATATGCTAGGATCAAACTGAATGGCATTTAGACAGTCGTCTTTCATCATTAAAACGAAGTACAATAAAATAAGAAGAAGCATAATATTTTGTAAATATGTTATTCCTACCATTTATACAGAAATAAAATTTGCTATAAACTACACCTCATACCATGAAGCAAAATAATTTTTCGTAGCTCATAGTTTCACCTCAAAGTTTTTACCTTCATGATTGACACTAATTGGTTATTAAATTAGACAACAGATGCGCGTTAAAATCATCGTATCGTAAATCGGAGTGTGATAAAATTTTCGTTTTATGAAGAAAATCTCTTCTGCTTCTTTGTCGTCCCCTCACTGCTGAGGATCGCGACCGTATAAAACGCGCCTCCACGCATAGCGGTCATTGGCCAGCCGCATCGCTTCATATAAGGAACCGCCAGCCACCCTCCTCACCGCGTCTGACCACCTTGTCGGAGCTCGTCCTCTGCCCTCCACTTGTCCCAGGATGATGAGCTTCTCCAGGTCGTGCTTGAGAGACCGCACAATGTGGCCGAAGAAGCTTAGTCTTTTCATTGCAGATAGTGGAGAGCCGTTTTCTTATATTGAGATCTTTAAGAATAGAGTCATTTGTCACATGAAGAAAATAAATAACATCCAAAGGTGTATCCGTACTATTTCTAGCTTAATTAATATGTTTTAATTTTTTGCTATGAACTGGCCGGCCCCTATTTATCACACTACTTATATAAATATGGTATGAGATGACACATATTTTGTACACGCACTTTCTTTACCTACTTATATACATATAAGTTCAACAATATAATATAATACTTTTAAAAACTTTAATTACAACGAATACTTAAATATATTTATAACTTTGTATATACAAAAACACATGTAGGCAGATAAATTGCTTAATTTATGGACAATCATATAAAATTGCCCATAAACAATGACTGTATGAAAAGAAAAACAGACAAGAAACAGTATTGCCAACATATGAATAAATCTTACATTTTGTGTACTGTTTTACCGACACCATCCTGTCAATATTACAACAATGACAGCTAAATTTGAACTTTGTTGTCAAACAATAAAACATAATTTCCAATGCTGTCTGTTTTGTGGTATAGTTTGATAAGGCAAGTGCTCGCGACGCGTTGAAGAAATGAATTTGAACCTTTTCATTCTGCCACTGTAGAATGTAATCTAATTGTATTGTCATGTAGTATATAATGGCTCGGAGTAGAGACGCGTGGGTACGGATATGTTGCTCGACGCAGCGGGCGGGGGATCTCTTGACAGTAGCAAAGCGGATCGCGCTCGACTTTTGGCTGAAAAAAAAACAATTAAACAACAACAAATTAATTTTAATATGACGATACCTTTATGAAGAAAGAGAACTCCAACTTTTATCTATCTATGTTTATCAGACTACTTCTAGTTCCAGTTTGAACCGGTATAGCCATAAACAGTTTTTCTTGCCTTTTAATTGTTCTGACATAGACAAAATTACGTTCGGTTACATCACAATATTTAACATCCTCCAAACAGGCCGGGACCACAATTGTACTATACAATTTTTACATTTTACATTGTACAATTGTATAAAGTTTGTCCCCAGTGGGAATCAATCCCACGCCCTCTAAATAAAACCAGAATATAAATTCTTTAAATCCAGTGCTGTAGGCTTAGATGATCTCAAGAAGGTGTAGCAACAGGACTCACCACTCGAATGCATGCAGCAGAGAACAAGGGCAGCAATCAACGCTGCCACTGGTAATACTCCAGCTAAGACAAGCAGCGCTTGCTGCGCTGGCGAGTGTTTCGTACGGGACACGCCGCAGCTCGTTATGTTATGGACGTTGAAGGTTTCCAGGATGCCTTGGAACTCTGTGCCCAAGGATCTGATGGTCGCCTTCATGGCCTTGGGTGTTAGAGCTTCACCTGACTCCATCTTGCGGAATTGGAAGCAGGGGCTGTAGACAAATAAATAAAATTGCCTTCAGCAGTTGGCTTTGGCTTTGATTTGCAAGAGAGACGTTATTGTCATCTAGAACCACTTTAGAGGTCTTTCAACCAAGTTGCTGTATTGATCATTATCAGGTTATTTTTGTCTCCACTGCAGGAGTACAACCCTCTCTCATCTGCCGGAGACAGACGGAGGATTTGGCCTACACTCCCCTCGCTGGCCAGACGGGTTGGGGAGGCCTGATTGATGTTTTATAATGTATCCCTTAGTCGCCTTGTACGACATCCACGGGAAGAGTTGGAGTGGTCCTATTCTACTCTACCGATAACCTAATGATGATGATTGTAACTTCATGTTTTTTTTTTAGTTTTCAGCAGCATTCGCTTCCTATTTAATTAGTAGATGAAAATTGAATCAAGTTCATGGATAATGCAGGATTTTTGTTTACTTAAGTAAATATCAACACAAGGGCGCTTCTGGAAATGTCCCCTTCTTAAAAATTCAAATTCTGGATTTGCTGATTCAAGAAGTTTTATCTTCATTATTTAAGTTTCATGTTTCCGAACATAAATATGATAATTCCAGAAGGTTATAACAGAATTCTTAACTTAGGAAACTTGTAGATCAATCATAAATAGATTTTGCTCTTGACCTTTTTTTCTTTATTTTAAACCAGTGACTAGTTTTGAACCTGAAATTTTAAGAAGGTGTCATTGTCCGACAATACAAACTACAATTTATAATTACCCAGGGTTAACATAAAAGGCGGTAGGCGCGGAGTCGTGCAATTGCATGCGAAGCCCGCGCGGCGCAAGCGCATCCGACATGCGGTCTCGTAGTTCGTTGACCCGTGCGCGAGAGCCGCCTGGCAGCACCAGTCGTAGCAGGTCTCGTTCTCTGACCACCACAACCTGAAAGTAAAATGAGAGTTGCTGATATGGTATCAGAATATATTTAATTAAAGATTATCGTAGCAGTAATGGTGACTTAGCAAATTAGAAAAGGACCTTGCCAAGTTGTGTAGCTTACCTCAATTAAGATGTCACTAAACCTCTCAGGATCTTCAGAATTATTGGCACGTACAATCAACCTGTAAAAATATATTCGTTGTTTTTTGTACAGTACATTAATATATAAATTATTAGGCTTTCTGAGGATATATTTAGATACTATTGTAAATTCCTTGAGAGTTGCGGTCTTTGGAAGTAGTACGTATGCAGATCATAAATGTTAAATGTCAATTGCAGTCGTCATCTATCTCTATATGCAAACGCAACTCTGAAACGATTTAGCTATACTTTACCTAAATATTCCATCAGCAAAGTGTATCAAATTCTTCATAATCTTCAATTCTCCAGTAGCATTATTCAGAACAATTACATCTGTAATATTGTTCAGTGATCTTGCCTTTATTGGCGATTCAAAGCTCATGTTAACAATTTTATAGTCTATAGCTAGAGATTCCGGGTCTTTGTCTATGGCTTTTACTGTTGCTATTATCGTGTCTATAGGAACGTTCAAACGTACTCCAACAGTCATGTTAGCACTGTCGAACTCTGGTAGATGATCATCTATGTCTATTAGCTTGACTAGAATTTGGATTTCTGATGGGTCCTGAAAACCATCATTATTTTTAAGCAGTTCTTTACAACCGTAACGACTAAATATTATGAATTTCATTATGAAGGGTACAGGGGAATACCGATGAATGTCACACAATCTATAGATTTTAATTTATATAGTCACAAAGTCTAAAACAAGTGTAGTTTAAATACACTCGTCAGTTCTCCGTTATATTACTGGGAGCATGTTGTTTTTAGACTTTCAGCGTTTTGTCCCTTGCACCCTTCATATGCGATTACTCGATTACCAACCAGTCTGTTATAAAATTTGTTCAGTCTTGGTGCAGAGCCATATTTGAAGCATTTTACAGTGAGCAGTTGTTTAGCCACCACTTCTCTGTCAAGTCTTACAGCTGCTATGATTAGAGCTTTACTATCATTTGTTCGTTCTAACTTTACTAGGCCGAGGTCGTTTCCACCTGAAACCATTTTTAAACAAAAGTCTTATATATCAAGTTTTATTATATTCCAGTGGTTAAATGTATAGGTGTCAATTACCGGTTATTGCATAATCAACTGCTGCATTTTCTCCGATATCTTCATCAATTGCTTCTAGCTTTCCTATGACTGTTCCAATTGGTACCTCTTCTTTAGTTGCCATCAACAATGGCGCGTCATCCTTAAAAGAAAATCTTTTATTTCTCACATTTTTTTTGTAAATCCAAATTATTTATTTTTATCGACTAAATGAATAAATTAATTAATGCATTTTTATTTCTACAGAGCTCATTAAGATAAACATATAGAGTTTTTCTCATGATCATTTTTCATAATTATCCAAGCACTCATTTAAGTATCTACGTATCATTAATAATGATGCTTAAATTAGCGTTTAGATAATGTGCTTTAGAAACATTATTTACTTATATAAGGAGGCTATAATAGCGTTATCCATAGGTTACCTAAGTATTTATTTATATTATTTATATTACGTACCAAGTTTCTGGCAAAATGTGGCTTATGGTCGTCAATGTCAGTGACTATTACTGTCACGATTCTAGTACTTTGTTGCGGTGGTTGTCCTCTATCGGAGACTAGTAGCACCAGTGTGTACGAAGCTTTCCGTTCCCTGTCTAGTGTTTGGCGAGTTGTTATCAGACCAGAATGATGATCTGAAATTTAAATCCTTTTTATATGCAATCTATAAAAATAACATAGGTTTTAGGAACTTTGTTTATTTTGTATGCTTTAGGTTCATTTTATGTAGGTATAATCATAATCATATTTATTGGTAACAAAATTACAAGTCAAAAATGTTTTTAACAATTAATGTCACATAGGTAACAGATAATAATTAATAAATAATGTCATAAATTCACAAATGTCAAGTAACATACTTTGAAACATCTTTCAGGAATTCGTCAACTGAGTAATATGCCTTAGAAATAAGAAATTTTTTAAATTTATTTTTAAATATGCTGGTGGAAGCCGCACTTTTCACGTCTCGGGGTAAACTATTATAAATTGTTGATCCTAGAACATATACGGACCCTAAAATGGTAAATTGAAGAAGAAAGGGCGAACAGGCATCTTCTGAGTAAGTGCGCTAATCGTCACTTATTACAGGTGATATTGTATCAGGAATACCCACACCCACACACACACACAATCACTAGACTGTAATATGAATATATTGTAAATCCGTTATTGGCAGTAAGAACTATAAATTAGAATAATACTACTGTGTACTAAGTGCTGTGGATTTTGTGAAAATAAATAAAATAAAATAAAATAATAAAAATACAAGATTAGTAGAGTGGACTAAATTCTTACCTATCGTAAAACTCTTAGCATCTGGGTTGCTTTGTTGTATGGAGTAGTAAAGTTGGCCAGATGGCTGTGTAGGATCGTCTGGATCACTGGCTACTACTTGGAACACTGGAGAGCCAATCGTTGCATTCTGTAAATACGTAGCGGGTATAGAACGTAATAATGTAAAAATGTACAATGGGTCAAAATGACTCACTGTCAAAATTTATTAAGGTCAAAATAACGTATTAATGGGTCAGAATCTCTGTCAAAATGTATAAAAACAAAAAGTCTAATAAAGTATAAATGTTAAAATGTATTTCACTGTATAAAGTGAACCATGGAATGCAATAAAGTAATGTTACTGAACCACTGATTTTGATGCAGAATAGACCATGTTATCGTGTTTACGATCTTTGTTTTTCATTAAAAATTAAAATATAATTCACTTACATGAAAAACATGCTGTAAAAACCAAGAAGGTTATCTATGTTAAATCTTATTATTATGACATGGTTTGCTCTCTTTCTTTCACTTTAAGAATAGAATAGAATAGAAAGACTTTATTTGGCGAACACAAATACAACACAGGAATTAAAATTTACGACATAAATATGAAAAAAAAGAAGCAAACAAATTACATAACTATTAAAACAAAACAGAAAAAAAAATTACAATGTTGTAGTGTGATGCCAAAAGCTTTTGTTTTAAAGCTGCAAATTAGATTTTGAATAACGCGTTTACCTATTTTACTCCTTATGTTCGAGCCTTGTGAACCTTATAGATAATATCAACAGTGGAAAAGTAAAACCATTAATGCGCCACTTGGTACTAAATCGACATCTATTTCGCAAAATAGAATGACTAGGCGATTCTTTGTTCTATGATTATTATCGAGCTCCATGACAATACTCATATTAGGAAATGATTTTTTTTATTTCTATAAAGTTCCTGAAAAGGCTCTATAGCGACTTTACCTTTCCACTATCAATATAATCAACAGCCTATTAATATGCTTATTAACGAGGGTGTAAGTTACTTTTTGTATTCTTTGCTATATCTAGATACTTCTCTTATTACCTCGCTAATACTAAGAACCTCTCCATCAGCAGGTCTAATGAACCTCGGCACTCCGTCATTAGCACTAACATCACCGATGTACAAAGACAACGAGGTGTCGCCACTGTGACCGCCACCATCGGTGGCTCCGATTAGAAGTCTGTAGGGATCTGTGCGACCTCGTCCGGTCAGGTCGCGACGAGTTCTTATCTCGCCTGTTGTAGGATCTATGCTGAATAGACCTGGAAATTAGGATAGTACATTGTTAATTTTTTTTTTTTTTTTTTATTATTTATTTAACAATTTATTGCACACACAAAAGAAAGAACATACAAAACAATAAAAGTAAGTAAAAAAAGCACGTACAAATGGTAATGCTTATCTCTTCAAGAGATTTCTGCCAGCCTACCAGCGACAGAGAAAGCTTCGTGAAAGGGTAGAGAAGCATTAGTATTTTGTTTATAAAATACGAGTAAGTAGCAAGCATAATTCTAGGACCTCTCATTATTATCGTAATTGTTATTGAAAATATTAATAAAAAAATCGGTAACGCAAGATAAGTCATACGATCATTTCTCGATTTATTGTCTGTGGTGTGTTTGTTTATGCAAACATCATGTAAAAACTGCCGATTTAGTTCGGTTTGAGTTTTCAGAAAAAACACATTTTGTTTTTTCATCGCAATCGGCTCACTCAATCGGAATATATGGAAATTCAAAGTTTTCAAAAATTTACTTACATTACATTAGTAAACAAATCAAAGAAGTAAGATGCTTAAGGTTGACTGGAAGAGATCCCTAAGTGGGATAAGTCCGCCTTTGTACACAGTTTAATTCCTATTTTATTATTGTTGTTGTTGTTATTTTTGGTACAATAAAGCGTTTACATACATACATACATACATGCTCTTTGCTTTTGGCCATGTCGAAGGGGAATAATTATAAAAAATGCATAAGTACGTATTTTAGTGGTATCCGCGTATGTAATCGTGGGCACGGCTAGTTTTAAATATTTATTACATATTTTACTAGTAGTTTCTATAAACATAATTCTAAAATCATATTACTTACCATTGGCTTCGCCTTCATCCAAGAAGTCGTATTTAATTTCACCTCCTAATCCTTCGTCAGGATCCATTGCGGTAATCTTGATGACGCTTATACCAACTGGCACATTCTCCGGTACTACAGCTGCAAAATAAAACAATTTAGCATTTACAATATTTATTTTATTTACTGTAACTTCTTCATTTGGATCTTTCTTACCAGTATAAATAGCTTTCTCAAAAGTCGGCGAGTTATCGTCTACATCTAAAACATCAACTAGAATAGTAACGGATGATTTCAGGCGATTAGCTCCACTGTTTGGTGTATCGATTGCTTCTACTTCCATACGAAGAACAGATTGTCGCTCACGGTCTAGTGTTTTGTTTGGCGCTACCTGTAAATTCATCGTTCTATTTTACCACCTTACATTTTTATTGTCGTGAAAACTCTTTACTTTACGCACGGGCAAATATAAGGTTTCAATGAATTTGTAAAAATTTTATATTAGTTCTTTGTCGCTCCATCTTACCTGTCATAAATTATTTATATCAGTACTTTCATTTTTACACTAAACAGCGCGAGTGAGCCCTAACTTAGTTTTTGTTAAATTCAGATTTTTTATTTTTGTACGATTTATGAATTTAAGTAATATTGTATGTTTTGAATTTACCTGTATGATGCCTGTTATATTATCAATTACGAATAGATCAGAATTGTCTCCTCTTAATGTATATCGCACATCAGAATATCCTTTTAGTTTATCATCTTCAGTTAAAACTGCATCAGCATCGTTTGCTTTGACTGTTAGAACTGGCTCTGGATACTTGACGGACTCTAACACACTTACTTTGTAAATCTGAAAAGTTTATTTAGTCATTACCTCTTCGTAGCATAATAATTTAATGTTATTATAACTGTATTGTTAACTGTTTCCATCCATACTTACTTCTTTCTCAAATAAGGGTGGATTGTCATTAATATTCGTAACCTCAATTATAATTTTAGCTATACTGTATTTACTGCCGTCATTGCTTGCGGCTTTAACAGTCAGTGTCAAATTTGGCGTTCGCAAATCTTCATAATCTAGATGATTTGTTAAAACTACTTGTCCACTTAAAGGATCTACTTGTAATAAACCAGTCTCTGCATTTATTACTTTGAAACTTGATATAACATGACCTGAAACTGGGTCTTCTGCCATTAGAACTAGAACAGTACTTCCTATAGGCTGTTCCTCTTTTATCTTATGGTAAATAATAGGATTTGTACTCGTCCAACCAGAGTTTACAAACTGAGGATTCTTATCAGCATAGGGTTGGATGTAAATCGTATGTTCAGTTACAGCAAATTGGTTTTCTTTGTTTATTTCTGCATTCACATCTACTACTTTGATTGTCAAGATGACGATCGATGCTTGGCTGTAATCTAAACTTCCATTGATAAAAATTTCACCTGTATCTTCATTGATACGAAAAAGGTTCTTATAATCATAAGGTGAGTTGGATTTAAGCTGGACACCAGCTTTGGAAAACGCTTTTAGAGGCTCTATTAAACTATAATTAAGCTTTGAATTAACATCTGTATCGTAAGCGACTATCTTTGTTACTAAATCGTCAATTTTAGTTCTTTCCGATATATAAGTCGTTGATTCAGTACTGTTAAACTTTGGTGATTTATCATTGACATCTTGTATGGTAATGAACACTGTTGTAGTGGCTGTTTCAGGAATAGGTATGCCACTGTCGACTGCAGAGACAAGAACTTCGTAACGGTCGGTATTTATGTCACGATCTAAATTAGCATCATTTGATACAGTGATTAAACCAGTCCTGAAATCACAATGATATATTAAGATGAGCAAAAGTCTGTCATGGTCGCAGAGAACGAATAGAGAAGTTTAAATATAGTCTTACTTTTCATTTATAACAAAGTTGTCCTTCGACCCCGATACGATATGATACGTCAAAAGATCATCCAATCCATCGGGATCATTCGCTACAACCGTGGTAACATTAAGTCCAGGCTTAGCGTCTTCTCTGATACTGGCTTTATAATTCATAGGGTTAAGGTCAAAGGTGAAATCTTCATTACTATCTGGATTACGTTGTGTGATAGTATACTTATAATGATGGTAGTTTCCTTTAAAAGTGGGTCGCTGGTTTCCCGGGACACCCACTCTGATGTAGACTCTCGTTTCATTGTGTAAAGGTGGTGTACCTACACAATTAAAGCCAATAAAATAAATAACCCAACAGAATCCATTAATAATAAAAACAGATTAGAAAAAATAGTTTTATTACCATAGTCAGTAGCTCTTACAACTAATTCGTACTGCCCTCGAGGTGTGTCCATGGTTTGTACTTTGTCAATTATAGTAATTTCTCCTGTTTCTTCGTCTACAGCAAACACATTTCCTTTATGAGTGATGCTATTGTCAGATTCGAGTGAATATTTAACTCTACCGTCACCTTGCGCTGGTCCATCCGCATCCGTGGCCTGTAAAATGAACGAAAGTAGAAATTAAAATAAAATATGATGTTTTGTAATTATATTCTATAATTGGGATAAGAAAATGTACTTACTCTCACAACAAACTGTGGTTCAAAACTAGTAGCACCGTCTCTAATAGTTCGACTGTATTCAGATACTTCAAACAATGGAGCGTTGTCATTTACATCAATTACGTCCACATAGACACTAGCAGTGGAACCTTTTCCCCCTCCATCTTTAGCAAAAAGTGTTAAACTGTAACTCTTTTGCTTTTCATAGTCTAATATTTGTGCTATATATAGCCCTCCTTTGCTTTTGTCAGTTTTAAACATATTTGATCCAAATCCTGTTAAAGTATATTCTATTTCTCCAAATATTCCATAATCCTTATCAGTAGCCTGTACGTCTCCAATCTTTGTACCGATTGTAGCATTTTCTAGTACGTTAAACTTATAGCTGGATTCATCAAATACTGGAGAGTTATCATTCATATCTAGCAGTTTTATATTAACTCTAGCTGAGGATAGATCTTGTCCATCAACATTTGTGACAATATCGAAGCTAAAGAGCCTTTTCTCTTCATCGTCAGTGTCGTAATCGAGTCTTGAAGAGTCTTTAACTTTTATACTGATTGGAGTTCTTCCTTCTCCATGCTCTGTACTTATCGAAAATACTCCTTCAGAATTAAACACATCACTTAGTCTCAAATCGTATTTACTGTTTTGTCCTATGTCATCGTCTTCAACATAAATGGACAATCCTGGAATAGGGCTGCCATTGTCGATGTTCTCGGGTATCGATATATCGAATACGTCTTTGTTAAACTGTGGTACGTGATCGTCGACATCAGTAACGATGATTGTGATTGGCGTAACTGTGTAGTCTGATGGTACTTCATTGTTTATCAATTCGGTGGCCTAAAATAAGATCGCTCCAGTAAATTACTTTACAGTTAAAGTCAGAGTTAGAAAAATCAATAATTACTACTTATGATCACGGATTAACAGTTAATAGCTACTTTATTTTATAGTTCCAAATAAAATAAAATAAAACACTACCTTAATCGAAAAACTGTATACTCCTCCGTTCTGCATAACAACATCGCTTTCTCTGTCAATAGGAATCTCCGTAGCGACCAACGTAGCTCTTCCTATTGGTCTATCTGGTACTAGTCTGAAATACTGCTGACTGTCTCCTTCAAGTGTCAGTAGAACTGGTCGAGGATTAGCGGTGTCACCGTCCTTTGCAAAGATCTCCATAATGCTGGTATTCTGTAAGATATTTTTGAACACAAACGCGTTACAGCTTGATCGTTAAGGGTTCCTACCCTGTTCTGATGTATCTTAAGAAAACGAAAACCAATTCGATGTTTGAGTCACAACGCAATTGCTAACACCTTTCGAATAAATTGTGGACTTCAAAATAAATACATAAATATTGCTACGCTATCGGTGTAAATAAAGTAACGGAATGATCTTGAAGCACATAAAATGCAACTGAACATTCAAGAGTTGGCGTGAGATAGAATGCTTAGTATAAGAAAGAAACGAAAACAGTATCAAGACGTGTCTCTAAAATATACCACCATATAAACGCGTCACGAAACAACGCCGTGCGCCTAGAACGATCGATCTTCCCAACAGCGGGCGGATTATGCATCAGAGACAGTTTAGTTTTCGGAAGCGACGATTCGGAACTCTTCAAACGTATTACCAGCAACCAAGTTATTGGTGCTTTTATTTACCCTTGTATTGTTTTAAATAAATTCAATCCCTGATTTAACGGCGTCTCTTTCTTATTAACCCTTATGCACCTAACAATATTGCTTATTTTTCCAAGCTCAACCAGATTTTTAATCCAATCAGTACCCTCCAGGTTGCAGTTAAATATAAACTTACTGGAGGAGTATTTTCAGGTACTGTAGCTGAATATGGCGCGTTAAGAAACATCGGTGGTTGATCTTGCACATCTCTGACTGCCGCTGATACACTTGCTATAGCTCTCAACGGCCTGTCAGATACATCAGTCGCTTCCAAACTTATAACGTAGGCTGTTCTGCTCTCGAAGTCTAGTGGTTGTTGAAGGAAGATTCGAACTTGGTACTCGTTTGGGGAAATCTGAAATGATTAAGCATTTGCGAAGGTAATCCTTGATTTAGTTATGGGCATACAGTTAGTGTATGTTACCAAAGGTTCACGAACTCTGCTGGTCATTTCAGAACTGGATTGAAGTGATAATATAAATCCCATTTTTATATGTTTATGTAGGACAAGTACTGACCATTAATTATGCTTAATTCTCTCTTAAAATATAGACAACCTTTAGCAATTAATCTATCTACGACATAGGATAAATAATTGAAAGTTGTTTTACGAAAACAATGTGTCAAAAATATTTATTTTTAAAAGATTTACAATAAACATTTAATACTAATATTTTTACTTATTATTGTACACAATCTGAAGTTATTATTATTAAATAGACATAGATAAAAAGGTATTCTAGATGGTTTTTAAATCAACTATAAATAGCATTGACATTGGAATTTCCTACATTTCATTCTAACATCGTTGTTTAGGCAAGCCAACAGGAGAACATGAGTGAGTCGTCCGGCAACAGGAGTGTTGACCAACAACTGTTTTGTGTGCCGAACGAACTGACGATCGTGAAGGAGTAGTTTAAGATTGAAATGACACAGCAATTGATTGAGTATGATCTTCTCGAATATCTTGCACATGCAGAACTGACACTGGTTTTACTGGGATCTTGTTTGTCACCAGATTTAAAAAGTGGTATAAGTGGTAAAAGTGGTGTCATCCAGCGACGTGTACAATCGATTGTGGTCCTTCCTTCCATTTGGTATATTATACAAAAGTATTTTAATGAATATTTGGGACCAAAATCGGTTGTATCACATACAATTTTAAGGGTGCGGCAATATACAGAACTACTAGGTGAAGCTCCTCTTAGCAGTAGAAAATTTCAAGTGTGGTCAATATTTGACACCAAGTGACCACTCACGCTTCACCAGGAGTGTCGACCAACAACTGTTTTGTGTGTATAGTCTCCAACTACTATGGTGAAAGAACAAGGCAATATTTGGTATCCAAAATTGTTAACACTATCCCACTAGGCATCAGAAGCAATGTAATCAACAAAAACACTTTCAGAATTAAATATGAACTCATTAACGTAATCTCAATCTTTTTGTGCTAATATCAAAATTAAAAACTTTGTAATTTGCTTTGCTATTCACCATTGCGTAGTGATAATTAGTATTTTCTGCCATAGATATATATAAGGTAAGAGAGTAATTTCTGCCAACAGACTGTATTATACAGTTTGGCGGAGTTATTGTATGTACATTTTTTGGAGAGATGAATAAATGAATTTATTATTATTATTAGATAGTGGGCCCGATTCTAAAGGCACACATTTAAAATTTGACAGCGCTAAAATTAGTTTCGTCTCTATCTTCATAATACTGTGAGACAAGGATAGCAACAATTTTAGTGCTGTCAAATTTTAACGTTGTGCCTTCAGAATCGAGCCTAATGGCTTTATGTAGCCATTTAAATCATATCAATATTTCTATTATTAGTAGTTACTTAAAAAAAAAACAAACGAGAACATACCATATCTGTAACCACCCTGAAGGTAGCACAGGCTTCAGAATCGCTCCCTTTTTCTTTGGTTGAACAAATCACTTGTATTTTTGCATTGTTGCCGTCATCACGATCTGTTACTATTATTTTTGGAGTCACCTGGAATTAGACGATAATAAATGAATATATTATTATGGCCGTGTGATTTCCGGTAGAGTAGAATAGGACCACTCCAACTCTTCCCGTGGATGTCGTACAAGGCGACTAAGGGATTACATTATAAAACATCGATCAGGCCTCCCCAACCCGTCTGGCCAGCGCGGGGAGTGTAGACCAAATCCTCCGTCTGTCTCCGGCAGATGAGAGAGGGTTGTGCTCCTGCAGTGGAGACAAAAATAACCTGATTATGATTATGATGATAATGGGCTCGATTCTGAAGGCACAACGTTAAAATTTGACAGCACTAAAACTGTTGCTATCCTTGTCACACAGTATTATGAAGATAAAGACGAAACCAATTTTAGAGCTGTCAAATTTTAAATGTGTGCCTTCAGAATCAGGCCCATTATGTAGGTATAGACAAGTATCAAACTAATATTATGAACGTGAAAGTGTAGATGTTTGTTTCTCTGCTTGCTGTAACAACGGCCACCGACATAGCCCATGGGATTAACAGTGGCAGTGGACAGGCCACATATGTTGCAGACGAATTCTGGAGTTGTGAACGTGCAGCGTGACTCACCCCCGCCAAATGGACCGACGACCTTAAAATAGCGGCTGGCTGCGGAGGACCGGATGTAATGAACGGCGATAAGTTAATATAATATTTCCGTGCGGAGGAAGTCGCTAGACATTCTCAAACTTAATTTCAAAGAGTGTGGCGAGCCCCCCATGGGAGGAGTAAGAACAAGACAGGGGGTCACTGGGCCACCAGTTTCAACCATTGTTAATAGAATTAATAAAATAGTTGCTAGATGAAAATCAGTAGAAAACTGGATTTTGCCATGATCTTAGTACCTTTCTTGTATTCGACTAAGAATTGAAAACCGTGTTAAAATATATACTATCACATCTGTCATATCGATTAATATGCTCTTTATCAACATTTGTAGTTAGAAACAGTAACTAAAAACTATTGTATACTTATATTTTTTCATATAGGTAATGAAATTGTGGCAGAAAAGGGCGTAGGCATTTTTTTGTTAGAAGGAGGCATGATAGAAAGACTTTGGGAAACCCTGCTCTACCAGGTTGTGCTCTTAGTGGTTTATGTAGTTATTGGGCTCGATTCTGAAGGCACAACGTTAAAATTTGACAGCACTAAAACTGTTGCTATCCTTGTCACACAGTATTATGAAGATAAAGACGAAACCAATTTTAGAGCTGTCAAATTTTAAATGTGTGCCTTCAGAATCAGGCCCAATAGTTCATTAAATTATTTTTCGTCAATAAATTCCAATTTTCAACAAGTAGCCACATCCCGGAGCTGGGCGAACTCCGGGCACTATTAACTTTTCCTAGTCATGCGGGGCCTCTGATAAGGTGGAAAATTATTTCCCTAGCTAATCATGGTACCTCAACAAGGCGGCGATGTTGTTCGCAACATATCACGTCAAGGGGTATCACGGGGTGAAAAGCGGGCGAAGGAAAGCCACTTTGCGACATTACATTGCGCAAAATGTATCGCCACATCGTCTCTGCCTACCCCTCTGGGACCAAGGCGTGAGCATTATGTATGTAGCTACATACCTCGATTTCGGTTCCAACCACTGTTGCTTCACTGATGTTGACGATGTAAGGCCTGTTGTGGAACACAGGAGGATTGTCGTTAACATCCTTTACGGGAATGATGCGTCGTAGAGAAACAGTGTTAGGCTCTGTATTTGCTAAGCCTTCATCTGGAATTCAACAGGTTTGAAACAATAGAAAAGCCTGTGGTATTATAAATAAACCGTACTTAAGTGGCGGGGTTGGAACCCACAACCTCATGAACGTGAGACGTGTGCACAACCATTTAGGCTACCACTGCCATGGTTAATAAACATGCAACGAGATTACGAGACTCGTCATCTCGTCCTGGTTCCATTGATCGCGGTGTGATTCGGAGTACCTCAACATGGACCAGCGTAACGCTCTCTAAGCTTGCTGCGTCTCTACTAACGTACTAGTCGACTTACAGTATTTCTTTTTTTGTGAGTAAATTGAAATTGACAGTGTAGATCGTACAGTTCACGACGTCACGTCCCACTTCTCTAAATCTCTTACATTTCATTGTATCGTTACTATGTTAGTTCTATTGTTACGCACTAATCATCATATGTACATATATTTCATTCCAGATTAATAGTCCTATGAAAACCAACGCTATTTACGTCTCGGTAACATATACATGAAAGGGTCACCAGCAGCAAAAACAGGTTTGTATTACCATGTAAACTTTGCAGTCCACTTAGGAACACCATCTATTGTGTATTTTGTTTTCGAGACGCAAATGCGTTTGTTTTCATAGGACTATTAATCTGGAATGAAATATACGTACAATAAAATGATGATGACGTTCAGAATAAATGATGACGATAAAATTGTTAATAATATATTTTAAGACAAATAGTAAACTAAATAGTAATATTTAATGTTATATATATTATTATGTATGTACTTTACTTAGTAACTTATATTAGTATACATATATCAATAGCAATACATACTCATTTATTCTAAAAAAATTCAATATCCATGCACATTTTATTTTATTCTTTTTGACCTACCGCTTGTTTTAGCTTTTCCCACAGTGAAGGTTGGCGGGAAGAGATCTCTTAAAGAGATAACTTCACCTTTGTACACTTTTATGTTATCCCCCTTTTTTGTAAAATTTATGTGCAATAAAGAATATAATAATAATAATAAACAATACCGTATCTAACCTGTAATACTAATAATAACTTCGAGCGAATCCTGCTCCTCACGGTCCAAGGTCCTTGCAAGGGTGACCACTCCCGTAAGTGAATCGACACTGAAGTACTGGCCGGATATGGAATACCGCAACTGTCCATTTTCTGGGTCGATACCTGGAATAATACAAGCAAAGTTGAATTGAAAAAGAACTTTTTAACCGTGAACAGTAATCTTAACTCAATTAAACTTAACTGTCTTTCTATATCGGTGTTGGTATTGATCAATTCGGTATTCCCGGATTCTGAGGACTCTACAACTTCATTTCATTTTCCGCTTGCAGTAAGTTTATTTTTGGTGAGGGAGGTGGAGGAGAGATGGTGATATGTTCTAAGCAGCACAAACCCTCTATCCTACTAATATTATAAATGCGAAAGTTTTGATTATTTGGATGTTTGGATGTTTGTTACTTAATCACGCTTCAACCACTGGACGGATCGTGCTGAAACCTGGCACACATATAGGTTAGGTCCTATAATAGGACATAGGATAGTCATTCCAACGGAAAACACATAATAATTTGTGATGTTAAGTTGTCCACGCGGACGAAGTCGCGGGCAACGGGTAGTAAATAATAAAGATAAAAAAAAAAAATTAGGTTTAAGTTTCATGTTTCTAACAAAAACAAATGATTAATTGTAATTTTAATAAATAGCTCTGAAATTAGGTGTCTTTTTCCTACGAATATTGTTTGACTTAGCGAGATATACTATTAGTTAAACTAACAATTTGAAACCATTACTGTGGTTAGTATAATTATTAACTTAATTAAGTACAACGCTTGCCTATTGTTGCTGTAACTTAGATAACTTATACCTTACTCTGTCAAACAAAGTTAGTGGGAAAGAGATACCTCATTTTAGAGCTGTTTACGAAAATGGATTTATGAATCCGTCAAAACTGAATTGATCAATCTCTAATAACTGGTATCATTTATTTAATTGAAAAATAGGTTAATTTATAGCCATTAAACACATTTACACTGAAAAAATTATACGTACGTAGTCAATTAAATATATTTTGTCTTTTTTGTGGCTTAATTATTAATGTAGCATTAATTATAAAAAATAAAAAAATAAATATCTCGGACATTCACACCAATTATCCAATCCCAAACTAGGCAGAGCCTGTGGTATGGTTACTAGATAACGGATACACATACTTAAATAAATATATAAACATCCAAGACTTGGGTACAAACATTCATATTCATCATACGAACATTTGCCCCTAGCGGGATTCGATTCATTTATATAATTACCTTTCAAATGATACACTGGTGTTCCAACTGGAGTATCTTCTGGCAAGCTGAACTGCGACATGTCTCCCACTCCAGGCTCGAAGTGTGGAGCTCTGTTTATGACCTGACTTATACATAGCTGTACTAGAGATATTAACAGCAATATTATTAAGGGATCCGGCTGTGTCAGGACAGTTGCTACTTTCCGCCGTTGGAATATGATCTCTGCCATCTGCAATTACAAGTCAAACAGTAGTGTACCTCAGTAAATGCTGGAGCCGCGGCTGTAAAGGCGGAAAAGGCTAAACGTCTTATATGCGCCAACCTCGACTCCAGCTACTTATTTATACCCGTCGGAGTGGAGACACTGGGGCCCTGGGGCCCGGAGGCAACAACGTTGGTAAACGAGCTGTCTTCACGCCTCATAGAAGCTTCCGGTGACCAGAGGGCTGGCCAGTACCTCAGGCCGCATTAGTTAAGCCATACACAGAGGGAACGTTGCCAGCCTTCTGGGCACAATGCCCCAGTGCGACCACCTCGACAGCCTTTTTTATTACTTGTAGTTTAGTGTTAGTAGTATGTCTATTTTTTAATGTTTAGTTATGTTTGGTTTATGTTTTAGAGTTTTTAAGTTTGAATATTTGGGTTACTTATAAATGTTTCAAAATCTGGTAATGTTATAAAATAACAGTAGTGTTCTAACAGAAAACTCCGAGTAATTCAAACAAATATTCACCATTCAACTCGAAAGGTATGTTTACAAGGTGAACAGCTTCCAGCGATAGGAACCTTTTAACAATAGGCATACCAATATGCCCTTCCACTTTTATCTCTTTGCTTGATTTTATATACAGTAGGTTTATAAGTTTTAATGCGAATCTACGAAACGTGAAGGTTTTATATAAATCCATATGCAATTGCAAGTCAAATAGTAATATAAACCATTAAATTCGAAATTATATATACTTATAATATAACTGTAACTGGTCTATGTCTGTACATGAGAGATATTTGAAACAAAAATTGTATGAGGGGTCTTTATAGGGTCAATAGAAGCTAAAACATTGGTTTTTAGAATTTTTGTCTGTCTGTCTGTATGTTTGTTACCGCATCACGCTAGTAATAAATATATCTATGAGATAAGGGAGAAGACGAAACGTGGACACTGACAGTGGGACTAGTCCAAAAACTCAAAGTCGCTCAGCGGGCTGTAAAAGCTATGCTCGGAGTTTCTATAAGGGACACAATGCGAAATGAGGTGATTCGCCAGAGAACTAAAGTCTTCGACATACTCGTAGCTTTCTTTTGTTTGGTATCGTTACATATTCATCATGTTTTCATACGTACACTAAAATATTGAAGTATAGACCCCTCGCGTCCCCGCAGTGATGCTCGCAAAAGTAGCGGGCGATGATCTACATATAATTTTTCCAACACAAAGCATTTTAATTATCATTTATCCTATAATTGCAGTACCTTAATCAGCTGAAATACGTCCACTGCCTCCCCAATGCCTTTGGTGGGATGTCTATTAAGGGATCTGCTATATACACCACGCTTGGCAGGCGAATTGGTGATCGCAGTAATGATTTTACTATACACAGGGGAACGCTGCATCCCGTCTCTAGTAAAATCCCTTAGTCGCCTTGACAACACCTCCGGGAAGATTCCTCTGAACCCAGTTGTCCCGTTGGGTAGTCCCGTTACGGCACAAATGGGATTTTCTTTTCCCAGTTCATTTCATTTCATTTATTTAGCCATAATTTATAGGTACATACATGATCATAAAAATACAACACGGTTCCAGTATAAATTTACCTTTTAATATTCTATAGATATTAAATATGTCGGCGAAATAATAAAAGAGGAGCAAAACTGAAGGCACAGTGTGTGTTCGGCGCGCCGTTCGGCTTGGTTCGGCGATCGTCGCGAGCACGCGCTGACGGAACGTCGTGTATAACTTGCGCAGACGCAGAACCGAGACAGGCTTCGATGGAAAGGCGTGTGGTGCGCAGGCGTTACGCTGACGGATCGTCTGCCTTCTAAAATCGTTACTTATTGATGTAGTGTAATTTTATGTAGTGTCATTGAAGTCAGTAAATGTGTTTACTTTGTAACGGCGTTAAACTCATTTGGGAGCCCACACTTTCGGCGGAACCAGGACCCTACGACATATATAATGCCTAATAGTACATTTTTACTACAAAAGAAAGGTCTTGTTCACACAGTATGTCAGTTTAAAATCTCAATTAAAATACTAAATCAATGTACCTGATTAGTCGAACTACCAACTATTACCACTATTATTCCTGACCCAAAAATTCCTTCATGTTGTAGGGGTATTTTTGGACTAGCAGCAATTTCAGTTGTTTTAGGAACTTTTTGCCTGTAAGAGACTTGACTTCCTCTGGTAATTTATTATAAACTAAGGCTGCGTTATGCCAACAAGTTCGCTGATAGGCGACAGTCCAGTTATCCCGTTATGACACAGCATTTGTCCACAACGGAACTAATGGGATTAGAACCATTTGGGCACAATGGGACTACAACAACAACATGTTTCAATGAATGTTGGAGGATTATGGGGGTGGGCCTGTTTTAAGCTGGGAATCACAAGGCACTCTAAGTCGGTATAGTTTGTTGCCCCGATGCAATATGTATTGAAAAAAAGCGTTATTTAATACATAATTAAACGGCATAGGCAAAACAAAACGTTTGCTGTAATTAGCATCAGATTATACAACTGAAGTGGACTAGTAAACCGAGGCTTTTGCGGTCAGAGCATTTGAAGTCGAAACAATTGGTTGGTCGTTACGTCACTCGCCGTGAACGCGTTTTGTAATGGTCTTTTGTGTCTGCGACGGTCTTTGGTACATTGTGAATCGTTAAGTAGAACACTGAGATCACACGTGGCGTTAATTTTCCAATAAGGGCTTTGTAAATTATAGACTTAAAGTAAATATTCAGCCGGCAAAAAATTAGGAATTTAATCGCTGTAAAGATTGTCTATGTTCATTTTAGAATCCTGAATTCGAATTCATCAGCTCATTATTCATCAGTATGTCCACTGCTGAACATAAGCCTCCCCAATAGAATGCCTCTTTTGGTGGGCTTTCCATTAGGAGATTTGTCATAATCACCACGCTTGGCAGACGGATTGGTGATCGCAGTAATGATCTTTATATACACAGTAGAACTTGTGCAATCCCTTAGTCGCCTTGACGACACCCACGGGAAGATTAGGGCTGGCCCTATTATAAGGAAACCACACTGCACCATGTATCTTATTCGTGAAGGTAAAAACTTCTGCTCCTCCGCCCTTATGGATCCCCCCCATTGATTCTTCATGATTAATAAGTTCAATCAGATACAAAGAAATACCAAGAAATATATGCCACAGTATTATTAGCCGGATTCTATACAAAATCAGGTTTTGCTGCCATCCAGCGACGTTTACAATCGATTTTGGTTCCCAAAGTTTCCAAATAATCGTTTGAAAACTTTGGTACAGTGTGGTTTCCTTAGAATAGGGCCAGCCCTAATCTTCCCGTGGGTGTCGTCAAGGCGACTAAGGGATTGCACAAGTTCTACTAAGTTTAATAAGATCATTACCGCGATCACCAATCAGACTTCCAAGCTTGGTGATTATCGTAAATCCCCCAATGACAATGGGGAGGCATTTCGTCTGATGATGAATATATTTACAATGATATTTACAAAGTAGGAAAGAGTTAACTAACAGAGCAGTAACGGGTTATTTTCCACACGAGTAAATTTTCCGTCATTTACTGACTAGTTATTCGTCAAGTATAAGTATTCTAAACCAATAGCGTATATAATTATCACACATAATGTGATATTAACCACCGGTTCGGTTAATATTGCACACATTACCAACAATTATAGTTTTTTTGCTGCGCAGCCGTTTTTCGTCACGCGAGAGACGTGCTGGTCTCCTTATTTTACTTAATCGGATAATGTAATGGTACGTGATCGAACACATCTTGAATCAATAATCAAAAACGACGATGAACTTTATTGCACATCTTGAAACTAAATACAGTATATACATACTGTCGCCTATCAGCGAACTTGTTGGCATAACGCAGCCTAAGTTTATAATAAATTACCAGAGGAAGTCAAGTCTCTTACAGGCAAAAAGTTCCTAAGAGAACTGAAATTGCTGCTAGTCAAAAAATGCCCCTACAACATGAAGGAATTTTTGGGTCAGGAATAATAGTGGTAATAGTTGGTAGTTCGACTAATTAGGTACATTGATTTAGTATTTTAATATAAATTGTGTGTACAAAGGTGATCTTATCTCTAAAAGAGATCTCTTCCAGCCAACCTTACAGGGTGGGAGACAAGGCAGTAAGAGCAGGGGGGGGGGGGGGACAAAATAAGTACTACATGTTAACTATTCTTATCGTACAAATAAATATCTATATACATTTTCATTATGACATTTTCTTACTCCTTTTTGAGTTCATTGGAAATACTCTTCATACAATTTTTTTTACTAACAAAAAGTAGTTTTAAACTGTATTTCTGTAGTTTCCAAAATATAGCTTAAGCGGTTTTATCTTTCGTTATTTATTTCCTGTTATATGTAAGCCTTATTAAACACAGTCTGCGTTTTTGTCTCAGCTTCCGTTTGTTATAAAACTGTTGATTATATAGTTTTAAAACTTGTAAAACTATATTATTTTCAGTCATTTTGAATAGGATCAGGCTATTTTTGTCTCCACTACAGGAGCACAACCCTCTCTCATCTGCCGGAGACAGACGGAGGATTTGGCCTACACTCCCCACGCTGGCCAGACGGGTTGGGGAGGCCTGATTGATGTTTTATAACGTATTCCCTCAGTCGCCTTGTACGACAATCACGGGAAGAGTTGGAGTAGTCCTATTCTACTCTACCGGAAACCACACGGCAATAGACAATTATATCCTATGACTACATTTTAATGTTATTTTTTGTTGTTAATGTTTATTATTTTATTACTATTTTATTTCTTGACTAGAGAGACACCGAGTCGTCTCATTCATTGTTAAAAGAGTGAAAGCGATATCATTATTCAATTCAATTCATTCCATCCATTATCAAACACAACTTTCTTACTGTTCAATGATTATATTTTTCTTTCTATGAACGTGCCTAAAAGCCATCAAAATGTAGGTTGTTTAGTAACGTGTTGTATGCACCGCCCATAGAAATCCTATCAAGATAGAGCGGTTATAGCCATTTGTTTACTTCAGTCTCACGCGTGCCAATTTTCGGACGGCGTTGGAAGCACTATTTATGCCTCGCAGTCACGTTTCTATTGAGAAGATACAGTTATGCAGGCATTTTATTGCTATGAAGAGTTCTTTCAGAACGCATTAACTTAATTTATTTAGTTTTAATAATTTTATTTGACATTTTTATATTTATGTTAGTTATTGATGTTTTTATATTTAATTGTGCTTAATTTGCCTGTCTATAATTTAATTTTATTTAACTGTAACGGAACCTGTAACGGAAGTTATCAATAATCTATCAACCACGCAATATGACACTTGCAGACTTTTTATATTGGCCTTAACTCAGCGCGAAACGAGTAAGCGTTTGATAGTTTATGTAATATACTGTGTTGGCACGTATGTCGGGCCTACTTCACCATTCTATCTTGATAGGACTTCTATGGTACCGCCCCTATGTCAGTGAACTGTAGACAAAGGCCCCGTGGGAAACGCGCTAATTGCCTTACTCTGGCCGTAACCGTTTCTACGTATATTTCATTCTAAACCAATAGTCGTATGAAAACAAACGCATTTGCGTCTAGAAAACAAAATAAATAATAGACGGTGTTTCTAAATGGACCGCAAAGTTAACGTGGTATTACAAACCTGTTTTTGCTGCTGCTGACCCTTTCATGAACATGTTTTCGAGCCGCAAATAGCGTGGTTAGTTTTTTTAGCTAAAAGTGTTTTTTTCTCGAATAATTCAATTACATGTCAATGCTAGAAAATATTCAAAGTAATTTTTATTAAGACCCTGTGGTTCTCGGCTTAGAAAAGGGTCAGCCTGAATCTTTTCATGGGCAGAGAATTCTAAACATGACTACGTAAAGAAGCGACTCTAACCTTCCCAGCGTCGCCAGCAAAATACCTAAAGCACGGCGTGTAGTACGCAGCCGGTTAGAAAGAGAAGCACTTATGCGGTGACACATAACGTTGTCCCTCTCGATAGTTTACGAGCAGGTTGATGCGTCTGTAATAGTGTGGGTGTCGACTAAGGGATTGCACCAGGCACGGGCAGTAGCATTCTCCTGTGTATATTAAGATCATTACTGCGATCACCAATCCGCCTGCCAAGTGCGGTGATTATGGCAAATCCCCCAATGGACAGCCCACCAAAAGTGTCATTCTATTGGGGAGGCTTATGTTCAGCAGTGGACGTATTTAGGCTGATGATGATGGTGAATATAAAACAATCGGCCTTATCTTTCCTTATCTTTCCATTATCGATCACTAGCTGTTGCCCGCGACTTCGTCCGCGTGGACAACTTAACATCACAAATTATTATGTATTTACCGTAGGATTGAGATATTTTTTTGGGATAAAAGCTATCCTATGTCCTATCCCAGGACCTAACCTATATGTGTGCCAAGTTTCATCACGATCCGTCCAGTGGTTGAAGCGTGATTGAGTAACAAACATCCAAATATCCAAACTTTCGCATTTATAATATTAGTAGGATGTGCATTAGCAGTAAGGAATTGTTAACTTTAAATTAAAACTGATTTAAAAAAATATGTATATAGCGTTTACAAATTTTTCAAACCGGTTTAAATGTCGTTATTAGACATAACGGATTATTTACCGGATATAAAAGGGTAATTTCAATACCGGATACAGTCCCAGCTTCTATTATAGGTATCGTGTTTTTTTGTTATATCTTTTCTTTTTAAATACTTTTAAATTAAATTAATGTTGTTTATTTCTAATTAATCCTACTAATATTATAAACGAGAAAGTTTGTAAGTATGGATGGATGTTTGTTACTCTTTCACGTAAAAACTACTGAATGGATTTTAATGAAACTTTACAATAATATAGCTTATTCAGAATACACTTTACATCAGAATAACATATAGGCTACAATTTATAAAGATATTGTGTGAATTGTCCAAAATATGAAGTAAGTAGGAAAAAATCTACCATCTGCGAGCTATTCTGGCGTGCGCCATAAAATTATAATTTTAATGTCATAATGTTAGTTCTTTTCTTCGCCACGCTAATATAAGCTACTCGAAATACTAACCCTGCGCAGACGAAGTCGCGGGCACCAGCTAGTTTAATTATATTCTAAAGATGAAATCTACATTCTGTTATAAAAGTTGTGTTTAGTTTTTATAACGGTGCCGTTAGTCGTGTTACTTTGAGGTCTACAAACCTTCACCTATCGGAATTGTGATACAATTTCTGATAGATTTTTGTATATAACCTTATTAAGAACTGTATTTGTAGTCAGCTAGGACGACCTCTCTCAAGGATAATTGGTGACGTCCTCAAAAAGGCTGGGGTCTGCTGTGTGATGAAAAAAATGATGTGCATGAAAAGGTTGATGAATGTGAGTGAGGTTAGTGAGGTGTGTCAGGATCGCGGAAAGTTGCGATCGATCGTCTCTGCCTACCTGGGACTAGGGAATGATAATTATGTATGCATGATCTTTAGTAGAGCTCTTGTATTGGAATTTATATTTGCATACTACTCTGGAAATTATTTCGCGACAAAATTTTATGACAATATTTCTTTAGTGCATTCTTTCCTCCTCTTTCGCTTTCTTACACTCTAAGTGACCCTAGCGCCAACAACTCCCCGGACGCAAAAAGTATCAATTTTTAAAGTATTTTCATAGTGCCCCCTTTTGTACACCCTGTCCTTTAATTTCGTATAGTATCACAAATCTTTTAGAGTTTGTCTTGGTACCTAGCAATGTATAACATGCTTTGCACAAAAAAATCCAAATCTTTATGTGGTTTATATATTTTGAAATGAAATAACTAGTCATATATAATGATATTTCTTGTAAACCAAAAATCTGATTTATCCAATTAGATTATGTTCCCTACAATGTATAGACGAAGAAATATAAATCATATATAAAAATGTTTTTGAACAATACTATTAACATTTATTACGTAAAATAAGATTTTTTTAATTTTAAGTTTAATTCGGGGAAAATATAACCCCATATTATTTATATCGCAACGACTCTCCTGGTGATTCTGACCAAAGTTATTTCACATTTTGGATATATATTATGACTAGCCTCGTATATCCCGTTCTCTAGTTTCGACATATAGGCTAAAAGTCCGGCCTTGGTGACTAACTTACACGATATGCTAAGAAAGTTCCGCGTGTAAACATACCTTTACCGTTACCTTAACAGTTATATCCAAATTCTTACCTTGATCTGCAGCAACAGCCTTATAAGGTATTAACACTTATTTAACACTAGTAACACTTCACAACACATTATTTTATTATAAACTACAATAAGTATTTAGCCACTTTATTTTACACGAAACATATTTTGATCTTACGAAGTCGCTGCCTCCGCTATGTTTGAAACGTTTTGTCAAAAACTTGCACCACCGGTATACGGCTTCAGATTGTATTATATCCGTCTCTTTTCATTTTTTTATGAGTAAAACTGGTGTAGAAGAGAGACAGAAACGCGCTGTCGGTGTCGTCTGCTAGCTTCAACAGATAGAGCCTTTTTGCACAGGTAAAAGTAACGGGGTTTTTTCTTAAGATGCGTGAGCGGAGATAGAACGTGAGGTCACTGTATGTTAGAGTAAGACAGCTTATATTAGGTCATGCCATACATAAGGGCGAACGAAACAGCTGGATTAAGGTCACTAGAGTAAAATTCAGTAAAAATGTAGTGTAGGGTCCAAAAAAGTTTGAAAAAACTTTTTATTTTATAGAAAGGTTTGCAGATAAGACATGTCATTTTCATATACAGTTTTCTATAACTGTGAAAATCTAGGCACTGGTTAAATACTATACTGTGAATGATTTCATTGATCTAGTTAACGTAATAAACGAAATTACAGTAATTTCTTTCGTGAAAGATATCATAAAATATGTAAAATTTCCTATATTTTTGAAGTTCAAGTACAGTTAAGAGTAAATATAGTTTTCAATAATTAATCTTTATTATTCACGATAATCATTTCGATATACTAAGAAGGTAAGTAGGAACTTCTATAAATATAAATACCTGTAGCTAAAATAATATTATTACGTTACCTGTTCAAACCGCCATCTGTGATAAACATAATGAAACTAAGTATTAACTTTGCTATTAACTCGTGTTACTTGTACTGAGGCGCGTACGCATGCATTATTTTAGTTCCTTATTCCGCCAATAGATGTAGATTTACGTAAATAAGTCAATAATTATATTTAAAGTAAAATGTTTATTTATATACAAATGTTCCCACGATAGTAAATCGTTCATGATAATGAATTTAAAATAGGTAATACAAAAGTAAAGTCGGTGGGACACGGAGGGAATGTAGAATTGTCTGAAAACTACGAATCTTCTTTTTTGTCTTCGTCACCAGTATTTCTAGTATTGTTTCTTTTAATTTCAACATACTGTGGCACGTAAGTTGACTTACGGAAACCTGTGACAGACATTTCGAGTTTCCTTTTTCTACGACTCTCTAAATTTTCACCCAACCAACTGTTTACATTCCTTGAATTTTGATTCACATTTCTGTAATGACCGTTTATTTGAGGCACATACGTTCTCACTGATGTCGTCTCTTTCACTTCTTCATTTTCGGTATATTTTGTAGTATCTTTAGTAGTAGTTTCCATTTCGTTTTTAAGTTTTACGATAAGTGTTCTAGGTTCAACATCAACATAGTCATCGTTTGTCTCAAAGTTTTCTTCAGAAATCCTTTTATTTATTTTGGGTTGTGTGTGTCCATTATTAGGATTTTTATTATACCCAATACCATCAACTTTGAACATATCTTTATAGTGATCGGGTATTTTAGCGTCTTCGTGACTGAATTTCATTACCTCTGGTGACATTGTTGGCCATATATTACTTGCTGTGCTAGAATAAGTTGTATCGAAAACTGGTATCATAGTTGTTATTGTGGGTAACATTGTTGATGTCGATATTGGTGGAGGAGGAGCAGAGGTTAATCTCGGTTTTACAGGAATTATACCAGAACTTCCGATATGGTAATCCTCAACTTGTGTGGAAGTTAAACTGGGCATTACTGTTACATATCCCCGGTTATTTGCCTGTGTCGTTGAACTAGTAGTTTCTGTTACAGTCTGAACGCTATTTTCGACTTTAACTGAAGGATAAACGTTCACGTGAACAACCATATTCGATTCAGAATCTCGTATCTTTTCTTTTGAAATTCGTTCGTTATTTAGACTTTTATATACTTTTTTATAAGGGATAAATCTATGTCTTTTATTTATAGTAGCAGTTCGTCTAATAGGAGTAGTAGATCTTCTTCTAAATTGTATAGCGGGACGTGTCGTCGTTAAATAAATATGGTTTATAGTAGACTGTGTACTTTCTAAAGGATTTAGTTTCTTATGATCTGTGGTAGTAGGATTTAGGGGAAAAAGATTTAACAGTACACTAAATGAATTCGGTTTTTCCGTAGATGTCAATCCATTATTTCTAATTTCTCCCAAATTATATGGATAATTTATTTTGTTCATGTTCTTCCCGATACACATAATTCCAATACAATTTCTTTTGCGCTTTGTAATTGATCTGAACATTGGTATATGAAATGGTTTCTCTTTTACTGAAGTCGGCGTTGGCACTGGTGAAAATCTGAAGAAGCCATCTGCCAAGAGATTTACATCACCTGGACTTTCTGGCTTAAAACTAAACAATGGATCCGACTGATGATTTGATTTAACAGTTTCAATTCTGTTAGAACCCTGCGCTTGCAAATCTAAAGCGGGTAATGTTGGTTTCACTTCTTTCAAGTCTTTAGCCATAGGCTCTACGTAAAGACCAGAAAATGCTATATGTGTATTTGTAGGCAGAGTATACATATCTCCAAATTTTGCATTGATAGTTTTTTCCAAATATTGTATGACCTGCTGAAGGTTTCGCAGTCTTTGTGCGTTACGATAACTTTCGACCCAGCTTCTAGATCCATAGGTTTTACTAAAAGGGGTTGGGGTTGGACTTCTGTACTCAAATATGAAAGGTCTGGGACTAGTTCTTCTAATTGAAGTAAATCTATAATCAGCAGTTGTAGTAACTGTAGGTTTTGTATAGTTTGATAAAAGAAATCTGGCTTTATTTTTTGTAGGCGCAATGTCTGTAGCTAGATCAACTTGGCTGCTTTCTTGCATTGCATTAACAAGAAGTGGCATTCGTTCGTAATAATCTTGGTCAAATCCAAAAAAACTTCTGTCGAGTCTATCTGCAACTGGATTGTCATTTGTTTCATTTGTATTGTTACTGTTTATACCTCTTTCTATTTGTACTAGACTTGATTCTACTGCAATCGCATATTCGTAGATTAGTAGAATTACCTGAAACAAAATGTTATTTTAATAGAACTGTCCATAAATTTATATTTATTTTAGTTTCATACTCTTCTTTCCATACATTGCTCATATTGAGGTTAATTTCGAGACAAGATTTGAAGTAAAACATAAATATCCCGCAAACAATTTATTTAACAATTTAAGTTTATCAGAAAGTTACAATTGACTACTTTATTTTATTAAGTTTCGTATCGTAGCATTTATTCATTTCGTTTCTAGCCACATTCGAATTTTTGGACACACGTGTATGATATTAAAATAATATGATGCAATACTTAAATAACAGTGGTAAAGAATAAACGTAACATAAACGACTAAAAATTAAATAAAGATAATATTCTGATTGGCAACTGTATCGTAATCTAGATTATCTGGTTGCTTCCAGTCATGGTTACGATTAATCTCTAAGTAAGTCGGTCTGCTTTGCGGTAACATTGATTTGGAAAACATCTGTTTACTCTCCTTTTGTTCGTCATGACTGAACATCCTATAACCAGTATTAGATTGTGATTCAAATTTATTGTATATGATGGGTGTTTTTATGATATTATCAACTGGATTTAAAATTTCTTGATCTTGAATATCATCTTCGTTAATAAACCTGCCATTATCATCTTCCCATGTTTTTCCACGATGTTGTAACACAGTACCATTTTGAGTAATATCTCCCTCTATATCAGACATGTCAGTTTTGTTATTATGTTCAGTCGTAATCTCCATGTCTTTTTCAGTTGTATTTTCATTTTTGGCAGTTTCTTTTTCACGACTAGTCATATTATTCTTATTATCTTGACGTATTTTATTGAAGTGCACTATTACTTTATTCTCCATTTTAGGTTTCAAAGTTGCGTTCACAGCTTTTGTTATTGTCTCTATATTTTCGTTACCTTTCTTCGAAGAAATCACAAATTCACCCATTTTCCTCAAAGTAAACAAATTTAGATCATTCATATTAAAACTATATGTAGCATCAGTAACATCAGAGTTTCCGTCGTATTTTGTGGAATCAATTTCTCTGTTTCTCGGTACAATCAAATTTTCATTTATTTTTAAATCAAATGTATTCGTATTGGTAGTAGAAAAAAAATCATAATTATCATCATTTATGTTTATCTGTGATTCTTCTTTCTGGGTGGTTTCTGTTATTTTGTCCTTTAATTTATTACTGTCTGCAGTAACTACTTGGTTTACTGAATTAACTTTTGTAGATCTTGGCATTGGCTCTGTAAAAGAGGGTATGAAATCTCCATCTATTTCTGGAGCTTCTAAATATGCTTTAATGGTAGAAGTATTATAATTATTCATAGTTTCTTTTATGTCATTAAAATCACGGTCACCCAATACATTGATATAAGGATTAAGTCTATTGTCATTTATAGGTAGATCCACGTTTTGAATATTTTTGCCTCGAACATTGTTCATCTTATAAGCCGCAGTTTTATTAGTGCTGTACTGCTTACTTGGTTCTGTAGTTTGTGGAGGGTTATCAGATTTTGGTGTTGATTTTAAAATGGTGTTGTTAAGTGTATTAGGTGTAACTATAGCTTTAATAACTTCCGTCGTTGGGGCTGTGGTGGGTTCTGTAGAAATATTCACTTTATTATATTTACATGGCGATTTAGCAATCATAATTTTTGGTAGCAGGTCTTGGATGCTTGATATTAATTTGTTTATTAGTATGCTTAAACTTTTCGGACATCTGCAATTCGGTGGATATTTTCTAGATGTACTATTTTCAGACTCCAGTGTTTCCATTTGTAGGTATTGCGTAGTCTCGTCGTGATTAGTTATTGAGTCCGTAGAGTTTTTTAAAGGGGGCTGCGCGTATTCTTCATAATATTTGGTCGACGGACTTGAACTGACCACTTTATAGCCAACCATTTTGTCAAAATAGTTTAGGCCCCGTTTATAATCTCTTATTTGTCTCTTCTTCATGTAAAAATCAATATTTTTCTTTGAACTTTTGTTATTAATCACTGGTGACGTTTTGTATTCCATAGCGTACATTTTTGGTGCTAAATTTCTCATCCAGTTATTAACTTTAGGAACCACATATTTTTGGTAAGATACTTCTGTGCTACTCTTATCTAGTATATTATCAGCTGTGGCGCTTGAGCTGGAATCTTCAAGAAACTTTTGTAAGTATCTGTTATGATTTATAGCCTTCAGTATTATTCGTAGTAGTTTGAATGTAGTTGGGTCGATGTTGAGCTTTGCCTTGTTGTATTTGACGTCAAATGGTGAACTGTCATTCACGAAACCAAACCAAATGGGCTTCCGGATGCGTCTCTGATCTGATTCAGTATTGATATTGTATTCGTAGACAAGTAGAACTGTCTGAAAAGAAAGAAAATTCAACTTTGACTCAGAAAGTAAACAGAAAATGTGAATATAATTTTAATAACATGAATTATGCATTAAAAACAAATATTGTTAAACAAATTCTACTTACAGTAATTATAAACACAAACCAATACAAATATATATCCAGGAGAACTAAGCACTTAGACAAAAAAAGTTATATGGTTATTGAAAGATTAAAATAAATATTTTGTAGCCTAAGACACAGCATTCTTACTTTTTAACGTATGGGGCGTTAGGTGATGTATGATGATGAGCAGGGTGTACTCAGTGAAACACAGTCGAGTTGCAGCTAACAAAAGCCTTTGTAAACGTTATTTATCATATTTACTCTTACTACATCTGTCTTACATATCGTATCGTATGGTATCACACATTTATATATATACATACATACATATATATCATACACACGCGCGCACACACACACACACACACACACACGCACACACACGCACACACACACACCACTCACACAAGTTGATTAAATTTATATAATTATTATTGTATTTTGTATTTATAATACTACTGCATGCGTCACTAACGCGGCGTTGACCTACATGTATTTGCTAACCTAATTATTACCACTATTTGACGACCCGTGGCGGAACGGGTAGCTCTCGGTCTGCCACGCCGGAGGTTGCGGGTTCGAATAGTCTTGGATGTGTGTATCCGTTATATATTAACCATAGCACAGGTTCTGCCTAGTTTGGGACTGGATAATTAGTGTGAATGTTCTACATATTTATTTATTTACTACAAAAGTAGCATACAATAAATATAAACGTAAACCTTGCGTGTCTGTACATTTAAAATATTTGCAAAAAAAAAATAGGGGTCTAAGGATAAGATTACAATATAAGATCACTTTTGGAATTTTTGTCTGTCTGTCTGTTTATCTGTTTGTTTGTGCACGCATCACGTAAAAACTACTGAACCAATTCTGATGGAGTTTTCAGAAAAATATAACATAGAGCTCAATTTGGAGTAACATTTATTCTGTATTTCATTGCAATCGGTTGCGTCAATTAAAAGTTACGCGAATTTATAGTTTTCAAAAAGTTACGTACATTACGTTATTATACTCGTACACAATACAACAAAGAAGTGTAATGCTCGGCGGAATTCAGATTGCGATGAGTTAGGTGGTGGTGACGGTAGCATTTGTAGAGGGAGCGGGAAACAACATACATTAACTCTGTAGTCCACAGTCAGTTTTAAATAAAATCGTAAACCTGTCTTTTGTATGCGAGTAAAATCCAATTTTTATACTATAAATATGTACAAAGAAGAACTATTAAATAGTATTGTTGATTTCACTCATTTTTCACAAAATACATTGTTATTTAAATAGATGATGTTAAAATAGCGTGCAAGAATTTGACAGATAATTAAATACTTCAAGATCAGCTACCGTGTAACATGTAAAATAGATACAATATAGTAACAACAAGCTAAAGTCTAGGATGTTATAAATCTAAAGAAAAAAAAACAGGCGAGCTGGAAGACGTGTTCTTACTGTGATGCGTTTTTATATTAGTTTAGAATACTGTTAGAATATAATTATTACAAGTAATAAGCGTTAAATAAATAACCTACTAATATTATAGACGCGAAAGTTTGTAAGTATGGATGGATGTTTGTTACTCAATCACACTTCAACCACTGGACGGATCGTGATGAAACTTGGCACACATATAGGTTAGGTCCTGGAATAGAACATAGGATAGTTTTTATCCCGAAAATCTCATTGTTGTCCATGCGGACGAAGTCGCGGGCAACAGCTAGTAACATATACTTACATAAAAAAAAAACTCTATTCTATTTATTCCACACACAGTTAAAAACGAATAGGACATATATATCAAAGTTATATTAAAAATATTAATGTTAAGAAAATAAAAGTGAAAATGTTAATGAAGAGATCCGACGGAGAACGAAGGTGACCGACATAGCCGAAAGGATTAACAAGCTGAAGTGGCAGTGGGCGGGCCACATCTGTCGCAGAACCGACGGCCGTTGGAGCAGACGAGTTCTGGAGTGGAGGCCATGGATTTGCACGCGCAGGATGGGACGCCCCACGCCAGATGGACCGACGACCTGAGCTGGAAGCGGCTGGATGCGGAGGACCGGGTGTGGTGGAGTTCATTTGAGAAGGCCTATGTCCAACAGTGGACGGCTAAGTGCTGACACGATGATGGTGATGATGACTTTAAAAAAAAACGCAACAAATTTAAATGACCTACCAATACGATTAATCAGAGGTAAGTTAATAATGATTTTTTAGTTACATTTTTTTTTAGTATCAGGTCACCTAGTAAGTAGCTATGTCAGTTTGAATTTTTCGGATATCTTTATTAATTAGGGAATAATCGGCTACTGACATTCTACTGTTCTTATTCTTTGATTAATGAATTTTGCTTTTTAAAAGGAAAACGGAACAATAAAATCAAGGCCCAACAAATTTCCATCAGCCACATATTTTATGAACTGTACCATTTATCTCCCTCCCCCCCCCCATTGTGACGTCACAGAAACAAGATAACGGTGTCCAGCCATGTGATTTTTTTGATGTTTCATCATCAGGTTATTTTTGTCTCCACTGCAGGAGCACAACCCTCTCTCATCTGCCGGAGACAGACGGAGGATTTGGCCTACACTCCCTTTGATGTTAGATGAGGATTTTTTCGAATTTACTGACTTTTCTTAAACAACTGACAGCCTCTGACCCTGGGCAGGCCTACGTCACTCGAACGTCCTTACTCTGATCAGTACCTACATAGTAATAACAACGCTTAGTTTAGCGCCCCCCGCGCCTCCACATCAAAAGTCCGCATATAGTACGGAGTAAAAACAACGCTTAGTCAAGCGCCTTAGACACATTTTTGCGTGTTGAATGCCGCGTCAAAAGCCGGTCCGCATAGCGCACGCTGTACGGAGTAACAACAACACTTAGTCAAGCGTCTTAGACACATGTCTGCGTGTCTTGTCTAACAGTAAGGAGTAGTTAATTAAAAACGTAGGAATTTTCATTTTACAAGGCAGTGATGTGTCTGTTATGTAGTAACTATTAAGTAATATGACCTGGGGTGATGGTGTTAAAGTGGAAACGATTAAACCGCCATCGTGTTGTATTTCACGACTCATAAATAAATGCTCCACGATTAATAAATAATTGATGCAAATATAACTTTATTGCGTTTGTAAAGATACTGTTTTAAGTGATCGCTTACTGGTTGAGTAACACAAGATGGCAGCCGGTAGTAAAAAAATAGAATGAAATTTTTCTAAATTTATTTTGCGACTACTGAACACATAATGCTCACGCCTTGATCCCAGAGGGGTAAGCAGAGACGATTTAACACACACATACACACAATCACTAGACTGTAATATAAATATTATATATTAGTAAGGTATATTATATAATACTGTATACTAAGTGCGGTGGATTTTGTGAAAATAAATAAAATAAAATGTATCGCCACTTTGCAGAGCGACTTTCCTTCGTCCGCTTTTCGCCCCGTGATACCACTTGACGTAATGTGAGGCGAATAACATCGCCGCCTCCGTGTTGAAGCTGAAAATTGTGGTACCACGATGAGCTAGGAAAATACTTGTCCACCTCATCAGAGCCCCGCATGACTCGGTAAGGCTAAGTACCCGGAGTTCGCCTAGCTCCGGTATGTCGGCACGCTTACGACCAGGCTAGCCACTGGACATGCATCCATCGGCACGGCAGACCTTTGATTTACGAACGGGACAGATCAGGGCTACTGAGACGCTATCATTATCAGCCGAAATACGTCCACTGCTGAACACAAGCCACCCCAAAAGAATGCCACTTTTGGTGGGCTGTCCATTGGGGGATTTGACATAATCACTCGGTAACATGTACATGATAGAGTACATGTTACTGATATAGAGAGATAGTAGCAAAAACAGTTTTATATTACCATGTAAGCTTTGCGGTTCACTTAGGAACACCATCTATTATTTATTTTGTTTTGGAGCCGCAAATACGTTTGTTTTCATTGATTTAGAATTTAATAGACGTAGGAGGACGCTGCTGCGCGACCCTTGTGCAATCCCCTAGTAGCCTTAACGACACCCAAGGAAAAATTGGGGGTGGGCGTAGCCGGGAACCACACGGCATGTATATATTTATTATGTCATGGTACATGTACTGCAGGCGGATTGCTGATTGCAGTAATGCTCTTAATACACAGGAGAACGCTGCTGCCGGTCGTGGTGCAATCCCTTAGTCGCCGTGACAACACCCACGTGAAGATTTTAGTGCTCGAATTCACACGGCATACTGAACTGAGATCACAAGCCTAGACTCTCATGCCATCTAGTGATGCTCAACCCTTTGAGCGACCACTTAATCGTTCTGTAAGACGGACTGAAAATTGACCGTAAAATAAAATTAATGGTCTGGAAAATATCTAAGAGCTTTCTATCTTACGGTAAATGATATAAATTATAGACTGTAATGAGTTAATGACTTTATTAATGTATGACATTTACGATCAGTAGTGTTATTCTCTAAAATACAAACTCACGCGTGAGTCTCACTCAAGTGATTTCACTCACTTCGAAATCTAATCCATTGGTAATTGTGTTTCTGCTGCGGTGTTCTACTTTGCGGTCCACTTAGGATTAGATGGCCGGGTGTGAGATATTATCTCCCCACTTTTATTACTTACTTGGTGAAGTTATCTTATCTTCTTGAAAAGTTCATCAAAATCGGTTCAGTAGTTTTTAAGTGATGCGTGCACAAACTAACAGATAAACAGACAACAATTCCAAAAATGATTGAAATGTGTTCTATTACTTATCCTTGGACCGCCAATCTATTTTTTTTGCAAATATCTTCAATGTACAGACACGCGAAGTTTACATTTTTATTTATTAGATACCTTAATAATGTTGCTTTACATAATTAAGATGTTGCTCTATGTAATCTCCGGAACCACTAAATCGATTCAGAGAACTCATAAGATATTAGCTGTGTGTGCCCGGCTTAGAATAGGCGACTATAAGGTATCTTATCTTCTTAGGGGGCCAGGAAGACCTGGCGACACTTCGACAATTCAGGATCTTTTGTGCCAAACCCCTGTCCACCAACGGTGCCCCGAGCCGATTTCGTGGACTTCACACACGCCTTAGAGTTTCTTCTTTGGTTTTCTTACGATGTTTTCCTTCACCGAAAAGCCTGTGGTATTATAAATAAACCGTACTTAAGTTTCGAAAAACTCATTGGTACGGGGTTTGAACCCACGACCTCAAGGACGTGAGGCGAGTGCACAACCAACCAGGCTACCACGGCTCTTCAGTTGGTGAAGTTAACAAAACTCTTTAGCAGACATTCTGTCATACATCTTTGGGGCAAAGTAGTTCCCTTATTGAGCGAAACTTGACCATTCAAGACAGAATAACTATTAAACTCCTAATGACTACCGCTTGCGGTGACGAAGTCACGCTTCTATGAAACTCAGGCGCATGCGCATGTCATATGCGGAGATAAAATACAAAAGAAAGCGGCGAGCAGTACATTACTGCAGACCGACCTAAGAATAGGATCTTTCAAAGTACAGTTAAACTGCAAATGATCATTTAAATATGACCTTACTGTTACTAATGATAGTCTTTGGGTTTAATGGAGCACGATAACATCAAATTTCCCCAGTGGCCAACATCATATAGCTAGCTTACAGTTGCGTTTTACTGAATTGAAGTACATGTGTCATGACATAATAAATATATACGTGCCGCGTGGTTCCCGGCTTAGAGTAGGTCCACCCCCAATCTTTCCTTGGGTGTCGTTAAGGCTACTAGGGGATCGCATAAGGGTCGCACAGCAGCGTTCTCCTATGTCTATTTAATTCCATATCAATAGTAATATGAAAACAAACGCTTTTGCGTCTCCAATACAAAATAAATAATAAATGGTGTTCCTAAGTGAACCGCAAAGTTTACATGGTAATACAAAACTGTTTTGCTATTCTTTGATGTACATGTTACCGAGACGCAAATGGAATTTTGGGTTTTGTATGACTATTATATTAAGATCATTACTGAGTCCAACAATCCGCCTGCCAAGCGCCTGCATAGCTTTGTTTTAAATAAATATTTATTTCATACATACATACATACATACATACATACATACATACATACATACATACATACATACATACATACATACATACATACATACATACATACATACATACATACATACATACATACGTCCATACATACATACATACATACATACATACATACATACATACATACATACATATACTTGTCCAATCCCAAACTAGAAAGGTTACGGTTTATTTTATTATAGATATATCATTAAGTACTTGCAACGAAATGTTTATGTTAAGTTAGATATTCTGGGATTTCTTCATTCAGAACATTTGTTTGTCATACATTTATGCTCTAAACTCATACAGTAATATAAATACGGACATTCCACATCGATTTAATAATCTATAACCAGTAAAATGAAATAAAAATAATGTGAAATTATCTTTTCTTATATATTTAGGCTCGATACTGAAGTCACAAATTTAAAATTTGACAACACTAGAATTAGTTTCGTCTTTAACTTTATAATACTCTATGAGAGAGATAGCAAAAAATTTTGTGTCGTCTAATTTTAACGTTATGCCTTCAGAATTGGACCCATTATACATTTTAACTATTACTACTAAGAGTTCTGGGATTTTCATTACAATCTTATCAATAAAAACATAAACTTCAGTACAGGGGAGGGGGGGGGGGGGAGCGGGTCCGGGACCGGGAGCGGTAGTGGACGTCGGACTCGGGATGGTGGTCGAAGTCGAAGTCGTATTCGGATTGAAACTGAGTAGTCTACGCAAGCAGAGCCGCGGGCACAGCTATTAGTTCATAAAATATCATAAAAAGGAATGTCCAAACTTACGTGCCATATTTTTGTCGCAAGTACATAAATAACACTGCCTAATTCCGATCCCTAGTGATTACACGTACAATAGAAAATTAATTGTCAAGTGAAAATCTGTTTTTACTCAAAACTGTTGTTTACGAAAAAACGCGAGACAATTACGTAGAAAATGTCACTCGCTCGTAACAACACGTTGTATACGAGTTGTTACGTAACGTAATGTGAACATCCTGTGTTTACAATGCGACTAATCCGGTGCGCGATGTCTGGTCAATAAGGAGTTAGTATGGAATGCTGATAGGGTTCAAAATCATGCTCTTAAAAATCTTAGTTTATAATAAATTACCAGAGGAAGTCAAGTCTCTTATAGGCAAAAAGTTCCTAAGAGAACTGAAATTGATGCTAGTCAAAAAATGCCCCTACAACATGAAGGAATTTTTGGGTCAGGAATAATAGTGGTAATAGTTGGTAGTTCGACTAAGGTTCATTGATTTAGTATTTTAATTGAGATTTTAAACTGACATACCGTGTGAACAAGACCTTTCTTTTGTAGTGAAAAATGTACTATTAGGCATTATATATTTATATTTAATATCTATAGAATATTGAAAGGTAAATTTATACTGTAACCGTGTTGTATTTTTATGATCATGTATGTACCTATAAATTATGGATAAATAAATTAAATTAAATGAAATGAATGCCTTATCAAGAGGATATTAAGGCTAATCAAGACAAGCCCTGTGGTTACTAGCTTAGAATAGCCCCTCCAATATTCTCTTGGGTATCCTCAATGCGACTAAGAAATTGCACCAGGTTCCGGTATCAGCATTTTCCTGTGCATAATAAGATCATTACTGCGATCACCAACTCGCTTGCCAAGCGTGGCGATTATGGCAAATCCCACATTTTTTTTTTTCATATTATAGTTTTAGTTCTCTATTACAATATAAAATTATAGCAGACACTAGAATATAACTTAAGAAAATATTTATAAAACCATTAGGCCATATAACTTTGCTACTCTTTTACTTGATCCTTACAAAAGACTTCAACGCGCCACATCTTATAACCAAGTATAAATTAAATTTCTACCTTTATTTACCTGCACATACTATATTTCTCTGCTATTCTTATCCTCTACCGCCTAGACGTACATATGTACTACTTTATTACTATATCTGTGTATTTTTATAATAAATAGTAATTGAAACTGAGTTATTAATTCATTGTTAGGCTGGCGAGTATTGCGCACATGAAACCATAGACCATCATAACTAAAAAAATGCAGTGTTGAGTTATCAATTCCAAAAATACAAAAAAAAACGTACTCGATTTCCTCTATCCTTGTTTTTCATGATGTAAACCGATAATCATAGTCTTAGTAAATAAGTCAAAATTGCGTACTTTTTTTAGCCGTTTTGTTTATATAATTTTTTAAACTTTCAAATTGTGTTTTCTCAAAACATGCTTTTTGAGTTATGACGGTTTATGATTTCATGTGCGATTTTTTTGCTAGAATTATGAATTCCATAATAAATCTATTTACTCCTGCACCAAGTTTCATAAATTTTTCAGAACAATATTAGACATGTTTGTAAGTTAATTATAGTTCTGACTTATTATTAACATTATAAAACATCAATCAGGCCTCCTCAACCCGTCTGGCCAGCGCGGGGAGTGTAAGCCAAATGCTCCGTCTGTCTCCGGCAGAAGAGAGAGGGTTGTGCTCCTGCAGTGGAGACAAAAATAACCTGATGATGATTAACATGGGGCAACTAGCCCCAGAGAGAACACCGGTGTCGCTATATTAATTCGAAAAGTGCTTCTAATCAAAGGAATTCGGGTTAAAGGAGAGTGCGTGACCAATTTTGTGTGAGTACGGCTACCCCCTTTAACAAGAGAATATCATATGGACTGTATTAGAATCCTAATTCTAATACAGTCCACTACGACACGCAAAATTTTTTTTGGTTGATAAAAAAAAAATTAGTCATGAATAAATATTTAACACAAATAATAATTGGGCGAAATTACCGGAAATGGTGAATACCCTTATTCGTTAAAATACAACACCAGGAGAGTATTTTTGGTCATTTTTGTATGACTCACACGGCAAATACTTTTTGATAAACGGCGGTTAATATTGCCCATAATCTTTGTTTGATATCATCACGAAGTCAATACCAAGTCAAAACTCTTTATTGTACATGCATAGTACACTTTCATACATAGTTACGCTATTCTAATTCCAAACTAGGATTTTCTCCTGTGCTATGGGAATTTAACAAGGATAAGACAATACAAATATATAACATCCAAACGGGGACCAACTTGTTCAAAGTTATCTGTACGAGTCCGTAGTGGGAATCGAACCAACTACCTTTACATGTAATTTATATTTATAAACGTAACTTTTTTACCAACTACTGTTTCCTAGGTGTTACCGCCGCGCCGTGAAGAAGAAACGGCGCAACAAATTTTCAGCCACACACGTTTTAAAATCAAGTTATTTATACAATATTGAAGGATTGTGCAAAGCAGACCAAAATATATAAATAAACCTCTATTTATAAAGCTGTTTTTTTAATGTTATTCTTAAATTAATTTAATTTACACACCAATAACACAAATCTATCACAATGTACAAATTAATACTTACAATTACAACGGTAACCGTGAGGGCAGTGGAAACTGCGGCGCACGCGCATCCCTGCCGTATCTGCCGTTTCCTCGACAGCTTCAGAAACTCCTCAGTCCTGGCGTCGATTGTCCTGTACAATCCGAACTGGCTAAGTCTCGAACTGCTCGTCGTCCTGGATTCGTCACTCGACATCTTGTATTACATCACTACTGAAATGGGTATGTCCGTTTGTTTGTTTGTTTGTTTGTAGCGCGCGTGCCGGCCACGCGTGCCCGTAAGATAATGTGAATTCTTGGTGAGCGCGGGCTACAATGTGTTTTCCTTTGAAATGGTTGTTGTGTTTGTAGTGATGTGGTGGGATTCTTTCGTTTTGTTGTCGATAGTTTTATTTTTTCACTCTAAACCAAGTCTGATTTTTGTTGCAATGAGAAGATGTATGTATTTTTTCATTGAATAATCCTATTCTACTAATATTATAAACGCGAAAGTTTGTAAGTATGGATGGATGTTTGTTACTCTTTCACGTAAAAACTACTGAATGGATGTTAATGAAACTTTACAGTAATATAGCTTATACATCAGAATAACACATAGGCTACATTTTATAAAGATATTGTGTGAATTGTCCAAAATATCAAGTAAGTAGGAAATACATAATAGTTTGTGATGTTAAGTAGTCCAGCTAGTAATTACTAAACAGAACAGCATTTTGTTGTACTTGGTTTGGTATAATTCCCGAAAAGTCTAGTTGCTTTACTGGGTACAGTTCCCCGAATGAAACTTATGCTAGAGGAATGTCTATATTCAAAAACACAACAATATTTTATTATATCACTATCTGCTATTCATGCCTCCTCAATTATGTCGTATGATAATAATCCTCCTTCTAATATTATAAATGCGAAAGTTTGGATATTTGGATATCTGTTACTCAATCACACTTCAACCACTGGACGGATCGTGATGAAACTTGGCACACATATAGGTTAGGTCCTAGAATATAACATAGTATAGTTGTTATCTCAAAAAACATCCAATTACTATGGAAAATATATATTAATTTGTAATTTTAAGTTGTCCACGCGGATGAAGTCGCGGACAACAGCTAGCTATATATCTTTCTATACATTTGTACGATATCGATAAAATTTTGACATCTATTCATTTATTTTATTTATTAGGGCACCATGCCATGAGGTTTCCGGTAGAGTAGAATAGGACCACTCCAACTCTTCCCGTGGATGTCGTACAAGGCGACTAAGGGAATACATTATTAAACATCAATCAGGCCTCCCCAACCCGTCTGGCCAGCGCGGGGAGTCTAGGCCAAATCATCCGTCTGTCCCCGGCAGATGAGAGAGGGTTGTGCTCCTGCAGTGGAGACAAAAATAACCTGATGATGATGAACTGTCCTATATACTAGTCATATATAAGTCGCTTTAATCATAAATTTTTTTAATTTATTAAAATAACTTCAAGTTAAATACACATAAAAATTTAGATTTCATCAGAAATTTAAATCTGGAAATTGATTATACATGGTGAAATTTGTTTATCGATATCTGCATGTCCCAGCACTATTCATAGTGCGCCGGCGCAGGGCAGTGGACCGTGCCGCCCGCGGGCAGCGCCGCCACCGCTCGCATAGAAATATTCGCATTGACAAGTGAAACCCTGATGGTTATGTGTAATTTATTCTTCACTACACGACTCGGGTGTGAGTTACTAATTCTTATAGGTAATTGCTCTGAATTTATATGTAGGTTTAATGACCTTTCATTTGACAGCCTCCGTTATATGTACCTACTGAGGTTTACGAGTACGTAGAAGTGTGTTTTGTTTTAGAATCTGCGTCGAATGTCAGATGTGATGACTTTCCTTTCTCTCCGGCTTCCTATGGGTGTCGTCAAGGGCTTGCACCAGGGATAGGCAGCAGCGTTTTCCTGTATATATTAAGACCATTACCACGATCACCAATCCCCCTAACAAGCGTGGTGGTCATGGCAAATCCTCCAATGGACAGCCCATTAAAAGTGCATTCTATTGGGGAGGCTTATGTTCAGCAGTGGACGTATTTCGGATGATACTAATAAGCTATTGGAATACTGATTTATTCTTGGACTAGGTTTTTATAATTTTGATAAAAAATTCACATGAGAAAGTCAACCAACTGCAAGTAACGCTTTGGGGCTAGTAAGTAGGTATATGTCGAATAGAATAGAACAGAAGAACAGAACGCAGAACATTTAATTATTACTAAATATTGACGCTACGGTTAAATAATGTCAATATTTAGTAAATAATTAAATGTTTTGAGTAGTAACTGCACAAGTTTCAAAGTGAATGTAAAAGAGTTGTGGCTACTTGCGTGGAACAGAGCGATTGTTTGGAACGCTCCATCTAGTAGTACATAGAGATCGTTGACCATTATTTATAACTGTCGCAATCTGTTCTAATACAATCCCTTATAGTTGCCTATTCTGAGCCGGAAACACTTTAGAAATTTAGGATACCACAGGCTTTTCGGTGAAGGAAAATATCGTAAGGAAACCTGCATATGCCGAAGAAGTAATTCTAAGGCCTATGTGAAGTCTACCAAATCGGCTTGGGGCACCGTTGGTGGTCAGGGGTTTGGCACAAAAGATCCTGAAGGGTCGAAGTGTCGCCAGGTCTTCCTGGCCCCCTAAGAAGATAAGATACCTTATAGTCGCCTATTCTAAGCCGGGCACACACAGCTTATATCTTATGAGTTCTCTGAATCGATTTAGTGGTTCCGGAGATTACATAGAGCAACATCTTAATTATGTAAAGCAACATTATTAAGGTATCTAATAAATAAAAACGTAAACATCGCGTGTCTGTACATTGAAGATATTTGCAAAAAAATAGATTGGGGGGTCCAAGGATAACTAATAGAACACATTTCAGTCATTTTTGGAATTGTTGTCTGTTTGTCTGTTAGTTTGTGCACGCATCACTTAAAAACTACTGAACCGATTTTGATGAACTTTTCATAGAAACATAGGGCTTAACTCAGAGTAACATACATACTTTATTTCATCGCAATCAGTTAAATCAGTTAAAAGTTATGGACATTTTTAGTTTTCAAATTCATTAATAGGTATGCAATATAACAAAGAAGTATAATTATAAATTATTGGTACTATTCAGATTGCTATGGAATACATTTGGAGCGGGAGCGGGAGCGGGAGTGGGAGCGAAAGTGGGAAGGGGGGCTGATTCTGTAGTCCACGCGAGCGGAACCGCGAGCACAGCTAGTTTCAAATATGATGAGTAATTTTTCCTAATTGATATTTGATTATCATTCCACTCTCACTTTTTGTATTTCAATGATTTGTTAGACCATTGGTTTTCAAAGTAAGATTCGTAAGGCTGCTTTGAATTAAGGTTCTATGGAACCACGGCGTAACCTATAAGCATGGGGTACATCATCTCAAATTTTTTTATCGTCATTATTGACAACTGCTGCGTTCTTTTGCTTATCTCAGAACCACACACCCCGACACTCAGTACAATGGAACTGACTTAATTAGCAACTAGTACCAACTACTACTACTGCTGCTGCTTCTGCTGCTTCTGCTGCTTCTGCTGCTTCTGCTGCTTCTGCTGCTTCTGCTGCTTCTGCTGCTGCTGCTACTGCTACTACTACTACAGGCAGGGCCGGATTATCCATTAGCCAGTGTAGGCAACTGCCTAGGGGCCCCGCATCGGCAAGGGGCCCCGCGCCCCGAGTCTTTTTTGAAAATGTTTCTTAGAGTGAAAAGAGGAGTATACGTGGACGTTGACGTGGGCTTCGGAGTCGGAGTCGTAGTCGGATTGAAAGTGAGTAGTCCACGCGTGCGGAGCATTGTATTGTAGTAGAAAAACTATATTTCAGGAAGTTAGAACACCGTTAAAGGGCCCCGACACGTGCATTGCCTAGGGTCCCCGACATGGTTAATCCGGCTCTGACTACAGGAGCACCAGCCTATCTGTGCTTTTGTATGAGTGTGTAAATTATTGTAGGGCTGTCACCAGCGAGCGTTAGAGCATAGCAGTTCGAGAGGGACAACGTCGTAATGTCAACAACATAAGAGCTTCTCTTTCTAACTTATGTTGTTACAACATCAGTAGATCGATAAATTCAACAAGATACAAGTCACGCGTATGCTGGTTTCCGGCTTAGAAAAGGGTCTCCCCAAGTCTTCCCGTGGCTGTCGTCAAGGCATGTAAGGCATTATCCGTTATTGAAATGAAATGAAATATCTTTATTGTGGATCATAGGTATATAAAGAATTAAATGTCAATTTAATAGAGTAATAGTTAGTATTCATTATCAGAGCCTTGTGATTCTTCCCTATATTTCCAACAAACAAACACCAATTTAAAACTTTATTAAAAGTAGGTACATTTCTTTATCAAATTTGGTACTAAACGCATTATACTTGTCCTTTCGGTTACTCTAAGGTTGACTGGAAGAGATCCCTAAGTGGGATAAGTCCGCCTTTGTACACAGTTCAATTCCTATTTTATTATTGTTGCTGTTATTTTTGGTACAATAAACCGTTTACATACATACCAATCTATCGATCAAGGTTTTTCTGCCCATAAATCTAGTTCAAACCTATCGAATATTCATCGGCTACTGGCAAGTGACATAGGCCGATATTTATGGACTATGTGGACAATATAATGATTTACTACCTGCTCGCATGTTCGCCGCGCCTCGCACCTTCCTATAGCAATGAAAGCGTGCATAATCGCTCCACATCTGACGCACATACATTATAAGAAAAATTGTGATGACTCTATCTCGCTCGACATCATATAAAACATCTGTCGATCTTTTCCATTTAGATTATATCTACTGCTTTGTTTTAGATGCGGGCTATGGAAAGAGCTATGCTCGGAGTTTCTTCAAGGGACAAGAAGTTTTTTCTTTTCCGCCAGAGAACTAAAGTCTTCGACATAGCTCAAAAAGTTAGTACGCTGAAGTGGCAGTGAGCTGGTCACATCTGTCGGAGAACCGATAACCGTTGGAGTAAATGAGTTTTCGAGTGCAGACCGCGACTGGGCAAGCGTAGTGTGGGACGCCCGGCAGCGCGCTGTTGAGACCGACGCTATAAGTTAGAAAGAGACTCACTTATGTTGTTGATATGTAATGTTGTCCCTCTCTCGATTAACTACGATCTACTATATGTACGCACACACATAGGCTAGGGTACTATAGTAGTAATAGGTAATTAAATCTGTTTGCTTGTATCGAGTGCGGGGACTTTTCTAAGGCTTTTGATCGAGTAGATCGAATTTCAATTAAATTAAATTCCTATGCAAATTTTATGGCCTGGAGTACTGACCTTTAAGCTATTGCACGCAGCATCTAGAGGTTGTTGTAGCAGATGTTCAAGGATGTCTATCATGGTAGTTCTCCCGTTTCATCATGTACCAAAATACGTCCACTGCTGAACATAAGCCTCCCCAATAGAATGCCATTTTTGGTGGGCTGTACATTAGGGGATTTGCCGTAATCAACGCGCTTGGCAAGCGAATTGGTTATCTATGCTTCCCCTCTCTGGTGCAATCCCTTAGTCGCCTTGACGTGACCCATGGGAAGATTGGGAGTGGCCGTATTCTAAGCCGAGAACCACACAGCTTTTCCCTTTTGTTTCTTTCGCATTAGTATAAATTAGGAAATTAATATGCCATTATAAATTTATTACTATTTCCTGGATGTCTGTTATTTCCAATGTCCATAACAGTTAAATTTAACCTGTAACCAGGGATCGGAATTAGGTAGTATCAGTTATGTACTTACGATGAAAGGAGAGATCGCGATAAGGCCGCCGTTGTAGACTTTCCTAAAATCTGTTATTCTTAATTTGTGCGCAATAAAGAGTTTTTCTATATGCGATGAAAAAAATGTCACGCTTGATTAATATAGACATTCCTTTTCACGGGATTTTATTAATTCTAACAGGGCCCCAGGGCCCCGTCACTGGTATGTCCCTATCGCGATAAATACCTACTCTTATACGGCCGGTTCGACGATATACTTGCTCCGCCCAACATTAGGGTTGTCACTTGCATAAAAAACTACTCATTTTTTTTTTTTTGTAAACTAGTGGTAAACTAGTCATGGATGGTGATGGAAGGTTCTAGAACAACACCTTCTAGATTCTTTCATTACCTTCCATGATCTTCCAGAACATTCTAGACCCTTCAATATGCTGTACATAAACTTGAACATTCAAACACTTCCAGATTTCTTTTTCGAACTTTCCATACTTGTCCATAATGGTTCAAATATATACGAGTATATATATTACTATCTATATAATGAACTAAGTTATAATAGCTGTAAGATTTCTTAAAATAAATAAAATAACAAATATTTTCATTAGTTTATGACAAATCTTGGAATATCGATATTAACATAGACATTTTGTCGCAAATACTTAAATGACACTCATCATCAGCCTGATTAGAGTCCACAGCTGGACATCCAGTTACTGCCAGCCGCCTTACGCAGATCGTCGCTCCTTCTAGTCATAGGGCGTCCCATACTACTCTTGCCCAGTCGCGGTCAAATGACAAAAGACACTACCTAACTCCAATCCATGCTTATAACAAAGCTCAGAGTATATTAAAATTTTGAGATTGGAATATTTTGGTATTTCGACGCTTGGAACATTTTGGACATTTTGTCACTTCAACGTTTTGTCATTAAATAAATAAATAAATAAATATATAAATATATGGGGACATTTCACACACGGCCACCTGATCCCAAACTAGGCAGAGCCTGTAATGTGGGTATCAGACAGCTGATATATATACATAGATACATAATATAATATATAAATAACATCCAGTCACAAGGCAAACACAAGTGCTTATTACACGAATGTTTGCCCTGGGCGGGATTCGAACCCGCGACCCCGAGCTTCGCAGGCAGGTGTACTACCGACTAGGCTACGGGGCCGACAAATTAGGTCCACAAAGGCATACTTTCTTAATACATTTTTCAATATTTCACTATTTGACGTTATATCTATCATAAATCTTTAGACCTTCATCATCATTATCAGCCTGAAAGAGTCCACTGTTGGACATAGGCCTCTCCCAAGACGCGCCACTGAACCCGATCTTCGGTTCTTCTCATCCAGTTACTGCCAGCCGCCTTACGCATATCGTCGCTCCACCTAGCCAGGGGGCAATCGGGGGTAATCGGTTCTCCGACAGATGTGACCAGCCCACTGCCATTTCAGCGTACTAACTTTTTGAGCTATGTGGAAGACTTTAGTTCTCTGGCGGGTCTTTAGACCTTAAATGTATTAAAAATGAAAAGTGCTACATTATTTTATAATTTTTTTATTCATTTAAAAAATATATTTTTACAATCTTAAAACATACAATTAGTTAAAGGCAGTGTTGATTTCACATTTCATATTTTTTGAGTATTATCAAAATATATAATGCACTTATATAATATCACTAGAATCGTGGTAACTTTATAAGATATACATAATATATAATATTTATATATAACTTACATAAAAATCATATCGTTAAAAACAAACTTAATAACAAACAAAACGCTTGCGAACGTACTTTGTAAAGTACATTTGGTATCACAATTATGGCAACTTAGTAAAAAAATTGTACTTTATTTAGGCTAAAACACAAAAGGTACAGATGGTCGATCGTAGAAGTACCCTTGGTCCTGCACGAAGGGCGGTCTCGTCGAGAATGGGGCTCGCGTGGTCACCGGAGGTACATAAACTGGAGGGGCCCTAGTTGTGACAGGGGGGACGTAAACAGCCCTAGTTGTAGCTGGAGGTAAGTATGCTGGGGGTTGTGTGGCGTAGGGTAGAGGGTTAGAGGGTTGTGGGTAAACGTAACCGGGGGTAGGTCTGGGTGGTGGGGGAGTTCTTGGCGGTGGTGGGGGAGGAGGTGGAGGTCGGGGAGTTGTCGGACGGGGCGGGGGAGGGGGAGGGGGTGTGCGCCTGGTGGTGGACGGGGGGAGGTAGGTGGGCGGTGGGGTGCGCGGTGGCGGCGGTGGAGGTGGTGGAAACGGTACTTTAGGTTTAGGGTAGTCGTAGCCAGTGGTTCTGTATGTCGGGAGTAAGGTAGAGTATGTTGGATGTCTAGTGGTAGTTGTAGGGCGTCTGGTGGTAGTTGTTGTAGGGCGTCTTGTGGTGGTTGTTGGTGGAAGGTATGTTGGCGGTGGTCTCGTGGGTGGTGGGGGTGTAGGTCTAGTTGGAGTAGGGGGTGGAAGGTATGTTGCTGGTGTTCTGAAAGTCGGTGGCCTTGTTGGCGGTGGAGTCGGAGGTGGTGGTCGACGAGTTGGTGGTGGAGTTGGTGGTGGAGGTGGTAGGTATGTTGCTGGGGTCCTTAAAGTTGGTGGTCTAGTAGGGGGAGGTGTTGGCCTTCTAGTTGTGGTCGTCGGGGGCCTAGTTGGTGGTGGCGGTGGTAGATAGGTGGCTGGAGTTCTAAACGTTGGTGGTCTAGTAGGGGGAGGTGTTGGCCTTCTAGTTGTTGTCGTTGGGGGCCTGGTTGGTGGTGGCGGTGGTAGATAGGTGGCTGGAGTTCTAAACGTTGGTGGTCTGGTAGGTGGCGGAGTTGGCCTTGTAGGGGGCGGAGTTGGTCTTGTAGGGGGCGGGGTCGGTCTTGTAGGGGGCGGGGTTGGTTTTTCAGGGGGCAGGTAAGTTGCTGGTGTTCTGAAGGTAGGTGGTCGGGTTGGCGGCGGGGGTGGTGGTGGTGTTCGCCTTGTAGGAGGAGGAGGAGGTAAGTAAGTAGCTGGTGTTCTCAAAGTTGGAGGCCTTGTGACTGGTGGAGGTGTTGGTCGTGGAGGTGTTGGTCGTGGTGGTGGTGGAGGCGGTCGTGTGGTGGGTGGAAGGTAAGTGTTGGGTGGGAACGGCTTGGGGGTAGTCCTTGGTATTGGTGGTGGTGGAGGTGGAGTTCTTCTAGTTGTTGAGGGAGGGAGGTAGGTTGGTTGGGGAGTGCGAGGCGGCGGTGGTCTAGTTGGCGGAGGCAAGGTGAATGGTACCTTAGGCGAGGGGTAGTTATACCCGGTAGTTCTAAATGTATCTAATATCGTTGTGTATGTTGGTGGTGGCCTCGTTGGTGGTGGGGTAGGACGTCTTGTGGTCGGCGGTGGAGGCCTTCTGGTCGTTGCAGGGGGAAGGTAAGTTGGGGGTGGGGTAGAAGGTGGAAGAGGTCTCCTAGTTGTTGTCGGCGGTGGAGGCCTTCTAGTAGTGGTTGGTGGAGGTAGAGTAAATGTAACCTTAGGTGGTGGGTAGTTGTAACCTGTAGTTCTGAAAACGTCTGCTACTGTGGAGTATGTAGGCGGTCTAGTTGGAGGCCGTTTGGTGGTTGTGGGTGGAGGGCGCGTCGGGGGCGGCAGTGGGCGTCTGGTTGTTGTTGGGGGTGGTAACGTGAACTGTACTTTAGGTGTGGGATAGTTGTACCCTGTAGTTCTAAAGACGTCTCCTATTGTAGAGAATGTAGGGGGCGGGGTAGGGCGTCTGGTTGTAGTTGTTGGCGGCGGGAAGGGTATGCGAGGGGTGGTGTAAACGTATCCAGGGGTCGGTGGCGGCGGCGGAGGTGGTGTCCTCGGTGGCGGGGGTGGTGTTCTTGGTGGCGGGGGTGGTGTCCTTGGTGGCGGGGGCGGGGTTCGAGGAGGAAGAGTTGGAGGCGGGAAGGGAATACGAGGGGTGGTGTACACGTAGCCCGTGGTCGGAGGTCGCGGTGGTGGCGGCGGAGGCGGTGGAGGCGGTGTCCTCGGTGGCGCAGGCGGCCGGGGGGGGAGAGTTGGAGGCGGCGGTGGCGGCGGCGGTCTAGGTGTCGGTGGGAATGGTATGCGTGGCGTTTCATACACGTAGCCGTTTGTCTTCGGGGGAGGTAGAGTTGGTGGCTGCGGCGGGCGCGGGGTCTGCGTTGGAGCCGCGTAGAAATAACCCTGTGTCGGGGGCGGCGGGGGTGGCAGAGTTGGAGGCCGGGGAGGCGGAGTCGGCCGAGTTGGAGGCGCCGGGGGTGGTAAGCTCGGCGGCGGCGGGAAGGGGATATTCGGCTTTGGGTAGAAGTACCCATCCTCGTTCAATGGCGCATCGATTCGGGCGCCTAGAACGGCGTAGTTTTGGCTCGGGTTGCTGGGGATGGCCCGAATGGCACGGTCGGCCCGGCAGGTGTGGTACACCGCCAGGAAGACCACTGCTATGTGCAGTGACAGCCTCTGTAATAGAAAAGAAATACATTAAGCCACTAGTAGTTATAGTTTCATTGTACTCTACAAGATGTACAAAGACAACTCCTGTATTCTGAAACCAAAAATGCTTCAAATACTTATCGTTGCTTAAGATTATGCATATAATATTATGGTTCTTTATAAACAGGTAAAATTTATAAGTACTTGCGAAGAAAATAAGTCACGGTAGATGAATATGGACATTGGTTTTCACGGGATTTTACTGTGATCGTCTAACACACCTACATTATCATCAGGTATTTTTGTATCCACTGCAGGAGCACAACGCTCTCTCATCTGCCGGAGACAGACTGAGGATTTGGCCTACACTCCCCGCGCTGGCCAGACGGGTCGGGGAGGCCCAGGAGAATTTCAATCCAGGAATTGTTAATTGTTAATACTATTCGGAGTTGGAGCTATGTCGAATCTCAATATGTATTTTCTGTATGAATTTAGTGCTTATATGAATGAAATTTCTATCGGCAAAATCGCTTCGTATTTATAGTGCAATAAAGAGTAATTGAATTGAATTAAAAAATTCCCGGAATATTCTCAAGTACATAGATGACACGATACTACCTTAATCCGATCACTGTAAAAGAGAGACAATTACGATACTCTGTAAATTTATATACATCATTCTTTTAAATCACACACTGCTTCATCATCAGCCGAAATACGCCCACTGCTGAAGGTAAGCCTCCCCAATGGATTTCCACTCTTGGTGGACTGTCCATTGGGGGATTTGCCATAATCACCGAGCTTGGCAGGCGGATTGGTTAGCGCAGTAATGAGCTTAACGTACACAGGAGAACGCTGCCCCTCATGCATTCCCTTAGTCGTCGAATACGGGAAGGTTGGAGATGGAAAGAAAGAAAGAAAGAAAAACATATATTCACTACCACAATTGGCACACACAAAGAAAAAACCAACAAAGCAAGAAAAAGGTAAAAAAATAAAATAAAACTTATAAGAACTAGAGAAAACAATTTAAATTTTTTAACATACGAGTAGTTAAAATAGTATACGTGTGCCGTGGCAGCAAAAGGGCAAACGACTCAGCGTATGCCTAGACCAAGTAAGGTGCTAGGCGCTGATTTTAGGGATGGCCCTATTCTATAAGTTGGGAACCATACAGACTGCTAAGTATTGTAAGCGTTCTATCTTAAAATGACTAAAAATATTATCGTGTATTTAGTTTAATACCTCATTATTAATGTTTAAGACATACTTGTATAATGTCAAGGATAAGTGGCATAGTTTTGCAATATCAGTATGTTTAAGTAAAATATTTTATTTAACCTCTGAGGTCGGAGCTTCTGGTCGGCTTTGATAGTAATTTGAGAAATATTTAACACAAGTCATTAGTACCTACTTATATTTATTCACGTTATATCATTAGGGATTTGAAGCTGTACCTAAACGTCGGACTATCATTAACGAGTCTAATCATTATTTAATTATGCTTCTGTAGACATCGAGCATAAAAGGAATATAAGTAAATAAATATAAATATCTCAGACATTCACACCAATTATCCAGTCCCAAACTAGGCAGAGCCTGTGGTATGGTTACTAGATAACGGATAGACATACTTAAATAAATATATAAATCCATTTTAAAGGAAGTTTTGCGAAGTGGCAATACATCGTCTCTACCTACCCCTCTGGGACAAGGCGTGATCATTATGTGTATATATTTAAATAAGTCATTTAGCCTTTAACTTTTACAGCTAACACAGGTGTCAGGATCGCGCAAAGTGGTGATACATCGTCTTTGCCTACCCCTCTTTGACTAAGGCGTGAGCATTATAATAGAGAATGCATGATTTTTATCGGTCAGAAATTAAAACTACCCATTTGTAACAATTTTATTATACTTATTTCATACCTACCAAATCACATGAAATACATACATACATAATGCTCACGCCTTGGTCCTAAAGGGGTAGGCAAAGCCGATGTATCGCCACTTTGCGCAATCTAATGTCGCAAAGCGACTTTCCTTCGCCGCCTTCTTGAGGTATCACATGAGATGTCCTCTAATCATCATCAGCCTAAATACGTCCACTGCTGGACATAGGCCTCCCCAATAGAACACCACTTTTGGTAAGTTGTCCATTGGGGGATTTGCCATAATCACCACGCTTGGCAGGCGGATTGGTGATCGCAGTAATGATCTTAAAATACACAGGATAACGCAACTGCGCGTCCCTGGCGCAATCCCTTAGTCGCCTTGACGTCACCCACGGGAAGATAGGAGTGGCCCTATTCTAAGCTGGGAACCACACGGCAAGTCCTCTAATATTAACCATTTATGCACTCAACCATCTGCCAGTAGTAGGTACCTATGATAGTATTTGAACAGAGAACAGGGTTAAGGTCACTTTGTTAATATTTAACACGACTAGTCTAACCAATTTATGTCATACTATTACGACAAAGTCAACCAAAAATTGTAACCAAAGGTCAATCTCTTTAAAATTCTATTAGTGACCCCAAAGTTAAATGGATTTATCACGAATACCGACAGAATAAATGTTTGTTTGTCTATTAGATGTGCAGTAACATTTCAAATATTGGATTTTAATGGAATGAGGATGGTCTCAATTCGAAGTGAATGTTAGGACGCTAGCCGCGTGGTTCTCGGCATAGGATAAGGCCACCCACAATCTTTCCAAGGGTGTCGTTAAGACCACTAAGGGAACAAGTGACGGCAGCAGCGTCATGCTGTTTATATTATTGATACCATACATGGCATTCTATTGAGTAATTATAATTAATAGCAAGATACAGTTATTTAATACTTAATAAATAAATTAGAAACGCCTAGATAATAATTGCGAGCAATGATAAAATGATCGTAGTAAAACATTGCAAATCAATTCAATCAGGCGCTTTACTCAAAGTTTCTGCTTTGCCGAATTTGATCTTATAGTGTATATGTTAAAATAAAACGATACTAATTTAGTTTTATTGCTGTCTTCGCTCCTTATAAATTTCGGCCTTGTTATAGCATTGACAATATTAATGTAAATTACCATAATTCTTTGGAATTTAACGTCCAATTCGTTCGTACGCACGAAATATTTAAAAGAAGAAGCTCAAGGTGTTCTGGTCATCTTTGTTGGAATGTACCTCGTCGGAGTTTGGTCCAAGTGGAAAATCGAATTATTATAATTTAAACATTAAAATTCACTTAAACAATATTTAAGTGTATTTGTACATAATTATGTAATTAATTATATCTACATTCCTAATAACGAGCATATGACGGGCATATATATATCACTGTGGGGTTTCCATCAAAATGGATACTGTTTATAGCCTTGTTACTGTCTGCCCTGGAACGATTTAGTAGAAATTTGGAACATATATTTATATACATAAAATTGGGGCAATAATAGAAAAAAAAGATGTCAGGAAACTAATCCAGTGCGGAAAGTGTGGCCTGTGTGTCGGTTTTCAACGAACGATCTCTATGTACTACAAGATGGAGCGTTCCAGACAATTGCTCTGTTCCACGCAACTGCGGCTACGGGAGCCGCAACTCGGTTACATTCACAATAAAACTTGTGCAGAACATTTAATTATTACTAAATATTGACACAACGGGTAAATAGCGTCAATGTTTGGTTAAATAATTAAATGTTCTGCGTAGTAACTGCACAAGTTTCAAAGTAAATGTGAACATGTTGCGGTTCCTAGAGCCGCAGTTGCGTGGAACAGAACTACTGTTTGTAACGCTCCATCTAGTAGTACATAGAGATCGTTGGTTTTCTACAGGTTACATTTTGGGTAGAGTGCCCCGGAACTGCACGATTCGATTCCCCCATCCCCCATTCGTTACCTAAATATTATGGCAATATCTTATCTTATCTTATCTTCTTAGGGGGGCCAGGAAGACCTGGCGACACTTCGACCCTTCAGGATCTTTTGTGCCAAACCCCTGACCACCAACGGTGCCCCAAGCCGATTTAGTGGACTTCACACACGCCTCAGAATCTCTTCTTTGGCATATGCAGGTTTCCTCACGATGTTTTCCTTCACCGAAAAGCCTGTGGTATTATAAATAAACCGTACTTAAGTTTCGTAAAACTCATTGGTACGGGCGGGGTTTGTACCAGGACCTCATGAATGTGAGGCGAGTGCACAACCAACCGGCTACCACGGCTCTTATTGCAATAAATAAACGCACTATCTATCCCCTGTCGAATCCATGACCTCGGACGTTCGAGGCAACTTGAACCCTTAAAAGACAGTCAAGTATATTCATTCCAGATTAATAGTCCTATGAAAACCAACGCTATTTACGTCTCGGTAACATATACATGAAAGGGTCACCAGCAGCAAAAATAGGTTTGTATTACCAAGTAAACTTTGCGGTCCACTTAGGAACACCATCTATTGTGTATTTTGTTTTCGAGACGCAAATGCGTTTGTTTTCATAGGACTATTAATCTGGAATGAAATATAGGTAACTTAACGGTAAGTCCAACGACGCTGATAAATGAATCATTCTTTATGAACACAATGGTTTAATTTAAGCCCCAGATGACTAGTCTCACTTGATTGATTGTCATCCGTATGTCCTTCGGGTTTAGCTGCGATTTGGGTTAACGACGTGTCGCGTAACTTGCTAAAATGAATTGCAGCTTAGTATTTAACTGAATAGGCTATTTTTTGTAGGCTTGGACACGACAGTCCTCGGTCCGACCTCTGATTATGTTCAAACGTAAAGAAAAGTCTGTAAATCACGACTTATAGACAATTGTAGCAGAGAATCCTATTATCCTATACTATCCTACTTCCTACTAATATTATAATAATAATAATAATAACCGCCCGGATTGTTCGTCGGTTTCTCTCTCTATCGCCCTGACCTCCGGCCGCTTGGACTCCTCAGCCGGAGGAAGTCCGTCTGGCTATTTTTTAGTCAGGCGAGACAGTAACTTAGATTTCCCACATAATAATAAAATTTCTTTTTAATGTATTATTTTTGTTTTATCTGTGTGTGTGTGTGTGTGTGTGTGTGTGTGTGTGTGTGTGTGTGTGTGTGCAATAAAGAGTTAAATAAATATACTTAACTCCATCCGATCTCTGATTATTTATTACCAATCCTTCTGCTACTAGGTAATCAGCGAAAATATGTCTTCCCAATAAATTGCATAAAAGCTCATCGTGTAATTGCCGACAATAATACAATCCGTTTGATATGCGTAGGCGCACGTGGGTACAATCGCGCCGATAACTGCGTCTGCGCATTGTCCTCTACTATGCAAATAAAGCTTAAACATAGTTTACGCGCATGCGCAGAGCATTGTTGATTAGCATGAAAGATTTGCCCACCAGAGTCACACCTTCGGAACTCCATCATCATCAAGTTATTTTTGTCTCCACTGCAGGAGCACAACCCTCTCTCATCTACCGGAGACAGACGGAGGATTCGGCCTACACTCCCCGCGCTGGCCAGACGGGTACTCCATACAAGTGAACAACTTTAATTACCTATTACTACTACAGGAGCACTCCGCACTCGTCTGTGTGTGTGCGTAAATTATTGTAGGGTTGCTGCATCGAGCGTGCGAGCATAGTCGATCGAGAGAGGGACAATACGTCAACATTATAAGTGCTTCTTCACTTTCTAACATATTGCAGCCCAGTAGTGCTTACTGCCAGCCGTACTTCATTTTGCACAGGGGATAGTAATATTTACTACTAGCTGTTGCCCGCGACTTCGTCCGCGTGGACAACTTAACATCACAAATTATTATGTATTTCCCGTAGGATTGGGATGTTTTTTCGAGATGAAAACTATCCTTTGTCCTATTCCAGTACCTAACCTATATGTGTGCCAAGTTTCATCACGATCCGTCCAGTGGCTTAAGCGTGATTGAGTAACAAACATCCAAATATCTAAACTTTCGCATTTATAATATTAGTAGGATTCTTCATGTAGATAAATTTTTTGCAAATGGAGCACGCTGGGTAACATCTTTGCAGACGTTACAACATCAGAGCCTATCGGCTTCCAATGACAGATATAATAGTTATTTCCTATCTCCCTATTTCACTCCATACCTGTGACTGTGACTCAGCGTTACAAATATCGTAACAGACTGTTATTACTGTTACAAAATGTGTAGTAACGCGCTCCAGACGTGTCGAACCAATTGTCTATGGTATTTCAGCGGTACAATGTGTGGTTATTGTTTTAAGTTTTTCTCCATGCCGCGTCTAGTGTGTTACCTAAGCTGTGTGTTCGTCTGTCTGTTTGTTGTAACATCGGGGTCAGGTTCGTTCACTAAGTAAACTTGCGGTTTGTATTTATTAAATTTTAGAATGCGTGGTGACGTTTTGTAAGGTTCTCTTCGTTGGCTTGATTTAGATTCTCCTACTGCGAATGTTAGCTGGAAGAGATCTCTTGACGTTTAATTTAATTTGTGATAATTTAATACCAAGTGTATTTTTAAATTTTAATTTTAATATTATATACTGGCATTGATAGTATGTTATTTATTTTATTTTTTTATTTTTTATTTATTTATATTTAATACAATTATATACTATGACATTTGAATTGTTGACATTGTAATTTATACATTATTTTATTTTATGACGATCCCTTTTACCATATTAGAATGACATGTAAAATTGAATTTTTAAGATGTAAAAGTGAAATAAATAAATCTAATCTAATCTAATCTTTAGAGATAAGTCCACCTTTGTAAACTGTTTTAATGTATGTCTTTATGTAAAAATATATGTGCAATAATATAATATTTCCATACATAATGCTCATGCCTTGGTCCCAGAGGGCAGTACGTATGCAGAGACGATGTATCGCCGCTATGCGCGATCCTATCAAACGTCGCAAAGCGACTTTCCTTCGTCCGCTTTTCGCTCCGTGATAGCACTTGGCGATATCATCATGCACTTAGTTGAAACACATTGTGATACGATGATTAGCTAGGGACATAATTATCCACCACATCAGAGCCCCAATAAATATAATATTTAAGCATGTTAAATCATCGTAACAATATCTCTTTTGTGAGAACAATTAGGGTTCTTATCGGCATTTTAAATAATTAGAATACCTAACTAAATAGATTATCGCGCCTGAACCTTACTACTCACAAAGAACGCAGAGAATGAGGAGATCTAATTGAGACCTTCAAGATTTTGAACAATCACTACAACACATCCAAGTTAAAGAATATATTTAACTCAAACCTCACTGAACGACTCAGAGGACATAATATGAGATTACAAACATCTAATGCTCATCTGAACCCTCAAAGATATTTTTAAGCAACTGTATCCAGATGGAACAAGTTGCCAGAATCTGTTGTAACTGCCACATCAATAAACATGTTTAAGAACAGACTAGATAATTTCTTAAAGGAAAATAATCAAGTCGACTAATGATATGGAAGCACCAGCGATAAGCTGCCTTTCCATTTAAAATAAAATAAATAAATAAAATATACAGATGTTTTCTAATTCTCAGTGAATATCGTTTTACGTAATGTTAATAGCTTGGATTTGGGAATCTTACCTGTGCTTCAAGAAATTGAAAAAATCTTATAGGTAGAATGGAGTCACTCGCATTATCATTTCCTGGAAGACTGCATTATTAGATGGCTTCAACTGGCCTTATCTCATCAAATTTATTTGACTTACATATTTGATAATAACAAGCAAATTCTCAAATACTCTAGATTATTTGCTGCTTTGTCGTTTAATCACTATCATCACTTAAATCCGTTATGTTAATCATTTCTTTAAACATTTATTTATTTATGCCATAAATACAACTAAAATTTAAACCAAACTGTATCACTGTATTAAATAAAGTCCAAGGTATATCTAGTAATTTTTTTGAGTCTATAGTGTGACAGAATTCTGAAATAGGGCCAGCTATAGCAGCTTTGTAGCAACCCCTCAGAGCAGATCCTTTAAGGAAGAATATTCCAGGAAAGAGAGATAAAGAAACAGATAGTGTCGGGATTTCACAAAGGTTGTGTGACATCAAAAGTGACCTTGAGTAGAAGGCATAGAATTGCAAGCTCTTCACCTACTGACCGCTAAACATGACAAAGAAGGCACCTGATGCAGATGAATAACCAATCAGAGATCATTGAGGCACTGACACCGACCTTAGAGTCATCATCAAATACGCAGAAAAAAAAATTAAACAAATCAATTTGGAATTTTAGCACCAAAATTAAACAATGAGTGATTTTTCAACACCATTTTATCGGCAATTAGCCATGTGACATGAGGACCTCTTGACACCAATACGCAGCTTGTTTACTAAACGATATTAATGAAGATCCAAGTAATAGGAGACAAGCAATTGCAGTTTCTAGTCAAGTTACAAGAAGCAAGTCTAATTAAGACGAAATATAAAAATTATTTAAAAAGTGCGCTTCGGAATTTGAAGCCAGTGTATAAAGGACAGCGGGTCCCACGCAGTTTGGGGTATACCACTGTATAAAACATTGTAGATTTCTATGAAGGGGAATACAGCAACTCAACATATTTCATCACTTTTAGCAACAATGTTGCCAAAAATCACTTCCGTTTCCATATTGCTCACACGAGAGAGTTTTTCGCAGAACAATGTGCAATGTTTAGGCGATGGATAAGCCACGGTTGAGAAGCCAGTTTATCTGCGTTCAGTTTCCCCTAATCCTAAAGGTTTTCGACGTAACTTTGGAGAACCTAACAATAGAACCAAACTTGTTATCACTACCTTTACCTTTACGTTCATTTCTTCTATTGTTTAATTTTTAAAATTGTATAATTGTTAATATTTATATGGTCTATTTATTTTTTATTTTTTATTGTTATTATTCATAATTATGGTCTATTGTTACTCTACTCATAATTCTATTGTATCTGTTTGCTTCGTTTATCTAGTTATCTATACATTATATTATTTGATATGTCTTACTTAATGATTTAAACTAGACGCCCATGTGCGAAGATTTATTATCCGCTTAGAGGTATTATTACTGTATCTATTTTTATCTTAATCAAAGCTGTAAATCTTCCTTGAATAAATAAATAAATAGCATATCTGGAAAGCCAGGGTCATAAGTCGTTTTCAGTGCAATAAATGCAACAAATTTACGTTAGTACCAAAATGCGTATAGTTAATGTCTTAATGAATAGTTACTTTGTATATTTATGTTTTAAGAAGTTAATTATGAACATATTGATTTTCATAGACGCTGTCAGTCAAAAAACACGTTAGTGCACTAGAACTGATTAGTTATAATGTAACTTCGGATTTAGATCTAATTTTACACTTAAACTACACTACTACTAAAATTACTAATACACATTTAAAAAATAAATAAATAAATCGACAATAAATGTTATGCCGCCCGTTTTGGGTTGGAAGCCTGTTGGGAAACAGGAACTGCAAAGTTCTTTAACTGATAATGCAGGTAAAGATCCAAAAGTAGACCTAAGGTTAAAGTACCCGGTTGCTGTTAAAGCTGCAGTTTCTAAAGTTAAGATCACCTTATTGATTGTCAATCTCAGATAGGAGGAGATACTGGAAGATGAAGAAACTTAATTGGAACCTAACGAGAATTCTGATGAACTTATTTAGATTTATGTTATTACTCTAAACAAGTTCATCAGAACTCTCGTTGAAAACATAAGCTTTTACTAAACTATAGAATACCAATGACATGAGTAAACATCGATCAGCTACAACATTATAAAAAAAAAAACAGTGAATACTTGATCGTTTTTTTCGTTATTTAATTCTGGTTTCAACACAGACCGTATTTGGCTCTAGACTGGTCGGTCCTCGCCGCCCTTTGTGGCCCATTACGCAATGTCCAATATGTCAGGCTTTTGTTATCTGTGACCAAACAGCTGCAGTTTCGGACACGCTGGACATTATCTCAATAAATACACAAGCGTGATTAGACAGGTGTTTTCAATTTATTTTTTGCATTTTTAGGGTTCCGTAGCCAAATGGCAAAAACGGAACCCTTATGGATTCGTCATGTCTGTCTGTCTGTCTGTCTGTCTGTCTGTCTGTCTGTCTGTCCGTCCGTATGTCACAGCCACTTTATTCCGAAACTATAAGAACTATATTGTTGAAACTTGGTAAGTAGATGTATTCTGTGAACCGCATTAAGATTTTCATACAAAAATAGAAAAAAAATCAAAAATTTTGGGGGTCCCCATACTTAGAACTAAAACTCAAAAATTTTTTTTTCATCAAACCCATACGTGTGGGGTATCTATGGATAGGTCTTCAAAAATGATATTAAGGTTTCTAATATCATTTTTTTCTAAACTGAATAGTTTGCGCGAGAGAATCTTCCAAAGTTGTAAAATGTGTGTCCCCCCCCCTGTAACTTCTAAAATAAAGGAATGATAAAACTAAAAAAAATATATGATGTACATTGCCATGCAAACTTCCACTTAAAATTGGTTTGAACAAGATCTAGTAAGTAGTTTTTTTTTAATACGTCATAAATCGTAAACCACAATAATATTATTAAAACATCGATCAAAGTTACAACGAACTACTATAACTTTTATATTATGTTACTTGCTGGTACGGAACCCTTCATGGGCGAGTCCGACTCGCACTTGGCCGCTTTTTTTCTGTTCTAGGTACCTATTCAGACTAAAAACTAATTCTGGAATTAGCGACCAGTTGCGAATAGTTGCTATCGATGAATGGGTGAGAGAAGGGGTAGGAGTAATATCGTTATCCTTATTGATAGTGGAACTTCAAAACCACCACTTTTTTTTTTATTTTAACAAGATTTTGTTAACCGTGAACAGACAACTCCATATGAACGCACAAGAGTTTGTTTCATTGAACTAACCCTTGCATTAACTTAACTTGATAACAATCTTTGTTTCAGACGATCATAAAAATAATTCCTTTAGATAACAGAAAGCTAATAGAAAAAATGCCACTTAGTTAATAACAATACTATTCAGTGCACTTGGTCGAAAATCGACACTTATCTCGCTCTTTTTACTAACAAACGATTAGATGACATACCTATTTCCAAGGGTAGTACCTAATACATGAACATATTGATAGTGGAAATAAAGCCCTAGCTTTATTTCCACTATCAATATGTTCATGTATTAGGTACTACCCTTTTAATTTAATTATTATTTCTGACATTTTTATTTTTGATTATTATTTTGGTTTGGTTTTAATTTGTTTCTATTTAATTTGATTGTGTTTTCATTTTATTTTTATTCACCTGATTTGATGTTGTTCTTAATTGTCCTGTAACAGAAGTTATGAATATAAATATGTCTATGTCTTTTTACGTCATCGCGTACTTCCGTTGCCCATTGCATCTATATCTCAGACTAGCTGTTTGCCCGCGACTTCGTCAGCGTGGACCACGTAACTTTATAAATTATATAGCCTATGACTCACAAATAACGTGACATTCTATTGGTAAAAGAATATTCAAAATCAGTTCGGTAGATCCAGAGATTACCCGCTACAACCTCACAAACTTTACCTCTTTATAATATTATACTATTAGTATAGATAGATATCGTCAAAAGTTGTTCAATAAAATGGGTATGCTATAAGATGTCCCTATCAACTAACCTAATAAATTATGTATGATTTAGTCGCCTAGGTGACAATCCCAAATCCTATTTTACCAAACCAGACTGACTGCTTTTCCAAGTTGACACTAGGCCTTGACATTACATTTAAGAGATCCTTTAACCTCGCTCCATTAATCTACCAGTTCATCATCGCCAAAGATCCGGGTCAGGTGAGGCTGTCAAATCTAAACCACAAATTGAAGGACAGGTCTGAGGTTTTAATAAAATATTAATATTGTGGTCACTTTTGTAACACGGGTTAACTAAAGTTATACATGTCCTTCTAGAAATAGATGATTTCAAAAATATTAATGTTACATTAGCATAAAAATGTCGCAAGGTTATGAATATAGAAACCGTAAAGAAAAGATAAAGGGATCTATGACTTCTAATGTAAGGTTTATAATAGACAGGCAAATAGTTGGGTAGACTATCACCCTTGTCCACATAGTTCTTATTTAGATAATGAAGCACTGACAATATGTTACCATAACACTACTGAAGTTGCAAAAAGGTGATTTGTATAAAAGAAAACATACTTCATCAACAGAGGTAGGTAATAAATTAAATTATATGCCTTATTAATATAGAAGCATAAGGTACAATACTGAACAGACCGGTAATCAGGGGTAGTCATAATTTCGCAAGAAAATCGAAAATGGTTGAACACATTATAATGGTTAGTTATCTTAGTGGCTTTTGGTTGCAGCGATACACTTGATGCCACCAAATACGTTTTAGGTTGTGTGTCGTAAACTAATATATAGTCGATTGCAAATTAGACTTTATTACCATTAATTTAAGTAAGAGTATGTTGGTGTACATATTTAAATCGCTGAGCGACTGTACATGTAGAATACAGGAAAGTCTAAGGTCGTAGTTCATTCAACCATCGTTGCGTGTTGATTATTTTGTATTTAATATTACAACGATGAGCTAACATCGTTAGCGTTAGGTCTTTCGTTTTATTAAAATGTCATCCATGTAGCTGTGACAACACTGTTTCTTGAATTTTGAAACAGCTTTTCGCCCCATGAGGCACTGGCCTCTTGGCTGAGATTTCCCGTGGAAATTGAATTTTTCCATGGTATAAAAGTATGTTCGTCTGTTTCTGGTCAAACCAGTATTTCAAAATAGAAAGTATTTAAAATAACCGTTCCGTACTTCCAGAGAGAGAATTTATTGAAGTTACAAATGACACTTTTTTATTATATTAGTAACTGGACTAAGTAATTTTTGCAAGGTAGTTTTATATTTCTGTTTTCCTTTAGCAGTATGCTAGTTTGTCTTGTATTCGTATTATAGGCAATTTGCATGTGTTTTAAATGCATTTAAGTCACTATCCGCCAGTACAAGGTTACTCAGACGCATCTCAGATGTCTAACACTTGAAATTCAATGAAGTTGTCGTCATGACATCTCTGGCCATATGAGGCGCCATGCGCCTACGCAGCAACGCAATAGCTTCAATGTCGATCGGTAAATCGTCGTCTTGGCATGTTACTAAACGGATATTCTTGATGACGTTTGCTTTATTCGTTAGTTTATTAAAAGACAGGGACAATCGTTTCGTTTGTAATTAATGAGGATTTTAACTGTTATCATTCATCGTTATCTTCGGCCTTTTCATTATGTTATATGGTATCATATATACCATCATTCATGGATAAATATACATCCGGTAGCGACACCTACGGGCCATATTCTCAACAGCCATGTGGTCAGTGTTATTAGGTAGTGTTAACCATACAGCATCGTTTAAGAATGCTCCAAGCAGATTGTCGAAGCTTAATTTTAAGAAGAGTATAATTTTATACATTCTATTGATAATGTTTAAAGCTTATTTTGCTTGAGGAGTATTTTCATGAATATCAAAAAAAAGGTTAGAAAATGTCATCTAATCGTCTATTAAAATAAACCTTTATTAAATCACCAAGTTCGTATATTTTACTTGATAGATTTCTATTTGCGACCAATTAACCTTACCACTTTTATAATTATTTCTAGTTAATTTAGTATATATTACTTCAGGTACTTAACATTTTAACATATCAACCGAAAACATTTCCAACGAATTCACGTAGTGAGTTACAATATGTAGGTCTACCGGTAACAAAAATTGCATCTTCAATTTGTTGACCTTCGAAACTTTCGACATTTACCGAATGCATGCTGTTATATAACGCAACATACAGATGGACAGACAGATAACAATCACACGGCTGTTTGTGTACTACCAGTGAGATGCACATTTGTACTCTTGAACTTTAGTCAAATTAAAAATGATCTAAATGCTACAACTATTATGGTATTTCGCCAAAAATATAAAACACCTTGCACTGTCCCAAGGTATTCGTAGACTTGAACCTGTATTTTTCTGAGATAATAATAAGCTTATATTATTATGTTCATCTATAGAAAATCAGCATTCGAACTGTGAAAGAATATTTTAAAGGATCCGTGCTGGGCGCTTTACCCACATCATGATTCATAGTATCAAAGGCTACCAACTGAGGTGACCAGTTCTCCTAGTCTGCCTTGTTCAAAAAGAGACTGTGCGCCTGGCTTGTCAAGCAGTCATTTTATAGTAACGAAGAGTTTTTCCGGAACTCATTGGCATAATTAATTACATAAATCTGACTTTTTTAACTTTAATTATTATTTCTGACATTTTTATTTTTATTTGGCTTTAATTTTTTTCTATTTAATATGATTGTGTTTTTTTTTGTGATTTACCCAATTTGATGTTGTATTTAATTGACCTGTAACAAAAGTTATGAATAAAATGTCTTATGAATAGTCTATGCATTTAAATAGGGTTTTACTTATTTATAACCTTAACTGAATTACGGTTTTTAAACTGATGTGAGTGAGGCTAGCGAGGTGTGTCAGGATTGCGCAAAGTGACGATACATCATGTCTGTCTACCCCTCTGGGACCAAGGAGTGAGCATTATGTACGTAGCTGAGAACCCCCTAAGTTTATTTAGCAATATATCAATCGCGACGGCGGTAACTGGCTTTGCCTCAATATTGATTTGTAGTTTGGAAACACTTGCTTCATCCTAACCACACGTTTGCAAACATACAACACTCACCATAATGTCCATCTCGACGTCAATTATAGCATTTTGATCGGAGTTTACAACAGTTGCGAATGTCAATAAAATTGACTAACCGACATTTGCGTGTGACATTTCATCTATATGGCGAAGCAACTTTTACTGTTAGGAAATTAATTATTTTAATTGTTTGATTCCTATTAAAATAACAGAAGCGGGTGATATCTAAATCTTTGTTAGCTCATACGATACTATCTAGTACGTATTTCCAAAACTACTTGATCAGGTGACCCCCTAAATGCGATGCTGCTATATCAGAATAAACAACATATCATATTAAATTCTAGTGGTTTTATCAACATAAAATCAGATTTTTTTGATAAGTATGAGAAACACAATGCCATTAATTACACAAACGTACTAATATTATAAATGCGATAGTTTGGATGTTTGGATATTTAGATGTTTGGGTGTTTGTTACTCAATCACGCTTCAACCACTGGACGGATCGTGACGAAACTTGGCATACATATATGTTAGGTATTGGAATAGGACATAGGATAGTTTTTATCCCGAAAAAACATTTTATTCCTACGGGAAATACATAATAATTTGTGATGTTAAGTTGTCTACGCGGATGAAGTCGCGGGCAACAGCTAGTACTAAATAAAGGCCAGTTGATTAACATTTTCAAGCCTATAAAGTAATTTAAAGATTGAAGAATGGATAAGACGAGTAGATTAAATCTTCAAACCTCAGGTATCCCACGAATATAGGCTATAATTAAATGTGAACTGTGGATATTAAGATAAGCAGAGTAAGATCAATGATGTATAGTGGGGAACCAAGTTAAAGGGCTACCTACGGGGAATGAGGTGCGGTGAGGGGGGAGGGAATGTCAAACGTAGGTATCGCATAGCACTATATATAACTGTCATATTCCTTCGACTAAGGTCCTATAAGTCAGCAGCCCACTATATTATATACTACTCGCGTGGACTACAGAATTATTCCCTGCTCCAGCTCCCGCTCCCGCTCCAACTGTAACCGCCACCGTCACCTCTTACTCTCACTCCAAAATTCCCCTCCCCCGAATCTGAATTCCGCCGAGCATTACACTTATTTATTTTATACTAACGTAAAGTGGTTTTTGACAAATATAAGTTCTCATAACTTTTGATTGAGTAAGCCGATTGCGATGAAATAACGACTAAATCTTGCTCCGAATTAAGCCTTAGTTTTTCTGAAAGCTGCATCTGAACTAGTTTAGTAGTTTCTACGTTTTTTTCCCACAAACTAACAAACACATACAAAAAAAAACTCCAAAAGTTATCGTAATGTATTATATTAATTAATTAATCCTTAGACCCCCAATTTTTTTTAAATTGAATATACTCAGTGTACAGATACGCGAAGTGTACTTTATATGAGATTATTTTTCACAAAACGATCGCATCGTATCCGTGTCGCCTTATAAGAACGTTCGCCCACATTGTGGTTACATAACGCCACGAAAGTTATGCGACCACACGACTGGGTTCATTTGATGCGAAGTTGCAAACTTGACCGCGCGACCTTAATATTACTTACAATAAAAGTATTACATAGTATCATTATTCAAACATGCACTTGGAAGGATGGTAGGTTTTTTCCTTATTAAATCAAGTATTATACCTAATACATACAGTAGAGCCGTGGTAGCCTGATTTGTTGTGCACTGGCTTCATGTTTTTGATGTCGTGAGTTCAAACCCCGCGAGTAACACTGGATTTTTCGAAACTTACGTACGGTTTACTTCGTCCGCGTGGACAACTTAACATCACAAATTAATATGTATTTCCCGTAGGAATGGGATGTTTTTTCGGGATAAAAACTACCCTATGTCCTATTCCAGGACCTAACTTATATGTGTGCCAAGTTTCATCACCATCCGTCCATTGGTTGAAGCGTGATTGAGTAACAAACATCCAAATATCTAAACTTTCGCATTTATAATATTAGTAGGATAGGATATGACAGGCTTTCGGTGAAGGAAAACATCGTGAGGAAACCTGCACATGCCAAAGAAGAAATTCTAAGGAGTGTGTGAAGTCCACTAAATCGGCTTGGGGCACCGTTGGTGGACAGGGATTTGGCACAAAAGATCCTGAAGGGTCGAAGTGTCGCCAGGTCTTACTGGCCCGCTGAGAAGATTAATACATATAGTGCAGGACGGAGTCGGAGGAGAAATGTGAGAGTTATCTAGTAGTAAGTTTCACTTGAATAAGCGTTATATCGACGACGGAAATTTAAATTTGCGTAAAGGACAAAACCACTACATTTCAAGAGCCGCAAAAACCCTTTTTTTTCTTTGTGACTGTAATTATTTTGTTTGTGCACCTCTCGGACTAAATATAATCTAAGGTGCACCTATATTAATGATTTTAAAGGAAAGTAATTTAATTTTACATTATAAAACATCAATCAGACCTCCACAACCCGTCTGGCCAGCGCGGGGAGTGTAGGCCAAATCCTCCGTCTGTCTGCGGCAGATGAGAGAGGGTTGTGCTCCTGCAGTGGAGACAAAAATAACCTGATGATGATGAATTTAATTTTAAAGTTTCTTTTTTAAATATACCATTCAATAGATAATCGAATGACCTATGCGAAAACGTGGACACTGACTGTGGGCCTGCTCCACAAGTTCCAGGTCGCTCAGCGAGCTATGGAGAGGGCTATGCTCGGGGTTTCTTTGAAAGATATGATCCGTAATAAAGAGATCCGACAGGCAACTGACATACCCGAAAGGATTAGCAAGCTGCAGAGGCAGTGGGCGGGCCACATCTGTTGCAGAACCGACGGTCGTTGGTTTAAACGAGTTCTGGAGTGGAGACCGCGGATCGGCACGCGCAGGGTGGGACGCCCCGCCGCCAGATCGACCGACGACCTGAAGAAGGTGGTCGGAAGCGGCTGGTTGCGGAGGGCAGAGGACCGGATGTGGTGGCGTTCATTGGGGAAGGCCTATGTTGAATAGTTTACGTCTAAAGGCTGACATGATGAGATAATTGAATACGTGGGCAGCTAATGAACCGATTTTGGCATTTTGTTCCATTTAAATTTCCATGGACGATTATATACGCCAAAAGCTTAGGTATGTAAATATGACAGAGTATAAATTCGCGTTGTAGCTCGACGGATATTATCAGAAAGCTTACAGAGTCCCAGTCCTAGCTCAGTGCGGTTTTGTGGACTGCAACTTCCTCAAATTTAATTAACAAACATCGTCACATCGTTAATTGGACATATTGTTTAATATTCCCCGCTGTTTGGCATGCGTGGAACAAGAATCATTTAAGTTTTATTATACTGTCGACACCAAGATGTCCAAGGTAATCACCTTATCGGACGACCACTCCGAATAGAAGCGTGGGTTTTTAATTTAATGTCGCTACTATTTATAAATTAAGCCGTGTGGTTCCCGGCTTACAATACTGCCACCACCATTCTTCCCGTGTCGTCTCCTGTGTTTATAAAAATCATTACTGTGTGTACGAATCCACCTTTCAAGCGTGGAAGCGTGGTTATGGCCAATCCCCCAATGAACAGCCCACCAGAAGAGGCATTCTATTGGGGAGGCTTATGTTCAGCAGTGGACGTATTTCGGCTGATGAAAAGTTACAGTCTTTATATAATATAGAGTAGATGTTACGTATATAATTATTAAAATTTAACACGAATTGTGTCTAAATTAATTCCACTAATAATGATAAATATATTATTTATTTATTCATTATGCATTTTTTTTCTAGATCTCAGAATGCCAGCTAAATTAATTGAGATGGTTTGTCAAAAGTTCAAGTTTAAATTAGGAATTTGTAACCAAATTATAAAATTAATTTCTCATGTTAATTGCCACTGTGACGTAACGCGAATATTTCAAGCGGAACCGCTTCAAAAATGTGACTTAACTTAAAACAAATAAAGCATTGATTTGCTTGCTTAGACGTCTGTCAGATCCGTGTTTACTTCCGCGTGGAATTCCACAAGTTTTTCCATTCAGGTGGCTAAATTAGGAACTAATTTGAACCGAAGACTTTATAACTGACATTGACAGCTAATATTTGCAGCTAGCGCCATTCTAATCAGCAAAGTAAACTTGGTAGTACGATACTTCTCGTCAACCTTTGACATATTTGTCAACACTCGACATTGGAGGTGCTGACATTGAAATGTTCGACACATTATCAATTTGCATAAAACCGATGTTCTATTGATGTTTTATATAAATGTTTGAGATGGACGGCTTCTGTAATACAAAAACTTTAACGAGCTTGCAAATATACATAGTTCATACTCTTGAAATACATTGCAAAAAATCTAGATATTTATACTGAAAAAAATTGTGGTTCAACTAAGTGGCATGTTGTCTTGGTTGCTGTATGTTAGCTAAGGTAATGATTTTTATGATCGTTTGAAACAAGATCGTTATCAAGTTAATAAGTTGAGTTAGTGTAAGGGAACAAGATCTTGGTGTAAGTTAACAAGTTGAGTTAGTGCCAGGGAACAAGATCTTGGTGTAAGTTAACAAGTTGAGTTAGTGCCAGGGAACAAGATCTTGGTGTAAGTTAACAAGTTGAGTTAGTGCCAGGGAACAAGATCTTGGTGTAAGTTAACAAGTTGAGTTAGTGTAAGGGAACAAGATCTTGGTGTAAGTTAACAAGTTGAGTTAGTGCCAGGGAACAAGATCTTGGTGTAAGTTAACAAGTTGAGTTAGTGCCAGGGAACAAGATCTTGTTGTGCTCGTATAGAGTTAAAAGATCTTGTTCAAATCAACAATTGCTTTTTTCTTTAGTGTATTATTTCATTTTTAAAAAACAGGAAGCCTTATCTATTTAGTTACAAGACCTTATAAGGTACGTTGTTAAAACTGACTGTATACAAAAAGTACTCGCCGATCAACTCAAACTTTCTGGAAAGATGTAAGATCATGGAAGTCCACCGTTTATATTAAATACAATTTCTGTCTGTAAAGGAAAGCATTATGGGTGTTTTTTATGGAACATGATTTCATCCACTAATAGCAGCTAGCTGGCAGTTCAAGTGCAGACCCTATCATCATCAGCCTATATCCGTTCACTGCTGAACATAAGCCTCCCCAATAGAATGCCTCTTTTTGTGAGCTTTTCATGCGGGGATTTGCCATAATCACCACGCTTGGCAGACGGATTGGTGATCGCAGTAATGATCTTAATAGACACAGGATAACGCTGCTGCCCATCCCTGGTGCAATACCTTAATCGCCCTGACGACACCCACGGGAAGAATCGGGGTGGCCCTATTCTAAGCCGGGAGCCCTATGTGTATGCATTAGCCCTATGTGTTATGCCAATTAAAAGGTCTTATTAATTAGAGCAACAGTTATTTGTAGTTAAATAATTTTAAGTTTTTTTATAAGATGAACACAAAGCAATCGATGTTACCTACACCTCATACCATGAAGCAAAATAATTTTTCGTAGCTCATAGTTTCACCTTAAAGTGTTTTCCTTCATGATTGACACTAATTGGTTATCAAATTAGATAACAGATGATTTTAAAATGTGCATCCGTTATCTAATTTAATAAATAATTTGTGTCAATTAAGAAGAAAAACAGTTTGAGGTGAAACTACGAGCTTCGAAAAATTATTTTGCTTCATGGTATGAGATGTAAATACCTATTGTATATGTATACGTAGATCAGCCCAGACAAACAATGGTTTAGATTAATTTAGCATTTTACATGGTTCATAAAACTACGAGATTCAAACTAGGATTTCCTTTTTCGTAATCTCCATGACACTGTTTGCCGATCTAAATATGTAAAACAAGACTATTGTTTAAAAGTGGACCTGCCAATCGTTACCATCAATCATCATTCACGTAGGTATACTCGTATCTATCTATACAGTTATTTATTTTTAATTATACTTTATTGTACACAAATATAAGTCACACAACTAATATAAACACAAGATGTACAAAGGCGCATTTAACTCTGTAAGAGTTATCTTCCAGTAAACCTTTGAGTGAAAGAGAAAAGCAAAGCAGATAGGCAGACAGCAGTGCACATTATAGTGAGAATAAGTAGTGAAAAAAAAACATATATGTAAATAGCAAATAGAATAATTTAAATTTACTTATAACTATCTATATAAATATGTAATAAAATAATTATATATACTTAAGTATATACATACAACAGTTCTTTGTTACTGAGAATTTTTACCAAATTTTTTAAGAAAGGTTTTGGGCCCAGTGACACATAAGTGATAATGATAAACCAGTGAAAATATGTAGGTAAATCCTAAATATTTGTCCTATATCCAAACAGATTTATTACTCCATACGGTTTCCTAATCCCAAACTGATTAGGTATCCTGATTTGTTATTGTGATTTTGGAATAGCTGAAAAAACTTGTACCTAAGCAACGATCTCTATGTACTTCTAGATGGAGCATTCCAAACAATCGCTCTGGTCCACGCAACAGCGGCTCCGGGAGCCCAACTCGTTCACATTCACTGTGAAACTTCTGCAGATAATACGCAGAACATTCAATTATTTACTAAATATTGACGCTGTTTACCCGTAGTGTCAATATTTAGTAATAATTAAATGTTCTGCGTAGTGACTGCGCAAGTTTCATTGAGTGGAACAGAGTGATTGTTTGGAACGCTCCGTCTAGCAGTATATACAGATCGTTGTACCTAAGGTTTAAAACGAATAACTTGTACCGGCCTTTTGACAAGGTTTTGACGATTTGCGTAATTGTTTTAATTGTATATCCGAGTCGGATGCGTGGTGTTATGGGTGATGTGGTCGTATACATATAGATATATAAATTCTTTATTTTGCACACAAATTAGAAAAGAACAAGTACAAAATAGAAAATGTAAAAAGTTGGATTCATCACTTAAAAGTTATCTTTTCCAGGCATACTTTAAGTATAATTTTAGAACATACATATATTTCGTAAGTTTATATAATAAATAAATATAAATTACATAATAAATAAATATGCTTCGCATGAATATATCACGTAACATTTATTAACAATAATTAAACACAGTTTTTACCGGGTTTTAAACTTATGAGTCTTAAAATAAGACTATATCTGATAAAGATTAGCAGACAAGATACATTAACCAAAAATATCGTCAGTTTGAAGGTTGATAATATTTAAATGCTAATATTAATGTTATAAATATTTAATGTTAACATCATTAGCAGATTATTAAAACAACCATTGACATTTATTTAAAATTTATATATTAATGGCTTAAGCTACTTCAGGTCAACTCGTTATTGTATAGGTAACTTAAAAAAACTTGTCATATGGTAATAAGTATGTTAATAATATAAGGAGACATTTTTTTAATTTTTTCTATATCACAGATTCTCGTCTAACTGGAAGACTATTTCTATTTTGACCAAGAATCCTTAGCTAAGTAATCCCTTAAGTTAACCTGTAACTTAAATTCGTTATCACCGTTCTGTTTTACATCTAAGCAAGGGTTAGGTTAGGCTTGTACTTAATTGGGGGGTACAGTGGATTGAAATCCTTGGGACCACACTGTACCTCCACAACAGCAGAGCGGGTGAAACGCCGGAGTGGTTTTAGTGGGTATGCTTCCCTGCGCGTTGCAGGGAAGAGAGTCCACATGCCCCCTGGTCCCCTTTTAACCAGGGGGATGCCTAATGCATTTCCACTCCGTAAAAAAAAGGCTTGTACAGCAAGGATAACTTAATTCTTCGCATTCTTAGTAACTGACCGAACTCAAAAGTTCTAGTAGAAACTTAAAGCGATAAGGCGCTTGCACATTTACTTTATATTTGTGTACTCATTCATTTATTCGTTCGTTCGTTCAATCATTCATTCATTAATATCAGTCAGAAGGCTCTAAATATCTGCCAACATAAACGTCTTCTCTCTTACCACCGCTCCCTAGTTGTTACCGCTATCTAGAAACACACGTAGTTCTACATAGAAATGATAGAACAGAAGGCTTCAGTATTATTAACTATTATATAACATATTTAAAGTAATACCCATATGTTTCACAAAAATATACACAAATAGAATTTTATCTAAAAATGATTGATTTTAATTGAAACTAATCACCTCTGTCGCCATGTCTTTCTTATTTTCCTTCTGAAAGGTTGCCTGGAAGAGATCGCTTTAAGCGATAAGGCCGCCTTTGTACGCTTTCCAAAAATCTGTACCTATTTTATTGTTATCCTTAATTTGTGTGCAATAAAGAGTTAATCTATCTATCTATCTATCTATCACTAATCCGAACTCACCGATAAATATAAGGATCAACTTGCAGTCCCTACTCAACGTCTTGCTGTACATAGTAAAAACTCGTACTGTATGGCAGTACGAATTTATAATAAGCTGCCGGATAATTCAAAAAACCCAGAATAATCGTCTTTTTAAAAAACATATTTTTGAGTTTTTCCTAACTAAATCCTATTATTCGGTCAATGAATTTTTGATGAACCGGGAATTGTAATACACATATATCACTACGAAATCTAGTTATTGTGTCTGCCATTTAATATGGTGGTGGTGTGTAATAATAATTTGTTTATAAGTAGGTAACTGACATTCATTCACATTTATTACCATTGACATTCACTATTTTCCTGTATATATATTTTTTTCTCATCTATTTCTTGTTTTATGTCATATTATTAATTAATTATAATGTTCACAATTTTTGCACGCCTAATTATGGCAGAATATGTTGGCCAACTATCTATATTATCATCACATTAATACCATATTCCAGAAAATAAATTAAATTTCATTTCATTTCATTTCTCAGTTAACTCAGCTACCGTTAATTGAGTCCGACATCGGCTCAATAGAGTGCACTTGCGACACGATAACATCTCCGCACGACACGACAGCCAAACTTATCCTCCGCGTCAGCCTTTTCCCCGTTCAAGGTGCACCGGTCGTTATGTCGGACTTTCGTCGAAATCACCATCGATTTTGCAATGTCTTCCCATTAATAAGGGTTACACAAGACAGTGAACAGTATTTTAAGTTTAAATTGAGGTGAAAATGCCGATTCTCCTAGCAAGGTGAAGTTTATGGTCACGACATGTTTAAACCATGTGACATTTCTTTTTCTGATGGGTTTAAGCTTGACCTCAATCTCACATGATAGAGGCCTAAGGTGGAAGTTCTACTTGTCCGGAAATACCGAAGCTGGAAGGAGTTCCTTAGCACTACAATTTTCGGATTTAAATAAATAAATATGTCAGAGATTCACACGAATTATCCAGTTCCAAACTAGGCAGAGCCTGTGTTGTGGTTACTAGATAACGGATAGACATACTTAAATAAATATATAAACATCCAAGACTTAGTACAAACATTCATATTCATCATACGAACGTTTGCCCCTAGCGGGATAAGCATGTTACATATTAGTACTTTTGTGACATCTTTTAACTAAAAGATCACTATCTGTCTCGCTCAATATATATTTTTAATTATTATTTCATCATCAGGTTATTTTTGTCTCCACTGCAGGAGCACAACCCTCTCTCATCTGCCGGAGACAGACGGTGGATTTTGCCTACACTCCCCGCGCTGGCCAGACGGGTTGGGGAGGCCTGATTGATGTTTTATAATGTATTCCCTTAGTCGCCTTGTACGACATCCACGGGAAGAGTTGGAGTGGTCCTATTCTACTCTACCGGAAACCACACGGCAAATTATTATTTATTAAGTTCATTTTATATATAAGTAGTTAAGGCATTTAGTTATTATGTAGTTCATTATGGACTTCCCCCTTCGCTCTTATTGCCAAGGCAATAAGAGCGAGTATGTCCCACACCCAGTAAGGTTGGCTGCAAGATATATCTATATAACAAACGCTTATTAGTATATGTCACATGATTCGTATGAGTACAAAATTGATTTAGCGCGACGGATCTTATCCGAAATGCTGTATTCATTCACGGATGTATTCATTGGGATAGACTTATGTCTAAAAGTGGACGTAGAAGACCTTGATATATATAAATGAAATCAATATTATGAGGAATAAAATATAACCTACCTTTATTTGGTGTTTAATAATACAAACTCAAATAACAAAGATCATTCATTATTCAAAGTTGTATTTAAATGATCACTTTGAAACCATTAATACAATTTATTTGCATTATTTTGGAACAGCCCTAGATGTCATAAATCAGAAGCGGAAATAATAAATGGTGTTGATGATAATAAAACTTGGTATTATATATTCTATTTTTATATATGTATAAACTAGCCGTTGCTCGCGGCTTCGCCCGCGTAGTGTCAGTCATTTCCACATTTCAAAAAGCAGTCATTTCCGGAATTTTTTTTAATTAATTTATTTAATTTATTTATTTAATTAAGAAAATCATTACTTACGATAACACTTGACTGACAACAAACAAGAAATTTGACGTTTAAAATAGTGCTGCCCACTGCGCGACATTCACAATCGATCGTCGATTACAAAAATAACACCTAGTATTTTTAATACTCGTGGTAAGCTCTAAACGTTTTGGGTTAGGTTTTGTTGTGGTAACGTCAACGATTTAGTCGTTCAGAAAAAAAATAGCGCGATACAATTTTTTACATCAGCTAAACCAAATCTAAACCAAAACCATAAACGTTCCGTTCGAACGGTAGAACCGTTCAAAAATAGCGCGATCGACCCCCAGGTCTTGAACTGCACAAGTTTCATTGTGAATGTGAAAGAGTTGTGGCTACTTGCGTGGAACAGAGCGATTGTTTGGAACGCTCCTTCTAGTAGTACATAGAGATCGTTGTTTATACCTATGATGTACAAAGGCGCACTTAACTCTGTTAATTTCTTACAGTTAACAATTTTATTAAATATTTGATAATCATATTGAACACCTGTTTCTCATTTAATACTTCTTTACCTATACAAAAGGCCAGTCGATATATATATATTTTATAAATGTGGAATCATTATAATAATTTTGTAAATTGATCGCCTGCATAACTATAACATGATTATAAATTATAATAAACCACATAATTCGTCTGACACCGCGAGTGTAACCTTTTGAGGTTCCGGCGAAACGGAAATCTTATTAGCGAGGCTCTTTTGTCTGTCCGTCAGTCAGGGGTATAACTAGGAAACTAAGGAACCGTTTAAAATGAATTTACAGTTAAAATTAAGCCTTCGGAATACATAATTATATAAATTGTCATACACGTACACACATTAATACATGAAGTATCCCATCCTTTGAAACTAAGCCTTCAAAATACATAATTATATAAATTGCCACTCATTTCTATACATTGATAGATACAGACACATTGAAATTAAGCTTTCAGAATAAATAATTATGTAAATTGTCATACACGTACATACATTAATATAAACAGGACCCTATCCTTTAAAATTAAGCCTTTATCATCATCAGGTAATTTTTGTCTCCACTGCAGGAGCACATCCCTCTCTCATTTGCCGGAGACAGTTGGGGAGGCCTGACTGATGTTTTATAATGTACTCCCTTAGTCGCCTTGTACGATATCCACGGGAAGAGTTGGAGTGGTCATATTCTACTCTACCGGAAACCACACGGCAATTAAGCCTTGATAATAAATAATTATATAAATTATCACACATACGTAAGTACACACATTCATACATATTCATATATTATATATTATTTCAATAAAAACATCAAGCAATTTGTCTAACATTATGAGTAAATAGGTGCCAATCGAAATTTCATAACGTGTCAGCGACGATGCTTCTCGTGTTTCTTGCGCCACTAAGGTACAGTCGCACTCAAATTGTAATTAAAATTCCAATAAAATTATTGATAGTATTTATTAAAAAAAAATAACTTCTGACGTCGTTGGTTGAACGTGAATTTTTTAGCCCAGAGGCCACCTAATTGTAAGAGATAACTGTAACTCATGAATAGCCGCAACAACCCAAATGGCATGACTTGGAATGTCTCTTATGCTTTACTATATCTAGAAGCAAAAATAGTACCTACTAAAGCCAAATACAAATTGTGATCAATTCAATTATACTTTATTGTACAATTAAAATACACGGATACACTAATAAAGGAGAAATATTTAAACGCACATGAAATAAATACTGAATTTACACCAAATATACTGACGGCACATCAAATCATTATTATTAAGTTAGATGTTAATTTACATATATACCATAATAAAGTAACTTACATTAGTTCCTTTGGGCGGTCTTATAAAATCTTATTATTGATTTTCGAGTAATATTTGAGAATACTATTTGTCATTGAAGGCAAGCCTGTGTCAGTGGTGAAAAACATAAACAAAATAATAAAACGGACAACGCTTTTGTCTTAGAGTGTCCCGGCACGCAAAACAAAGCGTACATACAAAACTATCTGCCTCTAATCTTGCTGCCGACTACAGTACACTCCGCCTACATAATGGTATAAGTTACACACTTGTCTTACTTATTTAACTTGACTGCTTCTAAGTTACTGACATTTTAAATACCAACGTATGTACAGTGGTGGAACGAGTTGAAGGGCTTTGGGGAATGAGATGCAGTAAGGGAGGAAATTATTAAAATTATTTACTTGACAAATGCTTCTAAGTTACTGACATTTTAAATACCAACGTATGTACAGTGGTGGAACGAGTTGAAGGGCTTTGGGGAATGAGATGCAGTAAGGGAGGAAATTATTAAAATTATTTAACTTGACAAATGCTTCTAAGTTACTGACATTTTAAATACCAACGTATGTACAGTGGTGAAACGACTTGACGGGCTTTGGGGAATGAGATGCAGTAAGGGAGGAAATTATTAAAATTATTTAACTTGACAAATGCTTCTAAGTTACTGACATTTTAAATACCAACATATGTACAGTGGTGAAACGACTTGAAGGGCTTTGGGGAATGAGATGCAGTAAAGGAGGAAATTATTAAAATAACTCTCTCCCCCCCAATCATCGTCTGTGCCAGGTAATGCCCTGCCCTTTGGTCTATGGACGCCTCGATTTAAAATTTCTAAAAAGATAAGAAGTATTACAAGAGATGAAATTTCATGGTCTACCTTAAATTTACGATGCAATATTTATTAGATAAATTTGGTCCTTATGATTGACTCTATCGATTGGTATAATAAAAGTACAGTATGAGTTTGTTTGAGGTCGAGGTAAAACTTGAAGCACTTTACCATCGGGGCAGTTAAATTATCAAATTAAACAGTTAACACCATACTTCATTCTCTATGGTGCAGTCATTTGCAAGATTTTTCCACACCATTGTTTGCTGAAAGAATGGTGGTAAGAAGTATTATGTTTTATCTATTATGAGGGCCTATTACAAAATCGCAATTCAACTATCTTTAAAATATAAAGGCAGATTGTAATGAAACTTTATATACGTAAGCAGGACCCTAAAGTGTTGAATTTGTGCAGATGGCCGTGTGGTTCCCGGATTAGAATAGGGCCACCCCCAATCTTCCCGTGTACTGCCGTCAGGGCGACTGAAGGATTGCACCAGAGACGCTGCAGCCTTCTCCTATGTATATTAAGATCATTACTTTGATCACCAATCCGCATCCTAAGCTGATATTATGGCAATTCTTCCAATGAACAGCCCACTAAAAGTGGCATTCTATTGGGGAGGCTTAAGTATTTCGGCTGATAATGATGATGATGAACCGTTTAAAAAATCAAGATGGAATCTTGTGAAATAATTTACATAATTACCATAAATAGAGACGTAGAGACAAAATTAGTTACACCTGAGTTTACGTTTTGAGCAATATTTTGGTGACATATTATATTACATTGGCGTAAAGTTAAAATGTTAAAGTTGAAGGAGTTTCTGAAATTTAATAAGTTTTATTAAAATTTAATGTGAAATCGTGTTTAGTTGCGTGAATAATTAATTGGATAAATTCAGCGAGCACGTCGCTATGTACTGAGATTTTATAATTTATTAATTATTAAATTAAAATGTCAGATAAGAAACATTAAAAGCTATTACAAAGAAAATATTGACAAGGAGGAAGCATACATATTTTTTCTACAATAAATATTTACCACAAATACTACAAATTGTTATTACTAAAATACTAACAGTTAAAATTGATTAAAGGTCAAACACATATAAAATTTATTACATTGTGAACCTTTTTATATTGATTGACCTGCCAGGTCATTATGTCAAATACTGACACTGACATTATGCTGCTGGTTCCCAGAAAACGTCATCTGCAGGGATGTTGGGTTTAAACTTTAAGATAATAATAATAAATATAATAAATATCTCAGATATTCACACCAATCATCCAGTCCCAAACATACCACAGGCAGAGCCTGTGGTATGGTTACTAGATAACGGATAGACATACTTAAATAAATATATAAACATCCAAGACTTGGGTACAAACATTCATATTCATTATACGAACATTTGCCCCTAGCGGGATTCGAACCCGCAACCTCCGGCGTAGCAGTTCGAGAGCTACCCGTTCCGCCACGGAGGTCGTCAAGATAAAGTGATAGATAGGAAAGTCAGTCATATACCTACAGTGGGTGTTCGAGTCAAAGTTTATTCGCAGCCATCAGCGCAGTCGCAGAATCGGATTCGTTCCATCTCACAGTGTTTTTAGACGTGAAAAAGGAAAATATGAAAAATGAACACATGCTAATCTAGTTCCTAAGGTATATTTTAAGAAGTTTTTTAAATTTCACTGAACTGAACTGAACCACCACTGACGCATAACTGTCGGAATACGGACGCAAGACTGATCGACAGCCTTTACTGCATTTGAAATATGACACATTACCCCTTAACCTAATTGAAAAAGGTGGGCGCAAGCGGCTGGATGCGGAGGGCGGAGGACCGGGTGTGGTGGCGTTCATTGGGGAAGGCCTATGTCCAGCAGTGGACGGCTAAGGGCTGACAGATGAAGATAATGATGATATAAACATATACATATGTAAACCTGGCCTGAAAGTTATGGAGTTTCTGGACAAAAATTCCGGATTTGTAAAAAAAAATTTCATTTCTTTAAAAAAACCGTTAAATTGCTGGATTTACAAAAAATCCAGCAAATAATCAGCTGAATTGAAAACGCTGCTTGATTGTAATGCCTTCAAAGAATGCTAGCTTAAATAACAATTTAAGATCTTTTTATCTATTAATTAAAAATCCATGTGTATAAATAACATTTTAATTTACCATATTCATCAACGTTGGAATTTGAATCTTGGAGTTTTATTTAAATACCAACTGCTCAGCTGTCTGCATCAAGGTTTTATCAGATGTTATGCAAATGTAATGTCATTAAGGCTAATTGATGATTTATTGTAATTAAATCTAGAGATGAGTCGATATGATGGGTGCAGGGTAAGAATATGTCAGCATGTTTTTCCCCATACACTTCATAATATCTATGTATTTCTATACATTATATGTATATTATATACTCTTATACACATATATATTACATGCTTATATAGATATATGATAATTATATAGATACTTGAATTATTATTTAAGTTATTCGTGTTATCGTTTATGCTTCAATCATCATCATCATCAGCCTGCAAGAGCCCACTGCTGGACATAGACCTCTCCCAAGGTGCGCCACTGAACCCGATCTTCGGTTCTTCTCATACAGTCTCTGCCAGCCGCCTTACGCAGATCGTCGCTTTAAACGCCTCATACTAGTAATTTTAGTTACTCTAAAGATCACTGGAGGAGATCTCTAAGTGGTATAAGTCTGCCTGTGTACATAATTTTATTTGTATTTGTTAAAGGTACAATTGCGACATTACATTGTGCGAAGTGGCGATACATCGTCTCTGCCTACCACTCTGGGACCAAGGTGAGCATTATGTATGTACAATAAAGTGTTGACTACATACATACCGCACTTGTATCTGAGTAACAATGAGGTCGAAGATGGAAGGCGCTTATTCAGAAGACACTAATTCAGTCTTTAAAATAACTCAATTTATATGCACATGAATACACAGGAAACTGTAATTACAGGATATATATATATTAAATTAAATTAGAACAAAAAAAAAGTAACATTTATAGGCTGTAAGATTGGCATCCATACTGGCAAAGCATACTTAATTGAAATGTCAATTGACGATTGCCGTAAAATTAACTTAATTACCATAGCAATAGCATCAATAATTAAAGTTATGCAAAGCATTGTCATTAAATAGCTAGATATATCATTAAAGTTATTCAATGATATACCTACATATCAACTTAATCTTTTTTAATTATAAATAGGCTTGAGATTTTTATTATAAGTAGTGACATACTTAGCATGTATCAGATGCTTACCTGTTATAACATATATTGTCCATTACCTATTCTATTATGCTTATGTACATACATAAATTGTGTGGTACGTGTGGTTTCCGGTAGAGTAGAATAGGACCACTCCAACTCTTCCCGTGGATGTCCTACAAGGCGACCAAGGGAGTAAGTACATTATAAAACATCAATCAGGCCTCCCCAACCCGTCTGGCCAGCGCGGGGAGTGTTTAATTACTTTTGACATATAATTATGATTTTATTTTTGTCATATTTTACATTTTGACATTGTAACCCTGTTTAAATTTTACTTGCATTGACATTAATTTAATATTAACTTGACGCTACGTGTAAGGGTAGTTAACCCTAACAATTAATTATCCGTAGTTCGCGACGGTACACCGATAACTACGGATGGTGGTGGATGGTAGTTTTGAGAAGTAAATGTTAAAAATGTTCTTAAATGTTAAATAATAGTTTAATTGAAATGTTAATGTTGTTTTGTTGGTGAGTTAATTAGAACTGAGTTTAAACTGAGTAACTATGTGCGAGGCTGGCCGGGCGACGTCGGCAGCTTTACCATAATTCGGGTCACATGCGTAGCGCGCCTCGACCAAAGTTCACGATATGCAATTCTGATTCTACACTGTGTAATTAATATACAATTTAATAACCAATTTACACGTTAAAAATATTCAGGGGCAAAATTAAAAACTAAAAGAGACTGGGCCCGATTCCGAAGGCACACATTTAAAATTTGACAGCACTAAAATTTTTTTTGTCTTTATCTTCATAATACTGTGTGACAAGGATAGTAACAGTTTTAGTGCTGTCAAACTTTAACGTTGTGCCTTCAGAATCGAGTCATTAATAGCTATATCATTGAATAACTTCAATGACAATGTCATTTTTGCATAATATATCATAAATTGATTTCAAAATGTTATCCTTGATTATTAAATTGTGAAAATAAATAGGTAGGTTCTGATATTTGTTACAAAATAGCCTTATTAACATAATGTTAAGTATGTTACTAATTATAATAAAAATGTTAAGTATATTTGGAATTAAAATATATTAAATTTATAGCTTTATCATTGAATAATTCTAATGAAATCTATATCAATGACAATGCCAGTTTTGCATTAACTTAATATTTGATGATATTAAAAACAAATATCTCAGACATTCACACCAATTATCCAGTCCCAAACGAGGCAGAGCCTGTGTTATGGTTACTGGATAACGGATACACATACTTTAATAAATATATAAACATCCAAGACTTGGGTACAAACATTCATATTCATCATACGAACATTTGCCCCTAGTGGGATTCGAACCCTCAACTTGAATGTTATTGCAATGGCAATTAAGTTAATTTTACGACTATCACCAATTGACACAATGTAATTTATGCTTATACAGGGACCATAATCGTATAACCTATCATCATATCAGCCTTTAGACGTCCGCAGCTGGACATAGGCCTCCCCAACTCTACCCGGTCCTCCACGATGCTCCGATCTGCGGTCTCCACTCCAGATTTCGTCGGTCCCAACGACCATCGGCTACCTATACGACACAGGCTTAACTGCCACTTAAACTTGGTAATCCTTTCGGCTATATCGATGACCTTCGTTATTCGTCGGATCTCCTCATTACGAATCATATCCTTCAAAGAACCCCAAGCATATCACTCTCCATAGCTCGCTGTCTACTTTAATTACCAATAAATTAAATTGTATTCCTTGCAGTTGTAAGGTTACTCATTAAGTAAACATTTTATGTTGGTATGCCATGTATGATTGATCATCAATGGTCACAGGTGTCAAGACTTGTCATCACATCACCGTTATGATAGATCGATGCACCTGACCACATTCTCCAGACAAAAGACGTTACTCGAACTGATCCGCAATGACACTCTAGCCTAGGCCCCAACAGAAAACCAGCGCTGCACCTTCCGGATGCAGCACTTCGCTGAGTTGGGGACCTCTCACTTGCACAGCATCGCCCACACCTTAATTTTAAGATAATGTAATATTTTTATGTGATTTAATTTATAATGTGTATAATAATAATGTGAATATATTTATTAAGAGAAACAGAGGTGATAGAAAATATGTACAATTTGGAATATAATAATACTAAAGAAAAGGGGGATGGGAGGGGCCGCTCTACAGATAGAATATTTCCTCCAGCTCTGCAGAGTTTTTAAAAGCGCCGAGGAAGCTCGCTGCGATAGCCATTTAAATATCCAGGCTGATATGGCTGATAAAAAAGGATCTGGCTTGACGGTCGCTGGACCGTGTATTACATATTTAACTTTTAGTTACAATAAAGTTCGGCAAGCTTTATTTTAAAGCATTCCAAAGTTCAAGTCAAGTGCATTAGTAGCTACTGAAATAAGCAGCTGTAACAGACGGCCAGACGGACGGACGAACGAGTCGCATCATAGGGTTCCGTTTTTACCATTTTGGTACGGAACCCTAAAGAGCATAAAAAAATATCTGTGAGTTAAAGAAAGGAACAAAACTGGGTTTAAAAAGTCTGGTTAATTTTCAAGTAGGTAGTGGGCTTGATTCTGAAGACACACATTTAAAATTTAACAGCGCTAAAATTGGTTTTGTCATTATCTTCATAATACTGTGTGACAAGGATATCAGCAGTTTTAGTGCTGTCAAATTTTAACATTGTGCCTTCAGAATCGAGCCCAGTACTTACTTATTTAATGTATAATTTGAGGTTAAAATGTATTTCATTACGGGCAACACTACAATTCGTGGGAAAATTACGCATGAGATCGAGTGACACTGAGACAACGTTCTTACAAACGATGTAACGTTAATTCAACAAGATATTCGATTATACTGTTGATTCTATATACAGATATTATTATACTTAAATGGTGAAATATTCATTCTATAAGATACCAAAGTAGACGATTAATTCTATACGACAGTAATGTAAAATCAACAAGATTTTGTAAATAGTTGATTATTCAACTAAATATGACGCATTGATTCATTAAACAAAAATGGAATAGGTACGATCAATTCTAGAGGCAGTAACGTACAATTAAAATAGCGCAATGAGCTTTTATTTTCTACATGGAAATGCAACATAGAAGTTCCGCAATGTTCTTACAATGGACGTATGTTTATTTCAATAAGATAGCAGCTCTTGTTATTTTAAAGGACAAATTTGGTACCTCAACAACATATCAGCTTGTTGTAATTACAAGTTATTTTAGATCATCATCATCATCATCAGGTTATTTTTGTCTTCACTGCAGGAGCACAACCCTCTCTCATCTGCCGAAGACAGACGGAGGAGGACCAGACGGGTTGGGGAGGCCTGATTGATGTTTTATAATGTATTCCCTTAGTCGCCTTGTACGACATCCACGGGAAGAGTTGGAGTGGTCCTATTCTACTCTACCGGAAACCACACGGCAGGTGTGTATTTTAGTTAACATGCTAATTTTTTTAATCTCAATGTCATTGTGTCAAATCAAATACATTTCCCATTGCTTCTATTAATTATCACTCAACAAGTTTTACCTTGTTCGCTTGTTCGCTCTTCTAACTCAATTTGCTTGATCAAAATGAGATTTATTTATATTAACCACCACACTTTTAATCTAAACAGAAAACTACATAACAAGCTAAACTTGTTAAAAAAAATTTATGGATTTCTCCCAGTGCAGGACATAAGCTTTGGCTAACGAATGAAAATGTCATAGAGATGTCAATATTATATGTACAGGATACCTTTTTCATAAGAGGTAATTTTAAGCGTTGGATCTTCGCCGAAGATCGATTTGGTGATATCTGATGCTGGGGATCCTAAGTATGGGTAGGTCCAGAGTGCCAAACATATATTTTTGATTAAACTGACGTCTTAGGCCACGTGGTCGATCGGACCACGTGGCTTGTCCGGTCGATCGGGCCATGACAGTTAACCTCAGAATTTCCAATTAATCTAAAAAGTTCATGAAAATCATCATCATCATCATCAGCCCGAAAGAGTCCACTGTTGGACATAGGCCTTTCCCAAGGTGCGCCACTGAACCCGATCCTCGGTTCTTCTCATCCAGTTACTGCCAGCCGCCTTACGCAGATCGTCGCTCCATCTAGCATCATGAAAATGTTTAACACTTAGGATTTTCAATAGTTTCTGGTGTGAACAGCTTACTTGATGAAATAGGTATGTTTGGCATACCAACTTCATCCATGCTTCGGACCACAAGCATCAGTTATCACCCAATAGGTACTTTTTACAGGAAGTTTAAATAAATACATACACTAAGATACATACATAATGCTCACGCCTTGGTCCGAGAGGGGTAGGCAGAGACAATGTATCGCTACTTTGCGCGATACTGACACACCTCACTAGCCTCACTCACATTCATCAACCTTTTCATGCACCTCCTTTTATTCATCTCACTGATTACCCCAGCCTTTTAGAGGACGATAGCAGTTAGATTTTTGAACGTCCTTCTTAGGATGATAACATAATTATTAGACTCCCAAGATAATGCACATAAATATTTAGAATTCACGTCCTCTGGTGCTCGAGTCTAACTACCGAGTAACTGGTTCTTGAAAGGAAAACATTAATTATAATATTGAATGTAAGCATACAAGTTTAAACTTAAGTTATAATCTTACTGCCTCACTTAAGGCAGTCAGAATGTAACTTGGTCCAAACTCGTATACTAACTTAGGTTCTACCAGGACTGGTTAAGTGACCTTTACCTATCGGCTTCTTGATGTTAAGTTATGTCTTGGATAGTGCCTTTAACACGACCAGAAATTTATTAGGAACTAGCTGGTGCCCGCGACTTCGTCTGCGCACGATTAGTATTTCGAGTAGCTTTTTTGTAGGACTATTTAAGATAAATATTTCCATCATACATTACATACTCGTATGTGTAACTCTAGCGGTTTTGGCAGCGCACGCCAGAATAGTTCGCAGATGGTTGATTTTTTTCTACTTACTTGATATTTTGGACAATTCACACAATATCTTTATAAATTGAAGCCTATGTGTTATTTTGATGTATAAGCTATATTATTGTAAAGTTTCATTAAAATCCATTCATTAGTTTTTACGTGAAAGAGTAACAAACATCCATTCATACTTACAAACTTTCGCGTTTATAATATTAGTAGGAAGGATTTCATAGGTATATTTAGTTGTAGTACAGTTCCTAATTAATATAATAAATTCTGAAATACTGATCATTATCTCCTTGTGCTATCGTATGAGCCCGCTCCTAAGAAGCCCGCTAAGTCCAGCCTGTACCTCTCCGCACTTTAAGTGTGGCCCTGTTTGCCGGGGCACATAGGCGAATTGCATACGACTGTCAATTCTGTGTGATTTAACGGTTCATCGTAACATTGATTTTCTGGCATGCGCGTAAGGTTCAATTTGACTTGCATTGAATTTTGTACACTGAACTTGTATTCTTTCTTCGCCAATTGAAACGTCAAAATTCATCAGTTATTCAGTTACATACATACATAATGCTCACGCTTTGGTCCCAGAGGGGTAGGCAGAGACGATGTGTCGCCACTCTGCGCAAACTTTTATTTTTATTCAGTTACAGAATTCTAGAAAACCAGTCTGAAGCCTCGTTTGACAATTTCCAAAAGATTATCAAAACATCTAGCAGTACCTTAAGATCAATTTCTCAACGGCCTTTATTCTACTGCTCATGTGGCAGGACAAATATCTATATAAATTTATTTTAATGATTTTATCATCACATTACAAAGTAATTAAATATTATAAGTAGGTATATACTCATTAATGAAATGACATAAAGAAATGACATAAAATAACCATTTTTGTTCCTTGAACTCGTCGAGGTTTTAATATACTTTTATACTCGTAGTCAAGTAATAAATAAAATAATTACAATTATTTTGCATTTTTGTTAACGCAGTACAAATTCTAAACGTTCAAGTTTCTATTGCAATAGAGTTCAATATTATATTTCCCAACAAATTGACCTAGAAAATGTATCATGTTCATAATATTTAAAAAATAAAATCTTTAATTCTAAAAATACGCAGAGAAGTATGATTCCTAAATCTTCTGCTGCTTTACGATTAGTTAAAAACATAGTTATTTTCTTTTTAAAAGCTTAAGGAATGATTTTCTCATATATATCACTCCTAGTTTTGTTTATCCTAATATTCCCATTATTATATTAAGTTTTTTTTGCCAAATTCAAAAGAATACCTGAAAATTCTTAGTTCTGCAAATAAACTGCTTTTTAATTATTTGTTAACTTAGTTATATTCTATTTTAAAGCTTAAGGGATGATTTTCTCATATATTTCACTCCTATTTTTGTTTAACCTAATATACCTATATCTAATTAGGTATTTTAAGCCTTTAAAGAATACATAAAAATGCGCCAAAAATATGGTTCCTAGTTCTGCAAATACCCTGATATACGGTTAATAAAATAACTTAGTTACGTCCTATTTTAAAGGTTAACCGTTTCTTTTCTCAAATGTTTCACTCCCAGTTTTGTTTATCGTAATATTCTAAAATCGTATTTTATGCCGAATTCAAAAGAATGACGTGTATATATAATAACGATATATAATAACTAAATAGATAAGAAATTAATAAAAATCGACGAAAGCTCACCATGTTTCCTCGGGCTGCCTAGCACATACACAGCATAACAACAGTCCACACTACACTCGACGCGACAGTCGCGCGCGTGCGTCGATACTACGGCCTGCGCGCGCGCAGACCCCCGATATATAGCCTCGTACCGATAGTTTTGAAGCCATTGTCGCAGCCCTGAAACAAAGTGAAGATTCGCTTTTCATTGATCGCTTTTGAGCGGTGAATGGAGATCAAACGATGACGTTTCGTTGACGTAGGGCCGTGTTCGGATTTTTAAAACCATGGGAGGTTAGTAGTCGCGATCACGACTAGCGTTACCAGATCCGTTTTCCAAATAGCAGCACTCAAATGAAAAAAAAAACGGGAATGGGACAAAAAAAACCTAACCTCTACCCAAAGGTTGTCTAGAAGAAATCGCTTTCAGCGATAAAACCGCCTAGATGTACATATGTAAGTTACTTTATTATTGTATCTTTTTTATATATTTTTTTGCGCTCAATAAAGAGTAATTGAATTGAATTGATAAGATCGGGTCTTAAAAAAATCACAACAATCGTTGATTTAAAATTTCATACTTACTATTGTTACCTATTTGTTACATTATATTTTTATTGTGTTTAAGAATAAATGGATTATTTATCCACTTGAATGAGATCTATCAATTATAAGATTTACTACTATTACTTGGAGTATGACTGTTGGTTCGCTTCTTATTTATTTATTTATTTAATAGTTTATTGTACACACAAATATACAAAGAACAACACAAAGAAAAGAAAATTATACAAAAGGATAAGCTTATTTCTATAGAAATTTCTTCCAGCTAACCTGCTTCTTTCGCTGACCGAAGTTTCTTCTCTCATGGCACTAAATTGGATACTTAGATAAAAAAGCAGGATTTAGGACGTCTCGCTCAGGATGCAGGCGGAATGCGTCCTGAGAGAGCAGACATCCTGTTCATAGACTTTGCGGAGGTTCTTTAAAAGATTTTTATTTACATTACCCAAACGCTAAATAAGTGGCCTTATTGAAAACATACATAATGCTCACGCCCTGGTCCCATAGGGGTAGGCAGAGACGATGTATCGCCACTTTGCGTGGCCTAACAAACGTTGCAATCGACTATCCTTCGCCCGCTTTCCATATTGATTAATACTACTTCATACTAATATTATAAATGCGAAATTTGTATGTTTGGATATTTGTTACTCAATCACGCTTCAACCACTGGACGGATCGTGATGAAACTTAGCGCACATATAGGTTAGGTCCTGGAAGAGTACATAGGATAGTATTTATCCCGAAAAAAGATCCCTTTCCTACGGGAAATACATAATATTTGTGATGCTAAGTGGTTCACGGGGACAAAGTCGCGGGCAACAGCTAGTAAATAATGAAGTAAAAAATAATAACTTAAAAGGAGTTCATAAGGATCATAATGATGAAATAAATACGTATGATATAATCATAAATTATTATAATTTTCATTAGAAGTAGATATGATATAATATTTGGCCGTTGCCGTGTGGTTTCCGGTAGAGTAGAATAGGACCACTCCAACTCTTCCCGTGGATGTCGTACAAGGCGACTTAGGGAATACATTATAAAACATCAATCAGGCCTCCCCAACCCGTCTGGCCAGCGCGGGGAGTGTAGGCCAAATCCTCCGTCTGTCTCCGGCAGATGAGAGAGGGTTGTGCTCCTGCAATGGAGACAAAAATAACCTGATGATGATGATGATATAATATCAATAGTAGAAAAGTAAAAAGCGGTGGTTAAAAATCGACACTTATTTATGTCCCAAAATAGAAGAAATTAGCAAAAATTACAGATCAGAAAATTTACCAGTGTTCCACTAACTTGATGAAGTTGTTTTGAATATACAATGAAAAAAAATTTGATCAACTAAGAGGTATTTTGCTGTAGGTTGACAAAAGTAATCATTTTTGTGATCGTTTGAAAGAAGATCGTGATCAAGTGGAGTTAGTGCAAGGGGACAAGAGAACAGACAAGCGAACAAGATCTTGATGCGCTTTAACTCCTTAAGTTAAAATTTTTGTTCAAATTAACTTTTTTTTTCATTCCGGTATAGTTATAGAAACATTCGGGATTCACTCTGGCTGTACAAAATGTAACCGGATCAATTTCTCATCATGTTGTTTAAAGCTATATTTTTCAGTATCTACTGTGTGCAGAACCAATTGTGCAAAAACTCATATTTTAGGCTTTCTTTTTTTCTCATCATCATCAGGTTATTTTTGTCTCCACTGCAGGAGCACAACCCTCTCTCATCTGCCGGAGACAGACGGAGGATTCGGCCTACACTCCCCGCGCTGGCCAGACGGGTTGGGGAGGCCTGATTGATGTTTTATAATGTATTCCCTCAGTCGCCTTGTACGACATCCACGGGAAGAGTTGGAGTGGTCCTATTCTACTCTACCGGAAAACAAACGGCAAATTTCTTTTTTTCTAAAACTTGGCAAGTTTATAAGCTTACGGGCAGTTTATTGTTTTATTAAAACTGTTATTTTCGTTAGCTACTTATAAGGTTTCCTGGAAGAAATCGCTTAAGGCGATAAGGCCGCCGCTTTGTATATTTGTATACTGTGTATTTTTATTATTATTATTATTATATATATTCTTTACTGCACAAATTTTGTGTACATTTTTGTACACAAAAAACACACACACAATTTTTTTGTGTGTGTGTATTTTTTGTGATTTAAGTGCAATAAAGTTTATTCATTCATTATTTTACTATGTAAATATAATACTTATTTATATCAGGTCGTCTGTCGCCCTGTCGGCTGGTCATCCGCGGTTTCCACTCCAGAACTCGTCTGCCCGAACATCTGTAGGTTTTGCGACAGATGTGGCCCGCCCACTGCCTCTTCAACTTGCTAAACCTTTCAGCTATATCGTTTAATTTCGTTCTTCCTCATCATGTCAGCCCTTAGATGTCCACTGCTGGAATTAGGCCTTACCCAATGAACGCCACCACACCCGGTCCTCCGCCCTCCGCATCCAGCCGCTTCCGAGCTTCTTTAGGTCGTCGGTCCACCTGGCGGCGGGGCATCGCACCTTGCGCGTGCCAATCCGTGGTCTCCTTCTTCCTCGGATTTCCTCATTATGACTCAAATCCTTCAAAGAAACCCTGAGCATCCACATCCAACCGCTTCTGGAAGTTGAGGGTGGACCGGGTATGGTGGCGCTGGCGTTCATTGGGAAAGGCATATGTCCAGCAGTGGACGTCTAAGGACAGATATGATGATGATGAATCTATTTATCAACAGCATTGTTCACAAATATACTGTCTCTATGTATACTACCTTTAATGTAATTTTTCCCCTCATATATATATATTTTTAACAAAAATGGAACTTTCATTTAAGACTAGATGTTTCCTTATATAAATTAAAACTATATAAACTAAAATACATAGAAATCAACTTTATGAATCTCAGACTTTTGTTCCTCCTTTTTCCATATTTAGTAGCTGTGATAGACTAAGCCAGCCACCGTCCTCACCCGCTGAGGAGGGTGGCAGGCGGATCCCAATATGAAGCGGTGCCGCTGGCCAATGACCGCTATGCGTGGAGGCGCGTTTTATACGGTCGCGATCCTCAGCAGTGAGGAAACGACAGAGAATCAGAAGAACATAGGATAATTAAAGTATTCACTTGACAAAAGGAAACCGCAGAAAAATGTTAGAGATAAAGAATGTTTCTACGGAACGAAGCTGAACGGTTATAGTTTTTTAACTCTATTAAGTTTGCTGTGAAGTGGGCAGTTGTAACAGTGTCCTGGCTTTCCCCACCTCTCAACTGCCAGGTCAATGATAAATTTGTACAGAAAGGTATTGGGCGTAGATTGTAGGTTATAATTATTTATTTTGTATTAGTTAGATGGAGTTGCCGTGTGGTTTCCGGTAGAGCGGTAGTAGTAGTAGTAGTAGGACCACTCACACTCTTCCCGTGGATACCCTTAGTCGCCTTGTACGACAGGCGACTAAGGGAATACATTATGAAACGTCATCAGGCCTCCCCAACCCGTCTGGCCAGCGCGGGGAGTGTAGGCCAAATCCTCCGTCTGTCTCCGACAGATGAGAAAGTGTTATGCTCCTGCAGTGGAGACAAAAATAACCTGATGATGATGAGATGGAGATGGGCGAACTCCGGGCACTATTAGCCTCACCGAATCATGCAGGGCTCTGATGAGGTGGACAATTATTTCCCTAGCAAATCGTGTTACCTCAACAAGGCGGCGATGTTGTTCGCAACACATCACGTCAAGGGGTATCACGAAGCGAAAAGCGGACGAAGGAAAGCAATATTACATTGGAAAGCAATATTATATTGAAGTGGCGATACATCGTCTCTGCCTACCTCTCTAGGACCGACGCGTGAGCATTATGTATGTATTAGTTGCAAATACTACGATGGTCATATTTTCTAGACAGAAAAAATCCTCACCAAATAAGATAAAAAAAAGTACGTATCCTGTATATTATGCTTACGAATTATGATTATAATATTAATACCCGCAACGAACTGATTACAACGATACTAAATAAATAAATAAATATAAATATGTCAGACATTCACACCAATTATCCAGTCCCAAACTAGGCAGAGCCTGTGCTATGGTTACTAGATAACGGATAGACATACTTACATAAATGTATAAACATCTAAGACTTGGGTACAAACATTCATATTCATCATACGAACATTTGCCCCTAGCGGGATTCGAACCCGCAACCAATAAACTGGACTACGAATGATTTTTTTTTATTATACTTCAAAGATATCAAGCAAGCAGTGTATAGTATCCAAAAGGAGACGAAAAGCCATAATTATTCTAATGTTATTCTCAGTTATATAAAAGTGATCTAGATCGTCATTAATGCGGATGTCATATAGACAGTAGCTTTGCATAAAAACCTGTCGCTCAAGTTCTTGGTCAACGATTAACAGAGATGTTATAAGCATTTTTCAATAATATCACCTAACTTAATGACGTTTGTAAGTTTCCTCGTTATCTCCGGTATTAGTAAGCTAATGTGAAAAATTCTTTCACAGTCAAAGTCAAAATCATTTATTGCATATGAGTACACTTGGTATATTTATACATAGTTAGAAGGCTCATCTATATCTACAAAAGAAGAAACTGACTGACTGGCATATCAACGACAGCCCAAACCGTCAAGTCTTAAAACGTTGATTTGAAGACTGAATTGAATTTTGAAAGAGGCTTGAAACTTTACACAAAGTTTCCTTATATAGCTCAGGCATCCACTAATGCAGGGTTTTTCAAATTTCAACCCCTATTAGGGTAAAATAGAGATCAAAATGTGTATGGAGAAAAACTATTTGACGTTCCTATCAACTGGAAACTTTGTAGGAGTGGTCTAAATAATTAATGTTTCAACACGTGTTTTTCAGTTTTTGAAACATCACCCCTAAGGGGGTGAAATGGAATTCAAAAGTAGTAATCTTCAAACCGATGGGGTTAGTAACTTGAAATTTTGCACAAAAGTTCCTTATGTAGCTCAGGCATCCTCAAATTGGTTCGAATTTTTAATCAGGTCCACATAACCTGTACTATGTAGATGAACATGTTTACCAATGGAAAAGATGTTCCCTCGGGAATAAAAACTTGCATAGCGGGCGAAGTATAAAAACTAAAATACATAGTAGAATAGAAACATGGAATCAAGCAGATCAGAAGAGACGCATTTTTTTAATATGTAGGGACATCTCACACACCGCCATCTAATCCTAGACTAGGCCGAGTCTGTAGTATGATTAAACTAGATAAGATTTATTTACTTTTTTTTATTCCTGAGGGGTTTACGCTTGGCCTCAATCATACCTTATGGTAAATGACGATCGATGAGGCCTAAGGTGGAGCGCGTTTACCCAGAAGATGCCTATTCACTCTTCCTTTAAAAAGATCCAAGTTGTACTTGTCCGGAAATACCGAAGCTGGCAGAGAGTTCCATTCACTTCACATGACTAATGTAAATACGTACATAGATTTAATTACGTAAAAAGCCAAATTTAATGTTATGTGTATCAGATAGCTGTTTTTGTTTCACATAGTATCATACTGGGCCCAGTTCGGAGGTGTCATAGCAAGTTAGGTCCTCTGTTGAAGCTAATATTTGTAGTTGGAACTCTCACCCAACTCTCTAGTACTCTGAGAAAAAAATAAGTAGCCCTCCTACTTACATAAGGATAAAAATATACCACTATTACGTAAGTAGCCGCCCCCATTATAAATGGTGTCGCATACAACTGATTCAGTAGCCGGCTACATTATTAAATGGTGTGGTTAGTTGTAATGTGGCCGGCTACTGAATCAGTTGTAGGCAACACCATTTATAATGGGGGCGGCTACTTACGTAATAGTGGTATATTTTTATCCTTATTTTCTCAGTGTACTCATCCTCTGTTGGTGGTGACGCCTTGTTCCTTCTCTATATGCCGACGGAACACGAGTCCGCAAAACAAAGAGCACAGTGATGAACGAAATGAAACCGCAGGCCAGCCAATTTCCAGTATTCAAATAAACACCAAACAGTATTATTTGAGTTTTAATTTCTTTAAAATACAAGGCGCCAAAACTGGGTACAGTTGTAGTTTAGGTAAATTGATTTTTTTTGGCATTCATACTTATAGCGGAAACTCTCCTATCAGGTCCCCCACCAAACTAGGGGGTGGATCATTATATTACATCGTCACTTATATGAAAAATGTGCTTATCTCCATTTTACAGAAGAACATTTTAAAGTCGTAAATAATTCATAACATCATTCTCTTTTATCGATTTTGGGTCAATCAGATTAAAGCCTGATAGAGTGATCAATCAATATCGATCGAATCGATAAAACATCAATCAGGCCTCCCCAACCCGTCTGGCCTACGCGGGGAGTGTAGGCCAAATCCTGCGTCTGTCTCCGGCAGATGAGAGAGGGTTGTGCTCCTGCAGTGGAGACAAAAATAACCTGATGATAATGATGATGAGTGATCAAAGCATTTCATTAATTTCAACATAATAATGGGTTCAGTATACTTTTGGGGCTGCCACGTTAGTGTAGTGCATTAGGTTTTATTTTATGAACGAATATCTATTTACTTAGGTACATAAAGTACGAGTATGTATAGAGACGTCATCGTCACTAGGAGGTACGCGGGGACGGGCTGGGAGTGCGAGGAAGAGTTTAACGTCAGTCGTGCGTCTGAAAGATTGGTAAAATTGCTAAAAGCGCCATAGATTATTAAACAAGCAAATAAAATATTCGCTAACGTGTTTTTTTGCTCCAAGTAAGTGACGGGAAAAGATTATAGCAACATTGGTGGGTGGAGAAATATCGCTTTGAGCGTAGATATTTAATAGGCTTCCGAAATACCTATTGCTAATTTTTGTTTCGATGAAGCGCCACCATTTTTTTCATATCAGCCCTAGAAGTCCACTGCTGAACACAGGCCTTCTCCAATGAATTGTCAAATTCTTGTTTAATTCTCATAGCACAGGATAAATTCTAGTTTGGAATTAAATAAGTGTATATTGCCGTGTGGTTTCCGGTAGAGTAGAATAGAACCACTACAACTCTTCCCGTGGATGTCGTACAAGGCGACTAAGGGAATACATTATAAAACATCAGTCAGGACTCCCCAACCCGTCTGGCCAGCGCGGGGAGCGTAGGCCAAATCCTCCGTCTGTCTCCGGCAGATGAGAGAGGGTTGTGCTCCTGCAGTGGAGACAAAAATAACCTGATGATGATGATGATGATCATAGGTATGTATGTGTGTAATATTTATTTATTCTTAGACAAGTTTTTTGAGAGATATTTAAAGTATTACAAATATCTTTGTATGTACTATATGTGTTACCGTTGTTTTCATCTCTATTATGAACTATAATTTTATTTCTAAACTAGCTGTTGCCCGCGACTTCGTCCGCGTGGACAACTTAAAATTACACATTCTTATGTATTACGTGTTACTAAATCCTAAAAGAAATCTATTAATCTGGTTATGCATTAAAAATATTCATACATAAAAAAACATACTATCCAATTGAGAACCTCCTTTTTTGAAGTCGGGTAAAAATTAGCGTTCCGGTTGGACCACAGTTTTTTTAGATTTCCGTAGCCAAATGGCAAAAAACGGAACCCTTATGGATTCGTCATGTCTGTCTGTCCGTCCGTATGTCACAGCCACTTTATTCCGAAACTATAAGAACTTACTATTGAAACTTGGTAAGTGGATGTATTCTGTGAAACAAATTAAGATTTTCACACAAAAATAGAAAAAAAAACATTAAATTTTGGGGGTTTCCCCATACTTAGAACTGAAACTCAAAATTTTTTTTTCATCAAACCCATACGTGTGGATAGGTCTTCAAAAATGATATTGAGGTTTCTAATAAGTATCATTTTTTTCTAAACTGAATAGTTTGCGCGAGACACACTTCCAAAGTGGTAAGATGTGTGCCCCCCCTGTAAGAGAATGATAAAACTAAAAAAATATATATGATGTACATTGCCATGCAAACTTCCACCGAAAATTGGTTTGAAAGAGATCTAGTAAGTAGTTTTTTTTAATACGTCATAAATCGTAAACCACAATACTATTATTAAAACATCGATCAAAGTTACAACGAACTACAATAACTTTTATATTATGTTACTTGTTGCTACGGAACCCTTCATGGGCAAGTCCGACTCGCACTTGGCCGCTTTTTTTTAAATAAAGTTGACATTTACATTTATCACGAATTAAGAGATTATCATATAATCAATAAAAAAAAATATATTTTAATATTGTGCAAATTAGGTGATATTTCCTTCCCCCCCCCTCCAATTTGTCCTTTCCATACCCTTTCTTTCTTTCCTTCTCCATCCCCTTCCCACAACGTTGAAAACCCTTTCCCCCACCCCTTCCCTCTCCCTACTCCTACCTCTCCCCCTTCCCTTAACCCACCCCTTCCTACACCCTTTATTTACCACTGCCCCCTCATCTTTCCTCTCTTACCCTAATCCCTCTATTCTTTTCCATCCGACTTCCTTCCCCTCCTATTCCCTTCCTATGTTGCATATCCAATTAACTGTACAACAAAATGTCTGTCAAACTGCAACGCCCTATAGATCCAGCCGCTTCCGGCCACCATCTTCAGGTCGTCCATACACCTGGCGGCAGGGCGTCCCACCCTATTGTCTGTCCTAGGCAGACGTACTCCTGAACAGCTTCGATATTGACATTGTCGACGATCACTGGTCTAATACAGGGCCACTAATTATCGAATAGCGAACTTTTTGTATCGAGACTTGTGGAAATACCTGAAATACATCAGCTAAAATAAATCTATAAATGAGCTTTAAAATATCTCTGTCACTTTCTGTCAAGTTCTTGCAACGACCAGTAATGTTGAACTACACTTTCATACAAATGATATGAAATGAGAGGTCAACTTGTATATCAGTATCCTGACATTTTATTGAGATATGACTTATACCAGTATGAGGCCCGAACTCAAAGCTATTAAACAGTGAAAACGCCGTCAAATTCTGTTCAGCAGTTTCCAAGATTAGCCCGTACATACATACATACATACAGACTGATAAGAATTTTTTTAATTATATTTTTGGACTCTACTGGTCTTCAGTAACGTCCGGGCAGTGAAATTTTTTTTTTAACTTTAATGTACAGATTCGCTTTTCTTTTGTTTTTTCTACTCTTTTATTATATGTATAGATGTAATCTTTCTATAAAAAATTGCAAATGAACTTTAGTAAGATTTTTACATGTAATCTGCATTTTTTTTTATTTGCATTGTTATTTATTTACAATTTGTCTGTAAGTCTTCCTCAAAGTAAATAAATAAATAAAAAAATGAATAAAGACTTTTGATTTAGTGGAACAATTTTTCTACCACAGGGTAAATTAGAGTATTAAATATAGTCCTGTGCTTATTTCATGGAACTCTATATCCACTTTAGTAAAACAGTGTAGCTGCCATACTCGCAATCTTGAGGGCCTGATGAAGATCAGATTACCAAAGTCGGAGTTGAAGGATACGAAATCCTTTCGTCCCATTTCGTAACCAAATATCGAAGTTTTTACTACTTGACCGTAACGAAGTTGCCGGTGGGAACGGTATACTTGGCGTTTCGTACACGTAGCCGTTTGCCTTCGGGGGAGGTAGAATTGGCTGCTGCGGCGGTCGCGGGGGCTGCGTTGGTGCTGGATAATAGTAACCCTGCGTCGGGGGAAGCGGGGCTAGCCGAGTTAGAGGCGCCGCGGGTGGCAAGATCGGCAGCGGCGGGAAGGAGATTTTTGACTTAGGGTAGAAGTACCCATCCTCGTTCAATGGCGCACCGATTAAGGAGCCAAGACTGGCGTAGTTTTGGCTCGGGTTGGCCCGAATAGTACGGCCGGCCCGGCAGGTGTGGTACACCGCCAGGAAGACCACTGCTATGTGCAGTGATAGCCTCTGTGATAGAGAAAAAAAAGGTTATTGTGAAGATTATCATATTTCAGCTATTTATAATACAGGTGGGTAATATGTTTTATTATACCTGATTCAAATTCTGATTAGCAACTTTAAACAATTTACATAGGTAAGTATATTTAAACATATTATTCAGAAATTATGACATTGTCCATGATTTTTACTATAAAAGTTGTGTAAACTTATAATTTATAACATTTTCATATCTCTTCATTTAATACTAGCTTATGCCCGCGACTTTGTCATTGCGAAAATATATATTAATATATCAGTAATCAGCAATCAGTAAACTTTATTGCATTCCATGGTGTTAACAGATAATAAAAAGACAGAGTTCATGCTGAGCCACTCTAAACATGTGCATCCTTGATCCGGCCCATACGTGTCTATACATTTCTGCGCTGCAGGTAGACTTATCTCCTCCTTCCGTTTCCATCTTTCTTCCAACCTTCCCCTGAACCCCTCCTAAATCCCCCGTCGATAAATTCCCCTTCCCTCTACAATTATCCCCTTACCCACCCCTCACTCTCCACTTCCTGCCTCAACCCCCCCCCCCCCCCCCCCTGTGCCTTCCCCCTATACTTCCATGACACCAATCTCCGTTTACCTATATCCAAAAAGTAGTTTTCACTCATTGTAGTGTGAATTCCGTCGACTATACAAGCAGTGTATGCAAGTTTTTGAGAACTATAAATTCGCATAATTTTTGATTAAGTTGACCCATTACCATGAAATAAAGACTACATGTTACTCCTAATTAAGCCCTATGTTTTTCTAAAAGCTTAATAAGAATAGATTCAGTAGTTTTACTGTTTTAATGTTTTCTGTCACTAACAGATAAACAGAATAACATTCAAATAAATAATTTAAGGAGCAATTATTATTGAAAGAAACGTAGGTGAGAATTCTGTCTTTAAATTGCTGATTTAAATTTTTTAGTCCCTCTTCATTTCATCCATATCTAATTATTTATAACAAGTTTTAATTAATATTATTAATATTATTAGATGGCTATGTATGTAGGAACCAATTTTATTTAATATTTGGCTAAAAGTCGACGCGAAGGTCAACTGGGCCGAAAACCCGTGTAAGACGGATTCTTTCCATACTAGCTGGGCCCGCGGCTCCGCTCGTTTGGACTGCAGAATTATTGCTTTTAATTAGTGATGATCCGCTTCCCCCTCTCCTTTCGCCTACCCTTCCCCTTTCCTCCCGCTGTCGCACACACTTCTCCCTCACCCTACCCTCTTTCGTCCCCACCCCTATTCCCACTGCCACCGCAACCGTAGTCCTAACTCATCGCCATATGAATACCGCCGAGTTTTATATTTCTTTCAGTGAGTTTTTGAAAATAAAAAAATCACATATGTCTTGACTGAGTGAGCCGATTACGATGAAATAATAACTAATTGTCATTCCAGATTAAGTCCTATGTTTTTCTGAAAGCTCCATCTGAATCGTTTTAGCAGTTTTTCGTGATGCATGCACAAACAAACAGACAAGCAAACATTCTAAGTATCTTAATGTGTTTTATTACTTATCCTTAGACCCCAAAAGTTTTTTTTTTTTTGCAAACATTTTCAATGCACAGACACGTTTACGTTTTTATTTAAAGTTAACCTTTGCCTTAGCTCCAAAGATGATCAACAATTCCTCTATGATACGAGATCGTGACTTAAGGGGCATACATACATACATAATGCTCACGCCTTGGTCCCAGAGGGGTAGGCAGAGACGATGGATCGCCACTTTGCGCGATCCTGACACACCTCACTTGCCACACTCTCATTCATCTAGTTTTTCATGCAACTCCTTTCTTCTCACTGCGGACCCCAGCCTTTTTGAGGACGTTACTAATTTGATAAGATAAGGTGCAAATAAATACATTTAAAATCCTTCTATTTACATTACTTTTTATTAGGGTTTAAAAATACAGTCTCAAAAAGTTAGTATCAAATGTTTAGGGCACAATTAGTACCACTGCTACTCCTATAATCTTGAGGGTCTGATGAAGACCAGGTAAACAAACACTGGATCTTAAGTTAGTAATTAATACCTACCACCTGCGGAATTGGCCTCAACGTTATGGTGCATAGCCTAGCCGTGTAGTTTCCGATAAGTAGAATAGGACCACTCCAACTCTTCCCGTGGATGTCGTACAAGGCGACTAAGGGAATACATTATAAAACGTCAATCAGGCCTCCCCAACCCGTCTGGCCAGCGCGGGGAGTATAGGCCAAATCCTCCGTCTGTCTCCGGCAGATGAGAGAGGGTTGTGCTCCTGCAGTGGAGACAAAAATAACCTGATGATGTTATGGTGCATGGTTCAGCTCCAACACTTGCATTCTTGAGGGTCTGATGAATACCAGATTACAAAAGCCGGAGTTGAAGGTTGCAAAACCTAGGAGCTTGGGGCTTTGGACACATATTCGATTGGTTACAATCTTCATGAAGAGGCATTTTGATGGCGGCATGGTATCCGCATTCACGTCTAAAATGAATATGGGACTGGTTCTGCTGGTTTGGCCGCCTCGTTTGGTTAGTGGCTTGGTTGATGGACTCAAGCGCCGACGGCCGTTGGGACGGTGACCGCAGTTCGAAACGGATAGGGTGAAACGCCCCGATGACAGATGGACTACGACCTGAAGAAGGTGGCTGGAAGCAGCTAGACGAGGATGGTGGAGTACCGCGTGTGGTGGCGTTCATTGGGGAAGGCATATGTCAAGAGTAGACGTCTGGGGGCTGACATGATGATGATGATGATTATCAGTCTTTCATCGTCCATTAATATATAAGACTATCGCATACAACTACGAGTACGTACTCGTAGGACCTTAGATGTTTTTAAAATGATAAGTGCTATATTATTTTACTAAACTTTTTATTCAATTAAAAAAAATCTTTGTTCAGTAATATAACAATTATTATAATTAATTAAAAGAAGTGTCGATTTCTCTGGTAATTATTTTTGAGTATTATTTTAAAAATATAAAACCTACTTATATATTATCACTAGAGTATCATGGCAACTTAAGTATTTATATAACAATATTATAAGTTACTAAAAGTCATATATTTAAATACAAAACTTAATTAACAAAACACTAGAGACTCGCATACTTGGTTAATTACATTTTGGTATCACAACTTAATAAAATGGACTAGGCAATTTCAGATGAACCGACTACCTGAAGAAGGTGGCCGGAAGCGGCTGGGTGCGGAGGGCGGAGAATCGGATGTGGTAGCGTTCATTGTGGAAGGCCTATGTCCAACAGATAAGGTTTAAGAGCTGATATGATGATGATGAACTTAGAAATGAAATGAAGGTTTATTGTGTATGAAGTTCAGGTAATTTTATGATATTAGATATTTAGTACAAGTACCACTAAACCCTACCTTTGCAGATGTATACACAGAATATAAATTTAATACAAGTTAAATTAAAAGTAAACACTGTCAAGAGTAAAATGTAAAGAAGAATACAAATGTCAAAGTATCAATTTCACTAATAATGTCACTACAAATTATAAATTATCTCATTATTTTTATGTCAAGCAAATATTAAAAATAATTAAATTTCGATTATTTATAATTGCAATAGTACTGTAAGGCGGTAAATCCTGCAGGGAGGGCGAGGTCGATTCGTGACTTGGGCTCGTGTAGTACCTGACTGAAGAGGTTTTGTGAAGTGTGTGCTTGCGAGTTGTGGGTTGATGAAACCAAGGGTATGTATGGGTAGGGAGTGAGTTCTTGCGGTAGTCGGGGAGGACGAGGTAGAGGTCGCGGAGTAGTCGGGTGTAATCAGTTGTAACCGTTGGATTGACGCGGTAGAATACTCAAAAATCAACTGAAAGTGAGTGTTCGAATACAAAGAGCAGACTTGTTAAATTAAACTGGGTGTCTTATTACATAATATAAAGTGAAGTGTGTTCTAGTGTCTAGTCGATATGAGTCAGGTGACGTCGCGTCGCATAACCCTTGCCTCATAAGTATATCTTAGTTCACGCAGACCGAAAGATCAAGAAAGGTTGAGGTTAGAAGGACCTGTGAGTAAACCCCTTGTGGTTTCCTATCACAGCATCATGTCGGTGAGCGTGATGAGACAGGTTCCGTGTCTCTCGCCTCGACTCACATACGTTTATAATGTCTCCACTTTGTCATCCCGCAATGTTACTGAGTACTCATAATGAGAACCAGCTATTTCTTTTATTCTATCCTAAGCAAGATGCGACAAAGTCACCACGAGGGCATGGTGCAACTGTAGGACGTGTAGCGGGCGGAAGGTACATAGGTGGCGGTGGCCTTGTTGGTGGTACAAAAGGAGGAGGTGTTGGTGGCGGTGGTAGATAGGTGGCTGGGGTTCTGAATGTTGGTGGTTTGGTAGGTGGTGGAGGTGGCAGGTATGTAGCTGGGATCCTAAAAGTTGGGGGAGGTGTTGGTGGCGGTGGTAGATAGGTGGCTGGGGTTCTGAATGTTGGTGGTTTGGTAGGTGGCGGAGGTGGCAGATATGTTGCTGGAGCCCTAAAAGTTGGTCGTTTAGTAGGAGGAGGTGTTGCTGGCGGTGGTAGATAGGTGGCTGGGGTTCTTAATGTTGGTGGTTTGGTAGGTGGCGGAGGTGGCAGGTATGTAGCTGGGGTCCTAAACGTTGATCTTTTAGTTGGGGGAGATGTTGGTGGCGGTGGTAGATAGGTGGCTGGGGTTTTAAATGTTGGTGGTTTGGTATGTGGCGGAGGTGGCAGGTATGTAGCTGGGGTTCTAATAGTTGGTCGTTTAGTAGGAGGAGGTGTTAGTGGCGGTGGTAGATAGGTGGCTGGGTTTTTAAATGTTAGTGTTTGGGTAGGTGGCGGAGGTGGCAGATATGTTGCTGGAGTCCTTGAAGTTGGTCGTTTAGTAGGAGGAGGTGTTGCTGGCGGTGGTAGATAGGTGGCTGGGGTTCTTAATGTTGGTGGTTTGGTAAGTGGCGGAGGTGGCAGGTATGTAGCTGGGGTCCTAAACGTTGGTCGTTTAGTTGGGGGAGGTGTTGGTGGCGGTGGTAGATAGGTGGCTGGGGTTTTAAATGTTGGTGGTTTGGTAGGTGGCGGAGGTGGCAGGTATGTAGCTGGGGTTCTAATAGTTGGTCGTTTAGTAGTAGGAGGTGTTGGTGGCGGTGGTAGATAGGTGGCTGGGTTTTTAAATGTTGGTGGTTGGGTAGGTGGCGGAGGTGGCAGATATGTTGCTGGAGTCCTTAAAGGTTTTCGTTTAGTAGGAGGAGGTGTTGCTGGTGGTGGTAGATAGGTGGCTGGGGTTCTTAATGTTGGTGGTTTGGTAGGTGGCGGAGGTGGCAGGTATGTAGCTGGGGTCCTAAACGTTGGTCGTTTAGTTGGGGGAGGTGTTGGTGGCGGTGGTAGATAGGTGGCTGGGGTTTTAAATGTTGGTGGTTTGGTAGGTGGCGGAGGTGGCAGGTATGTAGCTGGGGTTCTAATAGTTGGTCGTTTCGTAGGAGGAGGTGTTGGTGGCGATGGTAGATAGGTGGCTGGGTTTTTAAATGTTGGTGTTTGGGTAGGTGGCGGAGGTGGCAGATATGTTGCTGGAGTCCTTAAAGTTGGTCGTTTAGTAGGAGGAGGTGTTGCTGGCGGTGGTAGATAGGTGGCTGCGGTTCTTAATGTTGGTGGTTTGGTAGGTGGCGGAGGTGGCAGGTATGTAGCTGGGGTCCTAAACGTTGGTCGTCTAGTAGGAGGAGGTGTTGATGGCGGTGGTAGATAGGTGGCTGGGGTTTTAAATGTTGGTGGTTTGGTAGGTGGCGGAGGTGGCAAGTATGTAGCTGGGGTCCTAAAAGTTGGTTGTTTAGTAGGAGGAGGTATTGGTGGCGGTGGTAGATAGGTGGCTGGGGTTCTTAATGTTGGTGGTTTGGTAGGTGACGGAGGTGGCAGGTATGTAGCTGGAGCCCTAAAAGTTGGGGGAGGTGTTGGTGGCGGTGGTAGATAGGTGGCTGGGGTTCTTAACGTTTGTGGTCTGGCAGGTGGCGCAGTTACCAGGTTTGTAGCTGGGTTCCTAAAATTTGGTAGTCGAGATGGCGGCGAGGGTGGTGGTGTTGGTTGTCTAGGAGGAGGAGGAGGTAAGTAAGTAGCTGGTGTTCTAAAAGGTGTAGGCCTTGTGGTAGTGCTTGATGGAGGTAGAGTAAATGTAACGTTAGCGGATGGGTAGTTGTAACCTGTTTTCCTGAAAACAGGTGCTCCTGAAGAGTATGTAGGCGGTGGTGCGAATGGTATAGTTGGATGCCGTCTGGTGGTTGTGGGAGGTAACGTGATCTGTACTTTTGGTGTGGGATAGTTGTACCCTGCAGTCCCAATGACATATCCTATTTTAGTGATAGTGGGGGGTGGGGTAAGTCGTTTGTTTGTAATTAGTGATGGTGGGAAGGGTATTCGAGGGGTGGTATACACGTAGCCCGTGTTCGGTGGTCGGTTTGGGGGCGGAGTTGTTGGTGGGAACGGTATGCGTGGCGTTTCATACACGTAGCCGTTTGCCTTCAGGGGAGGTAGAGTTGGCTGCTGCGGCAGGCGCGGGGGCTGCGTTGATGCTGGGTAATAGTAACCCTGTGTTGGCGGCGGCGGAGGTGTTTTAGGCTTAGAGTAGAAGTACCCATCCTCGTTTAATGGCTCATAAATTCGGGCGCCTAGAACAGCATAGTTTAGGCTCGGGTTGCTGGAGATGGCCCGAATGGCACGGTCGGCCCGGCAGGTGTGGTACAGTGCTAGGAAGACCACCGCTATAATAATATGCAGTGACAGCCTCTGTAATAGAGAAAAAAGTAAACATTAAGCCTCAAATTGTTATCGCGAAACTTATTTTATTCTATTCTACAGTGTACAATGACTAGTACTGTATATTAAAACCACAAGCGATCCATTCATCTATAAATCACGGCAACTATTTTAATAGGAAACGTCACTTACAATTATGCATAGAATATATATACATTTACAATATTTTAATGAAAATCAAATTTGAAAACATTGTAGATTAAAATTAAAATTTTGATTGTCAACTTTTAATAATTTACCTATTTACATAGTTATAGATATTTTGTTTAAAATTATGACATTACGATGTTTCATATAAACGTTTCCCGTGTGGTTTCCGGTAGAGTAGAATAGGACCACTCAAACTCTTCCCGTGGATGTCGTACAAGACGACTAAGGAATTCATTATAAAACATCAATCAGGCCTCCCCAACCCGTCTGGCCAGCGCGGGGAGTGTAGGCCAAATATATTTCTTAATATTTCTCCGGCGGATGAGAGAGGGTTGTATGATGAGTAGAGACAAAAATAACCTGAAGATAATGATATAAACGTTGTCTACACTGACGTTTTAAGAAGATTTTCATATCTCTTTAATGAACGACTTAGCAATAGGTATACTCGTACCTATATCAAAATATCAACCTGTCATCATCCACTGCTGGACATAGGTTTGCCCCAAGGCATACCACTACACCTGGTCCAACGCCCTCTCAGCCCCAGCCCCTATCAGCTACCTTTTAAGGCTGTCAATCTATCTAGAGGAAGCTTCCCATGCTACTCGGTCTCTACTCCAATACTCCTCGGCCTCATAGGACGCTGATTCTGCGACAGATGTGGCCAGCGCATTGGCTAGAATACTACTGTTATTCGCCAGATATCCTCGTTATGAAACATAATGTCCTGCAATGCAATTTAAAACGAAGAAAAGAAGAAAGTGACATGGTCAGTCAGTGAGAAAGTACCTTGGCTTGCCGTCGTATCCTCGATCCAGCATAGCACTCCATAGATTGCTAAGCAACGTGAAACTTAAGGATCCTTGATCCGGCCTATAGCTGTATACCTACACATTTCTGCGTCGTAGGTCATGACTTCATGAGTCATAACTAGACATAAAATTTTGGTATCACTAATAAAATATTTCTAGTAATTTCTTATCGACACAAATTTATCGATAACTTTATGTTTTCCTCAACAATACAGGCATAAAAGTAACGGTAACGTAACTTCAATAAACAAGTTGCGTTACGAAAAATGTGTACTTTTGAGAACTTCGCGTAAATTAAGTTAAAAGTTATAACGATCGGAAATAAGTAGTTCTTGAACCGAAATGTTAATGCTAGTATGGATATTCCCGGATTTTATTTTAAAATAATCTTTCCGAATACCGTATCCTGGGATACCTTATTTGTTCATTTACGCAATAAACTCATACAGTAATAACTATAACTATAGACATTCCACATTTCTCATTTAATAACATACTATTCCGGAAATAAAATTTCTTAAAAAGCATCTGACATGCTTGAAACTGCTTGACAGCAGTGACAACTGAGACGAGACGCTTACGTTCCCCGCGCCCCGCTTAACAGTAAAATTAAATACAAATAATATAAGTAACATTATATTTTATTAATTGGATATTGGGCCCGATTCTGAAGTCACAACGTTAAAATTTGACCAAACTGTTGCTATCCTTGTCACACAGTATTATGAAGATAAAGACGAAACCAAATTTAGCGCTATCAAATTTTAAATGTGTGCCTTCAGAATCGGGCCCATTATGACTATATTGCTAATTTATTACTACTAATTTAAGAATCGCGGAATTTTGATTACAACTATTAATGAAATTACGTGAAAACGAAAGTCAAATGTAAAAAGGAACCATGTGGAATTTCCATATTTATCATTAATATTTTATACTTTTGACTATTTTGTATAGTATTTTTATATGGAGTTTTTACCTGAAATAAAACAAATATATATTCTTTATTGCACATAAATTTTACAAAAAGAAGGGCATTTATTTATTTATATAATTAAGTCAAGGGGTATCACGAAAAGAAAAGCGGACGAAGGAAAGCCACTTTGCAATATTATATTGCGCAAAGATGCGATACATCATCTCTGCCTACCCCTCTAGGACCAAGGCGTGAGCATTATGTATGTATTTATGTAATATTTTTTATATAAATAAATATGCTTATTAATAACATATATGTATATTATAAGCATATTTATTTATATAATATTTTTTTATGTTTAAATACTAAACTTAAGTACACTTTCACATTAAAACGTAAGATTAAATCTTATCTCCACTTATACTTTTTTACACAAACACTACATCTTAATAGAATTCGTTATGGACTTTATTTAATTTATTTCTGCCTTAATTTTAAGTTCTATGAACTTAATTATATTAACTTCTTAATATTTGTTGGTAGCTGTCTTCCTTGTTCATTAAACTAACCATTCATATAAAATTACGAGCTTTATAATTAATATTATTGTGTGTTAATTTGTGTTGTATTTTTTTTAAATTATAATTTTCTTATACTTGCAATACTTTTTCGCTAGGATTTTCTAATTTTCATTGGCCAAGTTTGCCTAAAAGAGATCGCTATTAACTTAACTTAACACCAATCTGTACCTAACTTGATATTCATAATCTGTATGCAATAAAAAAATCTATATACGATCAAAAAAACTAAATCTAATTAAGCTCACCATGTTTCCTTGGGCTTCCTAGCACATACACTGCTTAAAGAGAGTCCAAACTACAATCGACGCGACAGTCGCGCGCATGCGCAGACACAAAGGCTTGCGCTTGCGCAGCCCGCGATATATACGTAAACTTTAGTCTTTGTTTCCGCCCAAATGTAGTATCTACATTCTCGTCGAGTAGACGCGAGAGTGAATATGGTTCGTTCGCGTTGCCTTGATTCGCCAGCGCCAAAATCAAAGCAGTAAGAACACCATACCACTTTCTCGTGACCATATGGTTGTCTGACCGGAAATCCGAAATATCTGGACATTTCAAATTGTCAAGGTTTTGGGGTTTTCTCGGGACCAGAGATGCGAAGCTTCATACCGTTTGTATGACATTGTAATAAACATAAAATAATAATAAATAAATATCTCAGACATTCACACCAATTATCCAGTCCCAAACAGGCAAAGCCTGTGCTATGGTTACTAGATTACGGATACACATACTTAAATAAATATATAAACATCCAAGACTTGGGTACAAACATTCATATTCATCATACGAACATTTGCCCCTAGCGGGATGGAACCCACAACCTCCGGCGTGGCAGTCAGAGAGCTACCCCGTTCCGCCACGGAGGTCGTCAAACGGTTTATAGTAACGTATTATACCACTAATGGAGTTATTTTTCGTATAAAACGATTTGTCTTTCGTTTCCGCACTTTCATCATCAGCTGAAATACGTGCACTGCTTAATAGAATGCCACTTGTGGTAAGCTGTAGTGCTATTCTCTAAAACGCAAACTCCTTTGCGACATGTAAGTGAGTTCTGTTATTCAACCTCACTTCGATAGTGCTCTGGAATGTTTACAGAATGCCAATGGATTAGGTTTCGAAATGAGTTGAGTCGCTTGAGTGAGACTCGCTCGTGGGTTTGTATTTTAGAGAATAGCACTGCTGTATACCCTTTGTATGACATTGTAATAAACAAATACTACTGTTTATAGTACCGCATTAAACAACTTATAGAGGTATTTTTCGTATAAAACGATTTATCTTGGTGACATTCCCGCCTCCTCACCATTCTCCCCCCGCAACTCCTCTAAGCGAGGATCAACGGAGGTAACTGCAAAGACACCTACCAGTGAAGGTAGGGCAAGTCCCAGGTCATGAATTTACGCTACCTTGGGCCCCAGACAAATTTAATTAAAGAAGTGAAGAGTCAAAGTAGGAAGAGAGTTCCCACTTTCCCTCAAGCAAATGGGAGTGTAGCATTGAAACGGTGACCAGAGTTGGGGGGGTTGGGGGGTTTGGTGTGGCCAAGATAAGCCTAGTTGAACACCACGGACGTATTTAGCGCCTTTGTGACGCAGTGAGCTGTGACGGAGTAGCAGAAGGCTATCTTGGTGACAGTGTTTCACTCCGTACTTTCACCATCAGCTGAAATACGTCCACTGCTGAACATAGCCTTCGCAATAGAATGCCACTTTTGGTGGGCTGTCGATTGCAGGATAGATTGCCTATTCATCAACAATTAATTCATAAAGAAATTATCGGTATGTCACTTTGACTTTGCAATTATTTTCATTGCAAACGATGTTAAAGATTATAGTCAGGGGACTTTGTTCTGGCAGTTGCTTGTCCGGTGCTATCTGGTATGGGGGGGTCCCGGCTTCTCGAGTTATCGCTAGTACAATCACACTATTCTTCCGTAATACCTAGACTCCTTACCCATACTTCTATTTGCTCGCCCCGATCTAAGGTCTGCCGTGCCGATGCATGCATGTCCAGGGGCTAGCCTGGTCGGAAACGTGCCGACATCCAGGAGCCGGGAGAAATACGAGTAAAAAAAACTATTAGCCTTACCGAGTCATGCGAAGCTCTAATGAGGTGGACAATTAACCGTGGTACCTCAACACGGAGGTGGCGATGTTGTTCGCAACACATCACGTCAAGGGGTATGAAGAAGCGTAAAGCAGGCGATGGAAAGTCGCTTTGTGGTGATATATCGTCTCTGACTACCCCTCTGGGATCAAGGCGTGAGCATTATGTAATATCATGCAAACGATGTCGCTATCATTTACGAGGGGCAAGGCGTTTTAATTATGTTTAGGACGTATCCAAAACTTTTAAGCCTATATAGAATATTTCCGAAATTTTGCCAAATTTCGGGAAGTATTCCGGAATGCAGGCTATTTGGAATTACCCCTTTCGCGGACAGGACTATAGGGACAATATTTGATGGGTACTAATACATACATACATACATACATGCAAACATACATACATACATACATACATACATACATACATACATACATACATACATACATACATACATACATACATACATACATACATACATACATACATACATACATACATACATACATACATACATAAATACATACATACATACATACATACATACATACATACATACATACATACATACATACATACATACATACATACATACATACATACATACATACATACAATTATATTTGACCTTGGATGGTTTTAAATGAAAAAGCGTACATTATTTCATACTTTTTAAAATTCATTTAATAATATAGAGTTTCACAATAATAGAATGAATATTCTTTATTGCACACAAGTCACAGAGAATAACATAGGTTACCAATATACAAGCAGTGGTATTATCGTTAACAATATCGCTAGAACATTATAATTAGTTCGTACCATTTGGTAGAAGACTGTCTTCTACCACAAGGGCAGTTGTTTCAGTTTCACTCTTAACTCTTTTTAGGTAAAGGTCCTAATTATTAGAATCAGAATGAGAAATCATTTATTGTTGACTATTAGGTACCACTGTACAGCAGATGTTATTGCAGAAACTAGCTCTTATCTAAGAGTTTACCCATTACGGGCATACAATATTGCATATATATTAAATTAATTTAAAAATGACAGATTTACAATATCTAGTAGAGAATGTCAAACATTTTAAAATCAGAAAACAATCAAAAATTAAATTAAAATTTTTAAAATATAGATTTATGTCATTTTTCGGTACAAAATGTCGGAGGCCACAAAACTCATACATTAATTCTATTTCAATTTAAAAAAAACCTATAAATATCAAAATATAAAACGCCCTTACCTACATAAAATCACTAGAGAAACATAGTCACTTTGTTCATATACTCGTATATAAACAATACAATTAAAACAAGAAAATTATATCACTTACTAAAAAATCAAATCGTTAAAAACAATACTAAAAAAAATAATGCCTCAATCATGTTTTTTGTAAATTACATTTCGGCATTTTTACAATATGGTAACTTAGTGAAAAAGTTTACTTAGGTTAAAACACGAAGGGTACCGATGATCTATGTAGAAGTACCCTTGGTTCTACAGGAAGAGAGAGGTCGTCGTGAATTGGGGCCGTGTAGTCACCGGACATGAACTTGGGGTTTTGTGGAGAACGGAAGGTTCTAGGCAAACGTAATCAGGGTTGGTTTGGGTGGGGAGTGAAATCTTGGTGGTGGTGGGGGAGAAGAAGGTAGAGGTCGGTTGGGGCGGGGAATTGGATCGACGCGGATAGAACAAGTGCTCCACATTCAGCTGAAAGTGAGTTTACAAGAAGCAGACATGTCGACTTTAACTGGATGTTTTTTATTTATTGTTGATGGGTTTGCGTTTGACCTCAGTCTCATCTGATGGTAAGTGACGATGAGGTCTAAGGTAGAGCACGTATACCCAGATAATTCCTTATTTCACTTCCTTTAAAAATATGTTTTTATTAGGGAACGTACCCACACTACCTGACGCATTTTTTTCAGTTTTTTACCCCCCTCGGTGACCACCCGTAGTATATGCCAAGATCTCCCCCCTCCCCCTCTAGTTTTCATGTGTAATCCTACTAATATTACAATTGCGAAAGTTTGGATATTTGGACGTATGGATGTTTGTTACTCAATCACGCTTCAACCACTAGACGGATCGGGATGAAAATCGGCACACATATAGGTTAGGTCCTGAAATATGACAAAGGATATTCTTTATCAAAAAAAAATATATTTATATTGACTACGTGACGAAAACCTAACATAACCCCCTCTCTGTGAACAAGCGTGGTATTTCGAAGACTCCCCTTCCCTAAACGGGTCACGTAACTTGGGTGCGTTCCCTTAATTACATTTTAAAAATATTTTTTTATTTATTTATTTAAAAAAAAATACAAAAAAAACGTATTTTTTTATTTTGTTACGAGCATGTACTCAAAGTATCCACAGATATTTTCTTATCATCTGGTATAATATCTACAATTAACTTTGTCGCCCCGCAACGTTACGTTGATTTACTCATACTGAGAACCAGGTATTTATTCTATTCTATCCCAAGCAAGATGCGATAAAATCGTCAAGGCATGCGTCAACTTCTTGTGGACGTTCAGTAAATCTATCCTCTATTGTTTCATGGTCACCTGGTTCTGCAGAGTATGGTGGGGGTTGTGTAGTTGGAGGTCGTCTGTTGGTTGTGGGTTGTGGGCTCGTCGGGGGCTGCAATGGGGGCCCAGTTGTTGTTGGGGGTGGTAACGTGAACTGTATTTTAGGTATGGGATAGTTGTACCCTGTAGTTCTAAAGACATCTCGTATTGTAGAGGATGAGGTAGGGCGTCTGGTTGTAGTTGGCGGCGGGAACGGTATGCGAGGGGTGGTATACACGTAGCCAGAAGTCGGTGGCTGCGGCGGGGGCGGTGTCCTCGGTGGCGGGGGAGGTGTTCTTGGTGGCGGTTTAGGTGTTCTTGGGGGCGGGGGCGGGGTCCGAGGTGGGAGGGATGGCGGCGGGAAGGGTATGCGAGGGGTGGTATACACATAGCCAGAAGTCGGTGGCTGCGGCGGGGGCGGTGTCCTCGGTGGCGGAGGCGGGGTCCGAGGTGGAAGGTTTGGCGGCGGGAAGGGTATGCGAGGGGTGGTATACACATAGCCAGAAGTCGGTGGCTGCGGCGGGGGCGGTGTCCTCGGTGGCGGAGGCAGGGTCCGAGGTGGAAGGTTTGGCGGTGGGAAGGGTATGCGAGGGGTGGTATACACGTAGCCGGTGGTCGGAGGCGGAGGTGGAGGCGGTGTCCTCTCTGGCGGAGGCGTCTGGGTTCTAGGCGGTAATCTAGTTTGCGTCAGAAATGGTATACTTGGCGTTTCGTACACGTAGCCGTTTGTCTTCAAAGGAGGTAGAGTTGGCTGCTGCGGCAGGCGCGGGGGAAGAGTTGGTGCTGGGTAGTAGTAACCCTGTGTCGGGGGTGGCGGGGGCGTCGTAGGCTTAGGGTAGAAGTACCCATTCTCGTTAAATGGAGCATCGATTCTGGCGCCTAGACGGGCGTAGTTTTGGCTCGGGTTGGCCCGAATAGTACGGCCGGCCCGGCAGGTGTGGTACACCGCCAGGAAGACCACTGCTATGTGCAGTGACAGCTTCTGTGATAGAGAAAAAGATACATTAAGATGTTCTACAGGGTCTATTAAGACACTCCACTACCTATATTCTCATACCACTAGTGCAGGTTATAGTATTTATTAACCTTTTCCAATTTTTATAGCAAACGTAACTCAGGAATATGTAAAGAATTGTAATCATCATCAGGTTGTTTTTGTCTCCACCGAAGGAGCACAGCCCTCTCTCATCTGCAGGAGACAGACGGAGGATTTGGCCTACACTCCCCGCGCTGGCCAGACGGGTTGGGGAGGCCTGATTGATGTTTTATAATGTATTCCCTTAGTCGCCTTGTACGACATCCACGGGAAGAGTTGGAGTAGTCCTATTCTACTCTACCGGAAACCACACGACAAATCACATTATAGCGAATTTTAATACGGAAATTGTGAATTATTTAATGAGCGATGTGAAATGTGAATATTTATATTATTCTATGAGTTAAGTGAATAAATTAATGACCAATACGAAACAAATTTTTGAATAAATCCCGGAACAAAACCAAAATTTACATAAACATACTTTAAAGGTTTTGTATCGAATTTGACTTCATGTCATATGACAAAACCTTCAAGAAAAAAAAATTGAGAATATTATTAAAAATAATTTAATTGGTCTCCTAAAAAGTAACATTTTCTAACTTAAATATTTTTCACTTGAGGCACAGTATATTATAGGTTATTTTGTCATCCTACATACATAAATATACCTTAGTTACTTAGACAAAGTTAAGCAAATTAGAAATTACATTCAATTAATATAATAATAATTAATTTTGAAAAAACGTTGCGGTTTAATAATTTTTTTTATTAAAATTGAAAAAAAGCATAGCATTTTGCAAGGAAGCTCAATGTTTTACGGTTCATTAATGAGAATTACTTGACCTTACCAGACCATATGTAATGAATATTACATAAGTCTCGCGTCACGACGATTCCATTTAATAGATGATTTTCTTAGTTAGGATCACACATAGGTGTTTGACACCTACGAGTATAGTTTTATATAAAAGTAATATTCTCAGATCCTACTAGGTATTCTATATTCTATTGTACATAGGTACTTTATGATTAAGAAACTAAATTCATGTAAGTTTACCATGTTTCCTGTTGAGCTTTCTATCACATACACTGCAAACGGTAGTGCACACTCGACGCGATAGAAGCGCGCGTGCGTCAATACAACAGCCTGCGCGAGCGCAGCCCCTCGATATATAGCCACGTACCATTTAGTTTTTGTCGGAGCCCTAATGCCGACTTTACACTCTCGGCGAGTGAACGCGATAACGAAGCTGGTCCGCTCGTGTCGCGCGGGCGTAGCATACAGTGCTGCGCATTATGTGCGCAAGCGCATCATCCACATTCTCGTAGCAAGGGTTTTCAACATGTCAGATCGTGATCTGGTGTTAGAGTTTTGGATTGTTTCTGCTTGTTGATATGCTACATTGTATGTTTTGTTGCACCCTATAAAAGAGTATATTCTATTCTAGATCGGAAAGCGAAATATCTAGAAGTAACAACTATGTTATGACTTACTAACCTTTCTTTAGGTATATAGAATAAAGAATTTAATTTAATTAAATTAAGTTATTGCCGAAATTCTAACAGAGTTAACAAAAGAATTTCACGCTGTTAGATTCTGGACGATCATACGAAGCGGCAGAATTTCTGAGCTGAGATTTTCTTGTCTGATGGTTGTCATCGAGGTTCTAACAGAGTTAATAAATTGAGTCCTATCTCACGCTATTAAAACCTCAACGATAATAATAGACGTTCTGAATTGAGCTTCTCTCCTCTATTTATCGTCGAGGTTGTAACAGAATTTATAGAGTCCTATCTCACGCTGTTAGAACTTCAACGTTATTAATCAACTCACTTCGGAGCTTCTGCCCCTCCATATTATCGTCGAGGATCCTTTAGAGTTAGATATGACTCCATTTATTCATGTTTTATGTTATAAAATGTTGGTGCAACTTGTAGCGTAATGAGTGCCCTTGGAGTGCACTATTCGGGTTGTAAGTAAATAGTCGATTATGTATGTCTCCGAGTAAAAAATAACCGAGAAATTTTTCACAAAACACAATTAAAACGGTTTAATATCAGCGTCAGCAGAACCGCGATGACAAACGATACAAAAACCCAGTATTAATAATGAAAATACTAGTTATTACCAGAGATAGGAATTATATAGTGTAATTTAAATACTTGCGGCCAAGTCACTGAAGATTAATCTAAAGACATTCCTTTTCACTATATTTTATTACCTGTTTTTTTACCCTATTTTATTACCCTTTCCCCATAGACCCAATTCCTGTGTATTCACATGCTATACGAGCTCGAGAAATCTAATATAAAGAGCAAACACCGCATAATAAATGTCTCTGACCAACATGTCAGAGGATAAAAAAGTGCGGAACAAATATAAAAAAAATTACCTGTTTTAATGGAAACCCCGGGAATCTTGGCAGTAATGATTAAAAAGTATATAATACTAGCTTTTCTCCGCGATTTCGTCCGCGTAGGTTATACTTACACATCTCATAAATATTTACACATCTTGAATTTCAAAATAGATATCATTTTCGGAATCAACGTCCCTAAAAACGTTCAAATATAACATTCATTTGGTTTCCCGTAGGAATAAGATAGTTTTTCGGAATAAAAACTATCCTATGTCCAATTTCAGAACCTAATCTATATGTGTGCCAAGTTTCATTCCGATCCGTCCAGTGGTTGAAGTATGATTGAGTAACAAACATCCAAGCAAACATCCAAACTTTCGCATTTATATTATTAGTGGGATGGGATATTAGTGGGATACAAGTAAGAAAAGAAAATTTCATATTATTTGTAGTTTAAATTACTGGTAAGAGGTGGAAGAAGAATTATAGATCACTAGCTGTTGCCCGCGACTTCGTCTGCGTGGACAACTTAACCTCACAAACTATTATGTATTTCCCGTAGGAACAAAATGTTTTTTTGAAGTTTCATCACGATTCACCAGTGGTTGAAGCGTGATTGAGTAACAAACATCCAAATATCCAAATATCGCGTTTATAATATTATTAGGAAGATTCGTAGTGTGTACTGTACTGTATACTGAGTTTAATAGAGCATAATTGAATGGCAAAAAGAAATGATGAACTAATTATTATTTAAATTTCGGAAAAATCCTGGAGTATCCATTAGCATAAACATTTAGTTGCAAGTACTCAAATGAGACTACCTAACTCCGATTCCTAATTATTACAACATAAGTATATCCAGAGTATATTATCAAGACTGGTCAGTATGGGGAAGTCATAAACTATAAGAGCCATGACGTCGATATAAGAGATGGTTATAAAATGAAAAGGGGTACATTATTTATATATTTTTTTAAATCATTTATTAATATAAAGTTTTACAATCATAGCACATTATAATTAGTTAAATTTTCACTCGTAACTCTTTTCATTATTCTATTTATTATCAAAATATAAAACGCACTTACTTACATAATAATTCAAAGTCTCTCGTCTCGACCCACAAACTTGTATTGTGAATATGATTATTTAACGCCAAATGCTGATCTTATATGACACATGACCCGTTACAAAGTACAAAATTATTCTGTAGTTCGACAGATATTATGCGAACAGCTTATAGTGTAGGCCCCAAGGTATTTATTTTATTCTAGCCCAAGCAAGACGCGGCAAAATCGCTATAAGGGCAAGGTATAGGTTTTTCAGGTAAAGAAAATGGAACCTTTGGTGTTGGGTAGGAATAACCTGTATCTGTGAAAACGTTTGTTACTGTAGAGTTTGGTGGGGGTTGTGTAGTTAGAGGACGTCTGGTGGTTGTGGGTTGTGGGCGCGTGGGGGGCAGTCTAGTTATTGTTGGGGGTGGTAACGTCAACTGTATTTTAGGTGTGGGATAATTGTATCCTGTATTTCTAGAGACGTCTCTTACTGTAGAGAACGTAGGGGGGTAGCGTCTGGTAACGAAGGGTTTGTGCGGGGTGGTATACACGTAACCGGTGGTTGGAGGAGGTGGTTTCCTCTGTGGCGGGGTTGGCCGGGTTCTAGGCGGCAGTTTAGTTGGTGTTAGAAACGGTATACTTGGCGTTTCGTACACGTAGCCGTTTGTCTTCGGGGGAGGTAGAGTTGGCTGCTGCGGCGGGCGCGGGGGAAAAGTTGGTGCTGGGTAGTAGTAACCCTGTGTCGGGGGTGGCGGGGGCGACGTAGGCTTAGGGTAGAAGTACCCATTATCGTTAAATGGAGTATCGATTCTGGCGCCTAGACCGGCGTAGTTTTGGCTCGGGTTGGCCCGAATAGTACGGCCGGCCCGGCAGGTGTGGTACACCGCCAGGAAGACCACTGCTATGTGCAGTGACAGCCTCTGTGATAGAGAAAAAGAAACATTGAGTTGTTTTTTTATTGTATTCTAGAGCGGCAGCGGAAGAGGGAGCGGGAGCGGAAATATTTGTTTTAATATTAGTAACTTCTTGCAAAATATTAAAATGTAAAATATATGTCATCTAATTTTTTGGTAATCTTTTACTTCATGATTAACACTACGTATTAACAAAATGAGAATAATTCTGTAGTCCACACACTAAGCGATATCGCTTTAATGGATAAGGCTGCCTTTGTACACTTTCCAAAAATCTGTACCTATTTTATTGTTATCCTTAATTTGTGTGCAATAAAGAGTTTATCTATCTATCCACGCGAGCGAAGCCGCGGGCACAGCTAGTTTGAAATAAATCTACGTCACCTTCAAAAGTTGACGCAAAAGTAGAAACAAACCAGTTCATTGTTTTTGTCAAACAATAAGTCCCAGGTCCTGGCACGGATTCTGCCGTGGTAAAGCGTCTAATTAAGACCTCCGTGGCGGAACGGGGTAGCTCTCGGACTGCCACGCCGGAGGTTGCGGGTTCGAATCCCGCTAGGGCCAAATGTACATATGATGAGTATGAATGTTTGTACCCAAGTCTTGGATGTTTATATATTTATTTAAGTATGTCTATCCGTTATCTAGTAACCATAGCACAGGCTCCGCCTAGTTTGGGACTGGATAATTGGTGTGAATGTCTGAGATATTTATTTATTTATAAAAAAATAAAAATAAAAACAAAAAATATATGTATACAACACTTGAAACGCGCGAATATTGACACGAATATATTTTTTAAATCTACCACAGCTTACAATTGAGATGAGCATTCTGTCTTTAATTTACTCATTTGAAAGTTAGTGTTGTATTTAGTACCAATGTTACAAATATTAATGTTACCAGTATATCATGGATAGACAACATTGCAAAATAGGTACCTATGTTTAAGTAAAATATTGTATTTAACCTCTAAGGTCGTAGCTTCTTGTCGGCAGGCTTTGATAGTAATTTGAGAAGTATTTATCTAACTATATGTAAGCTTAAGTAAATGTAGGACTATCATTAAAGAATCTAATCATTATTTAATGTTGCGTCTGTAAACACTGAGCATAATAGAAACATTATTAAGATTTATTCATTTAATTCTACTACATTTATGAATATTTAATAAGCTCGAATGTTTCAAATGTTTAATAAGAAACATTTGAATTGTCATTATTTCATTATTTGACACCAAGTTATTTTAAACCTAATATTCTTAAGTCCTACTACAGGTCATACCATGAAAGAAAATATTTTTTTCATCTCGTAAGGGCAAAAAAGGTATTTACATTCATGATTGATACTAATTGGTTATTAAATTAGATAACAGATGACTGTCTACCCGCCCGATTACTTATTTCCGCCCTTCATCATCATCATCATCAGGTTTTTTTTTGTCTCCACTGCAGGAGCACAACCCTCTCTCATCTGCCGGAGACAGACGGAGGATTTGGCCTACACTCCCCGCGCTGGCCAGACGAGTTGGGGAGGCCTGATTGATGTTTTATAATGTATTCCCTTAGTCGCCTTGTACGACATCCACGGGAAGAGTTGGAGTGGTCCTAAACTACTCTACCGGAAACCACACGGCGGAAACAAAATTTCCGCCCTTAGGAAGTTTATCTTACTTCATAGTAAAAGAGTATGAACTGTAGGTATTCTATGCCAAATTTAAAAGGATGACGTAAGCATACTTTATGATTAAGTTACTAAATTCATGTGAGCTTACCATGTTTACTTGAGCTCTCTATCACACACACTGCATAGCTCACACAGCTCACTCGATGCGACAGCCGCACACGTGCTTCGAAACAATGGCCTGCGCAAGCGCAGTTCAACGATATATAGCCACGTACCCTTTAGTTTTAAGAGCCCTAATGCCAGCTTTAGACTCTCGGTGAGTGAACGCGAGAGCGACGATGGTCCGCTCGTGTCGCGCGAGCGTAGCATACAGTGGAGAGCGCGAGCGCATCGTACCCTATTCTCGTAGCTAGTGTTGCCAAAATGCCAGATCGGTAAAGTGAAATATCAGAAAAATTACAAGTAAGCTATGACTTAGCAATCCTTTCTGCGATTTCCTGGTTATCATTATATCAGTCTAGTTCTAAGATCCTACTAATATTATAAAAGCGAAAGTTTGGATGTTTGGATGTTGGTTACTCAATCACGCTTCAACTACTGGACGGCTCGTGATGAAACTTGGCACACATATAGATTAGATCCTGGAATAGGACATAGGATAGTTTTTATCCAGAAAAAACATCTCATTCCTACGGGAAAACATAATAGTTTGCGATTTTTAATTTGTCCACACAGACGAAGTCGCGGGCAACAGGTAGTAGTTTATAAAAAGAATCGTCATTTCACGCTATTAGTACCTCAACGATAATATGGAGGGGCAGAAGCTCTGAGTTCATTTGATAATTGTCGAGTTCTTTCATCATTCAATCATCAGTCAGTCTACTTTCACTGCTGGACATAAGCTTGAAGTTATCATCAATTACTATTAATCCGTGTTATATAATTGCCGTGTGGTTTCCGGTAGAGTAGAATAGGACCACTACAACTCTTCCCGTGGATATCGTACAACAGATAGGATAGGAGATAGGATTCATTTAATCTCTAAAATCGACGTAAAGTTTTCTAACAAAATATCATAAAATATCTCATATAGTTTCTGACTTCTTCATACTGATTGATCTTGATGATACATCCTGAATGTGAATTTATAGAGGTACTTCAAACTAGTAAGCAATATAATACAATGCTAGATGATTTTTTGTTCAGTTCTATGTTAACAGATGCAAATTATTTACACGTAGATTTTTTATATTCTCAATGCTATTAGATAAACTACAATACATTTGCAGAAAATTTGCAATATTGAATTTTAAATTGTGTTTTTGGGTGTTAAAATCGAATTACTATTTATTTATTGTTACCGTATATGGTGAGGAGCGGCAGTTAGCGCAGACTTAGGTCAATAAAATGTCAAGATTATGTCACTGTGATGGAATAAATTATGACGATTATGTTAGTTTAAAACACAATAATTATACAAAAAGGTCGCAACCTTGACCTTAGATAAAATCTGCAATTTTTTTATATAAAGAACCTAGGAATGTATTAAAGAAAATATTTTTATTATAAACTAGTTGTGCCGGTGACTTTGCACGCACAGACCACTGAATTAGTATGTTCTGATGTAGTTTTTAGGGTTCCGTAGCCAAATGGCAAAAACGGAACCCTTATGGATTCGTCATGTCTGTCTGTCTGTCTGTCTGTCCGTCCGTATGTCACAGCCACTTTATTCCGAAACTATAAGAACTATACTGTTGAAACTTGGTAAGTAGATGTATTCTGTGAACCGCATTAAGATTTTCATACAAAAATAGAAAAAAAAATTTTTTGGGGGTTCCCCATACTTAGAACTGAAACTCAAAAAAATTTTTTTCATCAAACCCATGCGTGTGGGGTATCTATGGATAGGTCTTCAAAAATGATATTAAGGTTTCTAATATCATTTTTTTCTAAACTGAATAGTTTGCGCGAGAGACACTTCCAAAGTTGTAAAATGTATGTCCCCCCCCCTGTAACTTCTAAAATAAGAGAATGATAAAACTAAAAAAAATATATGATGTACATTGCCATGCAAACTTCCACTTAAAATTGGTTTGAACGAGATCTAGTAAGTAGTTTTTTTTAATACGTCATAAATCGTAAACCACAATACTATTATTAAAACATCGATTAAAGTTACAAGGAACTACAATAACTTTTATATTATGTTACTTACTGCTACGGAACCCTTCATGGACGAGTCCGACTCGCACTTGGCCGCTTTTTTATAAGTATACTTATAAGAGAAACCGTAGACATACTCCAAATGAAGTGAACAAAAATCTAACACTTGCATTGCATTATATATAACGGTCATACCATGAAGGAAAATAATTTTCGCAACTCATAAGTCACCTGAAAGTTTGTACCTTCATGTTTGATATTAATTAGTAATTAAATTAGATAACAGTTGACTAATCTGTTATCTAATTTAATAACCAATTAATGCCAATCATGAAGGTTAAAACTTTGAGGTGACTTATGAGTTGCGAAAATTATTTTCCTTCATGGTATGACCGTTACTTTGAAGTTGCTACACCCGAATGGGTACAATTGTATGGAGCTTTATATACTGTTAAAATTATATAACTGTATTACACCTACAATTTTTGGCAACAAATGAAATGAAACACAAACAAAATTGTGCGACTACGACCGCGCGTATTAGCGTTAAAAATTATGTAAATGTGTTAATTTCATTAATAAAGTTTTAGATATTTGCATTTGTGATGTACGGAAATTAAAACGTCGTAAAACTGTCAAATCGCCCTTTGTCCACTGTCTCAATTGACAGATTGAGGTGGATATTTTGTCCACTCATATCCTTTGATGGATCTTAGTAGACAGTTCATTTAAAAATAAATTCAACCCCTGTCTTAGAATAGGTACACCTAGAAGCCTGAAACCAAACATGTCTCCCAATCAGGTCCGTTGGTTTGGGCAGGCCCCCGACACTCCATACAAGCGAACATATCTACTACTGGTTTGTGTGTGCGCAAAAACTATCGAGAAAGGGACAACGTTTTACGTCAACACATAAATGCTTCTCTTTCTAACCGGCGGGCGTACTACTCGCCATCGTGCTTTATTTTGAGGGCGACGGGCGAGGGGTCAGAAGTATGTATGTATGTAAACGCTTTATTGTACCAAAAATTACAACAGCAACAATAATAAAATAGGAATTAAACTGTGGACAAAGGCTGACTTATATCACTTAGGGATATCTTCCAGTCAACCTTAGAGTAACCGAAAGGATAAGTTGAAGTCAGTCGTCAAAAAACTGTAAGTTTATAATCGTTTAATGTCTTATATTTGAATTGAATCAACACATTTGTCTATCACCGTCCGAAAATGCCATAAACTCTTATGTTTTATGACAGCTTTCAATATAGTTATTTATTAAAATCATGTTGCCACCGAGCAGGCTTTCGAGGCAGGTGCCACGGTTGTTAATCATTCTGAACCTGATTAACAACCACATAATGTGTCTTATTCATCACTAAATATAGTGAGTTGAGAAGTTTGTCTGCAAAGTTTGACTCGGTGTGACATCACTCATCCTACTTAATAGTTTATTTATTTATTTAACTCTTTATTGCACACACACAGATAAAACAAAAATAATACATTAAAAAGAAACACAAGTACAAAGGGCGAACTTATCACTGAGAGAGATTTCTTCCAGCAGACCCGCGAGAGGGATAATTGAAATAAGAGAGGCATATATTACAATAGAGGTTTATATTACAATACAATACACGTTTTAACTGTTACCATATTAACTTTGCAGTCCACTTCGGAACACTGTCTATGGTTTATTTTGTTTCTGACAATCAAATGCGTTTGTTTTCGTGTACCATTGGTAACGTAAGCGTGAATGACTTAGTGGGCTGGAAATTACGGACTCGATTGCCAGAAATCGTAGGTACAATATTCACTGTATATATCTAAACTTTTGACTTAAAAACACTCCCATCAAAGTCAAAAGCAAAATCATTAATTGCATATGAGTAAACTTGGTACATTTATATAAGTACGTATTTTTTTATCGACTACCGCTTAGGTGATGAAGAAACGGCGCAACAAACTTCCGCAACACATCTTTTAAAATCAAGTTTGTAAACAATTATATAAAGATTGTGCGAAGCTGGATTTGTTTACTATGGTCTCAAAGACAGGCTATAGTTTTTTTTTATTTTAAGAAATATTAAGAAATTTTAAACTGATAACGAAACTACTAGTATTTATCTATTGGCCAAGTTGCCTGAAAATAAACGATTTATTATTATAAAGTTTATTACGCATTTTTTTTTTGGAAATACTTTATTTATTGAATATGAGTATAACATACAAGCTGAAAATTAATAAATATCAAAAACACATCTAATTTAAATAAAAAATTTCGCCTAATTTGTCCAGCGAATGGTGCTGCAAAGTGCCTAGGACACTCGCTACGTTACGCATATTGATAAATGACCATAGATATCATGATAATGGCTTAGTGCGTTTTCATATTAATATAATAATGTAAATTTAAGACTTATCAAGGTCTTTGTTAAATTAATTTCAAAATATTGAAATGCTTGTAAATTATTTGATTTGACACGAATTAATTAAGAGATTGATTATGTAATATGTCATAGATAAACAACCAAACCTTCAAAGTATTGGATTTCTAATTAACCTGCAGCTGATGAAGATAGATTCTTTTTTGGATGTTTCTGCTAGCATTCCTCCGACATTGGTTGGAGACTTTTTGTAGCATAAACACAGTTTGACATCTTTTTTTTTTCAACTTGTCAGGTCTTGTTCTGTTAGATCTTAGTATAACACTTGTAAAGAGTGTATACTTGTCACTTTTCTTCCATCCCTTTTTCCCTCCCTTCCATTCCTCTTCTGATGAAGATAGTTTGGCACATACCACTTTTAATTAAATTGAGGGAGAGTTGCAAAAGATGATGGATATTATGAATGTAGCGTTTTAGGAGAAGGGTATAAAGGAATGTCGGAAAGATAAAGTGATGATTTTTGAAACAGACGATAGTATGACTGCCTATGAGTTGAACATTGATGACGAAAAAGGGTGCGCAAGTGAAAGAATTTGTGTACCTGGGCAGCTTGTTTACGAGAAATGGAAAGTGAGAAGAAGTTATTGAAAGGAGAGTAAAGAAAAGAAATGCAGTGAATGGATCTACCAATAGCCTTGTGTGCAGCCATATCATGTCTAAAAAGGCAAGGAAGGCTGTGCATAGTACTATTCTGGTTCCTACGCTGATCTTGGGTATGGCCGAAGAAGTATGAAAGCAGGTTAAATGCCGTTGCTATGCGGTCATTTAGAAAAATATGTGGAGTAAAGTTATGTGACAGAGTGAGGAAAACAGGGCTACGCAAAAAGAGTGATTTGAAAGAAGATGTAGTAACGAAGGTAAAGACGGGTATGTTGCGTTAGTTTGAACATTTAGAGCGAATGAGTGAAAGAAGAGTAATAAAAGATAAGTCGTCCTAGGACGACGTTCGTGGATTAAATTAGTAACGTCCTCAAAAAGGCTGGGGTCCGCTGTGTCATGAATAGAAGGAGTCGCAGGAAAAGGTTGATGGATGTGAGTGAGGCAAGTGAACGCAAACTGGCGATACACCCTCTCTGCCCACCCATCAGCGACAAAGGCGTGAGCATTATTTATAACACTTTTAATTTACACGTGAGGTGGTTTTTGGGAACCACAACAAAAAACACAGATCTATCAGCGATACAAGCTTACTAAACAATAAGAATAGTCAGCTTTCCTCATTAATAAATTTAGTGGGTTTATAATGGGCCCGATTCTGAAGGCACACATTTAAAATTTGACAGCTCTAAAATTGGTTTCGTCTTTATCTTCATAATACTGTGTGACAAGGATAGCAACAGTTTTAATGCTGTCAAATTTTAACGTTGTGCCTTCAGAATCGAGCCCAATATCGTATTATATAGGAATGTACCACTGCTAAACTAGAGATAAACGCGTATATTTATAAACTTATAGAAGTACAATAAAAACGTGAATTTAAACAGTTATGATGCAAGGTGTATTCGTAGATTCTGCATAATAGTCGTCTTTTTTAGTAAACTTTTTATTGAACAAGTCAAATACCTGCAGGCTATTTATTGACCAGTTAGCAGATGATTGAGGAACTGATCATGAGTTCATGTACAGAAATAAGTGAGTTGGAAGACATTTAAACTTTAATATCCTAATTTTGTTAGTTGTATGTAATATTTTATAATTTAATTCATTGCTTATTTTGTGCTAGGAGTTTTTTAAATGCAGAATTGTACTGGCGTCTAACGAATCAACTGATATGAGAGTTATCATCATCATCAGGTTATTTTTGTCTCCACTGCAGGAGCACAACCCTCTCTCATCTGCCGGAGACAGACGGAGGATTTGGCCTGCACTCCCCGCGCTGGCCAGACGGGTTGGGGAGGCTTGATTGATGTTTTATAATGTATTCCCTCAGTCGCCTTGTACGACATCCACGGGGAGAGTTGGAGTGGTCCTATTCTACTCTACCGGAAACCACACGGCAATATGAGAGTTAGGAGAGATTTTATCATCAGCCGAAATACGCCCACTGATGAACATAAGCCTCCCCAATAGAATGCCACTTTTGGTGGACTGTGAATTGGTGGATTTGCTATAATTACCACGCTTGGCAGGCGGATTGGTGATCGCAGTAATGATCTGGGTGCACGTTTATTTGGTGGTATAAAGATACTGTCAAAAGTGTGTGATTCGCAATTAATTACAAAAGTGCCGACTTATTGCATCGTTACGTCTCTGAGTAATTTTGGCTCCATCATATTAATACCAGTTGGATCTCGCGTTCTACATCGCAGCCTACACCTTCACGAATAAAATGTGACTTGTTGACTTTCATTTTAGGCAAAATTAACATAGTTCTTAGACTAAATACACGCATTAGTAAGATAAACAATAATCATTAGAACTTAATATATACAGAAGAACGCTGCTACCTGCTGTTGCAACCCTTAGTCGCCGTGACGTAATCCACGGGCGATTAGGGGTGCCCCTATTTTAAAGCCGCAAACTACACGACTAGTAATAATTCAAACAATAATGACGCAAACTCGTCACTCGTTCCGAGACATGTCTAGCGTCTCGACACTGAAGGACGTTCAAAGTTTTCTAAACAAAGGAATTTGTATTATAAACCATTTATATCATTATTTGTATCGCTGTTGAATATCTAACTCAACCTTTGACATTTTACAGGTCTAAAACACTCGGAAGCTCAGTTACCATAATGGTCATAGGCCAGTTTGTTTGCTTATTTATATTAGACGACTACGATGTCGTATCGGATGAGAAAATATATTTTTCTGTAGTTTTAAATTGACAATATACATATGGGAGTACTTTACCTATTTGTAGCAAGTAATTACGGGAAACTTGTTTTTTTTTTTATAAATTTATACGAAAGATGTCACACTTATTTAATAGGTCTTTAGAGACATTTAGAACTATTCTTAGTCTATTATTATATAAATACACATTAAAACATTTGTGTTTTCTAGTGATTTTTTTTAATAACCTATTGACGACTTTTTATGCTATTTTAAAAAACCATTACGTACAAAATATTATTAAAATGGAATACATAAAGTTTTGATATGTAAATGGAATACACTAAAAAAAACTAAATTTTATAAAAAGAAAAACACTTATTTCCATGATAATTACCAGCTCGACGAATAAAAGTAAAAGAGTAAACAAGCAGAATATTAAATAAGCCGGTGACATAAAAATGTTTAATTATTAGCACGCATGACTAAGTATCTTGTATATTAAGATGCCGATTTCTGAAAAACCCGTGCTAGTTATATTTTATTTTTGCCTAAACTTCTATGAACTGTAATTATGTCAAATTTTTGGGGGGATTTTTAAGGGAGTGGAAGTTTTAGTAAGCATACTTTTAAAAATTTCCCATCTTCCCCATCCCGGCAGAACGGACGGACAAAGATAAGTGTTCCTGTTGACGCGGATCCTTCGATAGCTCAGTTCCTTGGTAAATAAACAACAACTCCACCAAAACACTTTATATAGAAATCACTATGATATATTGGACAGGAAGGACTTACCAGATTCACTGCAACTCCTCGCTCCAAAGTTCGTAAAATCGGTGCGCGGTCGTGACGCGGATTAAAAAAGCTGTGCGAGGTCCAGCGATGATGCCCAAGTAGGTATCGAACAGGCTCAGGGAGCGGAGGTGATAGTTTTTACTATACCCTCGCGAAAACGAAAATACTCGCGTCTTTACAAACAGTTGAGCAAATTGGTAAAAGTAAAGGTACTGTTAGGAATCAATCAGCTGTTAATAGATGCGATGCATTTTAGCGCGTACAGTTCCTTTTCACCATTTTATTACGGAACCCAAAAAAAAAATTATTATTACAATTAGGTATATATATTACAATAAAATAACAATTAAATGGATATAACTTTGTCTAGACTTTCCCTCACTAGTGCATTAAAAATAACACCTTAAAGATGTAAATCGTATGGTGTAAAAAGGCAGTTCACTGAACATTAAATATTCAAATTTCTGATTTTAATTTCACGGCCGCCCAGTACCATAAAGTGTAGAATTAATTGATACCTGATACTTTAGGCGCATCAATTCCATATTAGATTGTTGAATATATTATACACTGGCCAGGCATGTACTCAGGGAGGGGGGCATGCCTCGTCTTCTACGTTTGAGTAGATACCACCCTTTGGCTAGCTTGGTCGTAAGCGTGCCGACATCCCGGAGCCGACCAAACTCCGGGCATTATTAGCCTTATCAAATCATGCAGACCACAATGTGTCTCAACACGGAGGCGGCGATGCTGATCGCAACACATCATACCAAGTGGTATCATGGGGCGAAGAGCGAACGAAGGGAAGTCGCTTTGCGACATTGGACCGCACAAAGTGGCAATGCATCATCTCTGCCTACCGCTCACGGACCAGGCCGTGAACGTGGCATTGCTGGTGTAAATAGCTATTTTTTAAAGGAGATCAGAAGTTTGAAATTATTTCACCCAACTCACGGTTTCCTTCGGTGTCCATGCCTTGGTTTTCCGTGTCCTCGGAAATGTAACAAACGCTGCTCTTCATCACAGGGCCGTAGTCTCCATAATTAGTTCCGCAGTACATCGCCAGATGAGACGATTCCAGTCGAATGCAGGGTCACCATGTAATGTTGGAGTGCGTTGGTGGAGCGATGAATAAGAACTCACTACATTGTTAACAGTTGTTTATTGGATTGCAATAGAATAGAAAAGAATGTAATGGAATAGAATGGAATGGAATGGAATAGAATAGAATAGAATGGAATGCAATGGAATGGAATGGAATAGAATAGAATAGAATAGAATAGAATAGAATAGAATAGAATAGAATAGAATAGAATAGAAAGGAATGGAATGGAATGGAATGGAATGGAATGGGATGGAATGGAATAGAATAGAATAGAATTGAATGGAATCGACCTTATCAACTACTTACATATTCTTATATACTAACTTAAACAACACTGTGTGCTGTTAAGTACTATAACACTACGATACATTATTTGACTTATTATGTTTATTTAATTATCTATATCTCACGTCGTGTATGTATACCACATAAAGACCATCTGATTTTTCAGAGAAAGAACAGAGATTAAGACTGTTGTCATCTGTTTCGAAAATAAAATAGTTATGTACTAATAGGGTAATCGGGAAGAAAACTCACCAGTTATAGATCATTCAGTTCACTACGCCACGTTGTTTCTCTAAATCGCTTACATTTCATTGTATGCGTTATATTGTTACTGTGTTTGTTCTAAACTTACGCACTAATCATCAATGTGTGCATACGTATTCACAAATATACCAAGTCTTTTACAGTGCAAGCAGCAAGACTCTGGAACCGACTACCTGTCCACATAGCAAGTCCCCCTCCCTGGAATAATTTCAAAACCACCTCAAAACTATGGGTTCAATACCGTTTAAAAAAAAAATATGTCAGACACTCACACCAATTATCCAGTCCCAAACTAGGCAGAGCCTGTGGTATGGTTACTAGATAACGGATACACATACTTAAATAAATATATAAACATCCAAGACTTGTGTACAAACATTCATATTCATCATACGAACATTTGCCCCTAGCGGGATTCGAACCCGCAACCTCCGGCGTGGCAGGCCGAGAACTACCCGTTCCGCTACGGAGGTCGTCAAAAAAAAATTTGAAAGTCGTTAAAAATTGTTTAACTTAAAATAGAAACCCCCCAATAGGTAAAAAAAATCCTAACTCCGTACCTGACTATATATTTAATTTCAGTGTTATATAAAACGAATTAAGAAATAAGGAAACAACTGACAGTGAAAAATGTTTGAAAACAAAACAGATACGTTGAGATATTTGATTGAGCAGTCATTGAGAAAAAAAAATACATTACTAATTTGTAAACGCATACATCGTATTTAAAATGCAATTAGCAGTAATTAATGATATTTCCTAAACAGTGCTTGAGTAATCATGCCATTAATTCACGGAATGAAAACAACTTATAGTATTTTGCTTTATAATTCAAACTGCAACATTAAAAAAAAAATTTTGTGCCTACATTGTGATCTGATCACCTCATTGGGCTAGTGAATTAGTCTACTGCTCGAGCGCTAGAGGTCGTGGGTTCGATTCCCACAGATTCATACTAGGAACAGTTATATATGCACAGTTTGTCTGCCACCAGGTAGACCGACCATTTGCCAGACGAGTTCTGGAATGGAGCATTAATCTCTCCACAAAAGATATATTTAATAACTCCCCCAAACTGTATAATACAGTTTGTTGGCAGAAATTGCTCTCTTACTTTATACATACAGATGGCAGAGAATACTTAATATCGCTTATTGTGAATAGCAAAGACGCCTGGTGATCGCTCCGCCCCCACGTGGACCGACGACCTGAAGAAGGTGGCCGGTAGAAGATGCGGAGGGCGGAGGACCTGGTTTGAAAGGCATATTTCCTGCAGTAGACGTCTAGGGGCGGAGATGATGATGATGAACGTTATTATTATCAAAATTTAGAACTAAACGCATCATACGCGCTAGTCCTTTCAGGTACTCTAAAATTTACTGGAAGAAATCACTAAGTGGGATAAGTTCTCCTTTGTGCACAATTAATTTTCCTATTTGATATTGTTGTCATAATTTTGGTACAATAAAGCGTTTACATAGCTCAGAAAGTACGTTGAAGTGGCAGTTGGCTGGTCACATCTGTGTGAGAAAAGATTATTGCTGGGGTAAACGAGTTCTCGAATGGAGGCCGCTACTGGGCAAGCGTAGTGTGGGACGCCCCCTGGCTAGATGGAGCGACGATCTGCGTAAGGCGGCTGGCAGTGACTGGATGAGAAGAACAGAGGATCGGGTTGGGAGAGGCCTATGTCCAACAGTGGACTCTTTCAGGCTGATGACGATGTTGAAAGCGTTTACATACATACCTACTTATTATATTAATTGATCTGGATATGGCTGGATGTGCCTTGTAATAGTATGTCCTATGTTTGTCTAGTTCATATAATAAAGATGAAAATATTAATAGCCAATATTATAGTATTACATATGGATGACAATGGCTTAACTGCAGTAAATAAAAATAACCTTTTCAATTAATAACAAGCTTATAAGTTGCCGTGTGGTTTCCGGTAGAGTAGAATAGGACCACTCCAACTCTTCCCGTGGATGTCGTACAAGGCGACTAAGGGAATACATTATAAAACATCAATCAGGCCTCCCTAACCCGTCTGGCCAGCGCGGGGAGTGTAGGCCAAATCCTCCGTCTGTCTCCGGCAGATGAGAGAGGGTTGTGCTCCTGCAGTGGAGACAAAAATAACCTTATGATGATGATGATGAAAGTTGTTATGACTTCAAACAATGTTTAACTACAGTTGATATTTATTTATAGGACAGCCCTTAGACGTCCACTGCTGTACAAAAAGCCTTCCACAATAAACGCCACCACATCCGGTCCTCCATGCTAAGCAACCAGGAGCTTCAGGCCACCTTCTTCTTCACTCTAGAACTCGTCTGCCCTAACGGCTGTCGGTTCTGCGACAGAGTCAGTTCAGCTTGATAATCCTCATTGCAGAAACATCCTCGGGCATCCTGGAAAGAAAAAAATATATATAGGGACATTTTACACACGGCCACCTGATCCCAAACTAGGCAGAGCCTGTAATATGGGTACCAGACAGCTGATATACATACATAAATACATAATATAATATATAAATAACATCCAGTCACAAGGCAAACACAAGTGCTCATCACAAGAATGTTTGCCCTGGGCGGGATTCGAACCCGCGACCCAGGCTACGGGGCCGACAGAAGGAATAATGCTAGTGTATTGGGAACCCTACCCTTCTATTTTATTTATTAGGAACCGTTTTATTTAAATTGTTCAATAAATAAACATATATTATTGAAAGTCTATAAATAAATATAGTTTTTAATCAATGTAAACTGAAAATTAATGTAAATTACCTCTATTCAATGTAATGACTGTCAATGAACTACAATTTAGGTACAACATTCTCGTTCACCGCATCCTTGACAATTGATGTTAAACAATCAATCAAACGTCATTATTTTATACGATGTTTTACGTTTAATGATCTCAATATTATACGAATAATAACTTTAATAGCTTATTTTAAGAGTAAATAAATAAACATTACATACATACTCGTCTAAACCTAAACTAGGATTTTCTCCTGTGCTTTGAAATTCTTCCGGCTTCCAAGCCATAGTGAGAAACCGATGCGTCTCACTACTGGGCAGGATACCAGCCCCAACAGTATCCTGAACACAATAGCGGACTGGTGGGATTCTCCGATACTGCGGCACTGGATACGGCTGCATGTAGCCAGGCGCCGTGGAGTCAGCGAGTCCCTACGGATCCTGCTATAACTGTGTATTTTATATTTTTATTTTTAACTAGCTGTGCCCGCAGCTCCGCTCGCGTGAACTACAGAAGACGCCCCCGTTCCCACTTCCGCTACCGTTCTCTTTCCACTTCTACTTCCACTCCCACTCAGACTCGATACTCTCAATATCCCAATCCCAACCTTATCCCTATCCCCAAAAACTAAATTTCACTCAATTCCTAACGCGCCGCGCCGTTCGCCGCGCCGCGGCCGTTGACCTCGCCCATATGATGAACATATAGACATAGACCAGTTACAGTTTTATTATAAGTATAGATTAACTAATATAGTATAAGGTTTACTAACAAATTGTATGGAAGATTATTTATGAAATAAAGTTAAATTAATATTTAGAAATTAAACAAGGATAGGATCATTTACAAATATAACATCCAGATCAGGACTAACTTGTATAAATTATACAGAGTTCTCTGCCCCGAAGCCGCGGGCATAGCTAGTATACGATGTTGTACCATTGAAGGATGAAGCGGTTGTTTAAAATAGCGGCATTATCGCTTTCAGCGATTTCTTGCTGACAACCATGCTCTCTTGCTCGTTGCTGACTACCTGCAATAATTTACGCATACACCAACAACTTATACGATAAGGCTGGTGTTCCTATAGTAGTAGTAGGTAATTACAGAGCATCAAACATCGTCGCCGGTGTAGGCCAAATCCTCCGTCTGTCTCCGGCAGATATGAGAGAGGGTTGTGCTCCTGCAGTGGAGACAAAAATGACCAGGCGCTGGCCAGTAGGTTGCGGAGGCCTGATTGATGTTTTATAATGTATTCCCTTAGTCGCTTTGTACGACATCCACGGGAAGAGCTGGAGTGGTCCTATTCTACTCTACCGGATCCCACACTGCAAATTATCAATAGCACCTGCTAGTCGTTGATGATGATTCTTTGCACATGTATTACGACTGTGTCATAACTGATTCATTTGTAAATCTATCGCAACTTGTAATATAAAAGTCAATGTCACGCCGTAACATCTCGTTCAGACCGGCGCGGGCGCAGCTAGTTACGTAACAAACATACAGACGGTCAAATGTGTTGCGAAAAATGACGCAAAACGTAAACAAATGCAAGATTTGTAAATTAGATTCTGCTTTGCTTAAATTAGTTACTAAATGGGACGAAGGAGTCCCATTCTGTAATAAATCTGGTTACGAAATGGGACGAAAGGATGTATACGACATATTTTAAATAAAAACGTAAACCTGGACCTGGAGGGAGAGGGGAAGGGGTGGCGGAATTGGAGGGAGAGGGGAATTAACACTTTATAATTTTGCAACTATATTTAATTCTATGGTCTTGTAAATAAAAATGTAAACATCGCGTGTCTGTACATTAAAAAATATCCAAAAAAAATTGGGAATTGTGGATAAGTAACAGAACTTTTTAATAGCATCTTTGTCTATCTGGTTTTTTATGCTCGCCTCACGTAAAAACTGAACCAATTATGATAGTTTTTCCAGAAAAATATAGGGCTTAACTTGGAGTAAAATTTAGTCTTTATTTCATCGCAATTGGCTTACTCAATCAAAAGTTATGCGAATTTATAGTTTTCTAAAACTTACATTAACAGCGTTAGTACGTTAGAGGTACAACAAAGAATTTAAATTGCGAAGAGTTAGGGAAGACTATGGTAGGACTATAATTTAAGCGAGGGTTACCGGTGCGGTGGCGGGGAGGTGGCAGTTGGAGTGGGAGCGGGGGCGGGAATGGAAACGCGAGCAGGAGCGGCAGCGGGAAATCAAAAAACATTAATTCTGTTGTCCACTCGAGCGGAGCCGCGGGCACAACTAGTTCTAGATTTAACATAGATATTCTTCAAAATAATACAAAAACAAATAAGTTTTTGGATTTAATGTCAGAACATAACCTAACCCAGCATATAAAAAAACCAACACACATTACATATACGGCGTCAACATGTCTAGACCTAATATTTACAAATTTTTCTGATAAATATCTGTATACTGCGGTGGAGGAAATGGGTTTTTCGGACCACGCTGGTACAATCCTACATACGAAATCATTACAACAACATAAACAAAATCATAGGACCTGGTATACAGAGAAAAGATTATATAAAAATACAGACGTTGAAAAATTCAAACAAAAATTAAAGAAGGTAAATTGGTATGACACTCTAACAAAAAATAAAAACGTTAACGAAAACTATGAATCTCTGCATATCACATTAATAAGCATCTTAAATTTATGTATACCGAAGCGGAAAATAAAAATAAATCCAAATCAAAAAAAACACTGGCTGACTGTAGGCATCAAGCTTTCTTGTCAAAATAAAAGACTATTAAAAACTCTTGCACATAAGTCAAATAATGATATACTGAAAAACCACTACAAAAAATACGAAAAGATATTAAAAAAGGTGATAAATAAATCCAAAAAACTACAATACATAAACAAAATGAAAAAATCAAATAATAAAGTTAAAACTATGTGGAGTATAATAAATGAACGTACGAGCAAGAAAACTATTAGATATAATACAAAATCCAATATTAAATTAGAAATAAATAACATTCCAATCTCTGAACCCAAACATGTAGCCAACACTTTTAACCAGTTCTTTGCATCCATTGGCGGGACACGAGCCTCGGACGCAGGCGAGCCTCGAGGCCGCCCCGTGCTCCGCCCCGTTACGAACACCATGTATCTTAGTCCAGTAACCTACCGCGAGGTGCACAACATTATAAAAAACCTCAAAAATAAAAAAAGCCACGGTATGGACGAGCTCCCACCTGCTTTGTTACGACAATGCGCGAATGAATTAACTCTACCATTTTGTCTGCTAATAAACCAGTCCTTCAATGAAGGTGTGTTCCCTGATTTACTAAAAACAGCTATAATCAAACCAATCCACAAAAAACAGATGAAAACAGACCCAAACAACTATCGGCCTATTGCCCTATTGCCAACAGCTTCAAAAGTGTTTGAAAAAGCAATGTGCGATCGTGTGTATAGCTTTTGTGAAAAATATGAAATATTTGATGATAGCCAAAACGGTTTTAGGAAAAAACGATCCACAACCTTAGCAGTGTTCAGATATATTCAGGAAGCCCTCAATATAATGAATGACCAAAAATACGCTATTGGGATACTATTAGACATGACTAAAGCATACGACAAAGTACAATATAGAATACTATTAGACAAATTATACGGGGTGGGTATTCGCGGACCAGCTCACAAATGGTTAGCTTCATATCTAAAGAACAGAGAGCAGTTCGTAGAAATTGAATTTTTCAACAATACGACAAACGAGATAAGAAACGTCCGTTCAGACAAAATGATCATCAATGCCTCAATCCCACAGGGAAGTGTCATTGGATGTCTTCTTTTTCTTATCTATATAAACGACCTGCCGAAAATCATGACAGAGCCGTGTGTTCTATTCGCGGATGATATCTCCCTCATAACTTCATGCAAGGATAGTATTAATCTCGAGAAAAAACTGGAATCCATATTAAATAATATAACGAATTGGATGAACGAACACAATCTCGAAATTAACTACTCAAAAACAAAAATAATTACTTTCCATCCATATCAAAAAAGAAATTTATTAAACATTAACTATCATTGTAACGACATAAAATTAGAAATTGTAAATGAATTTACATTACTTGGCCTAAATATAGATACTCATATAAACTGGAAGTCACATATCCAAAAATTGCGAACAAAACTATCTAGATTTACATACGCACTACGCGAGATCAAAAAAACAACAGACTTACAAACTGCAACAGTTACATACTATGCATATGCTTACGCTTGGCTCAGCTACGGTGTCATCATGTGGGGAAATAGCACGGATGCACACACCGTTTTTATTTTGCAAAAGAAACTTATCCGAATTCTCTTCAATATAGAGCAAATATCGAGTTGCAAACCATATTTTCAGGAACAAAAGATCCTTACATTGCCGTGTATATACATATTAGAAATTTGCAAATTCGTTCGTAAACATCCAAACTTCTACAAAACCCGAGGAGACATACCTACGAAATACCCGCTACGCAATAAAAGCAGACTGATGCAACCTACTTCTAAGTTAGGACTGCACTCGTCCAGCCCTCTTGTCATGTCAGTAAAAACATATAATCACCTGCCCGAAATAATAAAAGAAGAAACTAACAATAAGATATTTAACAAATACCTGAGACAGCTATTAATTTCCAAAAGCTACTACACATTAAATGAATACCTAAATGATAAATTATGATAAAATTAGATAACAAACAGATATGCAACAAATAAAATAAAAATATTATTTATACAAATAATGCATAATACGAGTACATTTATGTACATAATGTATTAAACAACTTGATAACGTCGACAATACTGTTGGTCCTCCTCTCTCCTACTTGCTGTGCCCAAATGGGTCCATGAGAACTCTGTCTTTTTATTATCTGTTAACACCATGGAATGCAATAAAGTTTACTCATTACTCATTACTCATTAGATATTTACAGATTTACCCTCACTAGGTATGACCAAAATTCTGGGTGCCACTTAAAAAAAAACTAAAATGATCTTATTGGCAGAATGGAAAACGAATGATTCAATACTTAAAAAGAAAAGAACTAAGTTCAAAATTAAATATTTGCTGCTTTTTTACATATTCCTATAAGTCTGTACTCTAATTTTACTCTATACGCCATACATGCATGTTTATGCATCTTTAAATAGCCTCAAGCCAGTCTCACTTTAGGTATAAAAATGTACCTACGCTGCCCGGCCCCGATTGCCGGGGTCATTTGATTGAAGTCCCACGCCGCTCCGCAATCCGAAAGCGTATAACTATTAAAAAATATTTTAATGTGTGCGTGATTTAGCTGTGTAGCGTAACATTGACTGTCGTCCATGCGCGTAGGATTCAATTTGGCTTGCAATGAATTTTGTAGGTAAGTTTTTAAGGATTTGACAAAGCTTTATTTATTAATTTAAATCTTTATTGCACACACATAACACAGATAGAACAAAAATAATACATTAAAAAGAAACACAAGTACAAAGGGCGAACTTATCTCTGAGAGAGATTTCTTCCAGCAGACCCGCGAGAGAGATAATTGAAATAAGAGAGGGAGACATAGTGTGTACGTAAATAAAAAAAAACATATACATACATACACTAATATAAACTATATACCCACTTACATAGATTATAACCTACACGGTAAATAAAATAATATAAGTATTTAAATAAATATTTACCAATAATATATAAATATAATATACATATAAGATATGGATTTCAATCCTAACTTAGTGATAGATAGTGTTCTTTAACGGTTCTTTAGGGAGTACGCCTTCTGTACTCCTATTACTTATTCTGTGACAGCTTTTAGAATGTCAGCATGCAAAGAATGCTCTGAGAATACGGATCTACTCATCTAGATCATGTGATGGAGTCATAAATAATCTAAGTTATAATTACATTGGGCCCGATTCTGAAGACACATATTTAAAATTTGACAGCGCTAAAATTGGTTTCGTCTTTATCTTCCTAAAACTGTGTGACAAGGATAGCAACAGTTTTAGTGCTGTCAAATTTTAACATTGTGCCTTCAGAATCGAGCCCACTGTTTATTTATAAAAAAAATACATCTTGATGTATTCAAGAAGCAAATCAAGGAGCGCCTTTCAAATTTGTAATCACACTTTTTTCTTCGTATATTTTATAATTATTGTAGTGTATTCTTATTTAATTATACTCCCAAAATTTATTTACTCATGTATGTATTGTATGTGTATGTATTGTATATATTTGTTGTATATGTATATGTAATAATAAATAAATATGTGGGGACATTTCACACACGGCCACCTGATCCCAAACTAGGCAGAGCCTGTAATATGGGTATCAGGCAGCTGATATACATACAAAAATACATAATATGATATATAAATAACATCCAGTCACAAGGCAAACACAAGTGCTCATCACACGAATGTATTGCCCTGGGCGGGATTCGAACCCGCGACTCCGAGCTTCGCAGGCAGGTGTACTACCGACTAGGCTACGGGGCCGACTATGTATGTGTAGAATCATAAAAACTCAATATTTATAACTTATTTGCTATTTTATTTTATTTATTATAGTCATATAAGTACCTATTTATCATTTAAATTTCCTAATCAGCGCAACCTACGATTTCTCTGGCATAATATTTTCTACCCAAAGGTTGTCTGGAAGAAATCGCTTAAAGCGATAAGACCGCCTAAACTGTGCTATTTGTAACTTTTATAACGTGTAACTGTATTTGTTTGTGCAATAAAGTGTATAGTATCTTGTGTATATTTATTACTACATATATATAACTGACCTGAAGATGGTGGCCGGAAGCGGATGGATGCGGAGGGCGGAGGACCGGGTGTGGTGGCGTTTATTGGGAAAGACATATGTTCAGTCTGTGTGCTGATATTATCTATTACGTGACATTATGCCATAAAATATTGCCGTGTGGTTTCCGGTAGAGTAGAATAGGAGCACCCCAACTCTTCCCGTGGATGTCGTACAAGGCGACTAAGAGAATACATTATGAAATATCAATCAGGCCTCCCTAACCCGTCTGGCCAGCGCGGGGAGTGTAGCCCAAATCCCCCGTCTGTCTCCTGCTCCTGCAGTGGAGACAAAATAACATGATGATGATGACATTAATTGTAAAAAAAAAATTGTTATTCTTTTAACCATTAAATATGATTATGATGATGATGATGATGATATGTAAATAAATCGTAACAAGGTTGTTGAAAGGGTACATTAAAATGTATTGGTATGCAGAAGTTTTTGGATTTGTTCTCTCTTTGTCTGTTTTTCTGTCCTTTGAGGACGAGGCTGTATTTCGGTTAAATCTATCATTGATTAATATCATAAATACAATAGGAAGTTGATAATTTCAACATTCCCCATCCTGTGGGTGTTGTCAAAGCGACTAAGGGATTGTAAAAGGTGGTCAGCAGGGTTCTCCTGTATGTATTAAGATCATCAAGTACCAATCCGCCTGCCAAGCGTCGTTATTATGGCAAATCCTCTATAGACAGCCCACCAAAAGTGGCATTCTATTGAGGAGGCTCAAGTTTGAGTGACGATCTGCGTAAGGCGGCTGGCAGAGACTGGATGAGAAGTACCGAGGATCGGGTTCAGTGGTGCGCCTTGGGAGAGGCCTATATCCACCAGTGGGCTCTTACAGGCTGATGATGATGATGATGAAGTTTAGCAGTGGACATATTTCGGCCAATGATGATAGATATGTAAGAGTTAATCCTACTAATATTATAAATGCGAAAGTTTGGATATTTGGATGTTTGTTACTCAATCACGCTTCAACCACTGAACGGATCGTGATGAAACTTGGCACACATATATTTTAGGTCCTGCAATAGGACATAGGATAGTTTTTATCCCGAAAAAGCATCCCATTTCTACGGGAAATACATAATAATTTGTGATGTTAAGTTGTCCACGCGGACGAAGTCGCGGGCAACAGCTAGTATAGAAATATATATTCAGTTATTGCTTAACTATTCGGTATGCCCACATCATCATTATATCAGCCCTGAGACGCCCACTGCTGGACATAGGGCCTTTCCCAAAGGACGCCAACACACCGGGTCCTCGGCATCCCCTACTTTCCCGCATATCTAATCTAACTATAAAATACGTAGGTACCTACATAGTATTCAAGAAAAGGTCATCTATCGAAGAATTGTCATTTTACGTAACGCAATGTACTTGAATCTTTTATTTAAATTAATTGAATTACCACATACGAAGTCATTGACACTGTCTGGATGCTGTTGGTATACAATTTGACACATGGTGTAAATGTTTTCTCAATGTCTAAATATAATATTTATTATAAACTAGAAACAAAATCAACTGGCAATGATTTGTGCTAAACCTCGTGTCATTATTTTGAGGTGGTTTTGTGGATATTGATAGCGGTACTCCGAAACTCAGTCCCTCAGCGGGCTTTCGAAAGAGCTACACTGAGAAAAAAATAAGTAGCCCTCCTACTTATATAAGGATAAAAATATACCACTGTTACGTAAGTAGCCGCCCCCATTATAATTGATGTCGCCTACAACTGATTCAGTAGCCGGCCACATTATAACGTAGTGTGGTTACTTAGTAATGTGGCCGGCTACTGAATCAGTTGTAGGCGACACAAATTATAATAGGGGCGGCTACTTACGTAATAGTGGTATATTTTTATCCTTATATAAGTAGGAGTGCTACTTATTTTTTTCTCAGAGTATGCTTGGAGGTTCTTTAAGGGACGGCATCCGAAATGAGATGACCCGCCAGAGAACTAACGTCTTCCACATTAATGTAAAAGTTCGTTGACGTGGCAGAGGGTAATCGAGCTCTCGAATGGAGACTGCGATTGGGCAGGCGTAGTGTGGGACGCCTCCTGGCTAGATGGATCGACAGTCTGCGTAAAGCGAAAGCGGCTGGCAGTGACTGGATGAGAAGAGGATAGTGGTTAGGTTCAGTGGGGCGCCTTAGAAGAGGTTTATGGTTCAGTAGTGGACCCTTGCAGACCGATGATGATGATCATAATGGTTAATATAATGAAGTACGGACATTTTGTCTACTGAGATCCGGTCTTATTGATTAATGAACTCAAATGGGCACTCACTGCTCAAACCAGTCCCCAAAACCCAGTGTTCTCTTCCCTTTATTCTCATCGCTTTAATGAAGCATGCAATGTAATTTCTACTAGTTTAATTCCTGTTTACGAGTACAATCTATTTGTATATTATAATATTAAATATTTGCTTTAATAAGAAATAAGGTGAAAAAGTCATAAAATGGAATACACAAAGGAAAAAAAATTCAACGAAAGAATAATAAAAAAGTATATAAATACATTATATAACAAAAACTAAACAAATAAATATAATAAAAAAACTTTTCACCATAGTCCCAAATCCTGTGTATTCCCATGCTATACAAAGAGCGAACACCGTATACTAAAAGTCTCTGACCAACATGTCAGAGGAATGCGGAACAAAAAAAAACGAAGCAGGGCAACCCTTCTGTGTAAACAAGACAAATGTGACAATGATCAATGATACCTTCTCTAAAAAAAAAAAAAATTTCCTAAATTTGTCTATACTAGTTTGGGATTAGGCAAGTGTATATTTTTGGTGTGACCAAGGGACAACGTTAGGCATTCGGCTAGGCATTTTTTACTCTCTAACCTATCATGTGACATACGAGTATTCTGCTAAGCATTTTAACTATACTAGTTACGCGCTAAACGGATGTCCGTATATGTCAAATGATCCGTTAGCTAGTACAAAAGTTTTTTTTATTCTTAATGGGTTTCAAAGGTAAATAATAAAAATAAATAAATAATAAATATGTTGGGACATTTCACACACGGCCACCTGATCCCAAACTAGGCAGAGCCTGTAATATGGGTATCAGACAGCTGATATACATACATAGATGCATAATATAATATATAAATAACAACCAGTCACAAGGCAAACACAAGTGCTCATCAGACGAATGTTTGCCCTGGGCGGTATTTGAACCCGCGACCCCGAGCTTTGCAGGCAGGTGTACTACCGACTAGGCTACGGGGCCGACGAAGGTACATTCATACACGTAATTTTTTTTTATCGACTACCGCTTCCTAGGGTTATACGCTTGACCTCAATCTCACCAGATGGTGGACGATGAGGTCTAAGGTGGAGCGCGCTTACCCAGAAGATGCTTATTCACTCTTCCTTTAAAAAGATTACAAGTTGTACTGAAACTGGCAGGGAGTCCCACTCCGCAGCAGCTGGCATTATGAACAAGGAAGCAAAACGCTTCGGTATGTTTACTCCATAAGTATGAATTCCCCTCGTCTTGACAACACCCATGGGGAGATTGGGGTGGCCATATTCTAAGCCGGGAAGCATATGGCCTCACCACAAGCATATGGAACCACACAGCTTGTATACTCGTACAATACTTGTATACTCGCGTGAACTACAGAATCAGCTCCCATTCCCGCTCCCGTTCCCTTTTCCCTCGCCCACGCCCACTCCCACTACCAGCTCCAAATGTAGTTATATAATTAATATACATATAAATATATAGATATGTTGATATATTGCATTCTAACTTTACCTACTAATGTATTTGAAAACTAAAAATGTAATTGAGTAAAGCGATTGCGATGAAATAAAAACTAAATGTTAAGTTAACTTAATGTGTTTCTGTGAAAAGTCCATCAAAATCCGTTCAGTAGTTTTTAAGTTATGCGTGCACAAACTCACAGACAAACAGACAAAAATTTTAAAAATGATCGAAATGTGTTCTGTTGCTTATCATTAGACACCCTAAATTTTTTTTTGCAAATATCTTCAATGTACAGACTGGCGAAGTTTACGATTTTATTTATTAGAAGATGTGAACATCTTCGATAGATACACGTATAATCGTAAATCTAATGAAGTGAGAGGATCCTTGAGACAAAGCGTTTTGTCGTTAAAATAAAGAAATATTCATATTATACCAGCTGGGATTGCGAAATAGGTTAGTATCGTATACCTAACTAATATCGGATTAAATGACCGGCGGCTATTCTGATATCGAACGATATTTATAGCAGTTCACAAGTCAACATCCGTACTACAAAAGCAAATTTTCAAAGGCGTTGAGGATTTTTTTATGCTATCTGTTTTTTCCCCATGATTGGTACAAAATCTTATTTATTGACTAACTAAAGTAAGATTAGCGATTATAATTATACAAATACTTGTCTAATCCCAAATTAAGTTTTTCTTCTGTGCTATGGGAATTAGACAAGGATAGGACAATTCACAAATATAACATCCAGTTCGGGACCAACTTGTACAAATTGTACCAAGTTGTCTGTCCCTGGTATTAATCGAACCCACATCCTCCTGCGCTCGAATCGAAGGTGGTCAATAAAAATTGGATTTTTAGCATTGTAATTTTTTTAAACTAATTTTTAATAATAAATATCATGTACGTCTTAATCGGCAACGACTCCAGACTAACTAAAACAAACAACTACGAGAATAAAAGTATCCAAACGGTTTGTTTCGAGAAACAACACAGTTTTTTAGATAAAATAAAAGTTAATCTTTCAAGCTTTTGAAATGTAGTGTACAAAAGCGAACTTATTTTAATAGAGAATTCTTCCAGCAAATCTTACCGGGTATGAGACAAACCAGTAAGAGCGAGGGGGCAAAATAAGTACAAATATACTACATACATACTAAATAAATACCTTATATAAAATAAATATCATCATCAGGTTATTTTTGTCTCCACTGCAGGAGCACAACCCTCTCTCATCTGCCGGGGACAGACGGAGGATCTGGCCTACACTCCCCGCGCTGGCCAGACGGGTTGGGGGAGGCCTGATTGATGTTCTATAATGTATTCCCTTAGTCGCCTTGTACGACATCCATGGGAAGAGTTGGAGGGGTCCTATTCTACTCTACCGGAAACGTGTGGTTCAATCACAGATTTAATCACCTACAAGCGCATCAGCCTTATACAAATGTACACGTTTGTGTGTGCGCGTAAACTATCCGGAGAGGGACAACGTCATACGTGGACACATGAATGCTTCTCTATCGTACGTCACACTCTCGATGGGAGGTGAGTGTCGCTCATTATCGTAGTAGTATGTAATATTCTCTGCTAGAGGGCTCTCAAAATACTCCCCCGTTCTCTAACAGATGTCATCACCAGGATTTAAGATCACAACATGGTTTGAATAAATTTTGTTGCCAGCACTGAAAGGTCAGCCTGATTGACCTTTGTCGAGGCAAGGCTGCCGCATCAGGTGGTTTGGAGTTCCACCGAGAATCGACAAATGAATTTTGTTTATATTTTTTGATCTATTTGACATTAGACATGTTTATACCGGAAATATAAATTAGCGTAAGTAACAAATTACGATTAGACGATTATACGTCCGTATATCGCCGACGGAAGTTTAAATTGTTATAAATAATCTAATAAATAAACATATAAAGATCAGTTTTGAAACTGTTAGTTTGTTCACGCATCATGTATAAACTACTGAACCTATTTCGATAGACTTTTCACAGAAACATAGGGCTTAACTCTGAGTAATATTTAGTCTTTATTTCATCGCAATTAGCTTACTCAATCAAAAGTTATGGGATTTTTTAGTTTTCATATATATTAGTTAGGTATGCAATATAACAAAGAAGTATAATTATAATGTTCGGTGCAATTCGGATTGCGATGAGTTAGGTTAAGACTACATTTGAAATTATAGTGGGCGTGGGCGTGGAAGTGGGCGTGGGCGTGGGCGTGGGCGTGGGCGTGGAAGTGAGGGTGGGAGTGGGCGTCAGAGTCAGATTAAGAGTAAGATTAAAAATAATTTTGTAGTACACGCGAGAAGAGCCGCATGCACAGCTGGTATATAATATTGTTATAATATTTTGCCCCTTACGCTTAACGACATTCTTTCCACTATCGATGTATTTCTGGTTATATTTTTAGGGATTGAAGAAAGGATTCGGGAACAATAGGTAAGTTGGAGGTAAATGGTGAGAGTGTTGTGATTCATCTTTATCTGCATGCAAGATTCCACTGCTGGACATAGGCTTCTATCAAGACGCGCCCCTGAACCCGATCCTCGGTTTTTCTCATCCAGTCACTGCCAGCCGCTTTGCGCAGATCGTATCTAGCCATACTGATAGTTGCGTCGTGGGATGATATAATTAAAGTCCCGATACAGTGGGCGTTCTGCTACAGTGGACGTCCTGATACAGTGGGCGTCCTGATACAGTGGGCGTCCTGATACAGTGGGCGTCCTGATATAGTGGATGTCCTGATACAGTGGACGTTCTGATACAGTATGGGTCCTGATACAATGAACGTCCTAATATTATAATCGTCCTGATACAGTGAACGACTTGATACATTGAATGTCCTGATATAGAGGACGTTCTGATACAGTGGACGTTCTGATACACAGGACGTTCTGATACAGTAATCGTAATGATACAGTAGACGTCCTAACATAGTGATCGTCGTGATTCAGTGGACGTCCTGACACAGTAGATATTACACGACTAAAGGTGACGAAGGCCTTTTTCCAATTAATTTCAAATAGTTAAATAAAATAAATTAAGACATCACAAAAAATCACAACATTATCTAGCAACATATTTCACAGAACTGGATTAGTTTTTATACAGACGAGAACTTTTGGTCTTTCACGTAAAATATAAAGATATTTTTAATTATTTATATTAATTATCATTTTAAGTTGTTGACCTTTTAATAATTTATTGTGTTCCACCTGTCATGTGTGTATGGTAATTGGAGCAATCAAGGCATCCTCCAAACATAACTTATTGCCGTCTTCCAACTTACGTCTAATATCTCTATGGCTAACATGATCACCATGATAAATATGCAGTTCGCTAGTGGCGCTACTGTCTATACAAAAACATTATCTGTGTGGAATTTTCAACATATTCGATAGTTCCTTACTTAGCCGTACATATTGTTATGTTTGTCGCTGGCTTACACGACAAAAATAAAAAGAGCTGTCATCCCCCTCTTACCCAAGGGTTACACGAACCCCTCGGGGAGGACATATGAGTATCATAGATCTTTTAATGTTGGTGGAGACTAGTGTCTAAGTTTTATAACACAGTGGCACTGTGTTGAAGCACCGGTAATCCGCGATAATTAACGTGATATAGTCATTTCCGGGATGTATGAGATGAGTTTTGTTTTGTTTTTATTAATGCATATCCATTGGCCTAGTGAACTGGTAGATAGACTCGAATGCCAGAGGTCGTGGGTTCCTCGATTCCCACTAAAGATGTAGCGATTAATTTTAATTTATATATTCAGTGACAGCGACGTACAAGATATTATATAAAAACTGCAACTCAAGATGATTATATGCCGACGTCCTTCACAATCATAGTTTTTCCTTTTCGCATTTTTGCACAATTCTAATTTTAAACTCAGACCTCTCAACGTACCTTATGTTTTCGCAAGAAAGTATGTGGAGTAACTGCTGTACAATTTATTATGTTATATATCTTCGATAAGTAGTAGTAACGCCATCTGGCGACTGACAAAGTAAAATACGGTAGCATAAAACTTTTCGTTCTATGCTTCTCAATAGATATACTTAATTTTACAACAGATGTCGCAGCTGTTGTATTTTCGCCATCTTTCAATTTAATTGCCAGTAGTTGCCAGTTTAATTCCAAATACATAAAGTAGATGTCGCTGTGATGAATTCTTGTGTTGCAGTATAAAAGACATCAACGAGAGATACCTTAATAATCAACTCATTTTGGGAAGTCCTTTGGTGCTTTGTTAGTACTTTTACAATACCCAAAAGGATTCCTTATGAGGAGATCTGAAGAATAACGAAATTCAACAACATAGCCGAATGGATTAGCAAGCCGAAGTGACGTTGGGTGGGCCGCTGAACCGACGACAGCCGTTGGGGCAGATGAGTTCTGGAGAGGAGACCGCGGATCGCCACTGGGCGGGGTAGGACGTCCCGCAGCCAGATGGAACGACGACCTGAAGAAAATGGCCAGTAGCGGCTGGATGTGGAGGGCGGAGGACCGGGTGTAGTGGCGTTCATTCGGGAAGGCCTATGTCCAGCAGTGGACGTCTAGAGTCTGACATGAACTCAAAAGAAAAGACACTTTATTAAAAAAAAAAAAAATATTTGATTGAAAAATTATGGCAGTGTTTTTTTTTAATTCTATGAATGCAGTTTTTCGTATTTTAAAAATAAAATAATCGTTTGCTTTTTCCAACTCTTATGAAAATAAATGACCGTGAAGTTCCCGGCTAATAATAAGGCCACCTCTAATATTCCCATGGTTTGTCAAGGCGATTAAGAGATTGCACCAACGGGACGGGCAGCAACGCTCTCCTGTATATATCAAATCATTACAGCAACCACCAATTCATTTGCCAAAAGTGATGTTTGTGGGAAATCCCAAAAGGACAGCCCACAGAAAGTGGCATTCTATTGGTGAGGCTTATGTTCAGCAGTGGACGTATTTAAGCTGATGATGATGACTATACGCCGCTGTCATTAAATATACGAAATTAAAATTAATGACAACGTTTTTAGCACCAAATTTCATTACTAATATATACATATTTTAATATTATTAAAACCACTACATTAGCGCAGTGGCGGGCAAGGCTCGGTCTAGGCTGCATACAAAATTGTACTACAGACCGCGCCTTGCCGTGAAGTTCTTTATATTTTATTAATAAAAATCTACTTAAGTATTTGGCGACCTCCTTGGCGGAACGGGTAGCTCTCGGACTGCCACGCCGGAGGTTGCGGGTTCGAATCCCGCTAGGGGCAAATGTTCGTATGATGAATATGAATGTTTGTATCCAAGTCTTGGATGTTTATATATTTATTTGAGTATGTGTATCCGTTATCTAGTAACCATACACAGGCTCTGCCTAGTTTGGGACTGGATAATTGGTGTGAATGTCTGTGATATTTATTTATTTATTATTTAAGCAGTCTAAAAACCAAACTAAAAAATAAAATTCCAAAATATCCTTCAAAATTATGTACTTTAATACATTATTAGAGTGCTTAAAACTATTTTTACAATAGATACAACTATCAAGGCAGTGATTCGACTCTTAAAATTATTAGGCATTACACTTGTCAATTTCACTTCTTCTCGGGGGAGGGGGAAGGGGGAGGGGGAGTGGGGAGGGGGGAGGGGGGAGGGGAGTTAAAGGACCGTGGGAGATATATGACGTTAGAAGGCAGCTGGCAGCAGGCTGAGGGCTCAATATCAGTCTAGACATAGCTTAAGGTCGTAGATGATCATCATCATCATCAGATTATTTTAGTCTCCACTGCACGAGCACAACCCTCTCTCATCTGCCGCAGACAGACGGAGGATTTGGCCTACACTCCCCGCGCTGGCCAGACGGTTTGGGGAGGCCTGACTGATGTTTTATAATGTATTCCCTTAGTCGCCTTGTACGACATCCACGGGAAGAGTTGGAGTGGTCCTGTTCTACTCTACCGGAAACCACACGGCTAGGTCGTAGATGATATAACGATAATGAAATTAGTTTTAATACTTATTTTAGTCTTTGGAGCTATGGGACGAAGTGTATGGTGCAATACAACGGATAGGAAATAAATACTGAAATAATGGATATTTCAGCACGCCCGCTGCTGACTTATGAAAAGTCTACAGAACTGACAGAATATGTCGAAATAGAAACTGAAAACAATCTATTTCGATGCCGGAAGTATCAATTAGAGTAAGGGACAAAAGTCGAGAAGAAATGAATATTTTTTAAGTATTAAGTTTCCTTTTTTCGTTTTGGATGCATTTAAATGACAGTTTTAGCAAAGTTTGTTAGATATTCTAGATTAATTAATAAGTAGTCAGTCGGTTAAGGAGGTGCATGAAAAGGTTGATGAATGTGAGTGAGGATAGTGAGTTGTGTCAGGATCGCGCAAAGTGGCGGTCTCTGCCTACCCCTCTGGGACTGAGCATTATGTATGTATGTATGTAGTTAGTCGTTAAGGAGAGGGCTATTCTCGGCGTTTGTTTGATGGATGTGATTCGTAAGGAGGAGATCCGATGAAGAACGAAGGTTATCGTCATAACCGAAAGCATTAGCAAAGTTCAAATGGCAGTGGGGCAGATGAGTTCTTTAGTGGAGAGCGCGGGCGATACGCGCAGGGTGGGACGACCGGAAGAAGGTGGCCGGAAGCGGCTGCAGGCCTACTATGTCCAGCCGTGTTGTTCAAGGGCTGACATGATTATGAAGATAAGTTCATTCTGAATTGAACAATACCAATAAATCATTTTTGTCATTGCCGTGTGGTTCCCGGCTTAGAATAGGGCTACCCCTAATCTTTCCGTGGGTGTCGTCAAGGCGACTGAGGAATTTCACTAGGGATGGGCAGCAGCATTCTCCTGTGCATATTATGATAATTACTGCGATCACTAATCCGTCTGCCAAGCGTGGTGATTATGGCAAATCCCCCAATGGACAGCCCGTCAAAAAAGGCATACTATTGGGGAGATTTATGTTCAGCAGTTGACGTATATAGGCTGATGATGTCATTTTTTCCCTTACGCTAATCCAGTAACGATATTATTATGTGAAACTTAAGCCTGATAACTCTAAAACATTGGGATACAAATAACCTTGTACAATTGACACTTTGTATCACGCCAAAATTAAGCAAGCAAAGCCTTCCATAACGATGTGCCGGAATCTTGTGGACGTGAGTGAAATTTACAAATTTAATACCATCGAACACCTATTTGGTATTCACCATTTAGAACATTTTAAACGTTATTATTTACATACATACAACAAATATATCATTGCATATTATAGCAAACGGCAAGTGTGTTTTTAATCTAACACTTTCACACTAAAACATTCAATAACCGCTTTAAAATACAGTCTTAAATGTATTCAATGGGTATTCATAGGATATTTCTGACGATACCTACCTATTAAAGTATTCACTTTAAAAATGTTTTATAAAAGGTACTGAAACTATAAAGATTGCAATAATTAGCCTCAACATATATACTGTAGATCCCAGACAGTTTTACCACCAGTAACCGCCGCCGTGACCGCCGTAGAAGCCTCCGTAGTACGGCCAGCCGTAACCATAGCCAATCCCGTAGCTAGGGTAACCCCAGGAACTGCCCCAGTAGGGGTAGTGTCCACCCCAACCCCCGTAGCCGCCGTAACCGCCGTAACCGCCGTAACCCCCGTAGCCTCCGTAGCCCCCGTAGCCTCCATAGCCACCCCAATGACCACCCCAGTGCGACGCCGCTGGTTTAAGGTCCTCCTTTTCAGCTGCAACCAAGTCTTGTTTCTCTGCTAGAACTGGTTGATCTGCGGGGGCGGCGAGGGATATCGCCAGGAGGAGGAGGAGAGCGGCGGAGAAGAATGTGATCTGTAACAAGAGATTAGAACTTTGATGGTAACTGGGAAGCAACAAAATGTTGAGACAAATATTTTATTATTGAATAACTTTATTGAATAAACCCGAGATCATGCGGTGAGGAAAGTATTTGGTCTAAAATTTGTAGCTAATTTTCCAAAATTCAGATTCATCATCATCATTTCAGCCTTTAGACGTCCACTGCTGGACATAGGCCTTCCCCAATGAACGCCACCACACCCGGTCCTCCGCCCTCCGCATCCAGCCGTTTCCGGCCACCTTCTTTAGGTTGTCGGTCCATCAAATTCAGATTAATAAAAATATTATTTAAGGAAGTCAATCGTAATGGATCACTATTAATCTGTCATGTTTGCTAATTCAAGTCAGTGTGAGAGACAACAGACGGGCAGCAGCGTCACCTGTGCGAGGTACATACAGTACTGCGATGGTCAACACGTCTAACCAGCGTAACCATTATGTGCAATACTGCCTTATGAGCTGTGTGGCGTTCATTGGGAGAAGACTATATCCAGCAGTGGACGTATAAGGACTGATATGATAAAGATGATTTATAGAATGTCTGACAAAATGATTGCTCATTATTAGGTTTATAAAATCACCATTGTGGGCAAAGTAATAACCCAGGACTGCCCTATGTAGGTTGCGTTCCGACCACACTCCAATTCAAAGGTGTAGCAAGTTCTCTATTTAGTTGCGTTCCCTACACAGTGGCGAATCAACTATTCATGATAGAATTTATTTAAAGGACCAGACCTCAATCTTAATGTCAGAATTATCTCTATTGAAGTACTCGTATTTATTAGATTAGATTAGATTTATTTATTTATTTCACTTTTACATCTTAAAAATTCAATTTTACATGTCATTCTAATATGGTAAAAGGGATAGTCATAAAATAAAATAATGAACAAAATATAACTTACAATGTCAACAATTCAAATAATGTCATAGTATATAACATATTATCTATGTCAGTATATAATATTAAAATAAAAATTTTAAAATACACTTGGTATTAAATTATCACAAATTAAATTAAATTAAACGTCAGAGGGCCCACCAATTTAATTTTTTAGAATAATCATTTATGGAATAATATTCATTTTCTAACAAAATGTTTTTCAGTCGTCGAAAAAGGTTTTTCAATATTAGAATATTGTTATTCTTATCCTCTACCCAAAGGTTGCTTGGAAGAAGCTTTTAGCGATAAGACCGCATAGATGTACATATGTAAGTTACTTTATTATTGTATCTTTTTATTTTTTACGTGCAATAAAGAGGATTTGAATTGAATTGAATTGTTTTTCTAATCTAATTCTAACATATTAAAAACTGAAAAGCAAGGTGCAGCATTTTACTTGAACATCAGTAAATATCAACGTGCTCAGAATCTAAACAAAATATCACTTAAAATACCTAGTAATAGCTTAAACTAACACAAGAATTGACAGTTAAACACACGACAAAAAGCCGCAGTACAAGACATATCACACGCAATCTATTCAATAAGGGACTGTTTCGAGAATTTCCCACGGATGACAAAGATTATTTAACTAGCAGCCTAAAGTACGTGTACGATACCTCACTTAAATACTAAAAGTACATTGAAAAAAAAAACTATTTGTTGATTTGAACAAGACCTTATTTACCGTGACAGTCATCTGATCTTATATATTCTTTATTGCACAAATTTTAAAAGTAAATACGGTTACACATTTTGTGTACAAAGGCGAGCTTATCTCTTCCAGTCAACCTTACAGGGTGTGAGACAAGGCACTAAGAGCGCGGGGGCAAAAAGTGCATAATATACTACATAATAACTAAATACTTCTAATAAATAATAATAAACATACATAAATACATACATATCATATTATACTGAGTGAGACAGATAGTGCTCTTTTAGTTTAGTTTTAAAGGATGACACCGACATACTATCTCGAATGACCGTCGGCAGTTTATTCCACATCTGCGCGGCTCGGACAGTAAAGGAATTGAAAAAGAATTTGGTATTTTCTTATCTTCTTAGGGGACCAGGAACACCTAGCGACACTTCGATACTTCGGAATCCTTTGCCCAAACCCCTCTGTCCAACATCGCGATGCAACGGTGCCTTAAGCCAATTTGGTGAATTACACATGTCTTAGAGTTTCTTTGTCATAAACGGCACTTAAATCATCATCAGGTTATTTTTGTCTCCACTGCAGGAGCACAACCCTCTCTCATCTGCCGGAGACAGACGGAGGATTTGGCCGATATTCCCCGCGCTGGCCAGACGGGTTGGGGAGGCCTGATTGATGTTTTATAAGTATTCCCTTAGACGCCTAGTACGACATCCACGGGAAGAGTTGGAGTGGTCCTATTCTACTCTACCGGAAACCACACGGCAAACTCATGATGTTAAAAATGTCACCTTCTGATGCTAATTAAAGTAAATTTTCTTTTCTCAACTACGACCTCATGAGCACGAGACAAGTGCCCAAGTAACTAGGATATAAGCTTGAATAGTCAAGCTCCATACGAGCACACCAAGATCTTGTTCCTTTAAACTAACTCTACCCCTTGCACTGATTTAACTTATTGTTGACTTGATCATGGTTTCCTTTCAAATTATCATAAAAATAACTACAATTTACTTAGTTGACCAACATATATTTCAGTGTAGTAATTGAAATTGGCACCCAGCAGGCTCGTTAATTATATGAGCACCCAAAACCCTTTCAGAAAATGATGTAGTTAGGGCAAATAAATATTTTTTACATTTATACATACACTTGTCTAATCCCAAGCTAGAATTTTCTTCAGTACAAGTGGGAATCAGCTGAAACTCCAGTATAGTTTTCGAGTCTGTCTGTCTATGATCATCAGTCGAAATACGTCCACTGCTGATCACAAGCCTCCCCAATAGAATGCCACTTTTGGTAGGTAGTCTTTTGGGAGATTTGCCATCACCACCACATTTACCAGGCTGATTGCTCATCGCGGTAGCGATCCTAATATACACGGAGAACCCTGTTCCAGACCTTAATCCCTTAGTCGCCTTGCCTGTTTCTATATATTGTGTCTAAACTTAAGTAAGGAGCCGTGGTAGCCGGTTGGTTGTGCACTCGCCTCACGTTCATGAGGTCGTGGGTTCAAACCCCGCCCGTACCAATGAGTTTTACAAAACTTAAGTACGGTTTATTTATAATACCACAGGCTTTTCGGTGAAGGAAAACATCGTAAGGAAACCTGCATACGCCGAAGAAGAAATTCTGAGGCGCATGTGAAGTCCACCAAATCGGCTTGGGGCACCGTTGGTGGTCAGGGGTTTGGCACAAAAGATCCTGAAGGGTCGAAGTGTCGCCAGGTCTTCTGGCCCCCTAAGAAGATAAGATAAGATAAAACTTAAGTAATTGATAAATATAGTAAATTGGTAAGTGGTACTTACTTTCGCGCAAGCCATGGCTAGTTGTATTATCCACTTGTCACTTGAGAACACTGGTCATAAGACACCGCAGCGCCGGTTATATATCGCACTCGCGTCCTCAGTCGCACGGATGACTGGGCGGCTTCCTTCGGCCCATTGTGTCGTGCCATTGACCTCTATGGAGAGGAGATTAGGTTGAGAATGGTAAGGGATGGTAAGGTTACAAATATGTGATGAGTTGACCTCCTTCCGTAAGCTTCCAATCATAGAATAGGGCCACCTCCAATTTTCCCGTGGGTGTCATTAAGGCGACTAAGGGATTGCACCAGGGACGAGCAGCATTTGTTCTTCTGTGTGTGTTAAGATCATTACTGCGATCACCAATCCGCCTGCCAAGCGTGGTGATTTCGGCAAATCCCTCAATGGACAGCCCACCAAAAGTGTCATTCTATTGGGGAGGCTTATGTTCAGCAGTGGACGTATGATGAATCGATTAACGAATGGAAATTGCTTCGTCCCATTTGGTAACATTCATAACTGACTACAAAATGGAAATTACTTCCCATTCCGTTTGCCTGCTGGGTCGGGCGACTGCCTTAAACGCGCTTTTCACAAGTTAGCCCTAGTCTAGATTGAGGGTGAAAAGGTTTAACTGCTAAAACGTCAGTTTGGGAACTTTCAAAAATTAGTTGAAAGCGACGATCTCTATGTACTACTAGATGGAGCGTTCCAAACAATCGCTCTGTTCCACGCAAGTAACTACAACTCTTTCACATTCACAATGAAACTTGTGCAGTTACTACGCAGAACATTTAATTATTTACTAAATATTGACATTATTTAACCGTAGCGTCAATATTTAGTAACAATTAAATGTACTGCGTAGTAACTGCACAAGTTTCATTGTGAATGTGAAAGAGTTGTAGCTACTTGCGTGGAACAGAGCGATTATTTGGAACGTTCCATCTAGTAGTACATAGAGATCGTTGATTGAAAGCTTCTTTTTGAAAAAAAATTTGTAAAGTGACAGTTATCAAAATACTGTTGCACAGCATGCAATTAGAAGTTTGTCGGTCTCTCCTACCTTACACCTCATTTTCCAAAGCCCTTTAACTAGGCCCCTGTACCTATCCTGTTAGTTAGACTCAAACGCCAAGTGTCGTGGGTTTTATTCCTACCAGGGACAGATACTTTGTATAAGCTGGTCCCAGTCTCGATGTGGTCTATCTTTATTTAATTTTCTTAATTCAGGAGATAATCCTAGTTTTGAATTAGACAAGTATTTTTATTAATTGCAGTAGTGGTGCACAGTATCAAAATAATTGTATACGTTAACGCAACGCATAACTTGTCAAAGCAATCGACCAGAAAATTACATGATAATGACCTCAAACGTGGCGTTGTAAGGGGACTCAACAACATCGAGTAGCACAAATGCTCGTTCGTACTATCTAGAGTCGACTTTGAAAATATAGGGTGGAAATTTCGAACTCCGCCTGGAGGAAAGGCATCCTAAATTTTAAATTAAGCAAAGGTTTCTCAAACGCAGCATTCCTTTATTTTTAAAATTAAATATAACTGCGTAGCAGAAAATTTGTTTATTTATAATACCACAGGCTTTTCGGTGAAGGAAAACATCGTAAGAAAACCTGCATATGCCGAAGAAGTAGAAGCATATGCCGAATTCTGAGGCGTATGTGAAGTCCACCAAATCGGCTTGGGGCACCGTTGGCGGTCAGGGGTTTGGCACAAAAGATCCTGAAGGGTCGAAGTGTCGCCAGGTCTTCCTGGCCCCCTAAGAAGATAAGATAAGAAAGGAAGCAAAGTTTTCTCAAACGAAGCATTCCTTTATTTTTAAAATTAAATATAACTGCGTTGAAGAAAATTTGTAAAGTCGCTAGACAAAATATGCCAACAGAATATATCCTATTCTTATATAGCCCAAACCAATAGAGTCAATCATAAGGTTAAATCTCCCAAATAAACACTGCATCTTAAATTTAAAGAAGATCCTGTCTATCTCCTCTAATATACACCTCTACAATTATGATTGTTTTACAATTTCAAACTCAAATGTCGATCTGATAACTAATTACTACCCCATGACCTACATAGATCTTTCTTAAATTTAATTTAGTCTAAGAAACGAGACTAAGAATAATTATCGTTCCGCAGTGGACTGCAAGGTTACTAGGTACTAATTTTTGGTACTAATGTTCCATGTTTGTTTCATCATCAACCTGCAAGAGTCCACTGTTGGAGATAGACCTCTTCCAAGAGAGAAGAGAGAGAGCTCTCTCGGCTCTTCTTACCCAGTAACTGCTAGCAGTCTTACGCAGATCGTCGCTTCATATAGACGGGACGTTCTATACTACGCCTGCCCAGTTGCAGTCTCCACTCGAGAACTCGTTTATTCCAACGCTACTCCGACTGTTGTGACCAGCCCACTGACATTACAACGTACTAACTTTTTGAGCTATGTCGAAGACTTTATTTCTCTGGCGGATTACCTCATTTCGGATCCTGTCCCTTAAGGAAACTCTGAGCGTAGCTCTTTCCATAGCCCGCTGAGTGACTTTGAGTTTTCGGACTAGTCACGCTATCGGTATACTCATTTCAGCGCCGTAGATCATTACGGGAATAAGGCACTGATTGAAGACTTTCTTCAGGGTCTGTGGTATACGCGACGAGAAGATATACCTAAATGCTGTCCAAATTCAAATTGTATTTATTGCGTAACATGGGTATTACATTGGTTTTCTTATATGGTAATAGTGAAGCCCTACATTTTCTACCATTTCTGTCGTGCAACATTTATTGGGTTATTCATTATATAAAAGACCAATACATTAATTACATCATATGTCAAAGTAACAGTTAATAATAAACGTACATAATGCTCACGCCTCAGTCCCAGAGGGGTAGGCAGAGACGATGGATCGCCACTTTGCGCAATCCTGACACACCTCACTAGCCCCACTCACATTCATCAACCTTTTCATGCACCTCCTTTTATTCTTCTCACTGCGGACCCCAGCCGTTTTGAGGACGTTACTAATTTGATCCTTGAATGTCCTCCTAGGACGACCTGTAGCTGTAGTTCCTTCCACATTAATAATAAAATCAAATTAAAAATAGTAAAAACAGTCTTTGTACACAAAATTTGTAACTGTATTTACTTTTAAAATTTGTGCAATAAAGAATATATATATAACAGTAAAAATAAAAATGTCATTCTGTATGCCTCACATAAATTATCTATCAATTAACTAGAATGTCTTAAATAACATTCATGAAGCAACAAAGCTCGCAGTTTTATTTTAAAGTGTGAGGGGGGAAAATTTCCCACAGGTAAATTATTAAATATTTTAGGGGCCATACATAGAAAACTTTTGGGTAGCAATGCAGTATTTGAGGATCGCAGACAAAGTTTTTGCCCAGCTCAGCATAGCCATGTTTGTTTCATCATCATCATCAGGTTATTTTTGTCTCCACTGCAGGAGCTCAACCCTCTCTCATCTGCCGGAGACAGACGGAAGATTTGGCCTACACTCCCCGCGCTGACCGGACGGGTTGGGGAGGCCTGATTGATGGTTTATAATGTATTCCCTTAGTCGCCTTGTACGACATCCACAGGAAGAGTTGAAGTGGTGCTATTCTGCTCTACCGGAAACCACACGGCATATGTTTGTTTACGAGACGCAAATGCATGTATTATTTGTGGTTACTTTGGTCCAGTAGTGCAGTTGTATCTGCCTAACTATTGGGCGTACTATAAGCTGTTCAATGACCAAGCTAATCCTACATCGTAGGACAGTCGCACTTGGTATGTAAAAAATATTTAAAGGATATTTAATTATACGCCTAAATGATGCGGTGTTTGTAACGCAATCAATTTTTTTATCGCGTGTCAATTGGTGGAATTATACGAAGTCATCATTGTCCGACGGAGAACGAAGGTAACCGACATAGCCGAAAGGATTATCAAGCTTAAGTGGCAGTGGGCGGGCCACATCCGTCGCAGAAACCACGGCCGTTGGGGCAGACGAGATCTGGAAGTGAGACAGCGGGTCGGCACGCGCAGGATGGGACGCCCCGCCCGCCGCCCGATGAACCGACGACCTGAAGAAGATAGCTGGATGCGCAGGACGGAGGACCGGGTGTGGTGGCGTTGGTTGAAGAAGGCCTATGCCCAGCAGTGGACGTCTAAGGGCTATTATATATATAAGGTATGATCATTACTTGTGTGTTTTCTACCCTCGATTCCACAATACCATCTTTTCCGGCACTCAATACAATGGTACTAATTTAATTACCTACTACTACTAAAGTGTGTGCGTAAATTATCGTAGGGCTGTCAGCAGCCGTCGTGCGAGCACAGCCTATCGAGAAGGACACCTCATACGTCAACAACATAACCGCTTCTATTTTTAACTTATGACGTCAATCGTTCGACGAAAAAATCACCGATCTTTATTAGTTTTATTGCCTTCTAAGTTCTAGTTCTACTTCTAGTTTAGGAATGTATAAGTGTATGTGTCATCATCATCATCATCACCAGCCCGAAAGACTCCACTGTTGGACATAGGCATCTCCCAAGGTGCGCCACTGAACCCGATCCTCGGTTCTTCTCATCCAGTGTATGTGTATTTTTATTTAATTAATTAATTCAACGTCAGACAAAATTATATTGATAATGAGGTGTCTGAGATATTCTTTCATATGGAATTAATTAACTGAATAATAAGCCATCCGTCAATATAGTGATTAGTTTAATAGTTAATAACTGTTTCCGACAAAACAACACGCAGGCTGTCGCATTGTCGTGCTTATAATGCTACATTCGGAACTACTGCAATTACCTGCGCTGGGGACGCGAGTTAACGCGAAAATTGACGTTTCGACATCGAATAAGGCTGCTCACTTGGCAGTGTAGCGATAAATATATGAGAAAAATAAACGGATCGAGATGCTATTTTCATTACGAGGTCACTTTGAGTCCTAGGATCTCCGCCTAGGATTGACTTAGGTGAGATCTGATATTGGCTCTCCGGAATATGGATGGAATATGGATGAATATGGATGGATAGTCCCCTAAAGGACAGGTCACCAGTCACCAAATAATTATAATTCCAGGCTCATCTTCAGGTTATTTTTGTCTCCACTGCAGGACCACAACCCTCTCTCATCTGCCGGAGACAGACGGAGGATTTGGTCTACACTCCCCGCGCTGGCCAGACGGGTTGGGGAGGCCTGATTGATGTTTTGTAATGTATTCCCTTAATCGCCTTGTACGACATCCACGGTAAGAGATGGAGTGGTCCTATTACCTACCGGAAACCACACGGCATTCCAGGCTCACCACGTATAAAAGATGTGTTACGGAAGTCCTCAACTCTACTGGACCTCACAAGTAAATGCTAACTAAATATTTTTTTTATTAAATTTATTATGTGTTTGTTTGCTTTTCTCGTTATTATTTTACCTAAAACATACATTTGAATTTTATTTTCGTTTATTTTTATAGACTTAAGATATTTTTAACATCATCTCTATTATACGAGCCACGAGTATGTGCATTCGCGGCACTCGCCACAATGGATGCCCGCTGACAAACTCTTCGGTTTCGATGATGGAGCAGCACTACCACCCATTAATTAGTTCTTCCTTAACGTACTGTAGATTTTACACCGTATTCCTAATGTTGAATTCCTCTTGTTATTATTAACTCTTTGAATAAATCATTGTTAAATCCTAAAAAGTTTGCAAAACTGATCATATCTATGATTAATAGTTAATAAGACTGTAATCTCTTTTGTATACGTATTAAATGACGACCTCCGTGGCGGAACGGGTAGTGCTCGGCCTGCCACGCCGGAGATTGCGGGTTTGAATCCCGCTAGGGGCAAATGTTCGTATGATGAATATGAATGTTTGTACCCCCAGTCTTGGATGTTTATATATTTATTTAAGTATGTTTATCCGTCATTTAGTAACCATACCACAGGCTCTGCCTAATTTGGGACTGGATAATTGGTGTGAATGTCTGACATATTATTATATTATTATAAATAAAATAAAATACATTTATTTCTATTCCGCCTCTGCTTATAACTATGGCCTTACCCTAACAAGCGGACATACGCACAGTTTGGCATCGAACCCTTACTCTCCGTCCTTCCTTCCGGAGTGCTCGGCTACTGCGACAAAGGTCGTGTTCATTGCGTGCCATTGAGATTAGATATTTGGTTATTTGTTATGTCATTGAAAGCACAGTGAAGGTCCTGTTGTGTACTGAGCGTTGGGCTGTTTGTCACCATAATCTTTAGCCTATTTATTTTATTTATTTAACTCTTTATTCTAATTTCTAATGCCGTGTGGTTTCCGGTAGAGTAGAATAGGACCACTCCAACTCTTCCCATGGATGTCGTACAAGGCGACTAAGGGAATACATTATAAAACATCAATCAGGCCTCCCCAACCCGTCTGGCCAGCGCGGGGAGTGTAGGCCAAATCCTCCGTCTGTCTCCGGCAGATGAGAGAGGGTTGTGCTCCTGCAGTGGAGACAAAAATAACCTGATGATGAACTCTTTATTGCACACACACAGATAAAACAAAAATAATACATTAAAAAGAAACACAAGTACAAAGGGCGAACTTATCTCTGAGAGAGATTTCTTCCAGCAGACCCGCGAGCGAGATAATTGAAATAAGAGAGGCAGACATAGTGTGTACGTAAATAAAAAAAACATACATACATACACTAATATAAACTATATACCCACTTACATAGATTATAACCTACACGGTAAAAAGAAATATAAGTATATAAATAAATATTTAATAATAATATAAATAATAATAATAAATAAATATGTCAGACATTCAAACCAATTATCCAGTCCCAAACTAGGCAGAGCCTGTGGTATGATTACTAGATAACGGATAGACATACTTAAATAAATATATAAACATCCAAGACTTGGGTACAAACATTAATATTCATCATACGAACATTTGCCCCTAGCGGGATTCAAACCCGCAACCTCCGGTTTGGCATTCCGAGAGCTACCCGTTCCGCCACGGAGGTCGAATAATATACAAACATTCATAAAATACATATAAGATATGGATTTCAATCCTAACTTAGTGATAGATTCTATCCTATGTTAGTTACTAGGCATAGGAAAAGCGACATCAAGTACAATCAACAGTTACAGAAAGAGGCGTGGTATCAGTTCACGAGTAAAATTTGGAATTTTTTAAAGTAAGAGTAAATAGGCATCTTCTGGGTAAGCGCGCTCCACCTATTAACAAAAAAAAAATTTTTTTTACATACTTAAATCTAAAATTTAATTGGATTAATGTACATTGGAGAGCCTCGTTTAACTAAAACTTAGAAATTTATTATTTATACCATCGTAAAGGTCGATTCGGCGACTACAAAAAAAATCCAGTAGTGTTATTCTCTAAAATACAAACTCAAGTGCGAGTCTCACTCAAGTGACTCCACTCACTTTGAAACCTAATCAAAACCTAATCCATTGGCATTCTGTAAACATTCTTGAGCAGACGTGAAGTGAGTTCTTTGTTCACTTCACTTCGATAGTGCTCTGAAATGTTTGCAGAAGTATCAATGGATTAGGTTTCAAAGTGAGTGAAGACACTTGAGCGAGACTCGCACATGAGTTTTTATTTCAGAGAATAGCACTACTGATGTCGTTCCAGCTCTCTCCGATGAAGTCACAGGCCGCGCGAGCGAGCACTGATATAGGAGGGAGAGAATAACACCTAATTTTTTTTATTGTTGATGGGTTGGCGCTCGACCTCAATCTCACCTGATGGTAAGTGATGATGAGGCCTAAGGCGGAGCGCGCTTACCCAGGAGATGCCTATTCACTCTTCCTTTAAAAATAACCAAATTGTACTTGTCCGGAAATATCCAAGCTGGTAGGGAGTTCCATCAAAGTCAAAGTCAAAGTCAAAATTATTTATTGCATATGAGTACACTTGGTACATTTATACACGTCATTTTTTTATCGACTACCGCTTCCTAGGTGTTAGCCATTAATTAGCAGTTCGCATCATGAAAGAGGAAGCAAATATCACACATATCCCACTAATATTATAAATGCGAAAGTTTGGATGTTTAGATGATTGTATGTTTGTTACTCAATCACGCTTCAATCACTGAACAGATCGGGATGAAACTTAAAACACATATAGGTTATAATATTAATATAATAATAAATTGTTTATTTTCAGGCAACTTGGAATATAGATAAATACCTTAGACTAGAAATACATACATGCATAGTTATGTACTGGAATAGTTTTTATAGGATAGTTTTTATCCCGAAAAAATATCTTTAATTATTATAGGAAACCAAATTAAGCGTTAAAAGCAGTGTGTAAATATCGAAACAAAAGCTTCGTATCGAAAAAAATATACATAATGATCACGCCTTGATTCCAGAGGGGTAGGCTGATGTATCGATTGCTGTGCTTCTTTATGTAACATTCACATTCCTCTGACAGTTGTTTATAACCTCATAGGTTCCATCAAGTTTATAGTCTTTCTTCGAACCGTGGCTGGTAATGGTAATGTGCGAAGTTTAATAGAGACGTCCAATTCCCAAATGAGTCGCAATGACCTCACAAAATGCCGGAATGTATCGCGTGTGGAATGCAAAATAGGCGCATTATAATGTTTAGGCGATTCTTTAACTGTCACGGGAATCACGTGTCGTGTTGTAGATTTTTTTTTAGATACAGAGCTGCAAACATACCGGCAGCCCGCTTGAAAGTAGTCGAACAGTGTTCCCCTTAAAAAATTTGAATAATAATAATTATTATTATTATTATTATTAATATTTTATTTCAGACTCATGTCCATATAATTGTTAGTAACATAAAAAACTTAAACTAAAGCTACGTTAGTGAAACATAATAAAAGTAACATATTGAAAAATTTATATACCATTTTTTTCTTCTTTATTTGACAATTGATTTGGCACTGGAGAGGTGAAGCCTCACCCAGTGCCTCAGCATAGGACTGTCGTACCTATCGGCCAGGGTGCCCAGGATGCTGTTGGTGCTGTCTCGCACGCGACGCATCAGGGACGCGACTCGTTTGCGCACTATGGTGTCGAAGCCGTCCGTGCGGGCCTCGGCGAACATACCTGATGCGCTGCAAAATCGCGGCAGCCCCAAGAGCATCCTGAGTCCGTTAATATCGAAGTCGACTAGTTGAATGACGCAGTTTAATATGAAAAAAAGTTGTAGTTCTATTTTAATATAATTCTGTGCTTCCAGTGAACTAGGATTGTACCTAAGAAAATGGTACTTTTTAGGATACCAAACAAATATTTTTTAATTATTTTTTAAAACAATACAACATTGAAATTTTTTGAAAACAAAAATCTGAACATTATTAAAAATCATTTATTTTTAAGCATTTTCTAAGATTCCATTTTACTGGACGCACAGAATCATACAAAATGATGTCAGCCGACCATAGATAAAACCATAGCGTTTCTCTGCCTAGCAGTGAGACTTTTATATGGATTTTAATTCAGTTTGACCCACAAATGACAGCCAACCTCTAAGTAAAATCACACAACTGCTTTCATACACTTTCTAACTCACATCCATGAACCTTCTTTTATTCATCTCACCCTAGTATTTTTGAGGACGTTACCAATTAGATCCTTGTACGTCCTAGAATGACCTTCTAGGTGTAGTTCCTTCCACATTCGCGTTGTTAATCTCATTTGATACTCTTATTTCCCTCATACGCTCTAAATGTCCAAACCAACGCAACGTAGAGTATGGTATATTTTCCTGAGCAGTAATCTTCAAACCTTCTAAACAATTGATCCCACAGACATCTCCACTACTAACACCGTGCCGAATGTTCAATGCGAAGGTCCCCGCCACCTCCGATTGTCTCAGCCCAGGTGTCCGTGAAATGGTTTATGTCATTCGATTAGCAGATGGCATTCGATTAGCTTCGATCGATCGATACTTCTCGATTCGAGGTCTTAACGCTGCAATGTGAGCATAGTAGCTTTAGCAATGATTTCTTATTACTAGGTTAAGTTTAAAAATACAGTAATTATAAAAAAAACACGTGGTTTCCGGTAGAGTAGAATAGGACCACTCCAACTCTTCCCGTGGATGTCGTACAAGGCGACTCCCGGATCTCTCATCTGCCGGAGACAGATGGAGGATTTGGCCTAAACTCCCCGCGCTGGCCAGACGGGTTGGGGAGGCCTGATTGATATTTTATAATGTATTCCCTTAGTCGCCTAGTACGACATCCACGGGAAAAGTTGGAGTGGTCCTATTCTACTCTACCGGAAACCACACGGCAATGTAAGAACATATGTATGTATAAAAGACCTATTTATTTATCCATTGTTGTTGTTGTCAGCCCTTAGAGGTCCACTGCTGGACATAGTCTTTCCCCAATGAACGCCACCACACCCGGTCCTCCGCCCTCCGCATCCAGCCGCTACCGGCCACCTTCTTCAGGATGTCAGGGCGTTCCAATCCGCGGGATCCACTCCAGAACTCGTCTGCCCCAACTGCCGTCGATTCTGCGACAGATGTGACCCACTGCCACTATTTATCTGTTTAATTTTAATTGATTTAATTGATTATTTGGCTGTCTACATACATACATACATAATGCTCACGCCTTGATCCCAGAGGGGTAGGCAGAGACGATTTATCGCCACTTTGGGCAATCTAATGTCGCAATGTGTCTTTCCTTCGCCCGCTTTTCGCCCCGTGATATCCCGTTTTTTGTCCGTTTCTCATTATTACCTTTATCATGTACAAGTATCTCATAGTATCTTACAGTGAGTATCGCAAGATACTCATTATCATCAGTAGTAATGATAATATTGAGCAAGAAACTTGATCAAGAAGTTTGAGAATACAAACGGAGCCGCGGACACCGCATAGTCAATGGCATGAAAACCAAATAATATAACTGTCAACTGTAATGATTACATGCGCAGGCGCATCATTACACGGCTTAGGCGCCACCAAGCGTGACATGCACGGGACCCTCTAACAGACATAACATTTCGTTATATCATTCGTGTAACTTAAATGACGTTTTAGACGAAACGTCATTTTCCGACTACCACGAAAAAGGAAAAGACTTTTTCGTGGTAGTCGGAAAATGTTTACCGCCCAGCGAAGTGGACATGGGTCAGCTAGTTTGTAATATTTTTAGAAGTAGTAGATAAATGCTTACACTTTTGGGTTACGGAGTAATAACAACGCTAAATCCTGCCCGTTAGGCACATTTTTGCGTGTAATGTCTGACAGTAGCTGATTAACAGCTTAGGTATTTTCGTTTTATGATGATAATGAAGGGGAAACACATTTATTCTGTTTCTTTTCTTTACTACTCCAGTATGTAATTTGCATTTACTAATAGTCCACATTCACAAGTTCACAATACGGCACGGTGGCGCTATCTTCTCAAAATAAATAGCTTAGGAACTAAATGGAGGCATCCAACGCCATCTATCGCAGCCACTGCTCAATAGGTGCGAAGTCCACGTCGGATGCGAAAGGGTTCACGGCGCGCCCGCTAGATGTCGCCTGTCGCCTAAAGTACTCTGCGACGTTGCCGCTCATACTGCCGTAAGGAATGCCACCTGAAATTCAAAATTGGAAAATAAGAGTGGAATTTGGACTGAAAAAATACAGATATATAAGTGGACAGTACAACTTATGTTTCAGAAACAGATATAATTACTTATGTCATAAATAGTCATAATTATAACTGTAAATATAATGGAATCTTTTTAGACAAAAATTGTATAAAATCTTTTTCAATATTCATTAAAAAGTTTTCTGTTCTTGTAATAAATAATTTTATTTATTTACCACCTCATACCATGAAACCAAATAATTTTTCGTAGCTCATAGTTTCACCTCTAAGTTTTTTCCTTCAGGATTAACACTAATTGGTTATTTAATTAGATAACAGATGATTTTAATGTGCATCTGTTATCTAATTTAATAACCAATCAGTGTCAATCATGAAGGTAAAAACATTGAGGTGAAACTATGAGCTACGAAAAAATATTTTGCCTCATGGTATGAGGTGTGAGTAAAAAAGAACATGATGAAAAAGTAAGTTAAATGAAAGCAAAGATATTTTTTAAGAAAATCTTTCATTTATACCTGTTTATACTGCGAAGCTACTTAATACATTATACTTATGGCTTAATTATAAAAAATGTATTTCATGGCTCGCATACATTTTCCACTTGAACCTTTTGATAAACTGAACATGAATGACATGTACACCCACTCCCGGAACCCTCTTTTTCTAGATAAGAATCTGGATGTAATTTGTGTTTTTTTTATATCCTAGTCTAATTCCCATCGTAAAACAGAAAATAATTCTTAGACTAATCAATTAGAATAATCATGGGATTAAACAAGTGTATGTATTTTATTAGCCGTGTGGTTTCCGGTAGAGGAGCTAAGACCACCCAATTCTTCCCGTGGATGTCGTACAAGGCGACTAAGGGAATACATTATAAAACATCAATCAGGCCTCCCCAACCCGTCTGGCCAGCGCGGGGAGTGTAGGCCAAATCCTCCGTCTGTCTCCGGCAGATGAGAGAGGGTTGTGCTCCTGCAGTGGAGACCAAAATAACTTGATGATGATGTATTGTATATGTATGTTTAATAACTATCTTACCATAAGATAGCCCTGGACCTGGTAATGGTACATTTCCACCGCTGTCTGGCTCTGCCGAGACTGCAACCAGAGTGGCGAATAGAGCGCACAACAAGTAGACTGTCTGAAATGTAGAAAATTCATAAATTAACTAAAAATTTGCCGTGTGGTTTCCGGTAGAGTAGAATAGGACCACTCCAACTCTTCCCGTGGGTGTCGTACAAGGCGACTAAGGGAATACATTGTAAAACATCAATCAGGCCTCCCCAACCTGTCTGGTCAGCGCGGGGAGTGTAGGCCAAATCCTCTGTCTGTCTCCGGCAGATGAGAGAGGGTTGTGCTCCTGCAGTGGAGACCAAAATAACCTGATGATGATGCAATACAAACACAATTTGTATGAGATGGTTCAGGAGGCCTACACTGTGATCATTTCAGATAGACATAGACATATCTTTATTAATAACTTTCATTACAATTCAGATAAAAATAGCTACAAAATAGAACAAAAACACAATGAAATTAAAGAGAAATTATTTAAAAATTAAATTGTTAAATGTAATTCCTAAATTAAAATATTATTATGTCAATGACTTCTGGAAAAACTCTGGAAAAGCACAGACTCTTTTTTAAACTGGGTAGGCTCGGAGCATTGATTGCTTGCATTGACAATGCTAGCATTGATGTTTCATAGCAGAAATAAGTAAGGGGGTGGTAACTATCCTGCACTAGAACCCAGGAGTGGGACAACTAATAAATCTACTAATGAAATAATACTTACTTGAGCTAAGATATAACCTAACGATATATAAAATATCTCATATATGACGGTAAGTATAGGGTTTAAAATACACTGATAGGTTCTAAGCAAACGTAGGTCAAGCGCCCTTCACCACAAGTTATATGACTCCGTCTCCATGTAATCAAGTATTATGTTATGTTCGAATACATGAATAACTTTGCCGGTGCCCTCGGCCTCGCTTGAACCACTCAAGAATGTCCCCTAACCGCTCTGCATAAGGTCCTTACAATAGAATTAATATTATATGATTATTTCTAGAGAATTATGATCATTTCTAGAAAATTATGATTATTTCTAGAAAATCATGATTATTTCTAGAAAGTTATGATTATTTCTAGAAAATTATGATTATTTCTAGAAAATCGCGATTATTTCTAGATAATTATGAATATTTCTAGAATATTATGATTATATATAAATAATTATAATTAATTTCAGTACAATATCTTCCTCAACAGCCCTATATATCCTCTCAGAAATATAATTCTCCTAAGAAATTGAAAGTTGGTTGCTGTGTGTATCCTTTAGTCATCTCCCGATATCCACAGGAAGTCTATTAACAAATTCAAAATCATTTATTGCACATGAGTACATTTGGTACATTTATACATGTAATTTTTTGACCGTTCCGGTGTTAACGCTGAGAAGAATAAGCGGCGCAACAAATTTCTAGCAACGCATATTAATTTTTTTTTTGTAAAGATGACAATGTAGGCGACGACCTCCGTGGCGGAACGGGGTAGCTCTCGGACAGCTACGCAGGAGGTTGCGGGTTCGAATCCCGCTAGGGACAAATGTTCGTATGATGAATATGAATGTTTGTACCCAAGTCTTGGGTGATTATATATTTATTTAAGTATGTGTATCCGTTATCTAGTAACCATAGCACAGGCTCTGCCTAGTTTGGGACTGGATAATTGGTGTGTATGTCAGAGATATTTATTATTATTTATAAAAAAAATAAGCGTCGTCGGCGGTGGCTCAGTGGAGAAGAGGCAGCCTAATTAATTCGACAGGTCCGAGTTCTATCTCCGGTCACATCCCAGTCACTCTATACAAGCGAACCGATTTAATACTACTACTACTATAGGAGACTAGCCTATCCGTACGAGCGTAAATTATTGTAGGGCCGGCTGCAGTCAGCGCGCGAGCATAGTCATTCGAGAGGAGGACCACGTTATACCTCAACAACAGCGATGGACAGCACGAAGTCTGGTACTAAGACAAACCAAATAATGGGTTACTAGTACCAGGAGGATGTCAAAGTACTCGTAATGTGGTTTTAAATTGTGTAATAAATAATTTAAAACAAAACATAAGCGTCTATACGCGTCTCTCAGACGATTTCTGCGTTCAGATCACGAGTTAAAGAGCACTACCTTACTCTCTGTCAATAATATATCATATATTTTTATGCTTATTGTGTTATATGTTGTATGATTATTGAATATATAGTAGGTACACGCGACTACTGCCTCTCCATAATCCCTTGTCTTCACCGTAGGTTAGCTGGAAGAAATTTCTTTAGAAATAAGCTTATCCTTTTGTATAATTTTCTTTACTTTGTGTTGTTCTTTGTATATTGTGTGTACAAAAAACTATTAAATAAATAAGAGCTTATCTTTCTAACCTATCGCATCGATCTATCGCTGGTTGGTTAAAGGTGGCGTGAGGTAGAGGGAACTCTTACATTCATCCGACGACGGTCCTTTAACTTGGCCCCATACAGTAATAGTATGTTTTTTTAATGTTATCTCTATTGTGCTCGTTTAATACACTCCTAAGGAGCTTTTGAAAATTGTTCAACTAATTCGTTTAATAAAACATCCATATAATAGATGTTATTAGTTTATTTAACTCTTTATTGCACACACACAGATAAAACAAAAATAATACATTAAAAAGAAACACAAGTACAAAGGGCGAACTTATCTCTGAGAGATATTTCTTCCAGCAATCCCGCGAGAGAATGACTTAATTCGGTTACTTCTTCAATTATATTCACGCTAGTTTTTGAGTGTGATATTTGGCGTATTTTTTTTTTTGTTTTCTGTATTTTTTGAAATGTTATTTGTTTGAAAATAAATGATAATAAATTATAAATAAATTGTAATAAAGTTTTGTTTTAAATAATAGATTATTACAGACATCAAACTATGTCTGTATAATAACCATGACTAACCCAAACGATAACCTTGCGTATATGATCGCATGTTTTAACTGCAAGTTGTTGTTTTTATACGAAACTATATGCTGGCATGCGGAAATATATTGTCAAAATATTTGTTATAGACGTCCGTAAGATTGTACGGAGAAGCCACTCATTTTAATTCGCGAATTTTCAAAGGTTAAATCAGCGGAAGAGTCTTGGTTTGTTGATTTGGTTGATAAGCTGATGAATAGGAAAATAAAAATTATAACAAAAAGTTATTTCTCAACTTTAAATAAAACTACATACATATATAATGCTCACTCACTTGTCCAGAGGGGTAGGCTGAGACAAATTATCGCCAGTATGCGCGATCCTGACATACCTCACTAGCCTCACAACCTTTTTTTCATCTCACTGAGAACCCCAGCCTTTCTGGGGACGTCACCAATTTGATCCTTGAACGTCCTCCTAGGACGACCTCTAGCTGTATAGTTCCTTCCACATTTGCGCTGTTTTCTTTTATCTCTCTTCTTTTGCTCATACGCTTAAATGTCCAAACCTTTTGCTACTTGAATCTTCGCAAAGGCTTTAAGACGTCACATCTATACTAATATTATAATGTTTGTGAGGGTAGCGGGTAATCTCTGGATCTACTGAACCTTGTATGTGAATGTATATGTTTTGGTGCACAATAAAGAATATTTGAATTGAATTGAGTTGAACCTTCTTTGAAAATTCTTTTACCAATAGAAAGTTACGTTATTTGCGAGTGTCATAGGCTATATAATTTATACATTTACGTGGTCCACACGGATGAAGTCACGGGAAAATAGCTAGTCTATATAAAAGATCCTCAAGGTCCATCTGTACATCTATTAAATGTCACTTGTATCTAGATGGACTTACCTCATTGCTACGAGCATTGTCGGTGACTTGACCTTTAAAACAGTCTATTAGACGCATTCTCGTAAGCGTACTAACAAACCTACATGATCTCTGTATAGATATATAACAAGGATGAGGCCTACAGCTAGTCTGATACTATGACAGTTAAGGTCGTACACCATGTCATACAGGATATAGGAAAAAAGGGACACATTTGTAACCTTTAAATCCACACATCTGTGTGGTTTTATTTAAGTTACTGTGACTTAAACTTATTTAAACAGTATTATTCAAAAACGGTTAAGAGTTTTTAAACCTCCCTTCTTCCAACCCTCATATCTTGGGTTTTTCTTAAACAATACGTATGATTTATTCCTCATCAGTCAAAATTAGAAAGAAAAGAAAAAAAAAGAAAAGAAAGAAAAACATTTATTTACTACCATAATTGGCACACACAAAGAAAAAAAACCAACAAAGCAAGAAAAAGGAAAAAAGATTATAACAACTAGAGAAAACAATTAAAATTTTTTAACATAGTTAAAATAGTATGCGTGTGCCGTGGCAGCAAAAGGGCAAACGACTCAGCATATGCCTAGACCAAGTAAGGTGCTAGGCGCTGATTTTCAGTCGCACCCGGTGCAGACAAGTTTGTCTATAAATTACGTTCGCTGCTGAACATAAGCCTCAACAAGAGATAGCCTCTTTTGGTGGGCTGATTTGCATAACCCCCCACGCTTGGCAGGCGGATTGGTGATCGCATCCTATTCTATCCTGCTAATATAAATGCGAAAGTTTGGATGCTTGGATGTTTGTTACTCAATCACGCTTCAACCACAGGACGGATCATGATGAAAATTAGCACACATATATGTAAGGTAATGGAATAGGACATAGGATCCCGAAAAAACATCCCATTCCTACGGGAAATTCATAATAATTTGTGATGTTAAGTTGTCCACGCGGACGAAGTCGCGGGCAACAGCTAGTTTATAATATTAGTGGGATTCTCTTCTATGATTTTTATTCAAGCAGAAATGGACTTTAATATGGTGAACCTCTTCATTCCGCCACTGTACATGAAAGGTGGACTTGGTAATGATTACGAATGTTGTGTAATGGGTTTCCGAAGTAATTAAACCTGGTTACTTGCAACCTGCAAGCGGTTATTCGTGAACTTGAATGTCATTTGGCTTTTACAAGAAGAGGCCTACTTTCGTCACTACTCGCGTTGGAGTGGTTGGAATGGAACAGATAACATATAAGTTTTATTTATTATATTGGAGTTATTGAACATATAGAGATGCTAAGTCTGTGATAATTGATAACAATTGATCTTATTGGTTATAACCAATAAGATTGTTATCAATTATCACAATATAATAATCATTAATATATTATCAATTATATTATTATATTATATTATTATCAATTTCTCCAATATAATAAAAAAATATATTCTGAAAAATTCTTTTCCATTGAATATTATAATATTCATTGGAAAGATTATTTCAGAATATATTTTTTATATACAAATTATACATACCTACATCCTACATCATCATGAGGTTATTTTTGTCTCCACTGCAGGACCACAACCCTCTCTCATCTGCTGGAGACAGACGGAGGATTTGGTGTCCTACATACTCTTGTCTAATTCTAAACTAGTATTTTCTCCTGTGCTATGTAAATTAAACAAGGATAGGACAGTTCACAAATATGACATCCAGACCGGGACCAACTTGTACAAATTGTACAAAGTTGCCTGTTCCCCTGGTAGACATCGAACCCTAGAACTCTAGGGTTCGAGTCCAATAAGCAAGCCACTATGCCAACGGGGCTGATATGAAACTGGTAGGGATGTACCGATTATACCTAAATCCGATTAACTGGTTAACAACGATTAATCAATCAACTTAAAGCTGTAAAAACTGGCAAAAAACGTATTGAGCTGTAATTTTTTTTATACTAATTATAATCTCGGACTATCGTTAAAAAACTCGGCCTTTAAGTAGATATACTTAAGTAATTAAGTAGCACGACTCAATTTTGGTTTAATAAATTCTTGCTCATTAATGATTAATGAATGACGACCTCCATGGCGGTACGAGTAGCTCTCGGACTGCCACGCCGGAGGTTGCGGGTTCGAATCCCGCTAGGGGTAAATGTTCGTATGATGAATATGAATGTTTGTACCCAAGTCTTGAATGTTTATATTTTTTTAAGTATGTCTATCCGTTAAATATCTAGTAACCATAACACAGGCTCTGCCTAGTTTGGGACTGGATATTGGTGTGAATGTCTGAGATATTTAAAAAAAGAAAGGCATTAAAAAATAGTTGGCGTAAAACTTTTTTGTGTTTGATTTCTAGAGAATGTCCTACTAACAAGTATTATGAAATAAGTCGAATAATTTAGTAATCGGCTACTACGATTAATCGGTTAAGAAGCAAAACTCTAGAAACTGATTCAAAAGGCGTCCGATTATATTTATTCCAATGATTTTACCATCAGATTCATGATATACTTTATGAAGCGTATTAAAAACAAACAAAGTTAAAATATCTGAAGATAAAAACGGAATATTTCAAACTAGACGCAATGTTACCTAGAAAATGGTTTATTATCCCAACTCTGAAGGCAAATATTTAAAACTATCTCTATCCTTGTCATACAGTATTATGAGAATAAGGATAGCCCTAATTTTAGTCCCGTCAAATTTTGTCCTATATTTTCTTAATCTAGACCAAATCGCGTAGGACGTAAAGGGCAAATAACAAAGGATGCACTGACCTGTTTCCTTGTGAACATGGCGTAAGTAACAAGTACAACCTGCCCGTAAAGCCTGCGCTACAGTGACGCGCGCGCGCCTCCGTTCTCCATTTATATCACTTGGCCCTCAGACTATTTATTAAGGCTTCTAGGTTCATGCTGTTAACAGCTTTGTTCTTAAGCGATTAAGGCTCAGAAATTTCTCGTTTACTATACTTCACTAGCACCCTACTAGAGAATGCTAACTAAAACTACGAAGACTGTCCTACCTCTCTCCGGCAGTTTAACATTGCCCGCAAAACAGAGCACAAAATTACTACGCTAACGGGCTGTCGACTGGCGCCGAGAGATCGACACTATAGTTAGAAAGAGAAGCATCGTTGTCCCTCTCTCGATCGACTATGCTCGGGCGCTAGGTGCAGCAGGCCTACAAAGTTTACGCACACACACATACGGTTTGTCTATTTAGCGGGCAACTATCTCTATGTATTTACTAGATGGAGCGAACCAAACAATCGCTCTGTTCCACGACCGGATCCGCAACTCGTTCTCATTCACTTTGACGCTTATGCAATTACTACGCAGAGCACTTAATTATTACTAAACTAGCTGTGCCCGCGGCTGCGCTCGCGTGGACTACAGGTTCCGCTCCCATTCCCACTTTCGCTCCCTATCCCACTTCCACTTCCACTCAAACTCTCAATCCCGCTCCCGCTCACACTCCCCTTTTCTCATCGCAATATGAATAATACGGAAATACTATTATGTGCAATATATGGCATACTAACCTTACCTACTAATGTATTTGAAAACTAAAAATGTCGATAACTTTTGATTGAGTAAACCGATTGCGATGAAATAAAGACTAAATGTTAAGTTAGGCTAAGCCCCATGTTTATCAAAATCCATTCAGTAGTTTTTAAGTCAGACAAACAGATAAACAGACAAACATTTCAAAAATGATCGAATTGTATTCTGTTGCTTATCCTTAGACGCCCAATTTTTTTTTGTAAATATCTTCAATGTATAATCGCGAAGTTTACGATTTTATTTATTAGATATTTACGCTACAGGTAAATAGCGTCAATATTTAGATAAAATTAATGTTAATTAAACAAGTGCTCAAGTGTCAAAGTGAATGTAAACGAGTTGCGACTCCCGGAGCCGCAGTTGCGTGGAACAGAGCGGTTGTTTGGTTCGCTCCATCTAGTAAATACATAGAGATCGTTGTTAGCGGGCGACGCGACTGTTAACGAGGCGGTCAAAGATGGTCAGAGAGAGGGACCAATTCAGACGCTATTTTTTACTCCAGCATGAAGTAAGACAATACCCTACAGTGACCGTTGACAGGTTTACGATAAAATACAATAATACGATTTTACGATTTGTACTTAATTTTCCTTTCACTTTCATTTCATATATTACTATATATATCATATATTTATATATATATATATATATAAATATATGATATATATAATATATATATATATATATATATATATATATATATATATATATATATATATGTGGGAACGAAAACCAAAGTTAATTCAAACACTACTTTATTTAAAACTTCAATTAACGTTTTCACAAAATCCGCGCACTTCTATCTTCCTTTCGATCATCGCCCTTCGTCCTCCCTCTCTCTCTCGCCTTCCTCTCACTCACACACCTTACGTTCCATTACACTCATCCGCTCCCACATCCCACATTCGGCCGTCCTGCAATCAGTCTGTCCTCAGACTTAATCTAACACACTTTTAAAGAACTTACTATGAACATTTTTAGGAAATCTCATTTAACAACAAATTATCAGTATCTTAGCCTACTTACAGACTATTACAATCTGGTACAATTTACTAAGTAGAGGAATGTGTAAATAGAATGAACACAGATATACAACAACTTGCTAGTTTCTTTAGTCATCATTGACTACACCAAGTGGCCATCGCTTCATATTGTCAGCAGAGGTTGAAGTTTTTCTAGGTCCTTCTTTCAAGCTGTCGAGCTTAGCCACCTCATACCTATCCCTTCCCTTAACACATGTGACTTTGTATGGGCCGAGGTACTTGGCCTTCAGCTTCATTCCAACTCCAAACTGTGTCCGCTTTATGGCCACAATGTCTCCCTCGTTGTACTTGTCACTCTCTCTCCTTTTCCTGTTGTAATTCCGCCGGTTCTCTTCCTGCACCTTCACTATCTGTTGTTTTGCTCTAATCCTCAATTCTTCTCTATTGTTCACATAGTTAACTCTATTCTCCTGCTGTAACAAATCATAAATTTCGATGTCCTCCTTCATCTTCAACTTTGTGCCTATCAGCAGTTCACAAGGAGAGGTACTAATGCTTCTTTGGAATGTACTGTTTAAGGATCTTTGCAGGCGACTCACATGTCTGTACCACAAAGTAGGGTTCTCTATACATAATTTTGCTAGAACAGATATTATCGTCCTATGCACCCTTTCAACCTGTCCATTTCCTCTTGGAACACCTGTTGTAATTTTGACATGTTGTATGCTCTCTTCTTTACAGTACTCCTCAAAATCTCCCGATGTGAAGGCAACACCACGATCAGTTATAATCCTTGAAGGATTTCCAAAATGTTGCTGATGTATTTTTAATTTGTCAATAGTCTCCTTGCTGGTTGTGCTCTTCGTAGGAAAGATCCAGGTAAACTTCGTAAATGCATCTACTATTGTGAGAATGTAATTATATTGTTTCTTTGTTTCTGTCATTGGCCCAATGTGATCCAAATGAAGAGTATGCAGTGGTATTTCTTCTTTTTCGATTGGATTTAAAAATCCCTCATGTTTCCCTTCCTTCCCAATCCCTCATGTTTAACGTTTTCACAAAATCCGCGCACTTCTATCTTCCTTTCGATCATCGCCCTTCGTCCTCCCTCTCTCTCTCGCCTTCCTCTCACTCACACACCTTACGTTCCATTACACTCATCCGCTCCCACATCCCACATATATATATATATATATGTAAAGTAGTTTCGGTATTTAGTTATTAATTTAATTTAATATTCAATAAATGACATTCTAGTTTGAAAGTTAGCACGTGGCCAGGTCACGAAAAGTGTACAAAAATGCAAATTAAATGTATCATTTTAAATAATATGTAATATGAATAAATATTCAACCGATGTCCGCAATGTGATGCAATCTACTCTGCCAGTGAGTAGTCAATAAATAGTAGGTCTGTCTCACTCCGTATTAGCACGCATCCGTCCTACCGATATTAGTACCTACATATTCACGCCGCCCCGGCGTAGTTCTAATAACAACGCTAAGTCAAGCGCCTTAGACGCCGCTGCCTTCATGGCCAGTTCTATATAAATCTATGCATTGAATCGCACCGCCGCCGCCCCGCAGCCCGCGGACTTCGTATCTGTGGCCTTAAAGCGTACAAAATAACTTTGTAGTTCTTTATACTTATTCTTTATTGTGTACAGAGCATAATGTTATTTAATGTAGATGACAATACATTATAATTGTTGAAACAACTAGACTCTACCTGTAAAGGCATATACATATTATTATTATATTCTATGCTAACAACATTATCTTACTTATCAAATTAAAATATAATGGATTAAATAAATTATGTCATAATGTCTCTAACGATGTCACCAAATTTATATTTCAACTATTCAAATGTCAATAAAGGTGTAAATTTCAAATTTTATACTACAGTTTGGTATATAAAACAATTCAAAGTCCTAAATAATGTCGTTTTTATGACACAATAATTTACTTAGTCATAAAAACAAATTAGAAGTTCGACAAATCCGAAATGCTTAAGGAGTAAACTCCCCTGGCCATTATCAATCCGCACTTTAGGTATAAAATAATATACCTAAGAAAATCACGTACGACTGTCAATGTTGCACGAATTAGCGGTTAGCGTAACACTGACTTTCTTCCACGCGCGTAGAATTCAATTTGGCTTGCATTGAATTTTGTAGGTACGTTTATGAGAAGTTGAACAAGCTTTCTTAAGGAGTGCTCCTTCTGTACTTATTCTGTGGCCTAACTGATGATTTTATTGATAGTGAAGGTCATCAACTCAAACACGTTTGGAAGTATCAGTAGCGTCTCCATCAAATTCGGACACGTGGGATGTTAACTGTAACCAAGTATGTAGGTATACATAATACAAGTCACGAAGGCACGCCCCGTTATTTTTTGCAAGGGGTGAGCGCGGGACGCTGCCGTGAACTAATCCTTACGTCAGAATCTTAGTGTACAATTATATTGACGCAATTATTATTGTGTTCTAACAGTTTAATTTTCTTTTACCTAAACAATTATAATCACTCATAAAAATAAATAAAAAATACAGATAAATAATTAATTAGAGATAAAAAATGAGCTCCAGGTCGCTGCCCTGCGGTAGTGTGCCCAGAACACTGGCTGCGTTTCCCCTTTTAATGGCCAACCGTTTACCTTGAATACTCTTGAATACGTTTTCCTTGTTTTCGTTGGCATAGGTTGCCTGGAAGAGATAGCTTTGAGCGATAAGGCCGACCTTGAACACTTTCCATAAATCTGTACATACTTGTTATTTTCTTATTTGTGAGGGTTACAGCGTCAGATATAACCTCTTTCAAATATAGCTTTCAAATATAGCTTTCTTGAGTTTATCTAACTATATCTGACTCTGTAACCCACTTTGGAGTTAAATGATTGTTATTGCAAATAAAAGGGACCAGACAGAATAATTTACGTCGAATGGTCTGGGTCCAGTGTCTCTACGGCTGATAGAATAAACACAGGACCCAGACCATTCGACGTAAATTTGGTTTCTGATTCCTAATTTACAATAACTAAATAATTACATCGAAATGGGTTACAGCCAACGATCTCTATGTGCTACCAGATGGAGCGTTCCAAACAATCGCTCTGTCCCACACAAGTAGCCACAACTCTTTCACATTTACTTTGAAACTTGTGCAGTTACTACTCAGAACATTTAATTATTTACTACTAGCTGTGCCCGCGGCTCCGCTCGCGTAGACTACAGGATCCGCTCCCATTCCCACTTCCGCTCCCTATCCCACTTCCACTCAGACTTCAAATGCAGGTTCAGGTCCAGGTCCAGGTCCAGGTCCAGATCCAGGTCCTCAACCCTCCTTTCAACACTCCTCTCAACCCTTCCCTCAACACTCCCCTCAACCCTCCTCTCAACCCTCTCCTCAGCTCTCCCCTCAACCCTCCACTCAAACCTCTTTCCCTCGTCTCTCCAAATGTAGTCCTCGTAACTAATCCATCGCAGTCCAAATTCCGACTACTTTGTTGCATACGTATACCACAAATTCCACGTAATCGGGTAACTCAGTCAAAAGTTATGCGAATTTTTAAACACTCATATTACACTGGTATGTGGTCCAGCTCCGGTCCAGCTCCGGTTATGATCCCGCTCCCTTCCCGCTTCCGCTACCGCTACCGCTTCCGTTTCCGCTCTCAATCCCACCCCCACGCCCACGCCCACGCCCACGCCCACGCTCACGCTCACGCCCACTCCCACTCCCACTCCCACTCCCACTCCCACTCCCACTCCCACTCCCACGCCCACTCCCACTCCCACTCCCACTCCCACTCCCACTCCAATTCCTACTCGCAGCTCCAAATGTAATCCAAACTCATCGCAATCTGAATAGTAGGTACGGAAATACTACTTTAAGCAATATATTGCATAATAACCTTACCTAACTAATGTATTTGAAAACTAAAAATGTCTATAACTTTTGATTGAGTTAGCCGATTGCGATAAAATAAAGACTAAATGTTAAGTTAAGTTAAGCACCATGTTTTTGTGAAAAGTCCATCAAAATCCGTTCAGTAGTTTTTAAGTGATGCGTGCACAAACTCACAGACAAACAGACAAACAGACAAACAGATAAACAGACAAACAGACAAAAATTTCAAAAATGATCGAAATGTGTTCTGTTGCTAATCCTTAGACCCCCCCAATTTTTTTTTTGCAAATATCTTCAATGTACAGACACGCGAAGTTTACGATTTTATTTATTAGATATATTGACATTATTTACCGTAGCGTCAATATTTAGTTATAATTAAATGTTCTGCGTAGTAACTGCACAAGTTTCATTGTGAATGTAAAAGAGTTGTGGCTACTTGCGTGGAACAGAGCGATTGTTTGGAACGCTCCATCTAGTAGTACATAGAGATGGTTGGTTACAGCATTTTTTTACTTTGATATGCACTCACTGATGATTATCGCGTAATGATATAACATACATTAATGATATAAGAAACACAGAAAAAAGAAAAAAATCATCCGTCAATTGCAAAAGTACTTTTCAGTAAATATTGACGTCGAAATGAGTCATCAACCTATGGCCTTGATTACAGACTAAGTTTTGGCATTAAAATGTTAATTTCACAGGGAAATCTACATTACAGTACAAAAAATATGTTCAGTCTAACTCCACCGTCACAGACAGAAATAATCAACGTATTTGCGTAAACCGGAACACGGGGAGAGAACAAAAACATCATTTCCTTGAGTCTGGTTTCTAATGTTTCCAATCGGGAGTTGCAACACATTGCTTCTGGAAGCTAGATGTTGCTAAATGCTAATCAGCGGTAAACATAGGGAAGAAAAAATACAGTCAAGTTTAAATCATAATAAATGTGTTGGGTTTCTGCTCTATAACAAAATAACAGAGTTTATATACATAGACATAGACATACATTATTGATAACTTCCGTTACAGGTCAAATAAAAATTATAAACAATTTAAATGAAATCAAATTATAAAGCAAATTAAACACAATTAAATATAAAAACATCAATAACTAACACAAATATAAAAATGTCAAATAAAATTCTTAAAACTAAATAAACTAAGTGAATGCGTTCTGCAAGAACTCTTCATAGCAATAAAATGCCTGCTCGTCAAGCCAGGCGCACAGTCTCATTTTAAAAATAGGTATATCAACCCTTAGGCTACCACAGCTGAATATTCTTCCCCAATGAACGCTACTACATCCGGTCCTCCGCTCAAAAGGTGGTCAAATAAGGGTTCAAAGTCTGTATGGAGAAAAACTATAAGATGTTCCTATCAATCCGAAACTTTGTAGGAGTACTCGAAAAACATAATGATTCAACAGTAAAAGTATTTTACAGTTTTTGAAAAACCACCCCCTAAGGGGCTGAAATGGAGTTCGAAAGTAGTAGTCTCCAAACTGATTGCTCTAGAAACTTCAAATTTAGCACAAAGGTGCCTTATGTACCTGCGGTATGCACTATCGTAGGCTTTTTCAAAATTCAACCCCTAAGGTGGTAAAATAGCGCTTCAAAATGTATGGACAAAAACTATTGGATGTTCCTATCAATTGGAAACTTTGGAAGAGTGCTCAAAAAATGTAATGATTGAACACGGTTTTTAAAGTTTTTGAAAAACCATCCCCTAAGGGGCTGAAATGGTTTCGAAAGTATTCTCCAAACCTATAGAGAAATTAAAACTATAAAGGATTAATAAGCTGAGGTGGCAGTGGGCGGGCCTCATCTGCCGCGGCACCGACGGCCGCTGAGGTAGACGACTTCTGGAGTAGAGACCTCGGATAAGCACGCGCGTAAGGGGGGCGCCCCGCCACTAGATGGACCGACGCCCTGAGCAAGGCGGCGGGAAGCATCAGGATTCGGAGGCGGTGGACCGGGTGTGGTGCCGTTTATTGGGGAAGGCCTATGTCCAGCAGTATATGTCGTAGGGCTAACATGATGATGAACTGTATTAAATGTATAAAATGATGAAAACATTAATAAGTAAATACGTCGCTAAAATAATTTATGATAATGATAACGTCATCAGCTTCTTCTCCAAAACCACTAAATGGATTCTAATGTGGTTTTCACTGTTGGATAGCTTGGTTTACCGTGGGTTTTTTCAGGCTGGAAACAAACACCTTTTTTAAGCAGGCGAATCTGCGTGCAACAGATAAGTCGAAACAGTGTTTATGTATTTATTTGTCTATTTCTTTCACAGCTTGGCTATTCAACTAATCACCATAAATTTTTGATTAGTACACATAACATCATGTATATGAACATAGGCTCATGTTTACCTCTGGAACAATGGTTCCCTCGGGAAATAATAACTTGCTCCACGCGGGCGAAGCCGCAGGCGTTTGCTAGTGATCCATATAAGTAACTGCAATATATTGTAATACTATACACAATTACAAAAACAAAATAAATAAAAAATACAATTATAGAACAGAATAAAAATTACGCTGCTATATTCAGCTAACATTTAAACATGACAGAGAACATACTGTTTAAGCCCTTAATGATTAGGAACATTTAAACATGACAGACGTGAAGAACACTGTTCAAGCCCTTAATGATTAGGTACGTTAACGTTACCTGTCAACTCTGTCCATATATGATGCTATTCGGCATGGCTATATACAATGGCATTAAACGTGTTCACCTCAGCCTCTAAAAACATACCCGAGGCGTGCAGCGTCGCAGTAACCCCATCAAATGTGTTGTTATATTAAACACGAATGCCATTGTGTGATCCTTTAATGTAACTGGTCCACAGTTTACAGGTATAGAACGTTTGACAATAGGACTTGAATAGCATAATCTTCATATCATTATCAGAATTATAGAATCTCCTGGCAAGCATATTCCTCACCACTGAGAGTGACCTACGATGCCGCTCAATGTCAGCGTCATCTTTTATATTCGAGGATAGAATATGGCTAAGGTACTTTGAAATTTTCAACGACTTTGATCAGCTGTCTGTTTATACTGAGATCAGGAAAGCGATCCGTCCCTCTCTCCGACCTGAATATCATAATTTCCGTTTTCTTTATGTTATTAATTAGATTGTGCCTTTGTGTATATTTTTCAGAGATTGATATTAATTTCTTTAAACTTTTGGGCGAGGGACCAATCAACACCATATCATTAGCGTAGCTCAGGTTGTTGACATATCCGTCACCCAACCTGAGTCCGTCTTCAGTCTTGCTCAGCTCCTCAATCAAATCATTAACGGAGATGTTAAACAGGTCGGGAGAAGTTAGACCGCCATGCCTTACACCACTTGTTAATTTATAGCTGTACGATATGTATGTAACTTTTATGTTACTTTTCCCACAATATATCGTGTATAGAATAATGTATAGAAATGTTTATTGAAACGGTAATGCATTTGTCATATTTAGCGATATTCATTTTACCTTTCATACACAGTTCCTGGTCAGGACGATATTAAATACAAAAACGAAAGGATATGAGCTTAGTCTAATTGGGTTGATGTTCAATGGAACCCTACAAATCTAGAGCAAATCGAATCAACCAACGCAAAGTTACACGAACTTTTTTTTGAAAGGAGGGGAAACTCCGTCGTGATTGCACGTGACCTATGATTATGTGGTTACCAATGGTTACTCTGTAACGGTGACCGAAGACCCCATTACAATTATTACATTGTACTTTACAAGGGCGTTATTTTTAAGGTTCTTACTTTCCATACACCACGTTGCTTGCTGTTATTCAAGTTTCCCTTTGGAAAAAAAACTGAAAGACCGAAGATTGGTTTTGATTTTTAGAGCATATTGTACATCTCTCTACACGTGCAGACCGTATGAAAAACTAAACACAGAAGTCGTATAGCGCCCTCCGCGTGCAGTACACAAGGAGCTGCTGGGGCAGCGTGCCACTGTAGCGCATCGGGCATGTTTGCGAGCGCGCATCGACCACGCAATCATACGCAAGCGATACGACATGTTGTATCATTTATGTCGAATCCCGCTAGGGGCAAATGTTCGTACGATGAATATGAATGTTTGTACCCAAGTCTTGGATGTTTATATATTTATTTAAATATGTCTATCCGTATCTAGTAACCATACCACAGGCTCTGCCTAGTTTGGGACTGGATAATTGGTGTGAATGTCTGAGATATTTATTCATTTATTTATTTATTTACATTTCTTTTGGATTTCATCATCAACATAAAAACGTCCACTGCTGAACATAAGCCTCCCCAATAGAATGCCAATTTAGATGGGCTGTCCATTGGGAGATTTTCCATAATCACCACGCTTAGCAGACGGATTGCTAATCGCAGTAATGATCTTAATATACACAGGAGGATGCTGCTGACCATCCCTGGTGCAATCACTTTGTCGTCTTGAAGACACCCACGGGAAAATTTGGAGGAGTCCTACTATATTAACTACTCGGCTAAAAGATATATTTAAAGGGTAGACAGTTACAAAGACGTCTCTTAGAAAATGCAAATTAATTGCCTTTGCTCAATTCGACCTCGACCTAGGTCGATGACACTGAAACCAGCAGATCAAGACAGACATTTGTAAAAAAGTGTCTTGCTGAAGAAATACTTCACAAGTTTCAATTTACGCAGTTATGCGCACTGTCGGTAAAAGTCAATCTAGCGCTGTTTCTTACAAGTAGGGTTCTGAACAACTTTAAAAATCAATGTTTTATTCATTACGCACAATTTGGTGACCAAATTTCGTAACTGGCTACGAAGTGGAAAACTGTAATTTTCCTGTTCGATTGTTGTGGTCCAATATCATGATAACATTATTAATTACGGGCTGATGATATGCGGTCATCATGTCAAAATTTGTCACAAAAAGTATGGAGTGGTATTACTTTTGACAGACTGACCTGTATAATCCTGAGTTTTGGTTCCTTCCTCAGTACCTTTATTCTCCATGCCGACACGTTTTCCTAGTACTAATTTTTTCTTGTGTTCTTGACATGAACTTCTGACACCATGTTACGTTATCGTATGGCAGGCGTATAGGGTAAGGTTTAACACTATATAAATCAAAATCAAAATATTTATTTTCAAAATTGAAATACATTATTCTCTTTTTGACGTCAAATTCTGCCTAAAACTACTCCACTTCCACCTGTATAACCGAGGGGAAGAAGTGGCAACAAACCCAACGGCACAGGGCCCTACCTTTGATTTATCTTATTCATTACAATCATTAAGTCTACCTATGCTGAGTCATCAAACACTCCATGGACTTTTATCATTTAAGTAGTCATCTAACTTATAGTAGGCTTTCTTTCTATAAATACTTGAAACAACGCGGATTAAGATAGATTAACTTTATTGATATCGGACACAGGTCTATTCAGTAGTAATGGCTGACGGCGAGAGTGAGAGAGAGGGTGTGTGTGAATGCGATAGATAGATTAGTGTTACCATGTAACACTTACAAGCATCATAAATAATACGGGGCATTTTGTCCTTACTAACAATATAATGATTACGGTTTATTTTGCAGTATTATCCAATATGAAATGACTTCAAACAAAACACATTCGCTGTTTATTATTTGCAATATGTGATTCATATTACTAAATTTTGTAGTGACCCCATTTATTTATTTTTTAAATATAATTTAATACCCAAAGGGGTAAATTATCTGTGAGGTCTGTTACTGAATCAATACCACACAAAGAGTAATAAATCGTTCAGAATACTAATAAGGCCGTCTCCCCAACCCGTCTGGCCAGCGCGGGGAGTGTAGGCCAAATCCTCCATGTGTCTCCGGCAGATGAGAGAGGGTTGTGCTCCTGCAGTGGAGACGAAAATAACCTGATGATGATGATGGCTAATATGACATTATTATAAGAGGCATTAAAAGCCTGGACTGCAATGTTTTTTATTTCGACGACCTCCGTGGCGGAACGGGTAGCTTTCGGACTGCCACGCCGGAGGTTGCGGGTTCAAATCCCGCTAGGGGCAAATGTTGGTATGACAAATATGAATGTTTGTACCCAAGTCTTGGATGTTTATATATTTATTTAAGTATGTGTATCCGTTATCTAGTAACCATACCACAGGCTCTGCCTAGTTTGGAACTGGCTAATTGGTGTAAATGTCTGAGATATTTATTTATATTTATTTATTATTATTATTATTTCCTTAACTGTTGTTTTCTTTAAAAAAACGCTTTGGCCTAGTGGACTAGAGCACCAGAAGTCGTGGGTTCGTTTCCCATCGGGGACAGACAACTTTGTACAATTTGTACAAGTTGGTCCCGTTCAGGATGTTATATTTCGCTACCGCATACACTACACCAACAAAAATTTTGGTAAATTTCTGTTTAAAAAAAATCAAATAGCAGAACTCAAAAAAAATCGAAACTTTATTTCCTGAAAAATTAGAAAGCATAATAATTAGTACCTGTATGATAGGTACCTTGTCGATACTTTGTATCCATTTATGAATTTAAAGAAGGATAGGACAATCCTTGTTTAACTCCCATAGCAAAGGATAAAATCCTTATTTGGGGTTAGACAACTATATAAATATCTCAGACATTTACACCAATTATCCAGTCCCAAACTAGGCAAAGCCTGTGCTATGGTTACTAGATAACGGATACACATACTCAAATAAATATATAAACATCCAAGACTTGGGTACAAACATTCATATTCATCATACGAACATTTGCCCCTAGCGGGATTCGAACCCGCAACCTCCGGCGTGGCAGTCCGAGCGCTACCCGTTCCGCCACGGAGGTCGTCAAATATGTATATATACATAAGTCATATGTAATGTAAACTTATTTACTTTCGAATATTTTTTTCCACCACAGACCCCCAAAGTCTTGCGTTACTTACCGATCAAACACAATTACCTCAGCTGACAACTGCCCCATTTGCGGCGATTGGTAACTCATTACATAAAGAACAAACTCCCCCTCGTCGGGTTGCACAAAGTGCTGCCTCTGAATTGTTATCGGGATTGCGTCAAGGCAGATAAAGGCTTCAATTTCCATCAATTAGATACGTGCGCGCAGGGCCTCACGGAGGGAGGGGCGATGCATTCACTGTGCCTTTTATTGAGCGCTAAAACCAGTTGACTAATTAAAATCAAATTATTTAATCGTAAACATATATTATGGTAGGTTACTTTTTTAAATGTTTTTTAATAAAAAAAGAAAAATACAATTATTAAAAGCTATTAGCCATTAACAGGTTTTCGCACATGAATAAACAACATAAACTTTAAACAACAACAAAAACTACTTAAATAAATCACAGAGAATTAAATACAAAAGATTGAACAAAAAAACTTTATAACTTACAAAACTTAACTTCGAAACATAGATTATAAATAAATATGTCAGACATTCACACCAATTATCCAGTCCCAAGCTAGGCAGAGCTTGTACTATGGTTAGGTACTAGATAACGGATAATAAAATAAAAAATAAAAATAGCCTTTATTTATCGAAGCTGTATCTTACATGGATTTATTAAAACATCGACAATTTCGACTGGTCTTTCGACATAGGCCTCTTCCAAATGTTTCCACAAAGTGCGGTCTTTTGACTTTTGTGTCCACAGTCCTGCGCAGGTATTTTTTAAGTCATCAGCCCATCTAAGGTCTTCCTCGTTTTCTTTTCCCATCTCTCGGGTACGAGATAACGGATACACATACTTAAATAAATATATAAACATCCTTCTTAACATTATTCACAAGAAGCTTGATTAATATAAAAGATAATCGATCACAATTAAATTTGTAACTCACAAACAACTCATGTGAAAGTTTTTTTACCCCACCAGCAATTCACTCTGGATACAGCCCTGTGTTCAAATTAAAATATCCAATGAAGTTTGTTATTATGTCCATTGCGTCCAACAAAAGCTTGCTTACAATTGGTTGGTGTAATAATTATTATTATGTTGTTATTAAAATATAAATCTAGTTTCGCTTTCAATTGAAATTTAAACGAAACGTTTTACCCCGTGGCTATAATTTGCATAACTTGTATGATGGTTTTAAGCCAGCTAAACTAACTTACATGCTAAGTATGATGTGCAGACCTAGAATTTTTTCTGTCACGATAACAGTATCTTACGGTACTTTCTAAGTACTTAGGTCGATTTTTTATACCAACGATAACTCATAGAAAACTATAACATGGCCTTCGTATATAAATAAATACAGTAAGTCCCAAAGTTTAAGTCTCTATATTTTTCTCGTGATCGTTATAACTCTAAAGTAATGTCAAACTTCATTTCGAAATTTGATTTGAAATAGTAAATGTACATATACATTGGACAGCATTGGTGCCAGAAAAAATTCTAGGTCTGATAATGTATTAGATTAGATTAATTTATTTTACTTTAAAATCTTAAAAAAACAATTTTACATGTCATTCTAATATGCTTATAGGGATCAACATAAAATAAACTAATATACAAAATATAAATTACAACAACATTAGTCTCGATTCTGAAGGCACAACGTTAAAATTTGACAGCACTAAAACTGTTGCTATCCTTGTCACACAGTATTATGAAGATAAAGACGAAACCAATTTTAGCGCTATCAATTTTTAATGTGTGCCTTCAGAATCGGGCCCACTAAGGATTGATTATTAACAAATCTTAGAAACTTGTCAAATTAAAGTCGTGACTTGTCGAGCAGGCGTTCTACAAGTATAATGACCTTATATGTAAAATCACATAAAATGTAAGTTTGACATCATGGATAAATTAAGAATTTAAATATTATTATTATTTTTGACATTCCTCTGTTGTGTATTTTATTTGAATTTTTTATTTTATTTTTATACTTACAATTAGAAAGAAATATTACTATTTTTAAGTTAATGACATGTAATGAATATTATTAATAAATTATGTCTATGTCTATGTCTACAATAGAAATAGGTTGAAGGAGTGTATTTTCTAACAAACCATAGGACATCATTTTCTACAAAAAATCTTATGTTGTGGTTCAGCCGTGAGTGGGTTTACAATATGGCAGCGTACTCTTCTGTATAATAAGATCGTTGCCGCGATCACCAATCCGCCCGCCAAGCGTTGGTAATCATGGCAAATCCCCCAATGGATAGCGCAACAAAAATGGCGGAAAGCTTGTGTTCATCTGTGGACGTATTTCGGTTAACGATGAATTATGTTGTTAAGCCTGGTAGGTAACCATTTATTCTAATCTCGTTGTTGAAATTATATTGAAATTAGAAACAAATATCTCAAGCATTTTTTTTACTACGAGGGTCTAAGAATCATAAACTTTACCATTCGCAAAGAAAACGTATCCACACTACGTGACACATTTTTTTTAAGTTTACCTTTGAGATTTACTTTTGAGATTTCCCTAGAGGATATTGACTACGTGACGAAAACCTAACCCCCCCCCCTCCTGTGACCAAGCATGGTATTTTGAAGACCCCCCTAAACGGGTCACGTAATTTGAGTACGTTCTCTTAAAAGTCTTTCTTGGCCGAACGTACCAAGTAGCAGGAATTGCAGAATGAAGAATTTCAGCTATTTCTGTTTTCAAAACTGTTGGTAAATTCTAGTCTTAATTGATTGTCATTTGTAGATATATTTCGGATACCTTTTATTTTATATTCGTTGCAATTATTGGTAACATCTTTGGAAACAAGTTGCTTTTTATTGCTTTAATAAATTAAGACCAAAAAAATTCAGTGTCTACTTAAAATGGAGACAAAAATATTTTGTACCTAAGTCTAAAACGATTTTCTATTGCAATAATTATAGTCTCATGACATCTGAGTCCAGAATGTCCCAATCCTTTGTCAAGATTTGCATTATGTTCAACACCTAGGTTAGTAATGCTAGTTTTGATTCCATACAATATTTCTGTTTTATTTTATATTTACTTTCATCTCCGTATGTTTCCGTATGTGATACTAGCTGTGCCCGCAGCTTCGCTCGCGTGGACTACAGAATCCGGTCCCCTTCCCACATCCGCTCCCACTTCCGGTCCCACTACCGCTCCCACTCCCGCTCCCCCCGATACCGAACATTAAAATTATACTTTCTTGTTATATTGCATACTAACCTTACCTACTAATGTATTTGAAAACTAAAAATGTCCTAAAGACTTTTGATTGAATAAACCGATTGCGATGAAATAAAGCCTATACATTACTCGTAGTTAAGACCTATGTTTTTTGTGAAAAGTACATCAAAATCGGTTCAGTAGTGTTTAAGTGATGCGTGCACAAACAAACAGATAAACAGACAAAAATTCCAAAAATGATTGAAATGTGTTCTATTACTTCTATTACTAAATATCTTCAATGTACAGACACGCGAAGTTTACGATTTTATTTATCAGATTTTTAAAATATTTTTCTTAACACGTGATATTATTTTTCATTTCATCTTTCTGCTCTCCGCATACATTGATCAATATGTTAGATATCTAATAATGACGGCCTCCGTGGCGGAACGGGTAGCTCTCGGCCTGCCACACCTGAGGTTCCGGGTTCGTATCCCGCTAGGGGCAAAATGTTCGTAATATGAATGTTTGTACCCAAGTCTTGATGTTTATATATTTATTTAAGTATGTTTATCCGTTATCTAGTAACCATAACACAGGCTCCGCCTAATTTGGGACTGGATAATTGTTATGAATGTCTGACATATTATATTATATATTATTATATGATATATCTCCAAATGTACATTAAAGATTGCTTTGCAAAGTCACTCACCGAATACTTACTTCTTTCATTTCAACGTGCCGGTACCAAGCTCCTTTTGTCTTTTATATATTTCGTTAATTATCCAAGTGACACACAGTATCTTTTCAGTTTCTTCGGCGTTCATTTGGTACAAGTGATAGACTGACAAAGCATATATTTCAGTTTAATTTTTTGTTAGTCAAAATAATTAAAACTAAATTTGTGCAATATGTTCAGTTATTGTGATTTTTTGGACACGGATGGGAATTTCGCTTATTTTTCATGGTATTTCCAAAAAAAATTACGTAAAAAAAGATTTCATTCTACACAATTTCTGCATTACCATTATTTTAAACATGTTATTAGAACTATTTTATTAAATTACAAACAGATAAATTTTTCCAGCCAACATTTTTGTCAAAGTAGGACATAAAGTTTGTCGCGTCAACATCATATGCTTTAAATATCAACCTTTCCTGACGGCTCTAACTACCTCTTAAAATAGTTATACAGAGCAGAAATATAACAGAAATGATCATTATCGTGATGGCCAACCACATGTGCCCAGCGTGGCCCTTATACTACCAAAGAAGGCCGCTAAGTGTTTTTGGAAATAGAAATCAAACCAACTTTTCTTCGATTGTCATCTCATCAAACTTCTTTCACTTGCACCAACCGAACTAAATAAAGCGAGCGGTAGCAATCGGTCCGCAACGACCGACCGAGGAGATAAATACGATCGCCGACCCTCCGACCCGCTTCAGTCTTCCGTCCACCGCGCACGCGCAGCCGCCGCGACCGTAATGTGAACAATGCACATGACAACAGCCCTTGTGCTAGTGCTCAGTGACCTGTGTCTCGCGATCAGGGTGCCCGTTGTGTGGGATGACAGTGCAGTGCAATATGAACAGCAACCACAACCCTCCCAAGATTCAGTCAGTGGCAAGCAGAAACTGATACCAACTGAGTATTTCGTCTACACTGCAGAAAAACCACAGTTCGCTGTTGACGTTGCGGCTTTTCATGGAGTCCAGTCCCCTGAAAATCACTATAAAGCATATCCTGTGAGACCGTATACGGGTCAAAAGAAACCAGAATTAGGTAGACATAAAATTCAAGACCAGAAGAATGTTATTTTTCATCCTTTCCAAGAATTTACGAAAAAAAATGAAGCTTTGAAAGATCAACTATCTCCAGCGTCTGTTGATTATGAAATATTCCACCCTTACAAAGCAGAGGAGCCAGCATTACAACAAATTTACCAGGATCCCGTCTTATCGAAAATCAGAAATGATATACGCAATAGTCAACAAAGACTTCAAAATTACGAGAATGAAGCTGGTAAGCCGGATATTACAGAAGATGAATACTTAGAGAGTCCGGAACAAACTGACAGGAAGAAGTTTCCACATAGAAACGTACCTGCACCGTATGAAATACACAGGCCACAAAGAAAACCTATATACTACAGACCTGCGGCAATAACTAGCAATCGAGATAATGTGCTTAATCACAAATTCAAACATCCATGGAACCAGAACTATGCTAGAATTAGACCAGTACATTATCGTCCGTTAAAAAATCATCTAGGGTGGTTAAGGCAACACCATGCACTAAAATACGATGATGAGCGTAACGAATATCCCCAAGTACAGCCCTCACAAAACTATGCAGAACCCGTGGATGGGTACGATATTTATGAGAGAGGAAAAGAAAAATACGTACAACTTAGGAATAACGTCGATGAATCTATCAACAAGGTTGTGAAAGAAAATCGCCCAATGCTTACGCAAAAGCTTGAGCTTCAAAATAATGAAGAAAATCAAACCAGTGATGATGATGAAGAAGAATTCGTTCCTGTTAAAAATTACGCCCAAGTGAGGAAAACGGAGACAACTAAACATTTACCACGAGAAGCTGCATTTAATGACGCGGATAGTTTCGATGAAATACGCAATGCACCTCGTCTGAGAGAAGCCATAAAAAGTACTAAAGCCCAAACAGTTTACACAGAAGAAGGTTATGAAGATGCAGCTTACGATCATGCTGGTGAACAAAAGCATGCTGCCGAAAATGAGGGACATGCCGGATTTTTGAAAGAAAAGGAAAAAAGCGGAGGTAATTACAAAGCGCCATCACTCACTGCAAGCTACGAAGATGGAAGAGGGAACGCATACAGAGATCAAACTTTGCATGGTAAGAAATGGAAAAATAGTGACAAAGATAAAGAAGAGGAAATAAATTCGGAGGATTATTCGGAGGATGAAAATGAGCAATCTATTGAGGGTGATATTTATGAAGATATTACAGGTGAAAGAAATAAGAGGGAAAATGATTCAGAGGATGGTGTTGATGTTGAGAGAGATAATGATGACAGCAAAAGAGTAGATGACACGAGTGATAAACTTAACGTCAAACAAAATAAATCAAATGAGTTAAATTTACAGCATGAAGTAAATAAAAGGGAAACAAACTTTAAAGTTCCCGAAATTAATTTAAACTCAACTTTTTTGCATGAAGGCGAAATAGAAAAGATTTCCAAGCTAAAGACTCAACCTAAGAAAGATGACATAAAAAATAAATATCCTTATTATTTTAGAAATCTGGAAACGATACTCAAAGATTCACCGCTTCGATATGCTGAAAATCTTAAATTGATACCAAAAAAATCAAAAGGCGGTACTGAATTTTACGATTCTAGATCTAAATTTGAATGCCCTGAAGTTGATGATGAAGTAGACGCGTTACCAGAAAAGTTAAAAAAAGATGGACATCCAGATGGTGAGCAGGATGAAGACAAAGATAATGATGACGATGAACAGAAACCTAAAAGAAAAGGACAAGCTAATTTTGATCATATCAAGAAAAACCCGAGACTTAAAGGTCTTGGAGACAAGATAGATTGTTTCAAGGCTAAATATTTTGGGGAAAACCCTTTAGATAGTCCATTTTTCAAAGAAGAAATTATATCGGATCCAGAACCTGTAACTGCGCCGAATCTAGCAGCATATAAATTAAAGGCAAGGGAACCATTACTAACGGAAGAGTCAAAATTTAATAATGTTTTCAACCTATCAGATAAACTGAGGGAAAATACGAAAAGTGAGGTAACTACCTTAGTTGATAAGTTGAAAAGCAGCCAGAAAGAATTACAAGAATCTTTAGTTAGAACAAATGGAGAGTTAAAATCATCTTTGCTCCCTCAAAATACATTAGTAATTAGTGAAAGTTCTTCTCAACCTAACGTTTATTATGTTGATGTTTTGGATAATATAAAAACTATTTTGCAAATACCCTTCCCAAAAGAAACTGTAAGAGTTCCAAGTAAATTATTGAATTTTGATTACAATTTAACAGTTCCTAGTAATGTTAGTTACAATGTTTTCCAAAATAAAGAAGATGTTACGAAACAACCTTCAGTCGTTAGAAAAAAGAGAGCAACGCCTTTTGTATATGAACCATACAAAATAATAAGGGACGGGCAAGTTCAAGATTCGAAGAAAACAACTACTACGAGTCATATAAGTCCACTCATAAAGCAACTGCAATCAAGTAGAGTAGCTGATAAAGTAACAAAACCTAGTTCAGACAAAGAGTCAACAGCTAAACTAAGTGTTGCTACACGGACTTACAAGGATATTGGCAAAATTGATAGAGAAAGGTCCACTGAGAAAGGAACCGAAGAGCCATCTGATAACAGATTTGTGGATGTAAACGTTGATCAGCGCAGAGGAGAACCACGATATGAACTACGACCGGTAAACCATAAATCACAATACACTCCTGTTGAGAACAAAAAAGCAATGTCGTTGGAAGATTATCAAGCCCATGCAAACAAAACAGATACGAATACAGATGTAGACGAAACAGCTAAATCCAAAGAAAAAGTTTATGGGCAAAGAAAAACTACAGTACGTCCATACTTTGACGTTACGCAATTTCTGCCAAAATCCCAAGAAATTCAAAAATCATCAGCGTCTAACAAAATTAATAGAATAATAAAAACTACAACTCGTCCTCCTGAAATCATCAAAAGATCACAGTCACTACAAAAACCACGAGAAAATAAAGAAAACAGTGAAACCGAAGAAGATTATGAAGAATATGATGATGAAGAAGAAGAATCTACCACTACTACTTCGACTACACCAAAACCATCTTTCAGGAGACGAATAACTAGAGTTACAACTTCCACTACTACTGTGAAACCACACGAAGAAGAAGAAATTGAACCTGAGCTACCAAAACTTAGACTTATTACAAGATTCCGAAACGTTCCAATTCCTAAGAAACTCGAAAAGAAAGAAGAAACTATAGAAGAACGGCCTGAAAAACAATTGCATGCCGATGAAACGCTAGCTCCAAAATACAGAGAAAAGAAAAAGAAGAGCAGTAAAAGTACTTTAGTTACAGATACTAAAACTTACGGTGATGGTGATGAAGAAGACGAAATGAGAAAGAAAGAAGTAGATGAGTTGATTGGTGTTCAACATGATATGGATGAGTATATGCCACGTTACGAAAAGGAAGCTGAACAGAAGGAGAGAGATAGTAAAAGAGAATCTTCAAGTTCAAGTGAAGAGGACGACGATGAGTATGATGAAGATGAAGACGATGAATACGATGGTGATGAAGATGAAGACGCAGATGATGAGGAAGAAGAAAACGAACCGGAGCAAATAGCAACGACCTCCGAACCTACGATAAGAACTCTTCCTAGAACCACCGAGCCTCCTATTTCGACTACAGAAGCTCGTAGTGCTAGGATAGAACTAAAGCCGATAGTTATGAGAAAGAAAATTGAAATACATAAAGAACTTCCTGTAAACAAATCATCTCCTCACATCACACAGTTTAAACAAGATATAAAAGAAGTTGAAATTATTAAAGAGATGCCCAACAAGCCCATGCAAAAGAAACCTCAGAAGAATTTAGAAGTACTTGACTTATACAAGGATGACAATCTTGCTAAAGATATTAATAAATTGGGAGGAGTTGAAGTATTCAAGGAGAATTTAGATCTAAAGAAAGGACCTAGACATGGAGGGAATTACAGAAATGCTAAACTTATTGAATTGCAAGAAGTTGCTAGTTCAACACCGGCACCTCTCCATGGCGGTAATTTGAAAGTTTCTAAAGAGGATGCTGAAACATCTCAAAGTGAAAACACAAAGCATGTAGAAATAAGCGACGTTCTTCCAGCTAGAAGATTGCATGGAGGAAATTTAAAATCAATATCAGATGTCCAGCGATCTAAAAATAGTGGTAAAATTGCGAGACTTGAATTAGGAGATAGAGTGGATGATACAAACAGAAGACGCGGCAGGAATAGAAATGCTAAACTAACAGAGTTTGACGATCAAGAAGATGAAGACGATTCAGAAAGGAAAATGCATGGAGGAAACTTTAAATCGTATGGTAACTCAAGGCATAATGATCGATCCTTACATGGGGGAAATTATAGGAGCGCTAAAATTGTTCAAGCTGATGTTACTGAAAAAGCTGAAACTGAGAAGAAGAAAAAGAATGAAGCAAGAAGTACTGCTGCAAAACTTCTTAATAGTTTTGCACAAGCAGCCCCAATTCTAACTACTACGCCTGCTTATATACTTGACCCTAGCAAACGGATGTACTATTATGTAGATGCTTGATTAAATGTTATTTAGAAATAATTAAGAAATTATTAGGGTATTGATGGTAGTAAGTGTTAGTCTGTAATAATAGAAAGTGCCACAAAATTTATTTCGTATCACTTGAGGAAGACAAAGGTTGTGAAAGTGTTGAACGAAATTACGTTTATGTATTTGAATCGCCTTATCAAGATTCGTTATTATCATTTTCAATACTAACGAAAGCTTCTGTGATAGATAAATTGTTTTTGTTATATTACGTTGTATATTATTTACATTTAAGAGTATATTTCAGAATAAGAGTACTGTGTTGGAAATAGCGTATGCGAACCAGATTTTTGTATATTTTACTGATTTTGCTGAATTTTGAAGAAAACTGTAAATCGAATGTTAATCTTATTTAACTATTTTTATTTTTGTACTTAAATAAAGTTTGACGAAAGATAATTTACATTTTATTTAAACAACCTTTTCAAGTATACAATATAATTTAATTTAAAATTACTGATGAATGATACAGTTGATTTATGTCATTGTATTATAGGTCAATGATTTCCACAGCAATGTTTGCACAAACTTTTTATTAACTATAATTTGCTTCGGTTAATAAGCATAAAATGTGTTTCGATTTTTCTTACTATCAATTGCTCGGTCTAATACACATCTGGGTTATTCAAATGTGTCTCAATATTAACATAGTATAGTACGTTTAAGCAACCAATTGTTCCAGTTTGTCACTTCACGTCTCGACTCGACCGTTCAACTCTATACAAAAAGCATAGAACTTTCACTTTCATTCGTGACTGATGATAAATCATCATCGGCTCTAGATTGTAGTGTATTGTCTCCGTTTTTGTTTTGTTTTGCTTGTTGCGTAAAAATTTCAATAAGTACGTTTATTGTAGTAATTAATTTTTTGGATATAAATTATAGTTGACAATTTTCATAACAGATAATTAATAAAATTACTCACATTAATTTCAAAGCTTTTATTTTCTGGCAAGTCTTTTAAAATCTTATATCTATTTTATATTTATCATTGAGTTACATTCACACTAATAATACCTTTTAAATTATAAAAATAATTTTTAAATAATTTATTATAAATATTAAATTAATTGCAAAATCGATTTGGTTTCGTTTATAGTGTATGATAATAAATATTGCATTCTAGTTAAAGCTACTTCTTAAAAAAGAAAATATCGCATAGTCAAATTATAGCTATGTCACATTTAATTACTACCAGAAACTATGCATTTCATTCTTTAGATAGGTAATCCATTTACATCTCATAAATACTTATCATAGAAAATACTCTAGACAAATTTATATAATACAGTTTATAAAACTGACCTATTTATGTTTCTTTCTTCCAACCGAATTAGATGTTTGAATATTTCTTGAAGGTACATGATTTATAGGTTTCCATTCAGAATTCATAGTCGGTACATATTCTGACATTACGTCTTCTCTATCTACTTCACCTAATTTTTTTCCTTCTTCTACTTCGTCAAAAAAATCTATTATCGGGTGATAATTATAATTTACTCTCTTACCATTAGATGTAAAATGTTCACCAGTCTTTTGATCATGTGACTTAAAAGTACTCGATATCTTTTCTGTAGTAACTGCCGGTAACTTCGGAGCTATTGTTCCCCTTTTTAATGGATTGTTATTAGAGTTGGCTTGAACAATTTCTTGTTCTTCTATATCATCATTAAAATCTTCCATCGTCTCCAAGTTCTCGATAGCTGTAGTTCCAGATGATGTTAAATCATCAGGTCCACCAATTTTTTTTCTAATAGGCCTACGTCGTGGTCTTGCTCCTCTCTTGAAATGGTTTCCAGGGCTCTTATACTTATTACCTTCTTTTTTGAAAAACGATGATGATGCCGATAGTATAGGTGGTTCAAGGTAGCTTGGTAAAGTTTCAGAATCAAAATTGGGCGTCGCCATAGGATTTCTTGGCAGAGGTCTCTTAACATTTCTTACTGAGCTGGCCTGATTAAAGGAATCTGGGAAATATGTATTACCATACGAATCCATTGGACTTGATGGTGATAGGTTACTACTTTCAATTTCATCGTTGTCATTAAGTTTCGCGTTATGGAAAGGTATTCCTGATATCAAGTTATTTATATTTTGGGAATCACCAAATGGTGGGAATGAGTCCAAGGGTCTTTTTTGTGTAAAAGGCGGAGTCTTTGTTGGTCGGTGTACAGTAGACTGTACTTGTTCAAAGGCCTGATTGCCATGTTCTGCGGATAAGTCTTCGCCTGGAAAGTTCTCGTTTGATGTCTCATGAATTCTGTGACCAAGTGGTGGAAAAGCTACACTATAACCTTCGATATGACAGGAGCAACATGTTGGCACCTAAAAAAAGAAAGTTATTTTTTAATTCAAAGTTTTATTACTATATATCATAATGGAATAGATTGAGCATCAGAAGTGGCCATATATGTTGTGAATGTATTACTTTGAATATATCCATATGGAGTCCATTCTGTTGATCCCAGGTTAGCAGTCTATGGTAGTTGTAGACCTGGACACATTTGGATTTGAAGTTGTCAGTCAAATAAGTGCACGTTTCCTTTGGTTTTCTGAAATAATCAAAAAGACAGCATAAAGTTTACTTCTTACAATGGAAAGGTTTCATAACCATAAAGGGTTTAGGTTTCTTGATAAATAAAAACGAATCATCAAACAATAATAACAAGGGTTTCTAAACGAAATCAATAAGGCAGCTACATATTGGAATTCCAATATTGAAGCAGAAACGAAAGTAACTTTTACTTACAAGCACTTCTCAAGCCTTAGAGTCTGCGTATGCTCCCCGGTGTTGACAATATACTTCCACTGGCCTGAAGTTGCACGCGCACGCTGCGGTCGCGCGTACTTCACGGTACTGGGGCACATGAAGCCGGCCTCACCGGCGGTGGAGAAGTCTTGGTTAGCGGTATCGCCGCGCCTGAAGCGATGGGTATTGAATAACCAGATGATATGCCAAATGGAGCAGAACTAGTGATCGGATGAGTTAGCGAAAGAGCCACTCTAAACAATGAACAAGTCTAACTTTCCTCGGCCGCGGGGTTTGAAACGCTTGGTTGGGCTATGGAGGTCATGGTGGTAATTATCAATAGGAAAATTGATTATATTTGTTAAACTAATTTATATAACGATGATCAACAATACTTTAAAAGATGTCACTATTAAATATTTATTATGAGTAATATTGTAATGAAGATAAAAAATTTGCTATGAATTGACTATGCAAAAATTACTACTCGGACACTAGTTCTTTAACATAAAAGCTTTAGTTCATAAATATATATTTTAATAAATTATTTAAGGTCACCTCTACATCAGGGGTTATTTAGCGACCTCGTTAACTTAAATTATATGGTACCGTATGGTATAGATTGACTAATTTTATTACATTTAGATAACCCTTTTGGTTTAAACATTTGTTTAGACTATTAGCCAAATCACACAAGCTCCTTTCCACATTGTATCCTAAACACTCTATTAGAAAATGTTTTACTGTTAGATCTAGTCTGCATTTAATACATTTATTCCTTTCTGATTTGGTGATAATATGAATATGGGTTAAGTTAGTATGTCCAATGCATAACCTAGTGATAACCACCTGATTCTTCCTACAAGAAAATGAAATTAACTGACGTTTATTAAAATTTATGCATTATAAAAATTGGAAACATTATTTTGAATCAGATAATATATGAAAAAATAAAGCTCTACTAATCCTAACTATATGTTCGGTTTTAGTTGTGATAATAAATAAATTTATTTATAAAAAAATATGTAATCACAACGTGTACCTGTTTGCAGCTGCAGCAGCGGTATACTTGGCTTCCTGCGCGGCTGTTACACCATCTAGAGCACCTTCTCCAGGGTCCTTGAAGTCAGCTAACAGGGCTCCAGCGGCAGCCTTATTGCGCCTTATAGATTGAACTATAGCATCTCTGAAAAATATATTACACAAATGTTTATGGTAAAATAATTCAAGAAACGATATGGTCTCTAATACTTTTACTTCTGTCTCTCTATTTGACCATATAACCTGAAAACATATTTTTTTGCTATGAATTTATATAATTTTATTAGAACTATAATTTAAAAAGCTTCCTCGTGACAAAAATGACAAAGATATATTTTTCGTTGGTTTAATAATTAGTTATTAATAATTAATATATATTCTGTTTCACCTGTAGGTATATAAAATCTTCTCGAACGTTGTACTATTGATATTTCGAATTTCTAAACCTAAGTATCAATTAAGATGTAATAAGCAATCGAAAGTTGACCTAGTATGTGTAACACCTGAGTATAATTTTTTGAGTCTACTTTCAACTTGTCATTTAGACAAGGAAATGTAAAATCTGGTTTTAATGCATGTAGTAAAAGTACGTGATTTTTTGTAAAGGTCACTAGCTTTCTACCATGGTAGCAACAGATCACAAACTAAAACCGGTTAGTAGGTTTAAGAATAACAATAACGCTACCTATAACGAAGAAATAGTTTTTTTACGGTCATAACATAAATATCGCATAACGATGGTGTGATGTAGAAAAGTGGTATCACTTTCGCTGATCTCTGTCCGGTCGTTGTTTCTAACGGTTGTTTCTTTTTAGGGTTCTATACAAAAAAATATCTAATATGGAAACTTTACTGTAAGTATGTAAAGAATATAAATCCATCATAGTAGAATCCACGATCTAATTAATTGTCGTGGTAAGCGGTGGTGAAGGGAATATCCTGCTATAAAATTTCTTCAATGGACCTAATCTCACAATTTTCCACATATTTGATTTTTTAACAATACTAGGTGTACTTCAATATATTTAAAACTTTAACCTAGTGACTTTCACAGTCACTAGATTAAAGTTTTCGATATAATTTTTCTGAGACAATAAATAATATAAAAGAATTGTGAGAAAAGGCTGACAATATCTTATAGCAGCCTGCAAGAGACTCCTTTAAAGTAAGAGAAAACATACATTATATGCACCATATAAAGAAAACTGAGGTTTATTCATTCTCGTGTGGAGTTTTGTGTTATTTATTATGTAATATTATGTGCATGGCAGAAACGTCTATAATATCACAAAGATAATAATACTCAAAAGTTATCTTTCATTGATTTTATGAATTCGCCATTAAATTATCGACAAAATTTTTAGTTTGATAAACTATTCATCCAGGTTCATAACAGGTTACTCTATAAAAGGTGTACTTTTAGCTAAATTTATAAAGTTAGGTGCGGAACCCTCGAGGCTAGCATATATATTTTTACTCTCAGCCTCATAATGTTCTCGACTTACGCAATATAAAATGTTAATGACCTTCGCTACTCTATTCCAAACGAATTTCGTAGATATGCCTTTGGTTTTTGAAAAGAATAGAAACTACGACTCTATTGTTTCGTTATCAAAATGTTCTGATCTTTTTGTTAATACCAATTAAGTTAACTATAGCATTAAAAGGTAAGGTTAGGACAATTAGGTTACTGACTAAATTTAATCGATTAGCATCTTAGAAAATTACACAAATTTTGTTTAGTGTAAGCCATTCCTAGTAATGTTACTGTCACATTAATTAATCACCTCATTCTCTCGGTGATGCATGTACACTTCTTTTGGTCAACTATTGAATATAGTTATTTGATTGGCATTTTAGAACACTACACATAGTTTAGTTTTAGACATTCCTAGTAATATTACTTTCATTATTGTAACTTCGTCATTCCCTCCGTTATGCATTTGCTTTTTTTTTGGTCGACTATTGACTAAAGTTATTTGATTAGCATCTCAAAGAACTACACAAAGTTCAGTGTTTGCATTTCTAGCAATGTTACTGTCATTAATCACCTCATTCTCTTCGTTATGCATTTAAACTTGTTTCCATCGTATTTTACACTTAGTTTGATCTTCAGTTGTCTACTTAGCTACTGTATTATTGCTTCCTTTATTCAGCAGGAACATAAAGTTACCACATTTAGTAAAATTGATATATTATAACTATTATTATGAACGACGTCGGAAACGTACTATATATATGCTTACACTAAAGTATGCATATATATTACGTGAACATAAACGAATCAATATGGCATGTGCAAAGATCATACACGAATGGTTTCAATAATAATATAGTTTATATTCTTCCTAAGTAATGTATTAACATTATTTCGTTTATGTTCACGTAATATATGCATACTTTAGTATTAGCATATATTTAGTACGTTTCTATTTCAACATTAGGTACTAAACGAATTATATTAGTTATTTTAGTTACTCTAAGGTTAACTGGAAGATATTCCTCAGTGGGATAAATATGCCTTTTTCACAATTTTAATCCTATTTGTTGTTAATTTTGTCCCTTATATTTTGATTAATGATTATGAAACTCTGGTTATTGGCAACCGACGTTGTTCTTTTTATATGCTTAGTAAGTAAAACTTCATTATTATCATCATCAGCCTGCAAGAGCCCACTGCTGGATATAGGCTTCTTCCAAGGACTACCACTGAACCCGATCCTTGGTTTTTCCCATCCAGCCACTGCCTACAGTATAGTAAAACTTACATGGGGTAATCCTCGGAATGCAAACACAGAGTGTTTGTAAACAGCTCACACTTGCCCTGATCAGCTACAGTTACTGGCAGTTTCCTTGCTGGCGCTGGTCTTCTTCTGGAGATGGGGTTAAGGGCCGGCTCTGCAGTCGTTCTTCGAGCTGCCGTGAATGGTTTCGGTGGGTAAGTGCCTCGGCGGATGTAGTTACCTGAAAATATAAAAAAATAAAATGTAATAAAATTAGGTTTGCAATCTATCAAGTAAAGGCAGATCTACGATTACTAAACGCGTTTTATTTTCATTATTTCTAATTTTAGTAATGCTTTTGGGACAAGAAGAACAGCACTGTTTTGTTCTCAACGGTCTACTTATTAGTTTTTGATGTAAATAAGACTTAGTGAAGAAGGAACAACTGTTTCACTAATTATATTGAAATTTTTAAGTGTCTAGGTAAGTAAAATTAAATGAATACGTTCATAGAAAAAAAATGATGGAAAATTAAGAGACATTTGGTCTTGCTGTTCTATGTTAGGAAAGTAATACATTTTATGAATATTTGAAATTAAACCATGAAAAAGTTAACAGGTTGAGTGAGTGCAAGGGGACAAAAGTTAGTTCAAAGAAACAAGATCTTGATGCGTTTGTTCACGGTTACAAGATCTTGTTCAAATAAACAATTATAATATAGGAATGTTCATTGTTTACGGTTTTGTGAACTTTCACCATATTCAATCATAAAACATTATCAACAGTCGGTTAGAGAGGCCCAAGTCCAAATTATTTATGACTACGTTTTATCTTCTTTAAATTGTGGCCGCTTCATGCGTATGACGATTCTTATATCTTGTAATGCGATATTATCTTTTATTTCCATCTCTTTTTCCTTGTTCTACTTTGCCTTTTATTTTTTATGGTACCTAATTGCAATAGAAGCATTGTTAATTACGCACTTCTATTTTGCCTTCGGAATCAGTAATATAAATTAGAAGACTTTCTTACCAGCTTCTTTTATATTGCCTCCGCATCTCCTATTTCGGTACAGGAGTACTGTTTATCAAACCTTATTTTCACCTCATCGATGCTTTTGATTTCACTAATTCCTACAAGTTTTCGATCACGAGGCTCCTGTTTTTCATGATCGAGAGTTTGGCGCAACCTAGTTTCTTTAAATAGAAAAAACTTACCTTTTCTATCAATGAATCTATTGAAGGCTCGAAGTTTTTCAGCAACTGGCAGGTCTTGCGCCAACGTTTGGTTGGTAGCATCTGCTGTCAGATCCAGTGTTGCGTTGTCAGGAATTTTTGAAATGTTAGTTCCTTTGGCCATGGGAGTTGTAGATGGTATTGCTTCCGTGGTCGAAAACGCTGGTACTATCGTTCGATTCTTCTGAAATTAAGTTAGTGTCAATAAAGTATAGCTTAGATAATTTTGTTTGTTGTCAATATTGTTTAGAAAAAAATATCAGGAACCATCTTTTCTTTAAAATTCTGTGGTCTTATTATTTATTATTTTTATTTCCCGCTGACAGAAAATTAAAATTATTTATGTATTTATCACTGTTTTTGTTGTAAAGAAGCTTATTATTTTACTTTATCAGGTGGTTTTCGTTCAATACTGGCATTTCCATGAAAAGGACTAAAAAATACAGTTACAATTTGTAGCAGATAAATGGTCTTATTGATTTAAGCGAAAATTCCAGGCAACTTAAAAAAAATTCACGATGTAGAAATGATATGTTTCTCAAACGGCAACGGGGCATCACCACTATAGTTCTTGAGAAAAATTTGTATAATAAATTAATAGACATAGTTTTTCATATCGACGCAATTTTATGTATATTAATTAAACAAAATTACGAGCAATCTAACAATACAAGTGTAGAACATTATATGTTCTCTCCCTCCCTCAAACGTAATAATATGGTAGTAAATAAATCATTAGCTTCTCTCTTTCCTTTTATTTTCATCATCAGATTAAGTGCTGTTTATTAAGCGGTTGGGTGGAAAGCAACATAAAATAAATTATTGCAATCTTAAATCTCACTCAGTATTATTTTACGGTAAAGAGTAACTTTTCAATGTACTTATATTTTTGAGTTTATGCTTTGTAGGGGTCAGTTATTCGTTGTAGTGGAAATTTCAATGTGTATTTTGCGAGGTATATAAATAAATGGAACTCCCACCCGATTGAGGATTTTCCGTCAAGTATGATTGCACCTATCCAAAGTTTCATCAAGATCTCACCTCAAGAGGTTCCCCTGTCAGTTACTTTCGTTATCTTTTCTATTTTGATTTCTATTATCATTCGTGATATAACAACAACTTCATTAATAAATTTGATGGAAACATTTAATTTTAGCAATTACTGTACTTACAGCATCATCAACAGTTTCTTTTGTATCATTACTGTTGTCTGCAATGTTAACTTGAATAGAGTCAATTGTTGTTTTGTTTTGTTCTGTTTTGTTATCACTTGTTGTGTTGATTGTTTTTGTTGGACTCGTTCTCTGTGGTCTGATTCTGCGTCTTTGTATTTGTGGTGGTCTAGTGATAGTGATAGGTTTAATTGTAGCAACGCCTATGTCAAATGGTTCTTCATCTAGGTATGTGTCTTCAGTGAAAGAGCGTCTGAGTAATTGTGGTTGGGGCCGTAATAGTGGCTGTCTGACTTCTCTGGGCTCCTTTCCGGATCGGACGGCGCGTCTAATCAAATTCGCCATGTCTAATAAGATCGGTAGCATCAGATCTGACGTCGTGTTGTCGTTATTACCGAACATTGATCTCACCTGAAATTAAAATGAATTTAATTAGTTCATTGCAGAGCACAGTATATTGTTTACAAAGTAAGTAATTAGACGATACAGTAAGTAAATTATTAAAACATTGGAACAAAAGATTGAAATTACGGTACGTAATTAGAATCCTCGCAAATTGTTGCTAAGAGATATAAGTTAATGAAATCAAATTTATTTTAAAATAGGATACGACCACTAAATATGAAAACGAAAAGACTTCTTCTAGGGGGAAAGAAGCGGAATAAACGAAATAAACAAAAAGCTTCTTTTTTTCATCTTTTTTTCATTTTTGTTACATCTAGATCTGCTTAGGTTAGTCTGGCTGGATTAAGTGGAGTTATGAATACTTCAGTGTTCAATACAGGTTTAAACGATGAATTTACTACAACTGATTCCAACTTCCGAACGACAATCAGTCACTTTTTATGATATTTTTGCAGATAAATATTAGGTAAATCCTTAATCATATTCCGTTACAGATATTACTATGCTCCGTTACGAGTCAAAGCCGGTTTTCTGATTACGCATATTTTGTAATTCTTAGAACTGTACCTTATGGGTGCTTTCTCATTTTCACCATAGACGCCTCGTGACTTATGTCCTAATGTATAAAATTGTATAACATTCGTTATAATTAGATAGGTAGCATTAATAATATTTGTTTTTCGTTTCCCTTCATCTTTATTTACCGGCGACTGTATTTTGTCTTTCTATTCATCGTCATCATCATCATCAGCCAAAATGAGTCCACTGCTGAACATAAGCCTCCCCAAGCATGCCACTTTTGGTGGGCTGTTAGGTTTGCCATAATCACCACACTTTTCAGTTGCTGCAATTTATAGGTGTAACCCCTTAGTCGCCTAACGACATCCTCGGGAAGATTTGGTGGCTCTATTGAAAACCAGAAGGCAAACGGAAAGCGACTGCCGTTTCGAAAGAAAAAAGTTTTTGCCATTTATTTAGCGGTGGGTGACACAAAAATGTCAGAGGCAGGTACTTTCGTTTTTGTTAACAGCACAAAAAACTGCTTTCGCCCGATTCATGGGTATTAAGATTTGAGATGCAGATCGTATAATTTGTTACGTCATCCATCACTGTAATCCGATTTGTATGCGTGATTCATTGGGTTACGATGATACTGTCGCGTTTTAATCGATTGGTTTCGCTTAGCAGGTGAGCTGCGACCGGTTAAACGATGATTTTCAGATAAGAAGAAGATAGATAGATCCTTTATTCATTGGGGGGGGGGGGGGGGTTAAAGGGCTTTGGGGTAAATTTTTTTTTTTAATTTTACCCCTTGCAACAATGTTGACCCGTCTGCGTCATCAGGCAACTTGCCGGTGCTATCCAGACTAATCACGGATACTAACAGAATTATCGCTAGTACATTTCCACTATAGCGGTATCCCACAACCAACCTATACTCCTTACCCATACCCCCATTTCCTGTCTTTCTCGCCCCAATCCCTATCCCGTCCGCCAATCTAAGTTCTGCTGCACCGATGGATACGTGTCCAGGGACTCGTCTGGTCGTAAGCATGCCGACGTCCCGGAACTGGACGAAAACCGGGCAGTATTATCCTTACCGAGTCATGCGGGATCTGATGAGGTGGACAAGTATTTTCTAGCTAATCGTACATTATAAAACATCAATCAGGCCTCCCCAACCCGTCTGGTCTGGCCAGCGCGGGGAGTATAGGCCAAATCCTCCGTCTGTCTCCGGCAGATGAGAAAGGGTTGTGCTCCTGCAGTGTAGGCCAAAATAACCTGATGATAAATCGTGGAACCTCAACACGGGGGCGGCGATGTTGTTCGCCACATATCACGTCATGGGGTATCATCACTGAGCGGAAAGCGCAGAAAAGTCGTTTTGCGATACATCGTCTCTGCCTACCCCTCTGGGACCAAGGCTTGACCATTTTATTACGTCAACAATATTGACGAAAATAGAAACTTAAACAATGCCACCTAGGCAACATTAAACAAAAATAGACTGTTGTGTTTTATCACACGCTAAATGAAATAAACTAATATAAAATTATTTAATTATGAGATAATTTGGGTAATTAAGAGACATAATGTTAAGATAACATCAGGCACGTACTCGTATAACGTTCATGGCCAAAAGTCATGTGAACACCAAGTTTTCTGGGTCACCAATGTATGCTTAAACCTCGCTTTATTTTATAAAGTTAAGTGTTGATGTACGGCTTTAATTTTGAATTCATCATCATCAATTGAAATACGTCTATACGAAATACTGCTGAACACAAAGCCTTCCCAATAAAATGCCAATTTTGGTGGGCTGTTCATTGGAATGAAATGAAATGAAATATCTTTATTGTGGATCATAGGTATATAAAGGATTACATGTCATAGTAAGAGCTCAGCTGTGTCCCGCCACGTGGGCATACAACATTGTGTCGCAGTAAAGCATGCATTAAAAACAAAGTTACAAAAAAAGTATTTAAGAGTTCATTAAATACAAATTGAGACCTTAGATTAAGGATTTGCCATAATCACCACGCTAGGCAGGCGGATTGGTGATGGCAGTAATGGTCTAAATATACACAGGAGAACGCTGTTTCCCGTCCCCGGTACAATCTCTTATTCGCCTTGACGACAACCACGGGAAGATTGGGGGTGACTTTATTCTTAACCGGGCACTACACAGCTTATGTGAAGTCGGCTTGCGATTTGGTGGGCTTAGAGTTGATTTCATCATCAGGTTATTTTTTTTGTCTCCACTGCAGGAGCACAACCCTCTCTCATCTGCCGGAGACAGATGGAGGATTTGGCCTACACTCCCCGCGCTGGCCAGACGGGTTGGGGAGGCCTGACTGATGTTTTATAATGTATTCCCTTAGTCGCCTTGTACGACATCCACGGGAAGAGTTGGAGTGGTCCTATTCTACTCTACCGGAAACCACACGGCAGTTAGAGTTGATATACAGGGATTTAATATAGAAGATCCTGAAGGGTCAAAGTGTCGCCAGATGTTCGTGACTCCCTTTAATGTATAAGGCTGTCCCTCTCTCGATAGACTATTACACTAGAGTAGACTTAAGTACAGTAGCAAATTTGTTGAATGACAAAGATGCCTGGTACTAATGTTAATTCAGCTTCGCAAAATCTTTATTAATTGTATGCAAACTTGATTTTTAAAAGATGTGTTGCGTGAAGTTTGTTGCGCCGTTTCTTCTTCACAGCGCTAACACCTAGGAAGTGGTAGTCGATAAAAAAATTACGTGTATAAATGTACCAAGTGTACTCATATGCAATAAATGATTTTGACTTTGACTTTGAGTAGCCCTACGGACTGGCTGGTGCGCCTATAGTAGTAGTAGGTAATTAAATATATTCGACTGTATGGAGTGTGCTTTAGTTAAAACTAAACTACAGTAAAAAAAAACTAACGCTTTCCTTAACAAAAACCTAAAAAAATATTCTCTTTCTAATCTCCCCTCGCCTTCCCGAAGACAGTTGCCGGATCCGTAGATATAACATCTCACTGGTAGCGGTAATTGATAAATATTCATTACGCGGTATAGTTACAGAAATAGTTGGCCTCTGTTCATGTATGTCGGCTTAGATGCCGAGAAAATGCGCACCGGTTAAGCTTCCGTCCTACTGATGCGGCAAGAGGCACGGCATCAGCGCAACTGCTGGCATCACTTGGTCCCGGTCTGGATATTATATTTGTGCATTGTCCTATCCTTGTCTAATTTCCAGGAGAAAATCGTAGTTCTGGATTAGACAAGAGACAAGTGTATATAGAGTACATAACCACATTTGCCGTGTGGTTTCCGGTAGAGTAGAATAGGACCACTCCAACTCTTCCCGTGGATGTCGTACAAGGCGACTAAGGGAATTATAAAACATCAATCAGGCCACCCCAACCCGTCTGGCCAGCGCGGGGAGTGTAGTAGGCCAAATCCTCCGTCAGTCTCCGGCAGATGAGAGAGGGTGGTGCTCCTGGAGTGTAGACAAAATATCCTGATGATGATGATGATATAGAGTACATGTAAGTGTACTAATTTATATATATATAATTGCTATTATTTAGTAAGAATCAGTAAATATCTTAGCTAAATTTAAAGGACTAGTGGCTTTGACTTGATACTAAAAAAAGGTTTCGCAATATTTCTGTAAACAACCTTCCAAGCCACAGGCTTTGTTTAACGACATTGACACGAAGCTCTTAAAATTGCAACTTGGCGTCTAGTCGTCAATGTTTATTAAAACAAACATTGTTAATTTATTTTATTATTTGGGTCAAAGTACAATTATCGAATAAAATACACTTCATGCCTAATGTATGTATCATCATCAGCTGAAATACATCTACTTGTTGGACATGAGCCCCCAAAATACAATGCCACTGTTGGTGGGCTGTCCAATGTAGGATTCTAAGTTGGAAGCCAGACGGCCCACCTAATTATGTAGGTACATATGTATATATGTCGGCCCCGTAACCTAGTCGGTAGTACACCTGCCTGCGAAGCTCGGCGTCGCGGGTTCGAATCCCGCCCAGGGCAAACATTCGTGTGATGAGCACTTGTGTTTGCCTTGTGACTGGATGTTATTTATATATTATGTATTTATGTATGAATATCAGCTGTCTGATACCGATATTACAGGCTCTGCCTAGTTTGGGATCACGTGGTCATTTGTGAAATGTCCCCATTAATATATATATAGTAATTGTAATATAAAGAGCACTATAATTAACCCAACATGCGAAATTCGTAGATAATGCCATATTGTAAATTTTTTTAAATAATTCTACTAATATTATAAATGCGAAAGTTTGAATATTTGGATTTTTGGATACCAAATATCCAATGTTTGTTATTCAATCACGCTTCAACCACTGGACGGATCGTGATGAAACTTGTTACAAATATAGGTTAGGTCCTGGAATAGGACATAGAATAGTTTTTATCTCGAAAAAACATCCCATTCCTACGGGAAATACATAATAATTTGTGATGTTAAGTTGTCCACGCGGACAAAGTCGCGGGCAACAGCTAGAATTACATATTACACACTTCACCATCATCATATCAGCCCTTAGACGTCCACTGCTGGACATAGGACTTCCCCACTGAAGGCCACCACACCCTTTTCAAATCACACCGTTACACACTTGTCAAATCCCAAACTATAATTTTATCCTTGTACTAAAATAGGATTGGACAATTCACATGTAACTTCCAGACCTTACGCTTAAGCAAATAACTCATTGGTACGGGCGCGGTGTGAACCCGCGACATGATGAACGCAAGGCGAATGCACAACTAACTAGGCTACCACAATTCTTCTGTAATCGTAATAAAGCTAAATTTATTTATTCTGTCGTATGTGAAACTAAAAAATTTGGCAGGTTGTAGAAAATGGAGATAATGTAATAATAATTTGAAATGCATCTCGTACTTATTTGAAATATTAATAGTTGAAACCGGTTAATAAAAGTCATTTAGAATACTTACTTAACATACGACAATTCTACGGTCATTTTCATAAAAAAAAATATTTGAAATAGTAAAACTAATTGATTTTTGTTAGAAAGAAATAAATAATAACAATTTATTTCATTTATGTCAAAATCGGCGTAAACGTGTCGAATCGAAATTGCTTTCTTTTGTACTAACTTGCTTAATACCCAGATAAAACTACAATACGACAAAAATGCAATAATGCGAATTAGTTTGCAATAAACGCGTGAAATGCTACACTTGGTTGCAAAAAAACGACCCAGTTCCGACATGTCGGATCTAGACTCTCGCGTTTGAGTGGAAGCTGATAAATTGATCTACTTTGCGGTAATTTTGTGGGAACAATAGATGGATTGTATATGGCACTGATGTTGAAATGGAGTAACTCTGAAATATCAATAAATTAACACCATTGGTGACGTTTTTTATTTTATTTATTAGGTTTACAGAATAGACTACAGTCATATTAGATCACTATTATATAAATTAAATTTGTTTGATTCTGGTCGGTAACAGAAATTACATATAGGTACAAAGCATGATTAATAAATGAATAAGTTGTTACAACTAGTTTTAAAGTTTATAGAAATCAATAAATATGGCAATCAAAGCTATGTTTTAAATAAATAAATATGTCAGACATTCACAACAATTATATAGTCCCAAACTAGGCAGAACCTGTGGTATGGTTACTAGATAACGGACACACATACTTTAATAAATATACAAACATCCAAGACTTGGGTACAAACGTTCATATTTAACTAAAATAAAACGGAATAAGATCGAACAAATAGAAGAGTGGTGTCGAGTAAAGCTGAGGGCAACCTTAACACATCTTTTATAAGTGGTGAGCCTAGAATTATTTATCAATTAGCTTTTTCCTGCGACTTCGTCCACCTAGATTTCGATATTTACACATTTTCGCTGCTTGTAACGACTAATTTGGTTTCCCATAGTAATTCGATGTTCGGGATAAAAACTATAATATGTCCTATTCCAGGACCTAACCTATATGTGTGCCAAGTTCCATCCCGATCCGTTCTGTGGTTAAATCGTGGTTGAGTAACAAACATCCAAACTTTTGCTTTTGTAATATTAAGGCTGGGGAAAAAATTATTTCGGGTTTTTCAATATACTGTTTTAAAGTCGCATATCTCTGGACTGTTGCCTTTAAACGATCTATAGTATGGATTCATTGAATAGGTAAACAAAAATAACCTGATGATGAATCTCTAGTAATACCTATTCATCATCAGGTTATTTTTGTCTCCACTGCAGGAGCACAACCCTCTCTCATCTGCCGGAGACAGACGGAGGATTTGGCCTACACTCCCCGCGCTGGCCAGACGGGTTGAGGAGGCCTGATTGATGTTTTATAATGTATTCCCTTAGTCGCCTTGTACGACATCCTCGGGAAGAGTTGGAGTGGTCCTATTCTACTCTACCGGAAACCACACGGCAATACCTATTCAATGAATCCAAACTATAGATCGTTTAAAGGCAACAGTCCACAGAGCATTCTAGATCTAAAGGTAGCGTCATGCGTTTACTCCGCCAAAAGTTATTGTGCTTCGAAAATGGAGATTCCAGAAGGTCATTTTCGTTATATTTTGCTTTTTACTTCCGAAAAGGGCGAAATGCAGCGGAAGCTCATCGAAAATTATGTTTGTGGTGTATATTATTTATGGCGATGAGTGAAAATATAAATGTAGTACTCATACATCACAATCCGAATTTCACCGAACATCTTTGATGTACGCTAATGTATGTGAGTTTCTGAAAACATTAAATTTACCTAACTTCTGATTAAGTGATCTCATTGGGATATATATATATACTTAAAGTTACTCCCAATTAAATTTGAAACTAACAGAAAACTTCATCATAATTGAGTCAGTGTTTTGATGAAATGCTTCTATGCGTCAAATAATTCTAATAATGGTCTTAATGTATTCTAGTACTTCGCCTCTCAAATAATATTTTTTGCTAATATTTTCAATGTAGAGACATGCCAAGTTTACAGTTTTATTTATTGGAGACTACAAGTAATAGTAAGGTTTTTGTGATTTTATGACTGTGTTCCGCTCTTTTTTTTTCTATCTGTGACCTTTGTGTAAAGAAAATAAAGATATATTTTATTTTATTTATATATTTGACGACCTCCGTGGCGGAACAGATACCTCTCGGCCTGCCACGCCGTAGGTTGCGGGTTCGAATCCCGCTAGGGGCAAATGTTCGTATGATGAATAGGTATGAATGTTTCTACCCAAGTCTTGGATGTTTATATATTTATGTAAGTATGTCTATCCGTTATCTAGTAACCATAGCACAGGCTCTGCCTAGTTTGGGACTGGATAATTGGTGTGAATGTCTGACATATTTATTTAGTTATTTATTTACTCATCATCTACAAATGAACATTTTTTTTCACTCTTTTAAGCAGTAAGTACACTACTGCCTCTCCATAATCTCTTGTCTTCACCGCCGGTTAGCTGGAAGACATTTCGTTAGAAATAAGCTTAACCTATTGTATAATTTTCTTTTCTTTGTGTTGTTCTTTGTATGTTTGTGTGTACAATAAACTTTTAAATAAGTACACTGAAGTAAATAATAATTAGGTACTAAGTACATCGACAACATGTTAGTATCGATAATTTTTACCACAATCAGTCAGTTCACATGGCTAATTACAACATTTTTAGAGAAGCGGAAAGTAAAAAGTGAATAATTGTGGGAACCAATTCTGTCGCCGCACAGCGCCGGGCGGATCGTGTCGCAAAATAGCAAGTGGAGCATTTTTGTTGTCCGCCAGTGTATTTTTAAAAACTGCGTTTCATCATCAGGTTATTTTAGTCTCCACTGCAGGAGCACAACCCTCTCTCATCTTCCGGAGACAGACGGAGGATTTGGCCTACACTCCCCGCGCTGGCCAGACGGGTTGGGGAGGCCTGGTTGATGTTTTATAATGTATTCCCTTAGTCGCCTTGTACGACAGCCACGGGAAGAGTTGGAGTGGTCCTATTCTACTCTACCGGAAACCACGCCGCAAGTTTGTTAAATGTACTATATGTATATAAAAAAAAATGCAATTACCAAAAGAAATTACTTCGTAATTAGCATTATTCACTCAAGGATGTGTAAATAAAGATTACTTAGTAACTTTATGCATATTCACCCTGCTAACTTTCAAAAACGTAAAAGAAACATTTGCATAAACGACGAAAGCGGATATAGTGTCAATCATACTACTCGGTTTTGTCCCAGTCATAGTTTACTATATAACTTATGTGACACTCGAGTCTAGTCTGCCTAGTCATAGTTTCTGCAGCGTTTCTGCAGCGCATCAGGAATGTTCGCGGAGGCGCGCACTGACGATTTTTTCGTAATTATTCGCAAAAGAACCGCGTCCCTGATGCGCCGTGTGAGGGGAAGCTCAAACAGTCTCCTGTGCGTTGTTATGAATAAAATTGAGAGTCCTATTATGAGACACTGGAATCAAACACACGTGTTCGCTCGGTGTCTCATATAGAAAATAAGTATTGTTCTTGTCTATTATTTGATTGACTAATTTAATATTTGACGAATTAACATTGATTTATTACTAACATAGATTAAGTTTTATTTTTTTGTATTACTAACAAATTATGGACTTTGTCTAAAATAAATTATAAATTAAATTAAATTAAATTGTCCGTTCTCTAGCATATTAGTAACTAGCTGTGCCCGCGACTTAAGACGACAACTGAAATGCGTGGCTCCCCCACCTCTTTCTATCCCCCCCCCCCTCCTTCATTCCGCCCTCCCACCTGCTCTTCTCATTTTGTTTCCTTCCCTCTCTACCTTCCCTTGTAACGTGTCCTTTGCCCTCCACTTCTCCCCACAACTCCCTGTCCTGCCCATTAATTTCCATGCAACGGTCTATTTTGTGGTGTAGTTTGAAAAGTTTACATGTGGTCGCGACATTGTACTTGTACAAGTTGGTCCCGGTCTGTACGCTATATTTGTGAATTGACATTTTTTAACCGTAGCCTCAATATTTAGTAATAATTAAATGTTCTGAGTAGTAACTGCACAAGTTTCATTGTGAATGCGAAAGAGTTGTGGCTACTTGCATGGAATACAGCGATTGTTTGGAACGCACCATCTAGTAGTACATAGAGGTCGCTGGTCAAAAATATATTTTTTTCTTCTTGGCTTCTACCTAGGAAACTGGAAACGGCAACACAATTTCTTTTACAAATTATCACATCTTCCATGGTGGAAAGCCTGTCTCTCCTACAAGAACTCTTATTAACCTTTTGTTAATCTTTCTCACTCGGTAATTACCGATTTATTCTCAGGCACTTATTTTTTTATAATAACCCGTACTATACCCGGGATATAGACATCAGATTGTAGTATTATCAGACGTAAAAAAACGGAGGCGGCGATGTTTGCCACACATCATGCCAATTGGTATCACGGAGCGAAAAGCGGGCGAAGGAAAGACAGTTTGCGACAGGATCGCACAAAGCGGCGATACATCGTCTCTGCCCACCCCTAAGGGACCAGGTCGTGAACGTTATGTTATGTTTAAATCATAAACGCTGTTAACAACATCTATGCAAATTTATTGTTATTGCAAATTATGAAAAAAGATTTCTTTTTGACGTTGAATGGTCTGAGTACCGTACCTGTACAGCTAATAGAAAAGACACGAACCCAGACACAACCTAGATTTTTTTTCAACGTTGTATTTCCATAATCACCACGCTTGGCAGTTTGATTGGTGATCGCAGTTATAATCTTAATATATACAGGAGAACGCTGTAATCCCTTACTTAGTTGCCTTGATGACATCCACGTGAATATTGGAAGTGCCCTATTCTAAGACCACACGGCTATATTTTCTTCGCAAGTACATAGACGATACACGACCTTATTCCGACGCCTGATGACTATATATACAAATAAAACATCTCTGTCACTCTCGCAGATCTTCTTTGTAACTTAACATCACAAATTATTATGTATTTCCCGTAGAAATAAGATGTTTTTCGTGATGAAAATAATCCTATGTCCTATTTCAGGACCTAACCTATATGTGTGCCAAGTTTCATTCCGATCCGTACAGTGGTTGAAGCGTGATTGAGTAACAAACATCCACACTTTCGCATTTATAATAATAATGACTTTATTTATTTCTTCTCACAAGGTAAATACATACAGTGGGAATCTTATGCTGGACTTAACAATAGATCATTGGACAGCATTTGCCTTGTGAGAGACTGGTGTCTGAACTAGGCAAGTGGCTGTTTTACAGATCACCAGGCTCTCTCCACTCGGAAGTCATATTAATCTTGAGTTCAAGGATAAGTCCCACTGTGTACTGTAAGCAAATATCAACAAAACAGATTTTGTACAGTTCTGTTTGAGCGTGTGAGAGTATATGAGAGTATAATATTAGTAGGATGCGAAAGTTTGGATGTTTGTTACTCAATCACGCTTCAACCACTGGACGGATAGGGATGCAGCTTACTATTTTTAAACTTGCATTGTTTTTCCCTTGTGATTATCATATACATGGGGACATCTCACACACGGCCATGTGATCCCAAAATAGGCAGAGCTTGTACTATGGGCATCGTACAGCTGATATACTCCTACGTACAGAGAGATACATCCAGGCACAAGGCAAACACAAATACTCATTACACAGATATTGGCATATAATATGAAATATTTTGGTAAAATTCTCTAGTAGATACAAGACTTTTTTCTCCACATGGTTAAGTTAATTAATAGCCAATTATTTACTTACGTAAGTTCCCATCACATTTCTATTGATCATACAATACTGAAGTATGTATTCAACATTGTCTCTAACATTGTTCGACTTTCCTTCCGATGATGTGAAAACGGAAAGTCAGTTACTGCTTTTACAAAGCTATGACATTTTGCATCAAACAGAAAGCAATAAACACTTTTATTATTTGGGATGCCGTGTGGTTTCCGGTAGAGTAGAATAGGACCACTTGAACTCTTCCCGTGGATGTCGTACAAGGCGACTAAGGGAATACATTATAAAACATCAATCAGGCCTCCCCAACCCGTCTGGCCAGCGCTGGGAGTGTAGGCCAAATCCTCCGTCTGTCTCCGGCAGATGAGAGAGGGTTGTGCTCCTGCAGTGGAGACAATAATAACCTGATGATGATTATTTGGGAAAATATACAGTGCATCACCAAGACCGGTAAGTATGGGGAACTCAGAAACTATAATACAGAGATTCCCAAACTGGTCGATACCGACCCCTTGGGGTCGAAATCGGTTTCCCAGGGGTCGACATAAACGATAACTGATTTTGGGGGTCGACGAGGTCTCCAGTCAACCCCTATTAATTAACACTATTTGAAACTTTCAAGATACTGTATAAGGTGTGTTACGTGTACCAACTTGTTATAAGAATGACTAATATTTTAGTAGGTAGAATCATTGTTCGTTTGGAGTATATGTCAAGTTTACTCACTTAACCAACCGCAAAGTATTTAAACTGGTAAGTATTTTGTATCAATAGGAAAAAAATTAGAGATAGGATTTTAAAGTGATTTGGCTATGGGGGTCGGAGGTATCAGTTCATTTTGGAAAAGGGGTCTCTTGCCCAAAATAGTTTGGGAATCCGTGCCACACCACTCCTCTCACTATACACATATCACTCACATCACTTACTTCACTCATCATCATCATCAACAAATATATCAATATCAAACAACAGAGCTAATAATTTTGTCTATTTATATGTGTTTGTTTTCTCCCTGTTTAAATCTTATATTTTAATTATACAGATTTTTAATTATTTTAATTTCGCAATTGGCATATTTTGAATTTTATAATCACTTGTATTGTATATAATAATGTAATTGCTGTGAAATTAAATAAATATATAAATTAAATAAATAAGAAATAGAGTAATTTAAGTAAGGAACTATGGCATCGATATCATAGATTCCAAAAAAATCGTATGATATTTTTGTGAAAACTGATAGTGTAGATTTAAAGGAATAAATGTTGCTACAATTGAAAGTTTTTTTTATTTTGCATTTTTCTTGTCCAGTGACGATTAAGAGTTTACCATCGAGGCGCATATATACGTTTATTGTTTACGTTATGCTTAAGTTTCTTCCTAAGTTGTGAGTGAGAGCCTGGTGATTTTTCATACGGGTCTCAACCTAGTGCAGACACCAGTCTCTCGCAAAGGTTTTTGTGATTTTATGACTGTGTTCCGCTCTTGTTTTTCTTTATCTCTATTACCTTTGTGTAGAGAAAATAAAGATATATTTTATTTTATTTATTACTAGCTGTTGCCCGCGACTTCGTCCGCGTGGACAACTTAACATCACAAATTATTTTGTATTTCCTACTTACTTGATATATTGGACTATTTACACAATATCTTTATAAATTGTACCCTATGTGTTATTCTGGTGTATAAGCTATATTATTGTAAAGTTTCAATAAAATCCATTCGGTAGTTTTTACGTGAAAGAGTAACAAAAATCCATCCATACTTACAAACTTTCGCGTTTATAATATTAGTAGGAAGGATATTTGACGACCTCCGTGGCAGAACGGGATAGCTTTCAGACTACCTTACCGGAGTTTGCGGGATCGAATCCCGCTAGGGGCAAATATTCGTATGATGAATATGAATGTTTGTACTCAAGTCTTGGATCTTTATATATTTATTTAGGTATGTGTATCCGTTATCTAGTAACCATAACTCAGGCTCTGCCTAGTTTGGGACTGGATAATTGGTGTGAATGTCTGAGATATTTTATATTTATTTATTATTATACGTCCTTCTTTTAAGACAACTATAATGTGTGATAACGACATCTAAATCATTTCTACCAGGGTTTGTATACGTGTAAGTGTGTATAAATAGATGACGACTGCAAAATTGCGGGATTACTTATTAATCCTACTAATATTATAAATGTGAAAGTTTGGATGTTTGGATATTTGGATGTTTAGATGTTTGTTACTCAATCACGCTTCAAACATTGGACGGATCGTAATGAAACTTCGCACAGGTTAGGTCCTGGAATATGACATAGGATAGTTTTTATCCCGAAAAAACATCCAATTCGTACGGGAAATACATAATAATTTACGATGTTAAGTTGTCCACGCGGACGAAGTCGCGGGCAACAGCTAGTATCACATAAGCTATAAACTTGTTAAATTTCCCTACTAAATAAACCCTAGATTGAAAATTCAATGCAACCCAAATTGAATTCGATGCACATGGAAGTAAGACAATGTTACACTGTACCACTCGACATTGACAGCTGTAAGCGATTCACCTAGGTGCCCCGGCAATCGGGGCCGTGCCGCGTAGGTATATTTATATACATAAAGTGCGGAGTGTGACAGGCCTGGTAATGGTCAATTTGACACGTTTGTCATGGCAATAATAAACATATTTGCCTGAACCGTGACTTTTTGTTGACTTTACTACATCCAAATACCGCAACCCTCAACTGATTTATCTATACCTCTGTATTGTCTACATTCACAGTAAACGTTCATAGGCCGTAAACAAAAACAAAAGAACAATACCTGTGCCAAATTGAGCGGCGATCTCCCAGGAGGCGTGCTGACTTGACTGGCCACGAGGGATGCCAGCGCAACCCGCTGGTTCCCCGACATGGCTCTGATGATGGGCAGGATCTGAGCAAACTTCCCCACATGATCCTTCCTCTCCAGGGCTCGCAGCACCGCCTCCTTTATCATGCCTTCCTTGGCCCTCAGCTTCTGCGAAGACTTGTAATCCACCAAGGTTCTTTTAGTTGTCCCATAGATGAAATCCTCGTTTGGGAGGTCATCTTCAAAGGAGTCCAGGTTGTACTGAGGTCGGTGAGAGTTTGTCACTCCATGGGGTTTGATTATCTTCACTGGTGGTTTCACTATCGTCTGGTACTGTCTCGACTCTTGCGCTATCATTACCTCCCCAGGCTCTGAGAACTCAAAGTCCTGCAACTCCTCGTCGGCTCTCAAAACTGTCGTAGACGCCACGATAAATAAAATTAATACAAATTGACACGCCATTGTAATTTAATTAATTGTCATGATAAATAAACAAAAAAACTATTTGGTAAACACGTCAGTTTAAACTTGTTTTAGAATGTTATGTAAACATTATGATGAACACTCAAAATCTCAACCATGTTCACAGAAAAATAGAAAATTTTTATAATATGTAAAAAAATGCGCATAAATTTTATTGCGCGCGCGTTGATGTCTAAAGTAAAGCGGTGCGCGAGCGCCTCTTTGCTTGCTCCGGCGTAGAATGAACGCATGCGCACTCCCACACACACGCGCAGCTCTCGTCTGTTTTTACAGGTGTCAGATTATACCGGAACTGGCGACTTTCTCCACCACCAGGTCATATCTGATAGGTCAGATTTGATAAGTCATCTTATCAATGCCATAACAGACTACCATACAATATGACATCACATAAAAATGACAATACGCCTTAAAATTCGACACACCATTCACTATTGCAGTTAACAAAACTGATATTTAGTTACTCTTCTTACTTGACTAGAGCATTAGAAAAATTATAGACAGCAAAAGTAACTTTGTAATTTCTTTGTATAGCGTCGATGATATTCGGTATTCACGATGAATAAAAAAGAAGGCTTTCACGCTTTAAACTGTTATGGAATTATTACGAAAGCTATCCATAGAGGTCGCGTTCAATTTAACTCTACAACTTTCTTTTGCTACTCGAAAACACCGCTCTTGGCTTCTCAAGTATTGAAGCTAAACCGATATAGTCTCGCACAGTGAGTTACAACTGCAAATGTAAATTTGTGCCAACAAAGAAATTACGTTGAATCATCTAACGTTCTATGAAATTCTTTGCTATTTTAAATTAAGGTCATTTGTTCAAAGATAAAACGAAAACACATAACTATAAAAGGTCAAATTAATTTTATTTCTCTTTTAATAAAAGTATGTTAATGGTACGGTTATTCAAAAGTATAGGATGCGAAAAAAAGTCCATGAAATTTAATGGAATAAATGTCGTGTGCGTAAATAAATGACTTATCGCTTTCAGCGATTTCTTCCAGGCTTCCATGTTTATATTGATTTCATTTCAGAATTCATATCTCACATGAAAATTAATTTATACTAGCTGGTGCCCGCGACTTCGTCTGCGCAGGATTAGTATTTAGAGTAGCTTATATTAGCGTGGCGTAGAAAAGAACTAACATTATGATATCAAAATTATAATTTTATGGCGCACGCCAGAATAGCTAGCAGATGGTAGATTTTTTCCTACTTACTTGATATTTTGGACAATTCACACAATATCTTTATAAATTGTAGCCTATGTGTTATTCTGATGTATAAGCTATATTATTGTAAAGTTTCATTAAAATCCATTCAGTAGTTTTTACGTGAAAGAGTAACAAACATCCATCCATACTTACAAACTTCGCGTTTATAATCAGTCAAATCAGTCATAATTACTTCTAAATGCTTATCGTAAGCAGCAGACTTCGATGTAAGTATGCTTGAGATACACTTAATATCTCTCCGTTAAATCAATCAGACCGTAAACACTGTATTAAAGCTAATAGAATGATGCTCTACGTATCGCATACGTGAGACCAGGTTTGTGGAACCAATTTAAGTTTTTTTAAAGTTTCTGAATAAAAGCAAAAAAACGCACTTAGCACTCTATTAACACATAAAAATGTCCCGCGTGGTTTCCGGTAGAGTAGAATAGGAGCACTCCAACTCTTCCCGTGGATGTCGTACAAGGCGACTAAGGGAATACATTATAAAACCTCAATCAGGCCTCCCCAACCCGTCTGGCCAGCGCGGGGAGTGTAGGCCAAATCCTCCGTCTGTCTCCGGCAGATGAGAGAGGGTTGTGCTCCTGCAGTGGAGACATAAATAACATGATGATGACGAATAAGATTTGTTAGAAGCAATAATAAAACTGGAGATATTTACAGCACGAATGTGGAAGGTAGGTACTACTGCTAGAGGTTGTTCTGGAGGACAAGGGTTAAATTGGTGACGTTCTCAGAAAGTCTGGGGTCCGCAGTGAGAAAAATAAAAGGTGGTGCTGCATGAAAAGGTTGAATTATGTATCGTATATGGAGATGAGTGCGGAATGGTGTATTAAAACTGATTATTCATCCCATCTATTTGAAAAGGACGACTTGGTTCGCCTTTAAGTGCACCCAAAGGTGGTGTTTTCTTTAAGAAACGTTTAGCGGGCAGTAATGAGTTTTTAATCCTCTTTATAAGTGCGCCGCAGTTACACTTTTTGAATTTTAACATTTTAGTGTTCAGCGCGAAAGAAATCGAACGCAAATATTGTTTGAATAAAGACTGGCTGGTACGACGGCCAACGGATTGTTAGAAATTTATTTTCTCATAGAGGGTGATGAAAAGTAGAGTGTATTACTCGGGTGCAAAATATATTTTTGGCTCGGGCAACGTACTTTCAATCCCTCGCTACGTTCAGAATTCTACAGAAGAATCCCTCTTTACGAAGGATAACTCATTTTACGTCGACAGTCCTCTAGAATGTTTGCAGAATGCCAATGGATTAGGTTTCGAAGTGAGTAAAATCACTTGAGTGAGACTCACACGTGAGTTTCTATTTTACAGAATAGCACTACAGTTGCGGAATACGTAATATAGGGGCACACCAAGATACATATTAGTAGTTTGGTATTTAGACTAAGAAGATTCAAAATAGGACTTAATGCATTTAGAGCCCTCATACCTTTCAGGCAATACCTTTCAGCTGGTAAGCAGGCATGGATCATTCATTTTGCTATTGCAAATCATAAGTTAGAATTAACTCAAGAAGTCATAAATTACTTTTTGCTATCCAAGCCAAGTTTGTTGGTATATAAATTACGGAAGGCAACAACTTTCGCACGCTTTAACATAATTGCAACCTAAAAAATGCATATTCTGTTAGTAAATTGATTTAATAACATAATATGTAAACTTATAATTTTAGTTCTCGCAAATACTACATAGGTACTTAAATGTCAATATTTTTAATAGTGTCTTGTTTTATAATATATTTAAATATAAAAACATCTAATGTATTTTTTAAAGTCGTCGTTCATTTTTGTAATTTTTATTTGTTGTACTACTATTTGGTAGTAAAAAAATGCTGTAAACATTATAAATAAATAAATATATATATATGTATAAATCAAAATCAAAATATTTATTTTCAAAATTGGAATACATTATTCTCTTTTTGACGTCAAATTCTGCCTGAAACTACTCCACTTCCACCTGTATAACCGAGGGGAAGAAGTGGCAACAAACCCAACGGCACAAGTATATCAAAGATCAAAGACATTTATTAAATATTAACTTAATGAAAATTTATACAACTATATACAGTATTATTAAAATATAATATATAAAACGCGTTACAGTAAGAAACGCGTTATTAAATAGGACCGCCTAAATAATATAACAAAGTATTCAATACGCAGCCTCAAAAAGGAAGACTTTAAAAATAAATATCTAAGTATAATTAGTTAATCATATCTAACAGCATGCCGCGGTAGTAAAACTATAGATGGCAACACTTTCATTGGTAACCGCAGAACGATGCGCCTGCGCCGACCGCGTTAGGCAATCCACGATTCGTTTGCTATCCTTTATTCTACAGGCTGTTGTTGATAACTCTAAAACTACTGAATAGATTACCTAATATTTGGAAAATATATATTCTCCATCGATACTCCGGATAGATTATTGCATATGAGTACACTTGGTACATTTATACACACCATTCTTTTTATCGACGACCGCTTCGTAGGTGTTACCACTGTGAAGAAGAAACAGCGTAAAAAACTTCACGCAACAATCAAGTTTGCATACAATTATATAAAGATTGTGCGAAGCTGAATCAACATGGTACCAGGCATCTTGGTCACTCAAATAATCGTTTATTTTATAATAGGCTTTTTTACAAAGAGGTTTTTTAAAGTGAATTTTGAACTTTCTGTCCGTCATATTTAAGATTTCCTCTGGTAGTTTGTTGTAGAAGCGTATACATTGCCCCGTGAACGATTTACTGACCTTACTAAGTCTTAACCCTGGTATAACAAGTTTATTTTTATTTCTTGTACTAGCTGTGACCGCGGCTCCGCTCGCATGGACTACAGGATCCGCTCCCTATTCCACTTCCACTCAGACTTTAAATCCAGGTCCAAGTCCAGGTCCAGGACCTGATTACGCCCCACACACAAAACACCAAATTAATCCCCATGTTTCTGTCAAAAGTCCATCAAAGTCCGATCAGTAGTTTTTAAGTGATGCGTGCACAAACTTCTGTGAGAACAGACAAAAATTTCAAAAATGATCGAAATGTGTTCTGTTGCTTATCCTTAGACCCCCCAATTTTTTTGCAAATATCTTCAATGTACAAACACGCGAAGTTTACGATTTTATTTATTAGATTATAACTGTTATTGTCACAGTGCCTCAAAAAGAGAGATAATTTTTTTCTTACATATAAAATAGTTACTTTCAAAATTACCCCAAATAGGTATGTGAAATAGTTAATACATCATCATCAGCTGAAACAAATCCACTGCTCAGCATAAGCCTGAGGTCCTGGGTTCGATTCTCGTCCCAGTCTGGATGTTATATTTCTGAATTGTCCAGTCTTTGTTTAGTTCCCATAGCACAGGAGAAAATTCTAGTATGGGATTGGACAAGTGTATATGTATATTATTTTGCGATATAAGTGTCGATTATTGATCTAGTGACGCTATAGTAGTTTAGTTCTCCACTATATTTAGTACTCCACTAATACTTTTCAATTCCTTCACTGTCCGAGCTGCACAGATGTGGAATAAACTGCCGACGGCCATTAGAGATAGTACGTCGGTGACATCCTTTAAAATTAAACTAAAAGAGCACTATCTGTCTCACTCAGTATAATATGGTATGTATGTATGTATATTATTATTTATTATAAATATTTATTAACTATATGTAATATATATATGTGTGTGTGTAAAGTAGTTTCAGTATTTAGTTATTATGTAGTATATTATGTACTTTTTGTCCCCTCGCTCTTAGTGCCTTGTCTCACACCCTGTAAGGTTGGCTGGAAGAGATCTCTTTTAGAGATAAGCTCGCCTTGTATACAAAATTTGTAACTGTATTTACTTTTAAAATGTGTGCAATAAAGAATATAGTCTATCAATCGAAATATCATCCTGTACACAGAAAGCTTTGCACAACGAACAAAGATTCAATCACAAGAAAGTAACGAGAGGTATCTCTACACCGCAGATTTCATTAATACTAAACGATTTCCTACTTCTATCCACTACGACTATATCGAAGACTTCCTAGTACACACGAATATGCGCCGTATTGTGGAAGATTTAGAACTGAGATGTTACAGTTCTCTTGTAAGTGCTGGTAAGTAGGCATGGATCATTCATTTTGCTATTGCAAATCATAAGTTAGAATTAACTCAAGAAGTCATAAATTACTTTTTGCTATGCAAGCCAAGTTTGTTTTAAGTAAGTTTGGTATATAAATTACGAAAGGAAACAACTTGATCAACTATGTATGTACTGGTCGAAACCATTTAGTCGACTAAGTACTGGTTCCAACTATTTATTTAACTACTCGTATGTACTTGTACTCTGTAAGCATTTCGGATAATAAGCGTCCACATTAAAAGTAACTAAGTGAGGACCTCCGTGGCGGAACGGGGTAGCTCTCGGCCTGCCACGTCGGAGGTTGCGGGTTCGAATCCCGCTAGAGTCAAATGTTCGTATGATGAATATGAATGTTTGTACCCAAGTCTTGGATGTTTATATATTTATTTAAGTATGTCTATCCGTTATCTAGTAACCATAGTACAGGCTCTGCCTAGTTTGGGACTGGATAATTGGTGTGAGTGTCTGACAAAAAAAAACTTGGTACTCTCTAACCGGTCATGTGTCATATTCGGATAAACGTTTGGCATCTATCGTAGGTACATGCCAAATGCTTAGCTGTATGTATGTCAAATGATCCGGTAGGACGTACAAAATGGATTTTTAATTCGACAAATATTAGCTAAACTGATTACGGAGTAGGCCTGCTGATCACAACTACCTGGCGAGCAGCAATGCGACCTAGATAGTCTCCATTCATGTTATCAATAGAATAAGATTGCACAAGTAGCGACCACCATCCTACAAATAAACCCAGTGGTTTCAGTAGGATGGCCTAAGAAAAAACATATGTAATATAATATTGTCGGCTCCGTAGCCTAGTCGGTAGTACACCTGCCTGCGTAGCTCGGGGTCGCGGGTTCGAATCCCACCCAGGGCAAACATTCGTGTTATGAGCACTTGTGTTTTCCTTGTGGCTGGATGTTATATATATATATATATATATATATATATATATATATATATATATATATATATATATATATATATATATATATATATATATATAATGTATGTATATCAGCTGTCTGATACCCATATTATAGGCTTTGCCTAGTTTGGGATCAGGTGGCCGTGTGTAAAATGTCCCCACATATTTATTTATTTATTATTATTATCATTATATTTTAAATAAAAAAAAAACTAAGTACTGGTTGCAACAATTTATCCGATCATGAATCAAACCTACCACAAGAACCAGTGTCACAACATGACCACTAAAATCCATGCTACATACATAAACACAGTATATTTTGTATTTATTGTTTATTTGTAACACATCACGTCAAGGGGTATCACGGGGCGAAAAGTGAGCGAAGGAAAGCTACTTTGCGACATTAGATTGCGCAAAGTGGCGATACATCGTCTCTGCCTACCCTTCTGGGACCAAGGCGTGAGCATTATGTATGTATGTGTTGTGGGACCATCAATAGTTTTTTTTTTTCAGCTTCATTGTTTTCTCTAGTTCTTATAATTTATTTTTTTCCTTTTTCTTGCTTTGTTGGTTTTTTTCTTGGCCAATTATGGTAGTAAATAAATGTTTTTCTTTCTTTTCTTTCTTTCTTTCATTGTTCATGTCCGTATGCCTCGCCTGCAACTGTAATCAATGGCAGATATCCGTGTAAGGTATCGTATCTTCTTAAGGAGCCAGGAAGACCTGGCGACACTTCGACCATTCGGAATCTTTTGTGCCGAACCCCTGTCCACCAACGGTTCCCCCGAGCCCATTTGGTGGACTTCAATTCAAATACACCATAGAATTTCTTGTGACTTAAATACAGGTTTCCCCATGACGTTTTCCTTCACCGAAATACCTGTGGTATCCTACTAATATTATAAATACGAAAGTTTGGATATTTAGATGTTTGGATGTTTGTTACTCAATCACGTTTCAACCACTAGACGGATCGTGATGAACTTTGGCACACATATAGGTTAGGTCCTGGAATAGGACATAGGATAGTTTTTATCCCGAAAAAAAATCCCATTTAAATATAATAATAATTTGTGATTTTAAATTGTCCACGCGGACGAAGTCGCGGGCAACAGCTAGTTATAAATAAACCATATTGAAGTTTTGAAAAACTCATTGGTACGGGCGGGGTTTGAACCCACGACCTCTTTAATGTGAGGCGAGTGCACGACAAGGCTACTAGTAGCCTAGGGTTAATACGCTTAAATTAATTCATTTTACATGTCCGATGCTAAATGCAATGATAGACATAAAATATTTTAATACATCTCTATATTTTCATAATAAAATAAATCATTCAATCTTACACAATGATTCAGATCTTAGAACAATCCAATACCATCATACATTCTTATTAAAGACTAGAAAGTAATGTTGAACTGAGATTTCAATAAACCGAAGAAAAAAATAACGTTTTTCATTTAAACAACATTTTTCATTTACAAATCTCGTATTTACAATAACATGGTTTAAAATTTTGTTTAGCACCATTATGATCCAACAAGTTATAAAAAAAATATTCACTCAATTTCATACAGCAGTTTATTTTTGCTGTAATCAAGCATCTAATATTTAAAAAAATTATTGAGATTCTAAAAAAATATTCACTATCTCTAACCATTTCTAAACTCACGTGGGTATAGTCAACCCCCTTAATATTTTATCGACATTTATTTACATTTGTGCAGTTCTTTATCTAATACGATATTTATACATACACGTTATTTACAATATAATTATTTACGAGTCAAACATCTCACAATATTTAATTAATTACAAACGAATACTGTTATAAATTAAAAAATATATTTACAAAATATCAATACAATTTCTAAGTCAGATAATTTCAAGTTGATTGAAATTGGAACTTAAAAACTTGGTCATGAGCTCACACGTGGGTGAAAATCATGGTTCGTGCTACAACAAACATCAATCTATCTGGTGCGAGTGCTTGGCAAAACCATTTTAAATACATTGCGGAACTGAAATCGTGTAAAGTTAATATTCAGAGGCTCTCGTAAGCAATTAGGAATTATTCAAAAAATTACTGAGCTGTTTGTAAAATTATACTGTACCTTACAGTATAATTTTACACTAATAATTTTAACTATTTCGAAAAAATAATAATTTAACTATAAGAGCAATAAGATTTTTGAACTGTATAAAATTATATTTACCCTTAATGTTTAAATATGATAGTTACAGGGGAATCATGATGAATGTCTCAGATTGATAGAGTTTAAAGTATATAGTCACAAAATTCAAAATCAATGGAGTTTTTTAAACACACTCGCAAGATCTCATTTATTTTACAATGCTTTATATTTAAATGAACATCTAACTTAACCTGACCCACAAATACTGATTTGCACGCCAAATGCGCACTTTGACGTACCATCAGTATATTCGGTGTAAACTCAGTATTTATTTCATCATCATCATCAGCATCAGGTTATTTTTGTCTCCACTGCAGGAGCACAACCCTCTCTCATCTGCCGGAGACAGACGGGGGATTTGGCCTACACTCCCCGCGCTGGCCAGACGGGTATTTATTTATTTGATATGCGTTTAATAATATTTCTCTTTTAAAATGTAATTTATTGTTTTAGCACTTTCATCGTTATTCCCTTGTAGGTATACACTTCATATTTTTTTGTCATTTTTACCTCGTGTCTAAGGATTGTGATAAAAACCCACACATTAAAAAATCTATTTTGTAAGAAAGCCTATATAATAGAATAGATGATTATTTAAATGACAAAAATGCCTGGTACTAATGTTACTTCAACTTCGCGTAACCTCTTAAATTTGTAAACAAACTTCATTTTAAAAGATGCTTTGGTGATTAAACTCTGTAATTGCGTTGTCTGATTTATAAAGAACGAATTTATCTCTTATGGTGAATTCTCAAAATTTCCAATTAATAACATGCAACATATAGGAGACATGTAAAGCTTAAAAACTAATTTATTCCTCGCAGCTCATAAAAGTGTGAACTCTATTAAAAATACTTCCCTAGTCACTCTGGTATATGCAACCCATTAAAAAACTCCCTAGTCACTCTGGTATATGCAACTCATTAAAATTTTGACGGCCACCACGTTGGCCTAGTGGTTTGATCTCTGGATTCGAGCGCCAAAAGTCGTGGGTACGATTGTCACAGAGGACAGACTACTTTGTACAATTTGTACAAGTTGGTCCTGATCTAAATGCTATATTTGTGAATTGTCCTACTGTTTAATTTCCATAGCACAGGAGAAATCCTAGTTTAAGATTAGACAAGTGTATGTTTATATGTTTGTTGCGCCGTTTCTTCTTAATACTTCTATAAACGTACCAAGTGTACTCACTTGCATTAAAGGACTTTGACTTTGACCTTGATGTAATATAATTTTACACGATTTCTAATCAACATGTAGTTTTACCACAAAATTCACATATCTATTTCAGTCTAATCCCACTGAATGTCATTTTTGTTACACAAATAACGAATCGTCCTCAAATGTCACACTCGAACTCTGACACTCTTTTATTCCTCCCATCAGGCGACAACTGGAAATGAGTGTCTCTCGCTCCCACTCGTGGGAAACCATTGAAACTATTCCTACTGACCAGAGGATTCTCTCTCTCCCTCTCTCTATGAAAACTAGACGTTGATAGCTTCCCGTCTTTGCGTTCCGTGAAATTCGTGTCGTTGAAATTCTTGTCGGCGAAGTTCTCGTTGAACTCGCCGTCCGAGAAGTTTCGATCGTTGAACGGGACATCTCGGATGCCGAAGCCTCCCATTCTGGGGGTGCCGATGCCGAATTTGTTCCTGAACTCTTCGTCTCGCAGACTGAAGGCTCGGTTGTCGAATTTCGCTTGGGCTGTGTTTAATCTGAAATTTGAAAAGGTTTATGACTAAATGACTTACTGCAGAAAGGGCATTTGTCCATTAACATCATATTTCTAATACGTACTCTAATGAGTTACTTTACGTTACGTCATAAAATATTTTTTTTAAAATCCGGCGGTCTTATTTTACGAATAAATAATTCAACTATGAGTGTTAACCAGATTTACAACTGTGAGGTCAACAAAAATAATCCATTAGTGGGAAGGTAACACGACTCAAAGTGGGAAATACAATATATTGTATAGTATTATTTTTTTTGACCTCACAGTTGTAAATCTGGTTAACACTCACTTTATTGCACAAACAAATACAGTTACACGTTATAGAAGTTACAAATAGTACAATTTAGGCGGTTTTATCGCTTTAAGCGATTTCTTTCAGACAACCTTTGGGTAGAAAAATATTATGCCAGAGAAATTGTAGTTTGCGCTGATTAGGAAATTTAAATGATAAATAGGTACTTATATGACTATAATAAATAAAATAAAACAGCAAATAAGTTAGAAAAACAGTTAGCTTCTTTTGAAGATTATTTTTTAATAGAAAATTTGTGAGGAGTATTTTCACGGAAGTAAAAAAAAACCGTCCTGTTTTGCGAGAAAGGGTTCGATTTTGGACCAAATGGCGTTTTAGCATTATTATCTTTACATTATTGATATACAGAGTGGAACAGAAATGAGTCAATGATTAACCCCTAACTAAAAAAAAATATCCCAACAATTCAAACTGTAGCTACTAAGTTGATGCTAGAAAGTATGTCATTAAATAAATAAAAAATCTCATAAAGTCAGAACAAAAGTGATGTTCCCCATAAGAGGTAAGTTTATTTAACTCTAATCGGAAGTCATATTCATCATCCACATAAAAGGATATGTACTTCAATGACGAAAATAAAGTAGTTATCGATATATCAGAGAAATAAAGACGTAATGGTTTCTCATTATGCTTCGCTACTCGCTACTTCACATTTTTTTGTTATTAATAGAAAGCCATATTATATTTCGCTTTATTTTACGATAAAAATATACAGATACAATAAATAGTAGCTTACACATGTACATCTAGGCAGCCTTATCGGCGGATTTCTTCCAGACAACTATTGGGTATTTATTTTCTTTCGTGGAAAAGGCTGTAATATGTTCCTTCCTGCTACTAAGTAAAACAGAAGAGGTCCGGATGTGATAACGCTCTTTTGACTATGCTACAAAGACATACTACTAATATTATCAACGCGAAAGTTTGTAAGTATGGATGGATGTTTGTTACTCAATCACGCTTCAACCACTTGATGGATCGGGATGAAACTTGGCACACATATAGGTTACGTCCTGGAATACGGGAAATACATAATACGGGAAATACATAATAATTTGTGATGTTAAGTTGCCCACGCGGACGAAGTAGCGGGCAGCAGGTAGTTTCATAAATAAATTTTACTTACTCTCTAAAAACCCGTCTCTCCCTGTCATACTCCGCCGACAATCCATCATCATCGTGTATAATCGCCGACGGATCGCTGTACACTGACGACTCCTGGTAGAACGAATCCAAATCTACGTAATTGCCTTCGGATGGCTCGTTGTCCAGGAGTTCAGCTAGCTGACTCTTCAGGACTGCGAAGGTGGGTCGCTGAGACGGGTCGGCGTGCCAGCAAGAATGCATGGCTCGGTAAAGTTGTGGTTTGCAGTGAGGGGGGCGCTCAAGGCGATAGCCCTCTGTGACAGCGGCCAGGACTTCGCGCCCAGACATCGCTGCGTATGGCGTTGAACCTAAAATTAAAGAAGTTATAGAATAAAAGAGTTAACGGAGGTTAAGTCCAGTTTTCCCGTGGTTTTTCAGCTTAGAATAGGAAACCATGGGTGTCGTCAAGGCGACTAAGGGATTCCACCAGGGATGGGAAGCAGCGTTCTCCTGTGTATGCATCATTACTGCGATCACCAACCCGTCTGCCAATGCCAAGCGTGGTTATTATGGCAAATCTCCCAATGGAAAGCCCACAAAAACAGGCATTCTATTGAGGAGGCTTGTGTCCAGCAGTGGACGTATATAGGCTGATGATGAAGTCCAGTTTTACCAGTTTCTGGGGTGACGAATGGAGATACGTTATTCCCTGCTTTGGCATACAAAGATGGCCATCGTACGTTTTACTCGGTGCGAGTAATAGACTACTCATAACGGATATCCTCATGACAAAAAGCCTTAGTCCAGTATTAGACCACATCATGATCAGGTTATTTTTATCTCCACTGCTGGAGCACAACCCTCTCTCATCTGCCGGAGACAGACGGAGGATTTGGCCTACACTCCCCGCGCTGGTCAGACGGGTTGGGGAGGCCTGATTGACGTTTTATAATGTATTCCCTTAGTCGCCTTGTACGACTTCCACGGGAAGAGTTGGAGTGGTCCTATTCTACTCTACCGGAAACCACACGGCACATTATTAGACCACTAAGGCCTAAAAATTATGATTATTAAAATCTACTAAGGATATAGACAGATAGGTGTATGTGGACCATTCAGAGTACAAAAGATTTCCATCCTAATTGACGCCATAGATAAATCGAGTTTCATATGACATTTATTTAGGAACCGTGAGATTGAAATATCTTTCACTATTATCAAAGACCATGCGAGGGTCACGTGTAAAGAAAATCTGGGGTAACTCCTACGGCGGTACCCCAGCCCCATTACACATTATCTCAAATGTATAGGATTCCTCGCTATTTGAGGGCGCTCAGTAAAGATTAATGGCTTCAGTAAAGACTTGGTTGACGTTATTCGTTTAGTCGGTTGAAGCAAAGGCGAGTGATCTTTAGAATTAAATAGATTTTTATTTTATTTTGGCAAGTCTCAGCTTTGGCAAGTTTGCCGTGTGGTTTCCGGTAGAGTAGAATAGGACCACTCCAACACTTCCCGTGAATGTCGTACAAGGCGACTAAGAGAACACATTATAAAACATCAATCAGGCCTCCCCAACCCGTCTGGCCAGCGCGGGGAGTGTAGGCCAAATCCTCCGTCTGTCTCCGGCAGATGAGAGAGGGTTGTGCTCCTGCAGTGGAGACCAAAATAACCTGATGATGATGAAGTCTCAGTCTAACGCCGTTCGGTGTAATGTAGCAATGGCCAGTCGTATGAACCCGAGCGGTCTATCCTTCAGCGTGTTAACTTGCTGACCAGATGATAATAAGGCTTACCAAGTGTCACAATCTCCCACAGAAGTATCCCAAAGGCCCAAACGTCAGTGTGATGGCTATACACGTTGTACAGCAGGGCTTCCGGCGCCATCCACCGCACGGGCAGAGCTCCCCGGGACGTTCGCGAGCCGCCGCCCGCGCAGCGCGACATGCCGAAGTCGGCGATCTTGCACAGCTTGTTGTGATCCACCAGGACGTTGCGAGCGGCAAGGTCGCGGTGGACTATCTGGAAATGGGAGGTACCAATAAGGAATAAAGGTTTTTAAAATCATTTAATTACTATGTTGACTTATGAACTAGCTAATGGCTTAATCTAATTGCAAGGAACCTTTGCCCAAAACCCTTGAGTACGTCTCGAAATCTCTAAGTTCGATAACTGTTTCAAAATTTGTCGGAATTTGTTAAAAAGCATCTGCCAACACATCTAAGTACTTTCGGCCTACAGAGTTATAGACAAGTATCCAGATACAAAAATTAATTACTCTGTTACTAGTGTATGTGTATATTGAATTTCATCATCAGGTTATTTTTATCTCCATTACAGGAGCACAACCCTCTCTCATCTGCCGGAGACAGACGGAGGATCTGGCCTACACTCCCCGCGCTGGCCAGACGGGTTGGGGAGGCCTGATTGACGTTTTATAATGTATTCGCTTAGTCGCCTTGTACGACATCCACGGGAAGAGTTGGAGTGGTCCTATTCTACTCTACCGGAAACCACACGGCAATATTGAATTTAATTCAGCACAATATTAAATAAATGGGTAACGTGTTACCTCTTAATAAGATCCAAATTAAAACTAAAACGCTATCAACCATTCCGTAACGTTCTGAAGACACTACTATATTCCTCTATATGCCTTCTATACGTACATCCATAATGCTCACGCCCTGGTCCCAGAAGGGTAGATAGACGATGAATCGCCACTTTGCGCGATCCAGCGTCTCAAAGCGACTTGCCTACGTCCACTTTTTCGCCCCGTGATACCACTTGGCGTGATCTGTGGCAAACAACATCACCGCCTCCGTGTTGAGTCCCATTGTGGTACCTATGCCGTGTGGTTCCCGGCTTAAAAAAGGGCCACCCCTGTCTTTCCCGTGGGTGTCGTCAAGGCGACTAAGGGATTGCACCAGGGACGGGCAGCAGCGTTCTCCTGTGTGTGTATGTTAAGATCATTACTGCGATCACCAATCCGCCTGCCAAGCGTGGTGATTATGGCAAATCCCCCAATGGACAACTTACCAAAAGTGGTATTCTATTGGAGAGGCCTATGTCCAGCAGTGGACGTATTTAGGCGGATGATGTGGTACCACTGTTAGGGAAATTCTTGTCCACCTCGTCAGAGCCCCGCATGACTCGGTAAGGCTAATAATGCTAATATGCCTTCTATCATCCTAATTAAGCCAAGATACTGTATTTGCCGTGTGGTTTCCGGTAGAGTAGAATAGGACCACTCCAACTCTTCCCGTGGATATCGTACAAGGCGACTAAAGGAATACATTATAAAACGTCAATCAGGCCTCCCCAACCCATTTGGCCAGCGCGAGGAGTGTAGGCCAAATCCTCCGTCTGTCTCCGGCAGATGAGCGAGGGTTGTGCTCCTGCAGTGGAGACAAAAATAATCTGATGACTGTAGATACTAACCCCCTTGGAAGCGATATAGTCCATGCCTCTAGCGACACAGTACGCAAAGACGGTGAGGTCACGTGACGTCACCGCGCCGCTGCCGCTGAATCGGTCGGGCCGAGAGCGTCGCTCGCGAAGGTACGTCAACAGCTTGCCGCACATAACGTACTCCATTATAAGGAGATACGGTTCTGAAAGACAAGGAAGACATAGCTTACAGGAAAAATTATAAAACAATTAGTTTATTTTACGACATAAATATAACCTACAGAAAAGTTAAAAGTATTTCAAAGATTAATTTAACAAGAAAGATGAGATCTGAAAGCAGAGACACTGTTAGGTACTTAAAATCACTAAAAGTTAAAAAGTTCTAAAAATTATTTAATCATAGGAATCTATGTCAGTAAATAAGTTTTGCAATCCTTCTATTTAAGCAATTGCTCACAGTCATTTGACAGAAAACAAAGAAAGTTGTAATAACCAATTTACTCCACAGTCAAGTATGGTAAACTGAAAATTGCAGGTATAAGATAACAATATCAAAGGCATACCTAGTTCAGTACAGCATGCAAGAAGTGTCACAACATTGGGATGGGTGCCAATCTTCTGCATGATGTATATCTCATGTAGTAGCTCCTGCTTCTCCTTCTGTGATGCTGTCTCCTTGATGCTCTTCACTGCCACCAGTCTTGTGAGTCCATCGTGACCGTTCAGGTCATCTGCTTCGGCCTTCCACACCTGAAATTTTTATAAGATTTTTCGATCAATTAAAAATATCATGAAATCGAAATAAATTTTGTGTTTATCAAATAGAAATGTCAAATAGAAATGTAACATAGAAATCGCAATGAAAAAATTACGAATTATATTTAAAGCAGTTGGTAGTAATCATACTTACTTGACCAAAATTACCCTGACCCAGCAACGTTTGCAGTCTCAACTTGTTTCTTGGAAACTCCCATTTTTGATCAGGTTTGGATGGCGTCGGCAGCGGCGGTCGAGCTACAGGCGTTATTGGAGAGTCCTTTTTGATCTCTCCATCATCAAAGTACCCTTCGTACTCAGTATCTATCTCTTTGGTCTTCTTGTTCAAAATATTCCTCATAACAAAAGCTATTATAGCCATAACTGGCAGAAAACCTAATCCAGCTAAAACGTATGACGCTGTGTAAGTTTTCTCAGCTTCTATTACCACTTCCCCGTTCTGTGATAGACTTGGTTCATCGTTCTGAGATTGGATTGGTTCATCACTGTATCCAACATTGGTTGTATTTACATAGGTTTTGTTCTTAAGTTGATCGTTTGATGCGATGGGCATTGGCTTAGAGCTAGATTCAGATGATGTTCGCGAAGTTACAATTAGAGTTTTGGGTGTGCTTTCGGTAGTTTCCGTAGTCTGTGTTATCAATGGACTTGACAAAGTTACTGGGGTAGTTACTCGCGAGGTGACGACTGTTGGATTTTCACTAGAAGTTAAAGTAGGCAGGGTAGTAGTTGTACTAGATGTGGTTGAACTTGCAGTTGTACTAGTTGTAGTAGGTCGACGTCTTCGTAGTATATTCTGAGGTCTAATTACGCTACCATTGGTAGAACTTTCGTATTCAGGTTGACGGAATAAATTCGCTAATCGTTCGGATATTCTTGAAGTTGTGGCATCATTTCTCAAGTCAGCAATATTTTTTGTAGATAAGTCACTAGTTTGCGGAGCATCAGATGATTTGAAGGGACTGACCATAGGCACTGAAGTAGGCTGATTTAAAATGCTTTCTGTAGTTGTTGTACGAATTCTTATTTTATGTTTATATGTTCTAGGGCTTGAAGGCAAAGATGTTGTTGTTGTCGCGGTCTGTTGAGGAACATAAATGGTTTCATTTAATAGTATTGCTTTCGGTATTGTAATGTTTTTCTCATCATTATTTTCAGTTATAGTGCTATTATCAATTTCTTGTCCCGTTCCATCAGTTTTATTATGTCCTTTCATAGATGAAGTAATAGATACTGAGGTTACGACTGCAGTGTATACTGATGTAGAAGCCTTTTCTGTAGTCGCATTAACTAATATTGTGAGTGGGATATTTTCTGTACTAGATGTTAGTCTAGACGGACGACGACGTAAATTAAAATAGCTCCTAGTGTAATTTCTTGTTGGTGTTGAAGTAACATTTGTTCTATTCACTGAAGTATCCTGATCTGGATTGGTTATATTTATTCTTATCAATTGTTCTCTAACTAAATTAGTACTATTCGTCCGATTACTATCTATGCTTTTATCTAAAGTACTTAGTGTAACATTTTGTATAACAGGTTCTGTAATATTCAGTTGAGTACTTTTAAGAGGTTTAGACGGTGACGGATTAGTGCTTGGTTGTTTTCTATATGCGTTTACTAATCCTACATGTCTGGCTGGTGCTGGCCCTTTTACAGTGTTCCTAATTTTATTCTTTTCAATAATATTCTTGACAACTGATACGTCCATTTCCTCATTGACCTCTTCCTCATCAACACTTGTATTTCTATATTTCTCCGTAGCAGAATATCTCGAGTTGTACTTTCGCTTTTCTAGAGGTGCCACGATGTAATTAACAGATTTTGTTGAAGCCGATAATGAGGGCAAGTTAGTCAAATTATCATTAATAGCTGGTCCTCCAAGTTTTTGACCAAAGAATATGAAAGGGCTCATGTCTTCAATTGGCAATTCAGTTTCAAGTGGTCGGAAGTGATTATAAATTTCATCAGACATGAAAAGCGTTTGATTTTCTTTATATTTATCATTTTCCACTTTAATGAGTTTGGTGTTCTTCGTATCTGTGCTGTTTGCTATAATGTTTGTTTCCGGTTTGTCTTCTTTACTGCTATCATCTGGTTTGACTGTTGTATTGATGACATCTTTAGAAATATTGTTTAGCGATGTTGTACTTTCTACTTTGACAGTAGTATTATCTTTGCTTACATCTTTTGCAGTTGTTATATTCAAGTTCAAAGGTTGCGTTACATTGTCAGTATCTGAATAGTTTAGTAAATACAGTCCATGGTTAGATTCGTCAACTTGAAACTCATCTTCTTCAGGGTCATACTCAATTTCCTTATCAGGGCCTTCTATGTTTTCAGGTGGGATGTACAGCACAGTACTTTCAGTGACAGTTTCAGGTATTGTGGTATTTTTAATATCTTTTCTTCTATTATTTCTAAACCCCGCTCTACTTCTATTCTCCTGGTATACCTTGGGAATGAAAAGGTGCCTAATTTCATGCGGTTTGACTTCTTGTCGTATTTCCTTAGTGCCATCAGTGGTTACTAACTTGAGTGTTGGTGAAAATTCATTGCTCGAGTTGTCAAATGTTATCCTCTTTACTACGGAACTGTTTGAGTTTCTGATTTCTAACTGGGCGAACGTGGTGTTGCTTCTGAAATAATACAACAGGTATTTATAATGACCGCTTTAAGCAATCTTAAAGATATTCAAGTATATGTACTGTTAAGTCATTACCAATATCCCTTATGAATACGATAAGTTAATAATTAGGGAAATGCGTATATTGCTTAGACCCTGGGTCGAATATAGCATACAGACCTTAAGCTGTGAATTTTTAAATTTAATTAAGTATAGGATGCCTCACTTGTTTGGTTTATTTGCCAGCGAAGCTAAAGTGTTGATGTAGGCGGTCAGTCTTCCGTTGAGGAGTTGTCTTCGCCTCGCCGCTAGCAGAGACAGCAGTTGCGAGTCCCTCGTCGTGTTGGCGCTGCTCTGTGTCGTCGTCCTCCTCACTGAACCTGCAATGGATTAAGAATAATTTGTTAATGGTTTGTGCTGTAGATATATCTGCTTCCCTTCAGCATATTTTTTTGGGTAAAGCAGAAGAGTTCTGGAGTGGAGGCGTTAGCGACGGTCGCTCCGAGTGAACCAACAACTTGAACAATGGCTGGCTGGCGAAGGACCTTGGCGTTCAATGGAGAAGACAATATAGAGCCAGAAGTGGACGTCAACACATCAATATGAATATAAAGAAGCCATTTGTTATATAATGTGACTATGATCATAACATACGACGATATGTATGACGACTTCCGTGGAGGAACGGGGTAGCTCTCGGACTGCCGCGCCGTAGGTTGCGGGTTCGAATCCCACTAGGGGCAAATGTTGGTATGATGAATATGAATGTTTGTACCCAAGTCTTTGATGTTTATATATTTATTTAAGTATGTGTATCCTTTATCTAGTAACCATAGCACAGGCTCTGCCTACTGGCAGGGACTGGATAACTGGATAATTGGTATGAAGGTCTGATATATTTATTTATTATTTATACGAGTATCTTAGTTGCTCAAGTAGACACAGGGGTAGATTCTAAACACCACTAAAATTAGAAACTTGCTTGTACCCAAAGTTTAACCTCTGGTTAATGGTGTGTCTTTATACATCTAATATTTATCAATTCTTTTAATACGGTAAAGAATTAATAAATAATGTGTACTCTAATAAAAGAAAAAGTCTTCGGGCTAGTTATGAATAGTCAAAGCGTTTATCTACATAGTTAAGTCTATTATACAGTGATATCTTGAATAAAGACTCCTATCACCGTAACGAAGGATACATACATACATAATGCTCACGCCTTGGTCCCAGAGGGGTAGGCAGAGACGAGTTATCGCCACTTTGCGCAATGTAATGTCGCAAAGCGGCTTTCCTTCGTCCGCTTTTCGCCCCGTGATACCCCTTGACGTGATGTGTTGCGAACAACATCGCCGCCTTGTTGAGGTACCACGATTAGCTACGAACTAATTGGAACAACGGATAATAAAGTTGAAACTAGAATGAACTTAGTCATTTTTCTTTGGTTACAGTACTTAACTCACAAAGTACCAGGTCGTGTAGTGAATGTTAAATTAATATTAACATGGGACCAATCTCATAAACGACAGATCGCATGATGACCGCTTAATGCAGCATAATACGTGTAATCAACTGTCTCAGGTTCTCAAACACTTACTATGTATCATCTATAAAAACTCACTTCATACTCGCTTTTAAAGTACACGCTCGCCTTTAAAGTACTCGGCACTCGCAAATGGGACGCCCCGCCGCCAGATGGACGGACGATCTGAAGAAGCTGGCCGGTTGCGGAAGAAGGAAGCGGCTGGATGCGGAGGGCAGAGGACCGGATGGGGTGGCGTTCATTGGGGAAGGCCTATGTCCAGCAGTGAACTTCTAGGGGCTGATATGATATGACAACATACTCGCTTTTAAAGTACACGCAAAGAATACAACACAGAAAAAAGAGACAACGTAGTGTATGTAAAAGTGGTTTCAATCAAATCGGGTGAAATATTTGTGCCATGTGGTTCCCGGCTTAGAATAGGGCCTGTTTATTAATTTAATTATTAATAATTTAATTATTTACTAAATATTGACGCTAAGGTTAAATAATTTCAATATTTAGTAAATAATTAAAAGTTCTGAATAGTAACTGCACAAGTTTCAAAGTGAATGTGAAAGAGTTGTGGCTACTTGCGTGCAACAGAGCGATTGTTTGGAACGCTCCATCTAGTAGTACATAGAGATCGTTGTGAATATCATATTGTTTGATTGATAATCTTGGTCTATACGCAGTATGCAACCAATGGCGTGAGTTAAAAGAGACTTCGGAAGTCATAGTACCACGTCCAATCCCCAGAGACCGGCGCAGGCGCAGCCTTCACCCACAAACCGTAAGACAATAGCCACGAAGATACAAGCCTCACTTTTTATGTTCATTCAAGCCTTGACATGGTGAAGAAAGTTTCTTGACAAATATGAACTTCGTGATTAGCGGTGATCGGTATTAGGTAGTGTCATGTATGTTATCATCATCATCAGGTTATTTTTGTCTCCATTGCATATTGTTAAGAATAACAAGTTTATGGAAAGTATACAAGGGCGACCTTATCGTATGAAGCGATCTATTCCAGGCAACCTTTCCCAAGGTGTTTTCCTAAGTAAGAAAACATTGCGCCAGAGTATTAATTTTTTTTTTATTTAATAGTTTTATGTACATACAAACACACAAAAAACAACATAAATAAAAGAAAATTATACAAAACCATAAGCTTATTTCTATAGAAATTTCTTCCAGCTAACCTGTGGTGAATACAAGGGATTATTGCAGGTAAAAGTTTTTTTTTAGAACATACCTACTTAATAAAGATACGAAACTTAAGTACGGTTTATTTATAATACCACAGGCTTTTCAGTGAAGGAAAACATCGTAAGGAAATCTGCATATGCCAAAGAAGAAATTCTGAGGCGTATGTGAAGTCCACCAAATCGGCTTGGGGTACCGTTGGTGGACAGGGGTTTGGCACAAAAGATCCTGAAGGGTCGAAGTGTCGCCAGGTCTTCCTGGCCCCCTAAGAAGATAAGATAAGATACTAAATACTAAAGATAGTCTTCTTGAGCAATAAGATCATCTTAATAAGATTAGAATACAAAATCTGCCCTTTCACAAGTTAAAAGCGAATTCGTACCATTTTTCCGTTTTTTCTTCAACCACCTGCTTTTTATCCCAGCGTTACAACAGTTACACAATTAAATTATACCTAATTTGATCAAGTTGCTAATTAGTTCAGAAAAAGCGGCGTCATGCGCTGCGCAAGCGCCGGTGAAATCCCCCACGTACTCTTATGCACGCTACACTGCAGAAAATTTCTAATTGACTTGGTAATTGTTACTTGGTATTTGACTGGATACGGTGACGTCATAGCATAGCGTTCCCGGCTTAGTATAGGGCCACTCCCAATCTTCCTGTGTCGTAGGAATTGCACCAGGGACGGGCAGCAGCGTTCTCCTATGTATATTAAGCATGGTGATTATGACAAATAGCCCAATGAACAGATTACCAAAATTGGCATTCTATTGGGGAAGCCTATGTTCAGCAGTGGACGTATTTCGACTGTCGATATCTAGCTAGAGGTCGTCCTAGGAGGACGTTCAAGGATCACATTAGTAACGTCCTCAAAAAGGCTGGGGTACGCAGTGAGAAGAATAAAAGGAGGTGCATGAAAAGGTTGATGAATGTGAGTGAGGCTAGTGAGGTGTGTCAGGATCGTGCAAAGTGGCGATCCATCGTCTTTGCCTACCCCTCTGGGACCAAAGCATGATCATTATGTATGTATGTACGTATAATATGTAGTAACTGCGGAAACTTTAACCTGTTTGCTATAAGTTAAGATGTTTATCGGTACCTATAATGTGATGTAATTAAGATAAACTTCTTAAGTGCCATCAAATTATTTGATAGACGCCGATGTGACACTGATAATAGATAAGAATTAAATCAAATATTCATTAACTGATTGTATCTGGAATATTTTCCGAAATAAGCGATAGCCTCGCGACATTTTAAGATATTTTATTCCAGTTTCAGAAAACATTGACGTCTGAGAGACAAGAATTTCTGAGAAATATAATCTTGTGGTTTCCGGCGTGGGTGTCATCAAGGCGACTAAAGGTTTGCACCAGGGATAGGCAGCAGCGTTCTCCTGATTATATTAAGATTATTACTGCGATCACCAGCCCGACTGTCAAGCGTGGTGATTGTGGCAAATCTCCCAATGGACAGCCCACCAAAAGTGGCATTCTATTGGGGAGGCTTATGTTCAGCTGTGGACGTATATAGGCTGATGATGATAATCATAGAAAGATATAAGTTAAAAATGGCTTAAAAAAATAACATTCTGTGGCTACATGAAGGGAGCTATAAATAGTGAAGGACAGTCCTCCTATTTTTAAGAGTTTTAGAGCTGGTCACAAACATATCTCTTGCTTATAGACAGAATGAATGGAGGACTATGCTGTCTCGTTGGCCTAGGGGTTTGGTCCTTAGGGTCGAGGTCAGGTCATTACACGATATACAATACACTTCATTGCACAAACAAATACAGTTGCAAGTTATAAAAGATACAAATAGTACAATTTAGGCGGTCTTATCGCTTTAAGCGATTTCTTCCAGACAACCTTTATTATTATCTACATACGGATCATTCTTTGCAGACCCATGGTGGTTCGCAGCATTAGCAGCCTGTGACTCGCCTCTACTCCTATATTCTCTGAACAAATTTCTTTCCCTCGAGCGGAACTCTAAAATCAAAATTGTTTTCCCCACATTATCCACGCACGTAAAAACAGTACGATGCATTATTTTAAAGTCCATTATACAACTAAATTGCTTTGAAAAGTCACGACTCTTCTTAGACTGGCGTATTTTTATTTTTAGTTCGTATTAGACGCAAGGCAAAAACTCGAAGCGGGTTTGCTACAACTTAAGTTTAATTTGACATTTTCTGAAGGTCCCAAATAGCCAAACGGCATTTAGTCTTACTGTCTACTGTTACCTCTGCTCATCATCAGGTTATTCTTGTCTCCACTGCAGGAGCACAACCCTCTCTCATCTGCCGGAGACAGACGGAGGATTTGGCCTACGCTCCCCGCGCTGGCCAGACGGGTTGGGGAGGCCTGATTGATGTTTTATAATGTATTCCCGGATTCGCCTTGTACGACATCCACGGGAAGAGTAGGAGTGGTCCTATTCTACTCTATCGGAACCACACAGCGAAGTTACCTCTGCGCATCTTTAATATTTGGATAGTTAAGGTAACAATTTGAAGACTATAACGTAACTCATAACTTTAATTTTTTCTGCCCTAAAAAATCATTGCTGAAGAAGACCGGCACCGATGTAGATAAACTGGGATTTGAATCTTCTTAAAACTGACTTTTTTTCAACAATTTCAAAACAAGATGCTCCTGCAGTGGAGACTAAAATAACCTGATGATGATGACAAAACAAGAGAACAAGCTTAAAATAAACGTTAGACCAACAATAAACATATTTAGAGAAATCTTTGAAAGGAAAAAATCATTGAAGCGGTCTCGTTAGGAACCCGCCCTGGCAGGGTATCAATACTACTGATCGAGCAAATACTCTACTTGCTTTTTCCACGAGAATGACGTCTCCCACATTGACGCTGTGATGTTCGGTTTAAAAGGTAGTAAGCGCAGTGGTACATTCAAGTAAAAATGCTTTGGGGAATGAGGTGGTGTGAGGGGGGAGGGAACGTCGAACGTACATATCGTACACCACTATTAGAGAACTGTCATATAATAGGTTTTTTTTAATCATCATCAGCCTAAATACGTCCACTGCTGGACATAGGCCTCCCCAATAGAATACCACTCTTGGTAAGTTGTCCATTGGGGGATTTGCCATAATCACTACGCTTGGCAGGCGGATTGGTGATCGCAGTAATGATCTTAACATACACACACAAGAGAACGCTGCTGCCCGACTGGTGCAGTCCCTCAGTCGCCTTAACGATACCCACGGAAAAGATAGGGGTAGCCCTATTCTAAGCCGGAAACCACACTGCATTAATTTTTTAAAATAATTTATTGAAATAATTTATTAAATTTTATTTTACATTTATTAAAATTATTCTTTATTTGATATAATATAATTGTTTTTTTTATTACTACATGTATGATGACTTGACCTAGGACAAAAGTTATTAATAAATATAATATATGTCTATGTATATTCCTCCGATGGTCCTCTAACTCACAGTACCAAGACAGACTCCGCACTAGATTCATTAGTAAATCTTCTGTAATATATTCGTCTATCAAAGCTAAGTCGTGTAAAAGAGGACTAAATACAAAATTTTGGATATTACCTACTGCTGGTATGTATTGCATATGAACCAACATACCTGCTTGTGTTGTGTTGTCTTTAGGTTGTTTTTGTACTACTACAGAGTTAAACTTAATTTTTTTACAACATTTGTTCACTGTTTCAATGAAAGACTGGCTACCCATAGAACAGGGAATCCTAGTTTGGGAGCCAGGCTACTGCTTGTAATAATATATCTACATAGATATGTCTAGTATAAGGACCCTAATGTTCTTGAACCAATAAAGTTATTTGTATTTGTATCACAATATTATTCCGTCTTTATTTTCTCTTAACTTATACCACTAACAAAAAGGGTTAACGGTGCCCACCGCTCTTAGACCACTTCGTCACAGTTGCCGACGTCATCTTGAACCATAGACAACTGTACAAAATGGCTGACGTAACGATGATATAACGGACTGCGGTCGCTACAGACCGTTGTCTATTGAACAATCTTCTGTAGATAATTGATTTGATAATCATGAGATAAACTTGTGTGGTTTATTAATTGTTAACGGTTATTTGTTTATGGTATATCTGTGACGCCGTTATCAATACAAAATTGCTATTAGATGAGAATACGGTACTACTGTAGATACCACCAATAGAATACCACTCTTGGTAAGTTGTCCATTGGGGGATTTGCCATAATCACTACGCTTGGCAGGCGGATTGGTGATCGAAGTAATGATCTTAACATACACACACAGGAGAACGCTGCTGCCCATCCCTGGTGCAGTCCCTTAGTCACCTTGACGACACCCACGGGAAAGATAGGGGTAGATAAGTTACAAATGATGATATGGTCAAATGATTTTGATATTCGAACCCTTTAATCGGATGGAGATGCTTTTTAAAGTAAATGTTGATAAAAGTAAATTTGCTAAAATTAATCAATTTACCAAAAGCTAATTTTTTATGTGTACACAGGGGGGGAGGGGGAGTGTACGATTTTATTAAAGCAAAAAGGAATATGCAAATGTGCAAATGTAAAACTACACAACAACTTATTTGAAGAACATTGTATAGAAACCAATAACTCACAGTATTATTCTTACCTCAATCTTTTCGTCGGTGTCGTCAAGGCGACTAAGGGATATTACCTTTTTCCGGTGTATATTATGATCATTACTGCTATCATCCATCCGCCTATCGACTGTGGTGATTATAGCAAATCCCCCAATGAACTGACAAAAGTGGCATTCTATTGCGGAGGCTTATGTTCAGCAGTGGACGTATTTCGGCTGATAATAATAATATATATCTCAGACATTCACACCAATTATCCAGTCCCAGCTAGGCAGAGCCTGTGCTATGGTTACTAGATAACGGATACACATACTTAAATAAATATATAAACATCCAAGACTTGGGTCATCATCATCATCAGGAAATTTTTGTCTCCACTGCAGGAGCACAACCCTCTCTTATCTGCCGGAGACAGACGGAGGATTTGGCCTACACTCCCCGCGCTGGCCAGACGGGTTGGGGAGGCCTGATTGATGTTTTATAATGTATTCCCTCAGTCGCCTTGTACGACATCCACGGGAAGTGTTGGAGTGGTCCTATTCTACTCTACCGGAAACCACACGGCAAGAAGGATTTGGGTACAAATATTCATATTCATCAACATTTGCCCCTAGCGGGATTCGAATCCGCAACCTCTGGCGTGGCAGTCCGAGAGCTACCCGTTCCGCCACGGAGGTCGTTATACATATCATCGTATGTTATGGTTGTAGTCTCATTATATAACAAATGGTTTTCGGCTGATATTTGTTATATTTAAATACAACATTCGATAGGATACTAAGACTAAACTGCGCTTTAAGCTATGCAGGTAGTTAGGATTCCGCAACAAGCTCAACGCTAAAGGGTCCGAAGGCTGGGAAATTCGCAGTGTCGAAACTAGAGCAGTAGGCATAAAATGTCGCTGTATGACTCTCACGCATTATTGGCCGCATAATAGGTTAATTAAAATAGCTGATAAATATCGCACACCTCTAATGTGGGTCAGTATATACGTGGTTAGCTAAGATTTAGCCTAGACTAGACTTACAGATACCTAGCGAAACTTACTAGTTGTAGCATTTCAGACTTTAATTACCTCCGGATAGAAAAATTAAGAATAAGGGGGAACGACAACATCAGATGGTCTAAATTCCTGTCGGATGAAATTCCGAGAACGTATTATAAATAATAAATAGCTTGTAATAATGTAACAGACTGGCAACAACGATCTCTATGTACTACTAGATGGAGCGTTCCAAACAATCGCTCGGTTCCACGCAAGTAGCCACAACTTCACAATGAAACTTGTGCAGTTACTACGCAGAACATTTAATTATTACTAAATATTGACGCTACGGTTAAATAATGTTAATATTTAACCGTAGCGTCAATATTTAGTAATTTGCGTGGAACAGAGCGATTGTTTGGAACTCTCCATCTAGTAGTACATAGAGATCGTTAACTGGCAAAGGGCTGTAGCTCGACCGATGACCAAATAAATGACATAAGGTAATAAATAACCTATTTCCAACAGTGGATGATAAGCTGATGATGAATACGAAAAGGAGACAATATCAGTTTAAAAGGAAGTTTTTTTTTAAATCAATTTTGTGGAGAAAACTCCTTTTTGGTGTCAAATACAGAACAACTGACATTAGCAGTTCAATGCCTTGTATGTAAGCATTTTAATAATGTACCTACCACGAACCAGTGCCTGGTGGTTACCGGCTTAGAATAGGGCCACCCCCAACCTTCCCGTGGGTGTCGTCAAGGTGACTAAGGGATTGGACCTGTGTATATTTAGATCGTCACCACCCACCTGCCAAGCGTGGTGATTAATGGCAAATCCCCCAACAGACAGCGCACCAAAAATGGCATTCTATTGGAGAGGCTTATGTCCAGCAGTGGACGTATTTCGGCTGATCAATGTACCTCCACAATGATCTAAAAAAAATCGCGAAAAAAACTAAAGCGAAAATGTTTTTTCGTTACGTTAGACATTTTAGCGGCAGCTGGCGAGTCTCAGACGCATCTAGAGCAGATCCCAGCGTGTCCCTTCGCTGACCACATTCGTTTGCGCGCTTCGTTACTGCGTTACTACACTCTAAAGCGCATAAATTGCGCGTCGACTCGACATAATCTTCGAAAGGAAATCGACGCTTGTCGTCGATTTGGATGCTTGCGAAATGTAGCAATCGTTTTGTCTAACAAGGAAAGCTGCCCAGGTATCTGGGTCAGATTTTATTCGTTTCCTTATCCCCTATTGCAGAGCCTTAAGAAATAGGTAATAGACATATTTTCTTGGTCCTTGAAGAATAGAAAGGTCCAAATTTATATTTAGTGAGAGAAAATCGCCCTTCAAAATGTTCAGATGTTCGATGATATTGAAATCAGATATGTTTATGCAATGCAGAATTGTCGCATCCGAATTGATCCTTATTTCTCTATGTGCTCCACAAAGAAAAAAAACCGGCCAAGGAGAGACGGACTCGCGAACCGAGGGTTCCATACAAACTTCCATACAAAATTCAAACATTGCTCTAATGAAAAGATTAACTGATTGAGGGACAAACTTAACTTTGCCGTTGGAAATTATTGTACCCTATACATCGACGTAGGTTATTGTCAGTTTACCAACTGCTAATAAGTTTATAATGGAAAAAAATTGTGTGATGCAACTACAAATTTACGGTTTTCGGATTTTAACCCACACTTATGCTATAAGATATTGCTTCTTGCCAAATTTCATGATTCTAGGTCAACGAGAAGTACCCTATAGGTTTTGTTTCCCTTGCAAGTGTCAAAATATGCGACATAAACGGCCGTATATTTTGATTTACTTGACATAGAAGTTTGATTTTTTCACAGCTCCAAGGGATTGCAAACCTGAGTATTTGATATTAATTTCAAGTTGATATCTCCATGCGTTCCTAAAAAAAAAAAAGGTCTTGACATCCAGACAGACAGAGGGACAACGAAGTGATCCTACAAGGGTTCCTTTTTTTCCTTTTGAGGTACGGAACCCTAAAAATAGACTCTAAACAAATACGATTCACGATTTCACAATTTTATTATATGTATAGATATTGAAACATTACAGATTATTATTCCAATGCGTTACAATATTTTTTATGGTATAGACGAAACAGGCATTCCTCTCTTTAGCGTTCCCTTACATTCCGTCATCAGCCGTCCACGAACTCGTCACAGGGGGGTGCCTCGGCGAGCAGGGAGCCGAACAGCTGCTGCGCGCGCGACGGGTGAGTGCCGGTAGAGGTTGGTGCGCGAGTGTGGTGCTATGAACAGCGGGTGACTTCGCGCTCACATTCAACATTCAACCTCTGCAGGACTGCATATGTGCGCGTACGCATGCGATTTGGAGGCCATGTGTGGTAACAGCGCCTACAATGCAGTGTGCGGTGCATAGGTGACCCCATTACCGGTCACTGCACGCAGAATAGCACAGGTGCTAGCTGCGACTAGAGATGGGACGATAGCATGGTATCGATAGGCTCAAAACTCAAAATATATGAAATGAATGTTTATTGTATATGAAGTTCAGGTAATTTTAAGATATTAGATATTTAATACAAGTACCACTAAACCCTACCTTTGCATGTGTAGACACAGAAATTATAAATACAATACAAGTTAATTTAAAAGTAAAAATTGTCAAGAATAAAATGTCAAGAAGAATAGAAATGTCAAACTATCGATTACACTTATGATGTCACTACCAATTATAAATTATCTCATTATTTTTATATCAAGCAAATATTAAAAATAATTAAATTTCGATTATTATAATTGCAATATTCCTGTACGCTATAAAAACATCTTTCCTCAAGCCATAATTTTATGAACTTTTTGAATTTGGTTATGTAAAAGTCATTTTAGAACGTCATATCCGGACATCGACATTTTTGTAGTTGGAATAAAAAAAATATAAGGATTTTATATCGGCAATATAATAATATTGTCAATAAACTTTAAATATAATGAAAGATTTCTAGACAATACAAAGTTTATCAAATCGGACTCTTTACAGCCGTAATACTGCTAAACTAATCCTCCCCAATAGAATGCCACTTTTGGTGGGCTGTCCATTGTGGTATTTGCTATGATCACCACGCATAGCAAGTTAGTAATCGCAGTAATGATCTTAATATATGCAGGAGAACGCTGCTGTCGGTCCCTGGCGCAATATTTTAGTTGCCTTGATGACACCCACGGCAAGATTGGGGGTCATCCTATACACAGTTAGATATCAGGATAGAACTAGACAAAACATTAGAAGCGAAAAAAAATATTCTAATCTGCAATTCTTTGTTACATGGTTTTATACTTGTCCTTTCGGTTACTCTAAAGTTGACTGGAAGAGATCCCTAAGTGGGATAAGTTCGCCTGTGTACACAGTTTAATTCCCATTTTATTATTGTTGTTGTTGTTATTTTTGGTACCAAATTTGATAAAGAAATGTACTTTTAATAAAGTTTGAAAACTTGTAACTGTATTTGTTTGTGGAATAAAGTGTATCTTATTGGAATATAAACTTCATTGACTTTTATCGAAACGTAACGTCACCGCACTATAATAACGGTGTGCATTTCGTACACGCGCTATGAAAATCCAATTTTGTTAAACATAACTCGTGTTTACTAAGCTGTAATAATAAAAATATACATAAGTAAAGAAAAAAGAAAAGAAAGAAAAAACGTACTACTACGTACTACTACTTACTACCATAATTGCCACACACAAAGAAAAAACCAACAAAGCAAGAAAAAGGAAAAAAAAAATTTAAAAGAACTAGAGAAAACACTTAAAAAAATTTACATAGTTAAATAGTATGCTTGTAGGTATAGTTTAAAAATTATTCGTGATTTGAGCTCGACTTATTGCATGACTCCTCTGTTTAGTTATTCACGATTATGTGACGAGCAGGGGTCGGAATAAGGTAGTATTATTTATGTACTTGCCACGAAAATATGACAAGGAAGATTAATTTGGACATTAATAACTATTTTAATGAAAATCCCGAGAGTCTTAGCGGTAACAATTTAAAGAAAAAAATAGTTTCATATGTTATGTATTTTCGCCGCCGCCGTGTGGTTCCGGTAGAGTAGAATAGGACCACTCCAACTCTTCCCGTGCATGTCGTACAAGGCGACTAAGGGAATACATTATAAAACATCAATCACGCCTCCCCAACCCGTCTGGCTAGCGCGGGGAGTGTAGGCCAAATCCTCCGTCTGTCTCCGGCAGATGAGAGAGGGTTGTGCTCCTGCAGTGGAGACAAAAATAACCTGATGATGAATGAGTTTATATATGAAAAAAATGAAGAAAATCTGTCTAATTCCGATCCTTGATGATGAGGCTATTCTTCAACAGGTATCGATAATTACATGTCACGTGCATTACACACGAGCGGACTAAGACCATAGTCCACCTTGTCAAGGTTTGTTGCTGTTGGGCGTATTCAACAGACAAGGGATTCTCAAATTATAGTACGTAGAACTTGCCAAGAAAGTACGCAAGGCAACGTAAGCTGACATAATATTTATGATAAAATATTAGTTTCGTAATAAATTAAATGCATTTAAAACTATACACATACGATTAAACCCGACCTCCTCTTGCTGGTTCCACCCTTTCACTAACTAAATAGTTCAGTCATGCCATATTGTATATTTTATAATAAACTAGCTGTGCCCGCGGCTCCGCTCGCGTGAACTACAGAATCCGCCCCCGTTCCCACTTCCGCTCCCGTTCTCTTCCCACTTCTACTACCACTCCCACTCAGACTCGAGATTCTCAATATCCCAATCCCAACCCCAACCTCAACCCCATCCCTATCCCCAAAAACTAAATTTCACTCAATCCCAGACGCGCCGCGCCGTTCGCCGCGCCGCGGCCGTTGATCTCGCCCATATGATGAACATACTCGTACGTTCGAGAAAAAATCCTTTTTTTTTTATCAAAATTTTCGAAAAAAAGAGATGTTTTTTTTATGAATGATTTCTAAATGTGATACTGAGTTACTGGAAGAAATATTAACAGTCGTTTTATTATCATCCGATATAATGGCTTGTAGGAAAATTTACTTTATTAATATCTCAAGTGGCGTATCAAGATGAAACATATACCAGATTTTAAGTTAGACCACCAGCAAGACAACTGTGAAAACTGCATCAAATTTTATTCAGTAGTTTTTGCGTGATGCAGTAACAAACATACAGACAGAAAAAAATTCTAAAAAAATTGTTTTTGCTTCTATTGGCCCTATAAAGACCCCTCATAATTTTTTTTAATATCTCTCATGTACAGACATAGACCAGTTACAGCTTTAATATAAGTATAGATAATGGGCCAAGTTGCCTGATAATAAACGATTATTAGATATTTTAGTTATCATGCACTTATTTTGCCCCCTTACTCTTACTGCCTTATCTCACGCCCGGTAAGGTTGACTAGAAGATACCTCTATTAGAGATAAGCTCGTCTTTGTTCTCAAAATATCATCCTAATGGCATTTAGTTTTTAAAATATGCTATAATGAATATATGTTAAGCAACTCTTTCATCAAATTAATAAGCGAAAGTACATCAAGAATCACCTCTGCAAGAAACTTACGCACGCTTACCACAGGCCTAGACGTTACAAACTCTGAGGAAATCGATACAAGTAACAGGTAGTATAAATGTTTCACACCACAGAGCTATTCTCCCACAGTCTGACACACCACAAGCAATGGATTGCACTGTTTTCCGTGATTTAGCAAAAACGTACAACGCACCACGCAATCACACGCCATACTAATAGTATTGTAATAATAGATGATTGGCGATTAGTTGAGGAGATGAGGTGACATTTAAACTTTCATCACCATCATATCAGCCCTTAGACGGGTGGGCTGCGTGCCATTTTGCTTGCGCCCAAATTTAGCCCTTGTCCATGACCAGCCTCTCCGTGTTGACTGCACTAAATGTATAAATCTTTCTGTCTGTCAAACTGTGTTGTATATGTGTGCCAAATAAATGTTTTTCTATTCTATTCTATCCTACCACACCCGGTCCCCCACCCAGCCACTTCCGGCCACCTTCTTTAGGTCGTCTGTCCAACTAGCGGAAAGTCTCCACTCCAGAACTCGTCTGCCCCAACGGCTGTCGATTCTGCGACAGATATGACCCGCCCATGACACTTCAGCTTGCTAATCCTTTCGGCTATGTCGGTCACCTTCGTTGTTCGTCGGATCTCCTCATTACGGATCATATCCTTCAGAGAATGTAATATGTAGATTTAGCGAAAGCGCTCATTTGCGGTCGGTCAGGAGACCACTAGAGGAGGTCGCCTATACACTCTTCTTTTTAAAGGAAGAGTGAACAGGCGTGTTCTGGGTAACCGTGATCTATCTTAGGACTCGTCGTCTCTTATCATCAGGTGAGATTGAGGTGAAGAACAAACCCATCTGCAATAAGAAATAAGAGGGAGACGCCTTCTAAATGGCAATATGACTTAGGAAATTATAAATTAGACAAAGATATATTAATGTGTGTGAATATGAGATTGACAATTATTTGCCTAGAGTTAATCGTGGTACCTCAACACGGAGGCGGCGATGTTGTTCGCAACACATCACGTCAAGGAAACGGGCAACGGAGCGAAAAGCGGGCGAAGGAAAGTCGCTTTTCTGTAGCAAATCGGATTGGGCAAAGTGGCGATACATCGTCTCTGCCTGCCACTCTGGGACCAAGGCGTGAGCATTATGTATGTATGTGAATATGATTACTTTCATATTATTTACGCATGCAGAACTTTGGATAAGATTTAGTTCAAAATTAAATGTCTTAGATGGTTTTCTGTCCCACTCAAAACCTTGAATTTTACCTTTCGGCCCATTTCGTAACCAGATTTTCTAACTAGCAACGAAATGGGAAATGTAGTTTCCCAGTTCGAAGTCAGTTACTAAATGGGACTCCTCCATCCCCATAACCCATTCAGTAACTAATTTCTTTACTGTTTCTGAAAAGATTTGGTTCAAAAAATTAACATATTTCGGTCGAAAATTAACTCTAACAGACACATTCAGAACAAAAATTTACTTTAATTAGCATCAGAAGACATTTTTAACATCATGAGTTTGCCGTGTAGTTTCCGGTAGAGTAGAATAGGACCACTCCAACTCTTCCCGTGGATGTCGTACAAGGCGACTAAGGGAATACATTATAAAACATCAATCAGGCCTCCCCAACCCGTCTGGCCAGCGCGGGGAGCGTAGCCCAAATCCTCCGTCTGTCTCCGGCAGATGAGAGAGGGTTGTGCTCCTGCAGTGGAGACAAAAATAACCTGATAATGAGTTACAAAAGGTGACATCTTACAACATTAATGATTGTGTCGAATCAAAAGGTGTTACTTTAATAGTTGTTTAAATACTAATACATAAACATAATTATAAATACTCGTACAATGTCTAATAACTGAAAATATATAGAAGTATTTTTATAAATTCAATTAATTTAATTTTTTAAATAAAATAAAGCAATTTTCTTTCTCTCCTCCTCAGTTGCCTACTGTACAATGGTTGTTACAATTTACAATTACGCATTGTTCGCAATATTAAGTTACAATTAAGTTAGGTAAACTTGATAATGGAGGCCTGTCTTTAGCTTGTTGTACAATTTAATTCAGGGTTTGAAGTTAAGTCAGAAAGCATTTTATTAGGTTTCGAAGTTAAACGTGTGAGTCTTGTATATTGCTGTTATGCAAATTACGCTTTGTATGTAAGTTGCAATTAAGTTATGCAAACTTTTTTTATCTGTTGCATAGATCAAAGAAGGTTTAATAATCGTGCATGTTAATTGATAAAGTTAAAGCCATAGTTGGTAACTTAAGTTAGGAACAGGATTGGTATCTAAGTTTACAATGACAGCAACTTAGACTTTTTTATATACCTACGTAAACAATGGATAACAACCGTATAAATATTTTATACTAGCTGGTGCCCGCGACTTCGTCTGCGCAGGATGTCATGCCTATGTCTATGCCCTTAAAGTATCATCATCAGGTTATTTTGTCTCCACTTCAGGAGCACAACCCTCTCTCATCTGCCGGAGACAGACGGAGGATTTGGCCTACACTCCCCGCGCTGGCCAGATGGGTTGGGGAGGCCTGATTGATGTTTTTTTAATGTATTCCCTTAGTCGCCTTGTACGACATCCACGGGAAAAGTTGGAGTGGTCCTATTCTACTCTACCGGAAACCACACGGCTCGCCCACCGTATCCAGCCGCTTCCGGCCACCTTCATCAGGTCGTCGGTCCATCTGGCGCCGGGGCGTCCCACCCTGCGCGTAAATAAACCTAATGTAAGAAAATTTATCTGGGATCTGAAACAGGCAGTTACATAATGTTGTTAGGATAATTAACATAACATTTCACATGTCTTGCCTAACATATTCAGTCTAGAACATTAATTTTAGCTACCTAGGCGTGTCACCCTGCAGGCTTAGGCGGGGGTACACGCATAGATAATTATTCTGTCAGGTTACCTAGATTAACATTAAGCAATTCAACTGCTGACATTACATGAATGACATATAGATATGCTACTTATGTTTGTTAATTGGTCTCGAGCACCTGAGGTCGTCGGTTTTATTCCCACTGGGGATAGACAACTTTGTACAATTTGTACAAGTTCGTCCTGGTTGTTATATTTGTAAAGTGTTCTATCCTTGTTTGATTTCCATAGCACAGGAGAAAATCCTAGTTTGGGATTAAACAAGGGTATGTATATATGTAAGATTTATTATTATAAATGGTGTACAAATAAAATAAATAAATAAATATGTCAGACACTCACACCAATTATCCAGTCCCAAACTAGGCAGAGCCTGTGGTATGGTTACTAGATAACGGATACACATACTTAAATAAATATATAAACAGCCAAGACTAGGGTACAAACATTCATATTTACATAAGAACATTTGCCCCTAGCGGGATTCGAACCCGCAACCTCCGGCGTGGCAGGCCGAGCGCTACCCCGTTCCGCCACGGAGGCCGTTAACAAACAAACTAGTTTTTTTATTGACCATGTGATTCCCGACTTATCATAAGGGCCACAAATAATCTTCCCGTGGGCGTCGTTAAGGCGCCTATGGCATTACACCAGAGACGGCAAGCAGCGTTCTCCAGTGAATAGCGATCACCGATCCGCCTGCCAACCGTGGTGATTATGCCAAATCCCCCAATGGACAGCCCACTAAAAGTGCCATTCTATTGGGGAGGCTTATGTTCAGCAGTGGACGTATTTCGGCTGATAATATTATACAAAAACTATACATCCACAGCATGTTTCTCACTTTCACTTATCACAATATGCTTATGATGTTCGTAAAGCCCGAATACGGACCGTTACACTTACTAAACCCGACTTAGCTCTTTAACTCATTTACTCGTACACTTTTGTGGTCTTACTCTGAATCATATTGTAATAAAACTTAAATAGCTACTAGTTTTATAAATTCGAATGTGAGTATGTTTATATATATTTAATCCAGTATATTTCAGCACGTAGTAAATATTTATAATAATAATTTGACGATGTTCTGTAAGATAATGTTGTTAGAATAGAATATACTATTAATGTGTATATAGAGTCTAGTTGTTTCAACAATTATAATGTATTGTCATCTACATTAAATAACATTATGCTCTGTACACAATAAAGAAATAAATCAGAAATCAGTATATATGTATGTAAACCCTATATTGTACAAAAATTACAATACACAATAACAAAATAGAAACAGAATTGTGTACAATTGCGGAGTTAAAAAGGTATCTGATCAAAACTGAGGGTGGGCCTGAGCCACAAGTTTCAAGCTGCTCAGCGAGCCATGGAGAGGGCTATGCTCGGGGTTTGTTTGAGGGATATTATTCGTAATGAGGAGATCCGACGAAGAACGAAGGCAATCGACATAGCCGAAAGGATTAGCAAGCTAAAATGGCAGTGGGCGGAGACCGCAAGCAGCACGCGCAGGGCGGAATGCCTCATCAACAGGTGAACCAAAGATGCTGGATGCGGAGGGCGGAACTCAGGGTGTGGTGGCGTTCATTGGGGAAAGCATATGTCCAGCAATGAATGTCTAAGGGCTGATATGATGATGACTGAGGAAAATGTGGCTGATGTCAGACGATTCATTGAAGACATCACTAATAAAGATTTTCCGAAACTCAGAAACAATTATTTGGTGGAAGAAGGATATGGTACAGAATACATTAATATTATTTTTGGAATTTTTGTCTGTGGGTGTGTTTGTGCACGCATCACTTAAAAACTAGCGAACCAATTCTGGTGTAGTTTTCAGAAAAACATATTTCATCGCAATCGGCTTGCTCAGTCAAAAGTTATGTGTATTTTCAAAAACTCGCATACATTACAAGACTAGGTTTGGAGCGAGGGTTAAGAGGGAAAGAGCGGAGGAGGCCATGGAAGTATATGGGAAAGAGGAGAGGAAGAGGGGAGGTGCGGGAGTCCATGTGAGCGGAGCCGCGGGCACAGTAAGTGTTTAATAATTTTCGCAACGAAACCGCGCTAATTCGCGCTTGCAACACTGCTATAAGATAAACGTCGTCTAGCGTGAAATTAAAATAAACTAAAGGTGGCATGTCAGTCATATAACTGGACATAGTCTGATTGTTGCGATCTAAACCGGCTTATTATTTAGACTGTGATGAGTTGTTATTGGTGTGCGGTGTTTGAACCGTGTCATTTTGATGTAAATGACTTGACACTGCACGATTTAGAAGTGATTCCAATTTGAGTTGGCCTATGGGCTTTCAAAACAAGGCGGGAGGGGGATGGGGAGTGGAGGGGTGATGGAAGGGTGTATTTTTCGTAGTAAACGTCGGAGTTGTTGTTCGCCATACATCACGCCAAGTGGTATCACGGGGCGAAAAGCGGGCGAAGGAAAGTCGGTTCCTGACGGTTGTCAGGATTGCGCAAAGTGGCGATACATCGTCTCTGCCTACCCCCCTACCAAGGCGTAAGCATTATGTATGTATGTATGTACGTCGGAGTAATAATTACAGCGGTGAAAAATTATGAAATGGATGGATGATAGATATGCGACAGTCACAGCGATAGAAATGAATGACATAGAATGGTGAAGTAAGCGCGTGGCAACAATATGCAGTATATTTGTAGTTGATGTAGTGTAATAAAAACGTGTTAACTTTGTAACAGCGTTAAACTCAATTTGGGAGCCCACATTTTCGGCGGAACCAGGAACCTACGACATATATGTCATATATGATATATATGTCGTAGATTCCTGGTTTCTCCGAAAGTGTGGGCTCCCAAATTGAGTATAACGCCGTTAAAAAGTTAACACATTTACTAGCTTCAATGACACTACATGAAATTACACTACATCAACCAGTAACGATTTTAGAAGGCAGACGATCCTTCCGTGTAGTGCCTGCGCACCGCACGCCTTCGAAGACTGTCTCGAGTGCGCCAGTTATACACGACGTTCCGTCAGCGCGTGCTCGCGACGATAGCCGAACAAAGCCGAACGGCGCGCCGAACACGCGCTGTGCCTTCAAATTAGCTCCTCTTTTATTATTTCGCCACCATATATAATTATATATTTATTACTAGTTAGTATTAGTCAATGACCTTCTAGTATAAGTAAACAAACAGACACTTTACAATAGCCAAGATTACGGATATTGTCCACATGTTGACAACCGTTTGACGTATAATAATTAAGTATTATGGATCTTTAACGATAAGATCTATCACAATGTCAAAGATAAAGTGTAAAAACAATACTCAGAGATATATCTATTGCGGAAGAGACGGACATTCTAATTTATGTAAACACTCGGACTGAGGCGAGCAGCCGAGCGCCCCAGGCTCGGCTTTGTTATCAAGGTTTTTAACCCATTTACATTGTAAATAAATAAATAAAAAACGGCCAAGTGCGAGTTGGACTCGCGCACCGAGGGTTCCGTACAAACTAGTACAGAACATTGCTGTAATGAAAAGGAAAAATGGATTGAGGGACAAACTTAACTTTGCCGTTGGAAAACCGATGTCCCCATACATCGACATAGGTCGCGGTCAGTTTACCAACGGCAGATCACGTTCCCTTTACTTGTACTATTAACTGCTTCTTGCCAAACATGATTTTAGGTCAACGAGACCTTTAGTCAAAATATGCGGTATGTAGCCGTATATTTTTATTGCGTTTGAAAAATTTGATTTGTTTACAGCTCCAAGGTATTGCAGACGTGAGTGAGTGTTTGAAATTAATTTTAACTTGATACGTCCAGGTGTTTCTGAGAAAAAGTGTCATGGCAGAGAGACGGACAAGAAAGTGACCCTTTAAGGGTATTTTATAGGGTCTTTGCTCTGTGTAGAATTGACATTTTGTATACTATATTTTTTATTATTTTTGACATTTTGTATACTGCATTTTATTATTTTTTGACGATCACATTAACTGAAATTTTACGTAAGTTAATCTATGTATTAAAATTTGTAATGTGAAATAAAGAAATCTAATCTAATCTTTTTTTTATCTTTTGAGGTATACGGAACTCTAAAAATTATGGAATAATGTTTTTTTTATTGAACAACAACTAGTTTCGTTGAAACATTTTATCTCTCCATAATTTCCCTGCATTATGACTTATGAGGTAATTTTACTTTTTTTTTAAGACTGAATTTGACTCGACATACTGACATTTTAAAAGATGTGTTGCGTGAAGTTTGTTGCGCCGTTTCTTCTTCACAGCGCTAACACCTAGGAAACGGTAGTCGATAAAAAAATGACGTGTATGAACGTACCAAATGTACCATATGCAATAAATTATTTTGACTTTGACTTTAACTGAGCAGGCCGACGACGAAGCCGTCATCGTGATGTCTCGCTCCTGAACGGGGAGAGTTGCCATACAGAGGACGAAGTATATATTTGTTTTATTTGCAGACTAGATTAAGCAAGGTGCTCAAGAGCTCCTGAGCAAGTGCCGGGCACCTCCTCCGTGATTCGGTCAGTATGGCCTAGATGTCGAAACGCCATGGGAGGTGGGGGGGTATGTTGTTGCTCGTTGCTAAAGCCTAATGTGATTTTCTGTGATATTTTAATGAACACAAGATCTTGTTTATTACTGTAAACATATGAAAAGTGTGTGTCCACACTTTTAAAAATGGTTCTATAATGTTAAAAATGGTTTTATAAAAATAAGTCTGTGAATTAGTTGTTTGTATTTGTTTTATGAAGAAAAAGAATTAAGGGGATTTCTAGCTTTAGCGTTTCCTTTGAGCATCGGCAGGAGATTTCTGGACAAAAATTCCAAAAATCCCCTATAGGGGATTTTTCGCAGGGGATTATTGGAATAAGCCACTCCTCTATACGTTACTGCGGCATGCTTTATGCATGCCGCTTTAAGCATCCCTTAAAGGGGATTTCTGGATTTTTTGTCCAGAAATCCCCTGCCGATGCTCAAAGGAAACGCTAAGGGGATTTCTGGAAAAAATTCCAGAAATCCCCTTAATTATTTTATTTTATTTTTTTTCTTCATAAAACAAATACAAACATCGTTAACTGAGACAATCGTTAGTTTAGACAAAGAATACAAAAAATACAAAAAAGAAAAGAAGACAAAAAATATTGGAACACAAGCAACACTCATCTCCATGTGTTAGTTTAACGTCGCCCGCAAAAAAAAAACACGGTTGGTAGTACGCACTACTCGCGCCGCCGGTACAAAGTTACTACGCCGAGAGCTCGCTATAAGTTAAAAAGAGAAGCACTTACGTCGTTGACGTATACCGTTGTCCCTCTTTCGAACGACTATATTCGGGCGCTGGGTGCAGTCATCATCATGTCAGACCCTAGAAGTCCACTGCTGGACATAGGCCTTCCCCAATGAACGCCACCACACCCGGTCCTCCGCCCTCCGCATCCAGCCGCTACCGGCCACCTTCTTTAGGTCGTCGGTCCACCTGATGGCGGGGCGTCCTACCCTGCGAGTGCCGATCCGCGGTCTCCACTCCAGGGTGCAGTAACCCTACCAAAATCTACGCACACACACACACAAAGTGTACGGACAGGTCGGTGCTCATATAGTAATAGGTAACTAAATGTGTCCTCTTGTATGGAGTGATTCGAGTGGAAATAGTCTATCATCATCATCATCATCAGGTTATTTTTGTCTCCACTGCAGGAGCACAACCCTCTTTCATCTACCGGAGACAGACGGAGGATTTGGCCTACACTCCCTGCGCTGGCCTTGGCTGGGTTGGGGAGGCCTGATTGACGTTTTATAATGTATTCCCTCAGTCGCCTTGTACGACATCCACGGGAAGAGTTGGAGTGGTCCTATTCTACTCTACCGGAAACCACACGGCAAATAAAATAGTCTATTACTGGGTATATTCGTATAAGCGACAGATAAAATAGTGCTGTGACCTCATCGGATTGCCATTTACATCGATAAATAGCCATATATCGACAGGACTAGTTTACTACGAAACGTGCGTTGCCAGCACGACCTCTGACTCGTTTCTGCTTTTATAGGAATTAGGCAATTTTAATATATTTATATTCAAGTCGTACGGTTGAAATATTGAACACCACATAGTAAATTTTAATTTTTATTTTATTTATTTACCCAATACTTAACAGCACAAAACACTTAGATCGATTTTTTTTATTTTTTATTTTATTTATTTGACGAAACCAACAGCTTATTCTTATGCTTAATTAAACAATTTGTACAGTTATCTTAATTACAAAGCCAATTACAGGTTTCCTAATATAACTCATGGCAAGAGTGAGACATGCATTATCTACTTACAGATATGTATTTAAGAAAGAGAAAAGTGTGTGTTGAGTGGGTGTGTATGGGGTGTGTGTGTGTGTGTGGTGTGTGTGTGTGTGTGTGTGTGTGGTGTGTGTGTGTGTGTGTGTGGTGTGTGTGTGTGTGTGTGGTGTGTGTGTGTGTGTGGTGTGTAGGCGTAATAAAACATTTCCGATTATTAAGTTTTTTTATAATTTTAGTTTTAATAGATGATTTGGACTCTGCAAAAGGATCAATGTTTGAGAATAATTTATTTTATGTGGTAAGAATTCTACTTATCATCAAAATAAACATCACAGTATAAGAAGGCCAATAACAAAGTAAAACAGATCACAAGATGGAATAAACAAAAGAGAGGAAAACGAATAAACTAAGAAAGTTATGATAATTTAAAATTGAAAGAAAAATTAAAATAATTAAGTATGTTTGAATAATTGGTGTGTATAATGCGTGTTTAAAAATTTATTTCTTTTATTCATCATCTTTTATAAATCGTCATCATCATCAGTCTTCGGACGTCCACTGTTGAACATAGGCTTTTCTAATAATTGCAACGACACCCTGTCATCATAAATGTCTGACTAATATGTTAGAGAATCAAAACAGTCCTATTTTATGAGATAGGTGTAGATTTTTCAAGGCGACAAAGGATTGCACCTGTAACGGGCAGAAGCGTTGTCCTCATCATCATCATCATCAGGTTATTTTTTGTCTCTACTGCAGGAGCACAACCCTCTCTCATCTGCCGGAGACAGACGGAGGATTCGGCCTACACTCCCCGCGCTGGCCAGAAGGGTTGGGGAGGCCTGACTGATGTTTTATAATGTATTCCCTTAGTCGCCTTGTACGACATCCACGGGAAGAGTTGGAGTGGTCCTATTCTACTCTACCGGATCCCACACGGCAAATTGTCGTCCTATATTAAGATAATTATTGCGATCATCCGTACACCTGCCAAGCTTAGTGCATATGGCAAATAACCCAATGAACATCGCACCAAAAGTATCATTCTATTGGGGAGGGTTATGTTCAGCTATGGACTTGTTTCGGCTGATGATGTTTTAGAGCGGACGTTTTCCAGGCTGATGTTTTTTACGTTGGATATTATTACCATTAAATCAGAAGATTCCATTTCCGAAGGGTGACGTTATAGTAGACTATATAATGATAATAATGTAGATTATAGAATGGAAATGGAAATCTTGCTTTCGAACGTGGCATATCGCATTTTATTGAGGTCATGTGTCACGATCACGCAGACGGATTTACAAGCTCTAAATTCGCTATAACCATAAAATCATTTATCATTATTTATAGTATTTTTAAAAGGAGGTGTATGTAAAGGTTAATGAATGTGAATGAGGCTAGTGAGGTGTGCCAGGATCGCGCAAAGTGGCGATCCATCGTCTCCGCCTACCCCTCTGGGACAAGGGCATGAGCATTATATATGTATGTATAGTATTTTTAACAACAAATGGTATTATGTTACTTTGGTCTACATTCCTCACGATCCCTTGCTTAAACTTTAAAACGGGTGTCACGATTTACGTAAATATACTTATTAATTAATTATACTTATATACTTTAACTTTATCGGAAACATAACTACAATAAATAGCTCTTAAGTTAATTATATTTTAGTTAATAGTAAAATCAAGATGAAGTGGCAATCAAAGGCTAGGTAGATTGTGATTTGTTTGGTTTTAATATGTTATTATCTACTAACGTAATGTATTTTGATAGTAACGCAAATTGTTTGCATGTGTAAAATAAATCAACAATAAAAAATTTACATAGTTTGTTTATGTTGTGGCCATTAACCCATTACCTAATTTTGTCTTTGATTGCGTGCAACAGTCCAAAATCCACAAGTGTAGTGCGACCCTAAAGACAGAGAAATACTTAGAATAACATGAACGTCTAATATATCCTTTCACCCATTTGGAAGTTGACTTCTGTCGTTTAAATCCTTCACACGACGACGCGACGGCAGAACCTAGGAGCTAGGAGAAATCCTAGCTTCAAATATAAATGCACGACCAGCCAACCAAATATAGGATGTAAATCAATAAACTCAAATACCAACTTGTCATCAGTATTTATTGATATTTGTCATACTCATGAATAGCGACGCATTCGGCAAATAGGACCTCGTAAAACGTTTGAATGCTTCTAATGTATGCCACAGTCAGTACAGAGGAAATCCGTTATTTATGCAAATGACTAGTTTTGATATGTAATTACATGACGATTATAACAATGTCTGATGTCCTTTCTCGACTTTAAGTTAGCGACAAATAATAAATAATATAGTATGCGTTACGCATGGATGCATCACAATGTAACAAAAAAAAAATCTAAACGGTATTAAAAAGGTAAAAACACCATTTACATATTTTTTAAACTGGTTTAGTTATTTTTTATGTCTTCGACTCCTTTGCATTGCCTACGAGAAGTCATGCATATATAAAAAAAAACTTTATATTTACTAAAAAACGGTCTAACTATATTTTTTTTATTAAATTAATCGCTTAAATTAAATTAATAAATGTTGTTCGCAACACATCACGTCAAGGGGTATCACGGGGCGAAAAGCGGGCGAAGGAAAGCCACTTTGCGATATTACATTGCACAAAGTGGCGATACATCGTCTCTGCCTACCCCTCTGGGACCAAGGCGTGAGCATTATGTTTGTATGTATGTAAATTAATCGCCCGTTTTTTAACAAAATAATCTGTTTATCTCATTTTCATCTTCAATCAACTCGAATAAACTTGACATACGACTGATTGAATTTACCAAATACGATGTGTTATTGACCACAGACATATTTATTTATATTAATAAATTTAGACTTGTTAAGTTTTGCTGATACTTATATAGATTTTGATTATTGACATATTGCTTCTAAAGTTTATGTTGAAATATCTAACAGACATAGAACGTCCAACTTATATATTTTCAATGTGATGATACCGATTTCCTGAATTATTAGAACAGTAGAGATAAATGGAAAAGTATCCCCCTAGTAGAAAAGAGTGGAAAACTAGTAGGGACAGACCAGTAGGGATATGTGGAATAGGCCATAATCCGTAATAACTTAGCTTTTTAAAGCAATATCAAAATACACAAACGACCTACAACGTAAATACATTAGGCAAATACTTTGCGAGGGGCGTGGTCTAAGCTCGTACGTCAATTTGACAGCAACCCACAGTCTGAATGGTTGCAGGTTGCAAGTTGCGGGTAACCTTTGAGCATTGTATAAACTAGCGCGGACAGGCAAACGCCCAGAGATAAGGTAATGTTTCTCATTGCGTTAATACTTAAGCGGTTGATGCGGTATTACGAAATCCAGTAGCATTTTCTTCAATGCCGATTTGTATGTATGTAGGTATGTATGAATGTATGTATGTAAACGCTTTATTGTACCAAAAATAACAACAATAATAAAATAGGAATTAAACTGTGTACAAAGGCGGACTTATCCCAATTAGGGATCTCTTCCAGTCAACCTTAGAGTTACCGAAAGGACAAGTATAGTACCAAATTTGATTAAGAAATGTACTTTTAATAAAGTTTGAAAATACATATTATATATATTATATATTATATTTGTCTAGTAGATAGTTTACTGTCAAAGTTCGTTAGGTATTTATATTTCTTCTTAGAGAGTCTGGAAGACCTCAAAGTGTCTTTTCAAAGGATCTTTTGCCATGACAATCCCGATTGCCGTGTGGTTCCCGGCTTAGAATAGGCGACGAAGGCGACTAAGGGATTGCACCAAGGACGGGCAGGCAGTGTTCTCCTGTGAATAGCGATCACCGATCCGCCTGCCAAACGTGGTGATTATGCCAAATCCCCCAATGGACAACTTACCAAAAGTGGTATTCTATTGGGGAGGCCTGTGTCCAGCAGTGGACGTATTTAGGCTGATGACGAATCCGATTTGATGAACTTTTTTATATACGCCTTAGAATGTCTCCTTTGGCATATCGTCGATATAAATTTAAATTAGCATACTTAAGGGATAAACTACTACATATCAGGAGCCGCAAACAACCTTGTTTTCTATTTCAATTTTATCCTATTTTAATTTTTTTTTAATTAAAGTTACAGTGTATTCCTTTGACCATGTAATTTATTAACATTTAAAAAAAATTAATTTAATTTATATATAGGTAAGTATAATATTAGACTAGTATGTATAATTATAATTAACCCAACACAAACTAGGCATGCTGTCGTTGCCTATAATTGGGGTGGCATCTGGCCAATGTACAATTGTAAGTTCCCCAAAGCAACAATTGATGTACATTCTGTTGGGAACCTAATAAATAAAAAATAAAAAAAACTTTGTAACTGTATCTATTTCTTGGTGCAGCCATATTAATCATGTCAATGGACAAAGTCATTGAATTTCCAAGTTTATTTAAATATACCATTCGATAGAGAAGTGAAAACTGAGTTTGGGATGCTAAAAAAACGATTTAGGCATTTGTCCTTAACGCCAATTCAAATTTCCGTCGAAGACATGGTTTCCTAGCGGAAGGCCTATGTCCAGCAGTGGAGGTCTAAGGGCCGATGTTTCCTTAATAACTCCGTTTATTATTACTTTGGTACAATAAAGCGTTTACATACACAGTTTCATTTTTTCCTTCACCGAAAAGTCTGTGGTATAATAAATAATCCGCTTTCTTAATTAAATAAAAGGGGCAATTAATTATATACCTTTTCGGCCCCGTAGACTAGTCGGTAGTACACCTGCCTGCGAGGCTCGGGGTCGCGGGTTCGAATCCCGCCCAGGGCAAACATTCGTGTGATAACCACTTGTTCACCTTGTGACTGGATGTTATTTATATATTATATTATGTATTTATGTATGTATATCAGCTGTCTGATACCCATATCATAGAATACTTAATAATACTACGTATAGAATGGACACTCCCTTCCCCCCGCCAATCACAGCTTCCTCACCCCGCGCCGCAGTTTTGGGTAGCGTTTAGGGCACTAGCCGTCAGGGCTGTTTGTATTGCTTGAAAGATAATTAAAAGAATAATGGTGAAGTATTGTGCTGTAGGTGGTTGTTTATTTAACAGAAATGACAAAAAGAGACGATTTCATTCTTTTCCTCCAGAAGAATCGAGGTAAGTAACATATTTTGCCTATTTATTCAAACAATTTGTAGGATTGAATTTTGGTATTATATGTAATACAAATATAATTTTATACGTTTTGGTTTATTTTATTCTGTTTGATAATGTAAATAAAATGATAATTGAGGTAGACATTGATACAATTTTAATCAATTATATATTTATTTGTTTGTTGTACGACATTTACACATTTGCGTTAAGTCGCGAGACGCTCGCATCGATGTGGGTCTTTTTGAATTAGGTAACTTGTCACGCGAAATTAGATATGTTTTGTGACAAAACATAATAACTCTTAAAGAATTTAAGTAGTATTAGTCACGCCTTCAATTAATACCATGAATTATTCAGGAACCTGCAGATCATCAGAAACTTATTACATTCTAGCGCCCAACGTGGGGTTTAATTGTAGCGTGTAAGAAGATACCTGAATTCTAAAAAATTGTAGGTAAAACACCTAGTTTCGTGTGACTTAATATATCAAGGTAATTTTTATACTCTGCAAATTTTATATTTTGTACACTTTAGACTTTAGCGTGTGGTCCACCGTACATACATTCGCATAATTGCCAAGTGTTCATGCTAGTAAAAAAATTCAGTGGTGTAAGTTTTAATTTATGGCAGTCATGCATACACGAAGATAAAAATAAATGTTTGGACTCCCTCTGTTGAAGATATCATGGTTATTGACCACGTCGTTGGCTTAGTGGCTTGCTTATTGGATTCAAGTACCAGAAGTCGTGAGTTCGATTCCTTTTATACAGGGTTACAGGAAAAGTCGTGCTAGATCCCTTAAGGGTGTGGAGCACCCATCATTTCTGACTTATTTCACTATGAAACACCCTACCCTAAACTTAACCCTTTTCGAGATATTCGACTTTTAATTTTTTTATTGAAAATTGCTGATTTTTAGGCTACTACATTTATTTTTGTTTATTTTGTGTATCTTATTATTATTATTATTGCATTTTTACATGTGTAGTAAGATGCTTTAGGACGTCAATCATTAAAATAGTGCACAAGTTAATTGAATAGACTGTAGTAGACAAGTGAAAGAAAAGAAATAAAAAACATATTAGAAAGTTTATTTTTCTCTAAGGGATATCTAAAAAAAATGTTATGGTAATTGTTCGGCAGATGTTTTTTAAAATATTTACGTTTCATCAGCTATCTAACGAGGTGTAACAATCTAGGGTTTGTATTACATTTCGTGGAAAAAAAGTAGTTGGGACGCTCCAGGTAGCAGTTCTAACGGTCCCACACCTATTGTCCTTCAAGTTAAGACGCACCGTGCGAGCGAGACAAGTGACGATTTATGTAGGTACGAATGAAAGAAAAAATGTGTAGACACCGGCTAGGACTGGGAATACAACTGGAAACATTGTTTTGGTTGTCAGTCTGCTTTTGTGCTTCGTACATAGTAGATGCGATATCGTTTTGCTCTTTTTCTCGACTTGGCTGTGATTCTGGACTATTTCTTCTGATTTGTGACTACTGTGCTTGTTAACCGGACTCTGATTTGTGCCTGTGATACGGAAGTGTTGAGTATGACGTCCTACACACCTGAGGAATATGCTGATATGCTTATTTGTTACGGATACTGCGATTGTGTGTCTGCGCAAGCTCGCAACGAATACATAACTCGCTACCCCGGTCGTCGAGTGCCGGATGTGGCCGTTTTTGACAGAGTTTATCGAAGACTTCGAGAAACTGGCTCTGTTTTGAGACGAAGTACAGACATGGGAAGACCACGAATTGACGACGAAGAACAGGACAATGAGATAGTGCAACGCTTTCGAGCGGATCCGACTACTTCCACTAATATTGTTGCCCGTGATCTGGGGCTTTCGCAATGGAGAGTGTGGTTTACAGTGCATACTGCTGGCCTATACCCGTACCATTACACGCCAGTACACGTTATTGAAGAAGGGGACCCCGCGAGAAGATTGGACTTTTGCAGATTTATGCTAAATGCTGATGTAGAAGACCCAGATTTTTTAAGAAATATCTTGTGGACGGATGAGTCCAAATTTGATAAAGATGGCATAACTAACTATCACAACGCCCATTACTGGGCCCTAAAAGAACTAAGAAATCCCAATAAGAAAAGAGTGAAGGGGTCCCAACGAAGATTCAGCGTGAATGTGTGGATGGGCATTATCTCCAATCATTTGATTGGACCTTACTTTCTCCCGGATAATCTAAACGGGGAAAGCTACGAAAATTTCCTGAGAGCAGACTTGAGTGATTTGCTGGATGATCTGCCACTCAACCTGATCAGGGACATGTGGTTCCAACACGATGGCTGCCCTGCCCATTTCAGGAGAAGTGTCAGAGACTGGCTGGACACAAATTATCCAAACAAATGGATTGGACGAGGTGGGCCATTGCCATGGCCAGCAAGAAGTCCGGACCTAACCCCCATGGATTTTCATGTGTGGGGCTGCATGAAAAGTCTCGTGTACAGCGAGCCGAATCCAGTTTCGTCTGTGGAAGACTTAAGAGAAAGGATTGTGGATGCAGCAAATAAAATGAGGACCACATTGACCACTGGCGTAGTGAAGACCGGTCTCCGTAGAAGGATGCGACAATGTATTAGAAATAGAGGCGGCCATGTTGAACATGAACTGTAGAAAAAGAAAAAGTTGTGAGAAAACCTTTAATAAATGGCATTTCATGCTTACCTATTGTTTTATTTTACTTTTTAGGGCTAAGTATACATTTTCTTCTCCACTGTCGCCTATGAAACTAAATTTTTTTGAATGCATTTGAATAAAACCCTACATTATTATACCTCGTTAGATAGCTGATGAACCGTAGATATTTTAAAAAACATCTGCCGAACAATTACCATAATATTTTTTTTAGATATCCCTTAGAGAAAAATAAACTTTCTAATATGTTTTTTATTTCTTTTCTTTCACTTGTCTACTACGGTCTATTCAAATAACTTGTGCACTATTTTAATGATTGACGTCCTAAAGCATCTTACTACACATGTAAAAATGCAATAATAATAATAATAAGATACACAAAATAAACAAAAATAAATGTAGTAGCCTAAAAATCAGCAATTTTCAATAAAAAAATTAAAAGTCGAATATCTCGAAAAGGGTTAAGTTTAGGGTAGGGTGTTTCATAGTGAAATAAGTCAGAAATGATGGGTGCTCCACACCCTTAAGGGATCTAGCACGACTTTTCCTGTAACCCTGTATATAGACATCTTTAGAGTTTGTCTTAGTCTGCGTACTATATTAGTGAATTGGTCCTTATCTAATTTCAATGGTACAGGAGAATGAGACGTTCTGATCTGAAGTGAATAAAATCAAGTTTAGGATTAGACTAATGTAATGTATAATACATAAAATACATATTTAATTAAATTAAAAATAACGGAACCGACGTCATGTTTGAATTTTCACCTTTTTGATGTAATCGAAATTCAATGAGCGATTGTGTACCGACTTGCGCGGATGTGTAATTGCAGCATAATAAAAAGAAAAAAATGACATGTGTCATACAGTGGCGTGTGACGTGAGCTTACAACGTAACATTGTAGGAACGTTTCTGCAGTTCCTTTTGTTTGGGTATAAAATCTTTTTTTTGTTTTTCAGATGTATATACTGGATTCAAGTAATTGGGCGACCTGACTTAAACAATACAAGTTTAAAGAATTACCGCGTTTGCGATCTTCATTTCTGTGCTTCGGATCGTCTTTCAAAGAAATTAAAAAGAAACGCAGTACCAAAACGCAGTACGCCGTCAAATTCTGTTCAGCAGTTTCCAAGATAAGCCCGTACAGACATACATACATACATAGACACGATTTTTTTTATTATATTTTTGGACTCCACTGGTCTTAGGGTCTGAATTTTTTTTTACTTAAATGTACAGAACCGCCTTTTTACTGTTTTAATATATGTATAGATTAAAAAATTATAATGTGCACGTGTCGTATTTTTTCCCTGTATGTCGAAAAATACTTAATTTTAGCACATGCGCCATGTTTAGTGATAATGAAAGATATATTTAAACCATAATGAAAGAAAGAAAAAATTACACGCGAGTAGGAATTATTCCATAACAATAGTCCACGACGCTGGCCCAATGCGGGTTTGTGGACTTCACATACGCCTTAGAATTATTACTTCTTTGGCTGGTTTCCTAAGGTATTTTCCTTCACTAAAAACGTTCTTAGTTCGTTCTTTGGCCTTTGCCCGGATTCGAACCCTCGACCTCATAAACATGAGGCGAGCGCAGTACCAACTAGTCTATCACGAATTCGTACAGTTTTGTATGGTTGCATAGAGATTTTGCACGTAAACATCGAAAGTTGGAAAAAAGATTGTATACCTACGACTTAAATCTCAATTAATCAACCACCTATATAAACTATTTTTATTTTTATGCACACTTCACGCCGCCATCACAAAGTTGCTGGTGCCCACGGCCGGTCCGCGCGGTCTGACACCCCTAACGATTGCCTTACGCATGTGTGTGTGCGCTGCCGTGTGCGGACACGATTATTGTATTTGTGTAAGAATAGGTAGTCGATTTCCCGCCATCGCATACATTTTGGCACAAGTGTCCGCCCTGTGCCCATATTACAGGCTCTGCCTAGTTTGGTATCAGGTGGCCGTGTGTGAAGTGTACATATTTATTTATTTTATTTTGACATAGACACAACACACGGGAGCCAGAGACAAAGGATAGACGGAGCGCACCCAAAGACATACACTGCACTTAAGTCTCGAAAATCTCATTGGTACGGGCAGGGATTGAACCCACGATCTCAAGAACCCGAGGCGAGTGTACAACCAACTAGGCTACCGCGGCTCTTCATTTATATGTAACAATTCGCTAGTTATTTAAATAATCGCTCAAAACAATAATTCTGTTCTCATAATCAACTAATCTGAGTTAAGCGACGGATGTGGGCAGCTAACCCAATTTAATATAGCCTCAATTTGTCTACTTCATAGTGGATGAAGTCGTCAAAATAATAGGCTGCTGTAACATTGTTTCCGTATCTGTAATTAAGACACTTGTTACTGAATTCTCAACCAAATTGTACAGTCGTTCGTTAAGTATGACAGATAAAATTATAACTGAGAAACTTTGAAGGTGAATAATGATTGCTAGCATTTAAATATTGTGATTAATAATGATAACCAGATAGCCTACTCCGTATGCATTGCGGATAATATGCGTCAATTTTGTACTTTATAACGGGTCACGTGACAAATTCTGATAAGCGTTTGGTGGTTAATTTTAGTAGTAAGACGCCAAACGCTTATGAGAATAATAAAAATTACCAGCAAAGGCTCATTCGTACAAATGCGTGCGTTAAATGCGTTAAGGAATTATGTATCATATCACTTAAAGCAAATATTGTATTACTAGCTGTTGCCCGCGACTTCGTTCACGTGGACAAATTAACATCACAAATTATTATGTATTTCTCGTAGGAATGGGATGTTTTTTCGGGATAAAAACTATCCTATGTCCTATTCCAGAACCTAATCTATATGTGGACCAAATTTCATTCCGATCCGTCCAGTAGTTGAAGCGTGGTTGAGTAACAAACATCAAAATATCCAAACTTTCACATTTATAATATTAGTGGGATGGGATGTATACCTAAAATTCATTTTCGCCCTTTTTATCATCTTGACCTCCAGGTTGTGGGTTCGATTCCCACTGAAGCACAGACAACTTTGTACAATTTGTACCAGTTGGTCCCGGTCTGGATGTTATATTTGGGAACTAACCTAACCTTGTTTAATTTCCATAGCACAGGAGAAAATCCTAGTTCGGGATACGACAAGTGTATGTATGTATACGTAAAGTATGTATACATATTATGTAATATTTTAACTCTTTTCATGACATAAATCATCATCATCATCATCAGGTTATTTTTTGTCTCCACTGCAGGAGCACAACCCTCTCTCATCTGCCGGAGACAGACGGAGGATTTGGCCTACACTCCCCGCGCTGGCCAGATGACATAAATAAATACAGTTTATTATTCAACCCGACGGAAGCCATTCCGTCATTTCATAAAAAAGTTGAGACGGTAATGAATGATGACAATCATTCATCCGGGCACCTTCGCAGTGTCACATTTACATGTTGCGTCTGCCACCAAGGCTGTATCGAGTGTATATACAGGCTGACACGGTCAGTGGAAGGAAAGTCTCTTTAACACGTCACGTAATACAAATCGGCGCCCTGTAGAAATTTCAATTTCAACACGTCGGCGTCTTCATAAACTTAAATAGTACTATTTAATATTACATACATTATATTAATTTATTGATTTGCATATCAATAATATTACTTTGCAATTATGTGACCTGTGGATGTAGTCTGACAGAGCCTTATGCATTTTGTATTGTAAAATGAACGCAAGACGAACCGTTTAAGGAATTATGTGCCCTTCTCAGAAGCAGTATTTTCTTACTTAATCTTGTTTTGTTTTATGATGTCCTAGTATCAGTATCTTCAAATGAAAATCTCTTTTTACATACATACATAATGCTCACGCCTTGGTCCCAAAGGGGTAGGCAGAGACGATGGATCGCTACTTTGCGCGATCCTGACACACCTCACTAGCCTCACTCACATTCATCAACCTTTTCATGCACCTCCTTTTATTCTTCTCACTGTCGACCCCAGCCTTTTTGATTTATATGTTAAAGGTATAAAAGAGAGGAGTAATGTGTACGAAAATATATTTACTGTAGTTTTGGAGGCAGTAGGGGTAAGACATAATGTCCTTCAACGTGATAATATTGACGACAGCACATTAAATACATAAAGGTACATTATTTATTATTAAAAATTCAATTCAATTCAAATTCAAATAAAGAATATTTGAATTTGAATTGAATTTTAACCAATAATATAAAGTTTTATAAAAAACAAAAAAGTTATAAAGAATTGTTGAATTTAGTGTACAATGGCAGCCTTATCGCTTTCAGAGATTTCTTCCAAAATATAAATAAAACTGCTTTCAAAGATTTAAGTTGCTCGCTCGCCTTGCTCGTTGAAAATTGCAAAAAATAACCTATAATTGTATGGCATCAATCGGGTTAATTCAAATCAATTATTTCAGACAATAAGTTGGTATTGTTTTTATATTATTTTTACAACAATTCATAATATCAATTTATGCTTCTTGATCATAAAATTCCGTGTGGTTTCCGGTAGAGTCGAATAGGACCACTGCACCTCTTCCCGTGGAAGTCATACAAGGCGACTAAAGGAATACACTATAAAACATCAATCAGGCCTCCCCAACCCGTCTGGCCAGCGCGGGGAGTGTAGGCCAAATCCTCCGTCTGTCTCCGGCAGATGAGAGAGGGTTGTGCTCCTGCATTGAAGACCAAAATAACCTGAAGATGATTCATATACAGTCATTTGATCCTCATCATTGACTGATTGTTCATAGTAAGGTAAATTAATTCTAAGTCTAGTCCATGTCAAAAAATAAATTTCATGTTTTTCAATAAATGGAAGTAAAAAATTTATAGTAGTACTGATATTTTTCGCACTTTTCTCAGTTCGATTTCCGGCTGCCATAAACTTTTTTTTTAAAGCAGTTATATTTTTTTTATGTGCTATCTTCGACATTAAAGATTCTTTCTTTTTTATTTCCACCCTGTATATGTAATGACAGGAGCAGTGACCAACAGGAAGGCAGTGTCATTTGTCATGTGATCCTCGGATGTAGTTCGGTGTATATTTTGGGAAATTATAATCCGGCGGATATCAATTACCTACAAGGTTGTAAATGAAGGCTGCTTATTTACATAACTTTTTTTTAAATTGATGTCTTGTAGTCGTCAAATATCTTATGGTGGTCGCTTTTCGACTACTGGTACTATGCGATGCTAACGGTTTTAAAATTTTATAATGTACAAGCGTAGTGCGCGACGCCCCCTGGCTGGCTAGATGGAGCGACGATCTGCGTAAGGCGGCTGGCAGTGACTGGATGAGAAGAACCGAGGATCGGGTTCAATGGCACAGCTTGGGAGAGGCCTATGTCCTGTAGATTCTTTCAGGCTTATGATGATGATGAATGTACAAGCACAACCCTGTCTTATGGTACAAAATCTTTTTATATCCCACCCTGACTTATCCCCTTAAGACCTGGCGACACTTCGATCCTTCAGGATCTTTTGTGCGAAACCCCTGACCGCCAACCAAGCGCCGCCGCCAAGACGATTTAGCAGTCTTAGTATGTCTTCTTTGGCATATGGAGGCTAGGCTTCCTTCTGATGTATTCATTTATCGAAAAGCCTGTGGTATCCTACTATCCTAGTAATATTATAAATGCGAAAGTTTGGATATTTGGATATTTGGATGTTTGTTACTCAATCACGCTTCAATCACTGGACGGATCGAGATGAAACTTGGCACACATATAGGTTAGGTCCTGGACTAGGACATAGGATATTTTTTATCCCGAAAAACATCTCATTCCTACGAGAAATACATAATAATTTGTGATGTAAGTCGCGGGCAACAGCTAGTAGACAATATATTTGTCATTTTCCTAAATACTGCCTAAGGGTATGGTAAAATTTTAAAATATCCCTTTCTCCTTTCCAAAGTTTCGGTCATTTAGACGGGATACACGGACCCACACGGACGAAATCGCGGGCAACAGCTAGTTATAAATAAACCGTAGACACTTAAGTTTCGAAAAAAACACATCGGTAAGGATGGGGTTTGTACCAGGACCTCATGAACGTGAGGCGAGTGCAAAACCAACAACGCCAAGTATTTTCTGGACCACTGTACGTACGAATGATGAAATAATAATAATAATATGTGGGGACATTTCACACACGGCCACCTGATCCCAAACTAGGCAGAGCCTGTAATATGGGTATCAGACAGCTGATATACATATATAAATACATAATTATACTTATATAAATAACATCCAGACACAAGGAAAACACAAGCGCTCATGACACGAATGTTTGCCCTGGGCGGGATTCGAACCCGCGACCCCGGGCTTCGCAGGCACGTGTACTACCGACTAGGCTACGGGGCCGACAAATAAATACATTTAATTACGAGTAAGACATTCAATTATACCCCATTCAAAGGATGGCCGAAAACGAATTTCAACTCCGCGGCTCGGACATTGCAAAACAGTAATAATCTATTTCATTCAATTGCCCACACTTTTTGTTCTATCATATTTCTAACTTAAGGTCATTGATTCCACGCCGTGTAATTTATACCACGTCTACATAATTGCTGGTCTCTGTGGCATAGCAATTCGGACAAACACTTTAAATTTCTATAGGATTACTAATAATAATGTTCATATTACGTGCGAACACACATCTCATTTGCACCTAGTAGTTATGTATAATTTAGGACGAATTTATCACTTTGCAAAAAACTTGCGAAATGTTTTCTATGCTAAGATAGAAGTACATATATATTTATTTTAAGGTATTTTCAATAACAGATAATCTATACATACAATAAAATCGTAATGCAAAAAGTCTGTACATTGAATATATTCGACAAAAACCGACCAGGGCGACTTAAAATAAGTAACTGAACATGAAACTTTGCGTGTCTGTACATTGAAGATATTTGCAAAAAAAATTAGGGTCTAAGGAAATGTAATAGAACACATTTCAACCAATTTTAAAATGTTTGTCTGTTTGTCTATTAGTTGGTGCACGTATCACTTAAAAACTACTTTGATGAACTTTTCACAGAAACATAGGACTTAAGTAACATATAGGCTTTATTTCATTGCAATCGGTTTACTCAATCAAGTGGGGGCGGGGGTGGGGGTTGAGGCGGAAGCGGGTGCAGGAGTGGGGACGGGCGTGAACGGGAGTGAAAAGGGGAGCTGATTCTCTAGTCCACGCGAGTGGACCTGCCAGCTAGTAAGTAAGTCTTACTACGTAAAGAAGAGATACTCACCTCCCCAAGTGAGTTTATCGTCGGTTCCAAAACAGAGCATGGCTGGCAGTACTCACTTCTGGGCTGCCGCTGGCTTTCAGTTAGAAAGAGAAGGACTTATGTTGTTTACGTGAAACGTTGTCCCTCTCTCGACTGCGCTGGGTACAACTGCCAGCTACTGCTAGCCTTATTATTTATGCGCACACTCAAACGTGTCCGGAGTTAGTGAGCCTGGGATAGTATTAGGCAACGATCTCTATGTACCACTAGATGGAGCGTTCCAAACAATCGCTCTGTTCCACGCAAGTAGCCACAACTCTTTCACATTCACTTTGAAACTTGTGCAGTTACTACTCAGAACATTTAATTATTTACTAAATATTGACATTATTTAACCGTAGCGTCAATGAAACTGGCAGTTTATGTGGGTCTAATCTTGGACCTATTAACCTGTAATGTATCTTTAAAAAAAGCGGTCAAGTGCGAGTCGGACTCGCCCATGAAGGGTTCCGTAGCAGCAAGTAACATAATATAAAAGTTATTGTAGTTCGTTGTAACTTTGATCGATGTTTTAATAATAGTATTGTGGTTTACGATAAAAAAAAAACTACTTACTAGATCTCGATCAAACCAATTTTCGGTGGAAGTTTGCATAGCAATGTACATCATATTTTTTTTTGTTTTATCATTCTCTTATTTTATAAGTTACAGGGGGGGGGGCACACATTTTAACAATTTGGAAGTGTCTCTCGCGCAAACTATGCAGTTTATAAAAAACTGATATTAGAAACCTCAATATCATTTTTGAAGACCTATCCATAGATACCCCAGACGTATGGGTTTGATGAAAAAAAATATTTGAGTTTCAGTTCTAAGTATGGGGAACCCCCAAAATTTATTGTTTTTTTTTTTCTATTTTTGTGTGAAAATCTTAATGCGGTTCACAGAATACATCTACTTACCAAGTTTCAACAGTATAGTTCTTACAGTTTCGGAATAAAGTGTCTGTGACATACGGACGGACAGGCAGATAGACAGATATGACGAATCCATAAGGGTTCCGTTTTTTGCCATTTGGCTACGGAACCCTAAAAAGCTATTCTTAATCTGGTATCCGATACCAGTTTCGCGTTTAAGCAAGCGTAAGGAGAATGACATTTAGCAAAAAAAACTTGATTTCTAATCGCTATTAATTGCTATCGTTCGATCTAAATTGCTATATAGTATTATATTGCCCTATTGAAGTGTCATTATAACAAATATGTATTTGCCATGGTCTGTGGTAAAACAATACCGTAGTGGCTGGGAACTTAAAGATCGGATCAGTGAGGTTTGGAATTCAGCCTCGGCTATTAAAGATTGTGTTTTTAGTATAGAGGAATGTTTTTAGACTTTTTTTATGGACCTTGTCTAGAATAAGAATGAAATAATGTTATTTTTTCAGAGATAGTCTAGTGGGTAAAATACGAATCTTAAATATGACATACAAAAAGTTTAAGATCCACATTTAAAAATAAATTTGTAAGAAAGCCTATTATAAAATAAGCGATTATTTGAATGACAAAGATGCCTGGTACTAATGTTAATTCAGCTTCGCACAATCTTTATTAATTGTATGCAAACTTGATTTTTAAAAGATGTGTTGCATGAAGTTTGTTGCGCCGTTTCTTCGTCACAGCGCTAACACATAGGAAGCGGTAGTCGATAAAAAAAATGACGTGTATAAATGTACCAAGTGTACTCATATGCAATATATGATTTTGACTTTGACTTTCGACTCTATAGTCCCAAAATCCTACGTACTCCCATACCATATATACACTCGTCATTCCACTATCAATATTTATCATCATCATCATCAGAAATACATCCACTGCTGAACATAAGCCCAACAGAATGCAACTATTGGTGGGCTGTCTATTAGGGGATTTGCCATAATAAGCTTGGCAGGCGGATTGGTGATCGCAATAACGACCAGGAGAACGCAGTTGCCCGTCCCTGGTGCTATCTCTTAGTCGCCTTGACGACACCCACGGGGAGATTGGGGGTGGCTCTATTCTAAGCCGGGAACTATACGGATATATCGATATTCACTGCTTCCTATTACCTGGATTTTAGTTGCCTTATACGACGTCCACAGAAAGCCTGGGAGTGTTTCTATTCGGTCGGGATAATAGACTAAATGCAGCGATAGGTCAACAACAATTCTGCCTAATGGCAAAATTAGCATTCCTTTTAGTAACGGTGCTAGAACTAGACCGAATCTTGACATTATGCGCAAGGAAAACCAGAAATCAACCAGCTCATAGCTAGCTTAATCTTATTGTTTAAACAGAGAGGCAACCTCGCTCTGGGGTCCAGAGACAAAGATATGAATAAATATTCATGCAACTGTAGGTTTGATTTGCATATGCAGAGCTACAAATGCAAGCGAATAGTCGTAAAGGAGTTTTTACATTTCCAGTTTTAACGCTGCGATTTAAAAATACGTTTATTTTTTATTTTGTTTACAAGTGATTTGATTGTCAGTTATTATGAATGGATAAACATAGAATTGTAAGTTTAATTTGAATTCGCAGAGCTACAAAATCTAGTCGTAAAGCTAGTCGTAAAGAAGTTTCTACACATGCAGTTTCAGCGCTGCGTTTTAAAAAATGTGTTTACGTTTTATTTTGTTTCAACTTGGCTTGGCTCCTAGGCTCTACAATATTGTGCATAATAAAATTAATGTCAAAGACCTAAGCAACTGTCAAGTTGAAAATAAAGTCGCAGATTTTCTTCTTAGATTGGATCGAAAAGATGTGGAAAACTTTCTGGTACCTCTCACTTAAAACACACACACACACACACACACACACAATCACACTCACACACATCCACACACTCACACACATCCACACACTCACATATACCCACACACTCATCACACCCTTTTTCTTTTGTTTATGTGTTTTTATTAAGTTAAAAATGTATATTTTTAATTGTTAATATTTTCAATATTTTCAAAACTGTAACTATTTGCCCTACTATAGGTTAGTATTACTTTAACTTAGTCATTAAGGGGAAGACACTGATTCCTGAAATACAGTTTACCTAGTTTGGGAGTCAGGGCTTCATAAATAATGTATCATTTTGAAATGAATAAAGTTATGTTTATGTTTAACTAATATTGTCAGTTATTGAATTGAAATAATATTATGAAGCATACTAATTCAATAAAATAGCATTTAACCCTCCTGCTTCCAAGAGGTTGTCTATCAATCGCTTTCGGAATTTCACTAAATCACGTCAGAAGTACCATAATCTGTTTTGTAACAGATTTAACGGAAAAAAACGAAAACACGGGTTAATAAATTAACTTCATAGACACCATTCATAGGCTATGCTATTTCATAAGGATTTTCCCGATTTCCTCAATACATCGAAGCCAAGTAATTAAAGTCATCAACGAATTGTAATATTTTTAGTGCATTTTTTGCTTGGAATTATCTATTGTTAGGTTAGGTTAGGTTAGGAGCTAAATTTGTAGTAAAAAAAATTAAATGTTTATTAACAAAAAATTTAAACATGTTTATTAACTTGATTTTTTTTACTCATGATAAAAAATAGATTATTGTAAACACAAATACACGAACATTTAGTTATAATTGTATAATTTGTTATAACTCATATTCTAATATAATATATATAACGTTAGAATATGAATTTGAGCAATAAAAAAAAACGTGTCTATTATTTTTCAATGCACTGTAACATATCTTAAAACAAATTAAATCGAAGTTGGATACCTGAGGACCTGTAAAAAAGCGCGTTTAATAAACAAGTGTAAAATTTCTTAACAATGGAGTCACAGTATATTCAAATTCAAACTGTCACAGTCCGAGTTCAGATTGAAATGTCGATTACTGTACGCAGTTAATCTTGACATAGAGTGACATTGAAGCGTATGGCATTATAAATATAAGGTTCTATTTGGTCGACCTTACATGGTCAATTCACTGGTCACTCGGTAATTATTGACGGTACTTACTCGCTTCTTTGTGTGCAGATGTCCTGGTGGTCCTTGATTATACTACCTACTTAGTGGCGAATATTGAAATAAATCTTATTACATTTCAAGACGAGACAAACGGTACCTATCATACCAGCCAGATTAACAGCAAATAACACTGAGAGACATGCTCTAAATGCTACTAAAATAGTAGAATTTTTAATTTAAGTTCATCGTCAGCCAAAATACGTACATTGCTAAACATAAGTTGTATAACTGCCTGCCCACTCAATTTAAAATCATTGTTAATCCACTTATCTTTAAAAACACGTTAAAGCGCTTCTTGTTGGAAAAGAACTATTACTCTATTACTCTATCACAGTGAATTTGTAAATTCACTGTGATGTATAATTTTATTTAATTTTTTATTGTTTTCAATTTAATTTTAATCATGTTTAATTTTGACATTATCATTTATCTTTAATTTTATGCAATTCCGACACAATATAATTTGCATTTCGAAAAGACTGGTGGAGAATAATACCCGGGACCCCAGAGCGGGCGGCTACTTTGCCCAGCGCGTAAGCCTCGCAATCCAGCGAGGCAATGCCGCCAGCCTCCTGGGTACTCTGTCTGCAGGGGACGAACTGGAGTCAGTTTTTTATTTGTAATGTATGTATATAGTTAGGTTTTATTTTATATTTTTATTTATTAATAAATAGTAATGTGAAATTTACTATTGTTATAAATATAAATAAATTACAATTTTCATGTAAAAAAAATTTGTTAAGGAAAATATACTGAACTGAATATATAAGCTTCCCCAATAGAATTCCACTTTTGGTGGAATGCCCACTGGGGATTTCTCCGCGATTGGCACGCAGATTGGTGATAGCAGTAATGATCTTAATATACATAATAGAATGCTGCTGCTCTTCCCTGGTGCAAATCCCTTAGTCGTCTTAATGACACCCACGGGAGGTTTGGGAGTGACCCTATTCTAAGCTTAGACCACACGTCAACCACCAAAATTAAATAGTACATAATGCTCACGCCTTGGTCCCAGAGGGGTAGGCAGAGACGATGGATCACCACTTTGCGCGATTCTGACACACCTCACTAGCCTCACTCACATTCATCAACCTTATCATGCACTTCCTTTTATTAACCTCACTGCGGAGCCCAGCCTTTTTCAGAACGTTACTAATTTGATCCTTGAACATCCTCCGACCTCTAGCTGTAGTTTCTTCCACATTCGCACTGTATATTACTTTTACCACTCTTCTTTAACTCATACGCTCTAAATGTCCAAACCAACTCAACATACCCTTCTCTACCTTAAAAATAATCATCTATCAAATTAAATCCATTAGCATGTTGGTTCATCACTTAATTAGCATAATCCTTTCTAGTTAATTGTTAGTAACAATACTGGTCAATTAAACCAGATAACCAACAACTAACAGTTCCTCGAACGCTAGATGCGCATTCGCAATGACCGTTATTCCAAACTAGCTAGTACCCGCGACTTCGTCTGCGCACGATTAATATTTCGAGTAGCTTTTTTGTAGGACTATTTAAAATAAACATTTCCATCATACATCACATATGTGTAACTCTAGCGGTTTTGGCAGCGCACGCCAGAATAGCTCGCAGATGGTAGATTTTTTCCTACTTACTTGATATTTTGGACAATTCACACAATATCTTTATAAATTGTAGCCTATGCGTTATTTTGATGTATAAGCTATATTATTGTAGAGTTTCATTAAAATCCATTCTATTCTATCCTATCTATAAAGTTTTTACGTGAAAGAGTAACAAACATCCATCCATACTTACAAACTTTCGCGTTTATAATATTAGTAGGATGATGTCCGAGCTAATCCATTTATGACTGTCAATAATTGGATAATGTAAACGATTTTTGAACTAGTCCGACCTACTTTTGATCCAGTTGTGTTTATTCGAAGGCCAGACCACACTACTTTCCAAAGATCTGTGGCAAAAAAGGCTAATGATTTTGTTTGATAAATTAAATGTTTATATGTACATGAAATAAGGTAGTCGTTAGACCAGAAGGACAACCAATTAGTTTTCTATATTGATTCATAGTGATCATATCTTTGATCGAATCATGCGCAATACAACGACCCCCGCTGTGTTCTAGACACCGCAAGCAACCTTAAACTTCAACCAATTTACTGTTTTACATACATACATAATGTTCACGCCTTGATCCCAGAGGGGTAGGCAGAGACGATGTATCGCCATTTTGCGCATTCCAATGTCGCAAAGCGGCTTTCCTTCGCCCGCTTTTCGCCCCGTGATACCCACATCGCCGATTCGCTGATTTACTGTTATGTTTAAAACAAATGTCACTTTTGGTGGGCTGTCCATTGGGGGATTTGCCATAATCACCAGGCTTGGCAGGCAGATTGATGATCGCAGTAATGAACTTAATATACACAGGAGGCTGCTGCCTGTCCCTGGTACAATCCCTTAGTCGCCTTGACGATACCCACGGAAGGATTGGGGGAGGACCTAATTCTAAGCCGGGATCCATTCATTATCAGGTTATTTTTATCTCCACTGCAGGAGCACAACCCTCTCTCATCTGCCGGAGACAGACGGAGGATTTGGCCTACACTCCCCGCGCTGACCAGACGGGTTGGGGAGGCCTGATTGATGTTTTATAATGTATTCCCTTAGTCGCCTTCTACGACATCCACGGGAAGAGTTGGAGTGGTCCTATTCTACTCTACCGGAAACCACACTGCAAGGGATTCATTAAAGCATTTAAATACAATAGTATTTTCAGCAAAACTTACAGAAATCAAAATTAAAAAAGGCTGCTTTAGATAGAAAACCCGAACAAATATACAAAGTTTTTACTGACATCGAATATCAGAACCACAAACTTGAATAGGTTTCTGCCATAATTTCCAGTTGCTTCAATCTATGATAGAACTAATAGCTTAATAGATAAGCCTTGAACTGTAATGTAGTCGAAATAACCTACAGCTTCCTCTGTATTATGGAAACCAGCCGATGGTCAAGTCCAGCGTACGGTTAACAAATAATAGATTAGTGAACAATAGGTCTCGAATGAGCACAAGGTTGTTGAGAGCATTAAAACAAGAGATGTCTCGAGTCTTGACCACTCAAAACCAAAACTAAAGTCAATGTTACTAAAATAAATACTTACGAGTAGTTCAGTTCACGACGGCGCGTCTCACTCTTTCTTCTAAATCGCATACATTTCATTGTATGCGTTATATTGTTCAAGTGTTAGTTCTATCGTTATCAGGTTATTTTTGTCTCCACTGCAGGAGCACAACCCTCTCTCATGTTAAAAAAAAAAATTTAAAAAAAAAATAAGACACTTCATCTGACTTAGCTATAGAACCTTTAATTCACGATAGCATGCATCGGAGTATTTAATACTTTGAAGTTTTTGTAGAATATACTAAATAATATGAAAGAAAATTCTAGAAAGAAATAAAAATAAATAACGCCACCTGACTTAGGTATAGATCATTCAATTCACGATGGCATGCATCGCTACTCTTCGTGTAATCTATGTACGTATCTTAGTATACGTATGCACACACTCATGATTAATGTGTAACGATAGAACTAATGCCGTGTTGTTTCCGGTAGAGTAGAATAGGACCACTCCAACTCTTCCCGTGGATGTTATACAAGGCGACTAAGGGAATACATTATAAAACATCAGTCAGGCCTCCCCAACCCGTCTGGCCAGCGCGGGGAGTGTAGGCCAAATCCTCCGTCTGTCTCCGGCAGATGAGAGAGGGTTGTGCTCCTGCAGTGGAGACAAAAATAACCTGATTGTGATGATGATGAGGCCAATGAGGCGGTCAATCATCATACCTTGTGTAAATAGAGAATGTTTGTAACTTAATACTATCATGGTTCGTGTAATCCGTGACCAATTTGACGGCTTACACCAAAGTACATAACGCTATGAGTTTGGCAAATGATAATGGTGAGAAACCATTGTTTGGTCGATTGGTGAGCTAAGTGTTTTCTCCCACGCCTATTGTTCCGCGGAGTTATTAATTTCAACTATTTCTAATTTGTACACGTGTACTACCAAGCATTACATATGCTTTTGATGACAAGTATTTGGTACTAAAGGAAAATATTGTGTGGAAACCTGACTATGCTGAAGAAGATATTCTAAGACGTATGTGAAGTCTACCACATCGGCTTGGGAGACCACTGGTGGACAGCGGGATTCCGGAGGGTCAGGTCTTCCTGACAATATGATCGTTGATTCATCATGTCAGCCCCTAGAAGTCCACTGCTGGACAGAGGCCTTTCCCAATGAACGCCACCACACCCGGTCCTCCGCCCTCCGCATCCAGCCGCTACCGGCCACCTTCTTCAGGTCGTCGGTCCACCTGGCGGCGGGGCGTCCTACCCTGCGAGTGTCGATCCGCGGTCTCCACTCCAGAACTCGTCTGCCCCAACGGCCGTCGGTTCTGCGGCATATGTGCCCTCCCACTACCACTTCAGCTTACTAATCCTTTCGGCTATGTCGGTGAGTTTCGTTCTTTGTCGGATCTCCTCATTACGAATCAGATCTTTCAAAGAAACCCCGAGCATAGCCCTCTCCATAGCTCGCTGAGCGACTTGGAAATTGTGGATCAGGCCCATCGTTAGTGTCCACGTTTTCCATCGTCAGTGTCCACGTTTGATGATCGATGATCGTTGATTAGATCACAACTATATTAATAGTTTGCTATAGATTCTGTGTGGTTCCCGGCTTAGAATAGGGCCACCTCCTAACTTTCTATGGTTGTCGTCAAGGCGATTAAGGGATTGCATCAAGGGCGGGGCAGCAGCGTTCTCCTATGTATATTAACATTAGTACTGCTATAACTAATCCGCCTGCCACACGTGGTGATTATGGCGAAAACTACCCCAATGGACAGCCCACCAATAGCTGCATACGGTTTGGTAAAAAATATCCTGAAGGGTCGAATTGTTGAGAGCCTTCCTGATAAGATAAGATTTTAGAGATTTTACCTTGTGATATAATTTCCTAATAAGATAAGATTTTACATTTCGATATAATTATGTGGTCATATGATGCAACATATGCCGTGTGGTTCCCGGCCTAGAATAGGGCCACCCCTATCTTTCCTGTGGGTATCAAGGCGACTAAGGGATTGCACCAAGGATGGGCAGCAGCATTCTCATGTGTATGTATGTTAAGATCATCACTGCGATCTGCGACCTGCCAAGCGTGGTGATTATGGCAAATCCCCCAATGGACAACTTACTAAAACTCGTATTTTACTGGGGAGGTCTATGTCCAGCAGTGGACGTATTTAGGCTGATGATGATGATGCAAGTACAATCAACGACAGAGGCCCTTCAAACGAGTTATTGCGACACGAACCGCTTAACGCAAGATTGGGCCAAATCGTCGCTCCTAACATTGCGTACGCGCAAACCATATGCGTACGCGCTGTCATTAAGATTTTTCACACAGATATTTAAAATAGCGGTCGCTTGCGGTTTCTGATTGGACACAAGGGCCAACTCTTTGGTAAGGTAAATATGGTACATGGGCCTTAATTAAGGATTTAGTTTTTAGAAAACCGCCTCGCTGGCTTTTATATTGGACTCGAGAGCCAGAGGTCGTGTGTTCGATTTCCACCGCAGACAACTTTGTACAAGTTGGTCCCGGTGTGGATGTTATATTTATGATAATTCATCATCAGGTTATTTTTGTCTCCACTGCTGGAGCACAACCCTCAACCCATCTGCCGGAGACAGACGGAGGATTTGGCCTACACTCTATTGTAAAATACATTGTAAAACATCACGCCACGCCGGAGGTTGCGGGTTCGAATACCGCTAGGGGCAAATATTCGTATGATGAATATGAATGTTTGTACCCAAGTCTTGGATGTTTATATATTTATTTAAGTATGTTTATCCGTTATCTAGTAACCATATATAAGAAGAATTAACCTTTCTATTAATAAAAATAGATACAGTTAACGATCTCATACCTACCTAAATACCTTTTACTTGAACTAACCTAACAATAAATTAATAATGGCCTTGAAATAAAATCGTCTAATTATCGTTTGTGATCGTCTAGTACAAAACCTCTTTTACGTTGTAGTTTAATTAAATTAATATGTAACTCAATCATATCGTATCTAAATTAAGAAACAAAAACAATACACACTTCACGTAAAATAACATCAATATAAAAACACGATAAATAATAAAATCATGCGACTTATCTGAAACCAGTCCAGTCACAATGAATCTGGAACGCAGCTGCTCTTCTTTCTTCGTGGCCACATATTAAACACTTTCATTTATTATTAAATAACACTTTTACAATATACTATTAAATGAGTCGCTAGGGGGCGTCCTAAAGTAAACAACGTTACGGCCAGCTGATATATATAAAATCAATTCCATCAGTAAAAACCAACTGCCGATAAGTGAAAGTGTTGCGAAGTACTTATCACTACATAATTCACCAGTGAAAATGTTATCTCTGCAAAATATTAAGTGTACGTAGAGAAAATTTCAGTGTAAATACATAAAGTGTGTGTACTACCCTACTCAAACCACCAAGTCTGAATAAACACTAAGTGCTGTAATATCAAGAAGGAACAAGTGGCTATAGGATCAGCTGTACCTCAAGGAAAGTAAAATTAAACATTAACTTTTTAATAGAATATTGTATGACAGATTAGTACTTATACGTTTAATATCGATGATACAACAGCGACATCTGACGACGAGTAGCGTCTATTAAAAAAAAAGTACTCATATCTATTTGACCACTTCAGCCACAGCTTCAGTTGTAACAGCGCCATCTAGTGTTGAATAAATGTCAACAAAACCAAATCAAAAGAAAATTAGATAAACCTGGTACTGATTTCGAATAGGTAACATAATGGCCGAACTTAAAATACTTCTAGACAAATTTGAAAGCCTGAGTAACCAACTCCAGAATGTAGATACGAAGATTTCATCTAAAATTGATATTATCGACCAAAAATTGTCTCAGTTCCAGAGTGACATCGATGACATCAAGAAGACCCAAGGCGAACAGGAGAGGAGGATAGATGCTATTGAAAGAGAAATGAGGAAGAGAAATTTGATTATATTCGGAGTAGAGGAAAAAGAGAGATCATATCATGAGCTAGAGAAACAACTGCTCACAATAATTAACAAGATTATTGGAATATCCTGTACAAGCGATAATTTAGAACATGTACAAAGACTCGGCAAGAAAAATGATAACCCTAGGCCAATCAAATTTGGCTTGACCACCCTGGGCATTAAAATAAATATTATGAGGAATAAATCAAAGCTAAATGACACTACTATGTATATAAAGGAGGACTTTCCGCCGAAAGTACTAGAAATTCGCAAGACACTACAAGAGACTTTGAAATTGGAAAAAGAGAAAGGAAACCGAGCTATAATAAAATACGACAAAATAATTATATTACCAGATAAACAGAATGTAAACAAAGCAACAGGAAATAAACGGAAAGAGAGAGAAACATCACCTTCAGAAGCTGAGAAAACCCTCGAAAAGCAACACTTTCAGACTCACAAGAAAAACAAAATAGATAACAACAATAAGAACATAGCTTCCATCTTCAAAAAGAATACTCCTACTAAAGATGCACCTACTGAGGAAGGTAGTACAAAAACTATAGAGTTATAGGAATCAGCCACTCCCCCTTCTAGCAACATAAACATTCGAAAAGGAAAGATAAAACATCTCCCAAGCCGGCTAGTCCCCGTGGGAGTTAATGACTGCTACCCCCCCAACTCTACTAAAAAAGACGCCAGGAAACTATGTGGAATAGACTACTTAAATATATTAACACTAAATACAAGATCACTTCAAAATAATGACAGATTCATAGAACTGGAACTAGCACTTCGAAATATCAACTGGGACATACTAGGATTATCGGAGGTTCGGAGACTAGGCGAAGATATTACTGAATATGAAGACTGCATACTGTACTACTTCGGAGAAACAAAAGGGCTATATGGGGTCGGCTTTTGCATACACAAGAAATGGAAAAACAACATAATTAAATTTAAAGGAGTCTCAGAACGATTAGCCGTACTCACATTCAAACTATCAAAAACTGAAACTATCGATATTATACAAGTGTATGCTCCGACTGAGCTGGCCAAAGACGAGGAAGTCGAAGTATTTTACACAAGCCTAGAAGAAACTGTAGAGAGTCTCAGTAAAAATATTATAATTATCGGCGACTTTAATGCCAGGATTGGAAAAAGAAGACGCGGCGAAGAGAGCACAATTGGACCATATTCCACCGATACACGCAACAATAATGGACAGAACCTAATTGAATTTTGTATAAAAAGGAATCTAAAAATCCTAAACACATTTTTTAAAAAACGCGTTAACAGAAAATGGACATGGCTGTCTCCAGACTCCTGCACTAAAGCCGAAATAGACTTCATAATCGCCAGCGACGTAAATATATTCCACGATATTGATGTACTGAACAATTTCCACTTCTACACTGATCACAGAATAGTCAGGGGCAAGATGAAGATAAAGACAAAGAAAAAAAGAAAAGTTATAAATGAATCGACCACTAAACATTTCGAGTATAGAAACAATCACCAAAACAATTTTTATATTCATGAACTATCAACAATTCAAGCGAAACTTATGGAATCCAACAGCATACAAACAAAGTACAATATATTGACAGAAGAAATACATACAGCTGCAAAGAAATATCTTACATATAAGTACACAAAACAAGACCAGCTCAGCGACAAAACATTGGAAAGTATAAGAGAAAGAAGTAATCTAGCCAAGATAGTAAACAGAACGAAGGAACAAAATAATCAGCTAACTGAACTAAATAAAACTACTAAAAGAATGATACGAAAAGACCAAAGACAATACGAAAACAACGCGATATCACAATTCATAGAGTCCAGTACATCAGTGATAAAACTGGAAAGATATTTAAATGGTGGAAAAAAATGGATTCCCCATTTACAAACTCTACATCACGCAAATAAACAAGCTCAGATTTACGAAAGAGGACAGATAGTTGAAGAAGCGACAAACTTTTTTTATAAACTATATAGCAGCAACTTGACCAAAGAGGAGAGCAATAATCACATTCCTGACCTAAATAATGTAGATGAAGTACCAAAAATATTAGAAAGAGAGGTCCAAAAAGCTATTGTTAGCCTAAAAGAAGACAAAGCAAGTGGCCCAGACGGAATCAAAAGTGAGCTTCTGAAAATAGGTAGAGAACACCTAATACCACTATTGACAACTATGTTCAACGATATAATGGAAAGAGAACAAATCCCAGAACAATGGCTGACCTCCACAATAATACTACTATTCAAAAAGGGAAACATCTATGATATTAGTAACTACAGACCAATCACTCTCACCAGTAACTTGTACAAAGTCTTTGCAAAAATACTACTGACAAGAATATCAACTAATCTTGATGCCCAGCAACCAGTAGAACAAGCTGGATTCCGGAAAGGATACAGTACATGCGACCATCTACATGTAATGCAACAGCTAATAGAGAAGGTATCTGAATACAAACAACCAGTATTCATTGCCTTTATTGATTATTTAAAAGCCTTCGATTCTATTGAACATTGCTTCCTGTGGCAAGCACTGTGTGAAGATGGAGTACCGCAAAAATACATAAAGATTATTAAACGGATTTATGATAACAGTTCAGCAAGAGTAAAGTTAGATCAATTGGGGCCTACATTCAATGTCAGAAGAGGAGTAAAGCAAGGCGATTGTATGTCTCCAAAATTTTTCAATTCCGTGCTCGAATTTGTGTTCAGACAACTGAGTTGGGAGGAGAAAGGCATTAAAATAAATGGTCGATTCATGACGAACATCCGTTTTGCTGACGACATAGCTCTATTTGGCAAAACAGAACGTCAACTACAGGGAATGGTAGAAGAACTTAACAGTTGTTGTAATAAAGTTGGACTATATGTAAACAAGAAAAAAACAAAAGTTATGTCAAATACTGGAAAATCACTGGATATAAGCCTGGATGGAGAGACGCTCGAGACTGTTGACGACTTTACATACCTGGGCAAAAGACTGTCATTCGAAAATACCCAAACAGAAGAACTAGACAGACGAATTTCAAACACCTGGAAAAGATACTGGCAACTGAAACATATATTTAAAAACAACAAGGTGTCGATCAAACTAAAATCCAGAGTCTTTAATATATGTTTGCTTCCTATACTGACATACGGTGCTCAAACATGGGCGCTAACACAATCCGAAACAAAAAGGATTAAGACCACACAGCGGAAACTCGAAAGAAGCATAATGAAGCTAAGGCAAATAGAAAGAATCTCAAACAAAAGCCTTAGAGACAGAACCAAACTCATTGATGCTGTCCAGCATGCGAAGCGGCTGAAATGGAAATGGGCCGGACATCTAATGAGAGTGGAAGACGGACGCTGGACGAAGGAGAGCACGGTGTGGTGCCCGCGCTACGTGCCGCGCCGCCGCGGGCGGCCGCGCGCGCGCTGGCGCGACGAGCTCGAGCGGTACGATGGACTCGGCGCGCTATGGACACGAGTGGCCATGGAAAAACCAATTTGGAAGAGGAAGGGGGAGGCCTTTGCCCAGCAATGGGATGACCTATAGATAGACATTTATAAAGTGAAAAATTAATAGCGATAGTGACTGATAATAAGAAATAAGTTTTATTTTAATTAAGTTAGTGACATATTAATATCTAAATCTTGACATGCACACAATTGTTTTAATTTTTTGTTTTGATTTATTTTTAAGCTGTGTATGACTATTTTGACTTACCTAATGAATTTATTTGCACATATCTTAATATTTTGACTTTTTAAATTGATATCGGGAACTTGACATGTACATTATTGCTTTATATTTTTTGTTTGACTTATTGATCTATTTTTAAACAGTGTATGACTATTTTGACGAATTTAATGAATGACTTACCCTAATTCTATGTACTATTTTAATATTTTGATTATTTAAATGAAATTGAATGTTTAATAGTATTTTATATAGTCAAAAGGATATTGCTAAATTTTGTCATAACTAGATTAAGGAAAATGATTTGTAATTCAATTGTAATATTTATAGGAGGCTAATAATAATAATAATAATAATTAAATGAAAATATATAAATGTACATACTTATTATATATACCTAATTCCTTAAGACAAGGAAAGGGACACATGCAAGCTGAAAAGGTGACCTAGCTCTAAAAACCCTTGAAAGTTGACACTTAGATCAATACCTAATTCTTAATCAAATATTTAGATTACCTGAACTCCCAACCAGCCTATGATTCAGGGCCTCCCATAAAAACAGTTAGAAGATCAAAACTTGATCCCGGTTTTCATGCCAACAAATCCATGGACACAACCTAAACACCCATAATCTAATTAGATTCTAACCATCCCACTCTTCCCGGAAACTGTCTCAGCGCCTCGTTGAGGGCTCGCGTGACCGGAAGGCCAGCATCTACGTGAGGCAAAACGTCCAACGTATTAGGCTCCACGCAGGACCTGGGTCAAATATTTTGATTGTAAATATTTTATTTGTAATGTAACGTTTAAGATTTCCTTGTAAATATGTGTTCATAAATTGTTTAATGAACTTTTAGACCATTTAAATGAGTATTTATTGTGCCATTGATTATTTTGCTACATCTGCTGCATTTACAACCAACTTTAGCATAAAAATTATGCCAGATATATCGACCACCTGGTCCTTTACAACCGGCCACACATAAAAATATAAATCAACGTCTAACTATGGGTAATGTACGCATGGATGGACTTCGCAACAAATCGACCATAGCAGCGTAGCCAGGGATTAATTTAGAGGGGTCATTATTAGCCTAAATACGTCCACCGCTGAACATAAGCCTCCCCAACAGAATGACGCTTTTGGTGGGCTATCCATTGGGAGATTTGCTATAATCACCACGCTTGACTTGATTGTTCGGAACACATCCGAACACAGAATATTTGTATGCTGGCAACATATAATATAAAATAAGAAGCGACTAACTTCCGTTTCCGCATCATTCGGTTCGCCATCTTGGGGTGAAAAGTGTGTTCCAAATATATTCCGGATTAGCGGGCAATTGTCGCTATTCCAAGCCTATTCGAAGGGGAAACCACAAGGCATGGCAAGGAAAATTTGTATTTACACAAGATTTTATGTGATTTACTTGCTTTTCGTAGTATAACGGTAATACATTGTAATGTGAAACAATTTCCTTATAAGGGGTCACGACCCCTTCTATCCTTGCTTCATACCTGACTTGTACGCAGGATGTACAGTGTGTTGCGATGGATACAAATGCATACAAACGACTCTCATGAACATCGGTGGAATATGTATAGGAGCAATGAGGAAAATGTATCCGTTTGTAACAAGAGTGTCCACTCTCTTGATAGAGTAAGAGTGGCGCGGTAGGGAGCTTGGCTCATTCCTGAAGACCTTCGGTATTCGGGACTTGACACTCGGGCGTGGTGGTTGTGATTAGTATAGTAATTGAGTATTGTATTTCCTCACACAGTACTGTGTATAATATTTTGTACCCAAAAGGTTGTATGAAAGGAATCGCTTAAAGCGTTAAGACCGCCTAAATTGTTAATATTTTTAACTTTTAAAACTTGGAACTGTATTTGTTTGTGTAATAAAATGTATTGTATTAATTCTTTTTGCCATGTGGTTTCCGGTAGAGTAGAATAGGACCACTCCAACTCTTCCCGTGGATGGCGTAGAAGGTGACTAAGGGAATACATTATAAAACATCAATCAGGCCTCCCCAACCCGTCTGGCCAGCGCGGGGAGTGTAGACCAAATCCTCCGTCTGTCTCCGGCAGATGAGAGAGGGTTGTGCTCCTGCAGTGGAGACAAAAATAACCTGATGATGATGATGATGTATTAATTCTTTAAAGACATTAAGGTTTCTAAAGCGTTATATTAAAAACTTTTATATAAAATCGCTTTTCCACAGGTCACAAAAAACAAAAATATATTCATGACGCTGTCCGATTATATGGAGAAGTGATTTTTAAAGCGGAAAGTGACAATTTGTTACGGTTGACCTGTGGTTGGCCTGCATACATTGAGCTGGCGTGTATCAATTTCATAGTCCAAATTTCCGCTCAACGGAACCGTATTCACTGTGTTCATTCAACTATGGATATGAATAGCTATTCATAGATATTTATGTATAGCATACATGTAATACATATATATAAAAATCTCGTGCAGTTGCCAGTATAACATGTCGTTTATCCCACTAATATTATAAATGTGAAAGTTTGGATATTTGGATGTTTGTTACTCAATCACGCTTCAACCACTGGACGGATCGTGATGATACTTGGCTGTATGCGGAGGGTGGAGGACCGGGTGTGGTGGCGTTCATTGGGAAGGCCTATGTCCAGCAGTGGACGTCTAAGGTTTAATATAATGATGATGATACTACATAATCGTATTCCTACTAATATTATAAATGCGAAAGTTTAGATGTTTGGATATTTGGGTCTTTGTTACTCAATCACGCTTCAACCACTAGACGGATCGGGATGAAACTTAGCACGCTTATAGGTTAGGTCCTAGAATAGGACATATGCTAATTTTTATAAAAAAAATCACATTCCTACAGGAAATACATAATAATTTGTGATGTTAAGTTGTCCACGCGGACGAAGTCGCGGGCAACAGCTAGTAATTAATAATTATATACGCCGCCAGGTGGACCGACGACCTGAAGAAGGTTGCCGGAAGCGGCTGGATGCAGAGGGTGGAATATCGGGTATGATAGCGTTCATTGTGGAAGGTCTATGTCCAGCAGTGGACGTTCTAGGGCAGACATGATGATTTATAATTATATATTTTTTAAGCATCTCTACAGCCTCTGATTGGTTGGTTTTCCGCCAAAATAAGTCAATAATTTTAATTAAACAGACATAAAATTGCGAATTTCATAACTGACATTAAGAAAACGGAAAAATCATCTTTAACGCGAACGATTTGCAAATAATCTCAAACAACAATCTATATTTTATAAAATATTCACTAGAATTGTTAAGTTTAATATTGCCCCTTTTCTTAATAATATCTTCTACCCAAAGATGGTCTGCAAAAAAACCGCTTAAGACGATAAGACCGACTAATTTGTACTATTTCAACTATTAATTTTTTTACTGTATTTGTTCAGAAAATAAAGTGTATTGTATTTTATTATACATTTGTGTAAAATGTTTCTTCAAGTGTTTACACGTCGGCAAACGAGCTTTGCTCTCATGTGGTTCTTCAACTCCACTTTCACCGCCTTCGTTACGTCATCTGCGATTGTTTACAATATCGTGCGTTATGTTTACACAGACCGTGAAATTTTTAAGTGTAGTAGGTTTTTGTTGACTTTTGACATTTGGGCTTACGTAAGACAAATCTACTTCTGCCATGACCTATGACGAAGATCCACAAGTTTCAAGCTGCTCACCGAGCTATGAAGAAGGCTATACTCGGGGTTTCCTCGGATAGGCACGCGTAGGGTACGACAGATGGACCGACGACCTGCAGAAGGTGGCCGGAAGCGGTTCAATGCTGAAGGAGCGTGTAGTGGCATTCATTAGGAAAGGCCTATGTCCAGCAGTGAACATCTAAGGGCTGATATGAAGTGAGACTAATAAAAGACACAAAGAGAAGGGAATGAGACTAAAATCTCTGTCATTTACTTACAGCGAAAATGGCAATGGCCAATTTTATAAATAATATTACATATGCAAACGCATTATTGTACAAAAATAAACTTAAAAAAATGTCCCAGTATAATGGCAAAAATGCTAAAACGATAATTTGATTTCCCAGGATAACAGCGTAAGAGCAGTTTTCCAATGTAGCTAAAATTGATAAATTTAGGTTTCCTCGTGGTGGGGAATACGACTGTGATTCGTATGTAGATTAACCCTTACCTGTAACAAAAAAAACACCAAGTTATTAAATGTAGACTACATAATAAGTAAGAAACACGTCTTAATAGTAATTTTATTTCACAGAGACATACATAAAGATATTATCTTGGACATAAATTAATAAAACGTCAGTCTTTCAATTAATTAACCTACATTTTTATTTTGATGACTTTTGTCATAAAGGATGAATTGATTAACTAGGCCTGTGTCACTCCGTACTTTAGGTATAAAAATTTACCCACGCGGCGCGGCCCCGATTGCCGGGGCACATAGGCGAATCACGACTGCGTGATTTAGCAGTTCATAGTAACATTCGACTTTATTCCGTGCGCGTAGGATTAAATTTAGCTTGCATTGAATTTTGTAGATACGTTTATGAGAAACTGAATAAGATTACCTAGGGAGTGCGCATTCTATAAGTACCTACTTGTTCTATAATACTGTGGTTCAAAGCTTCCATATAAAATACATCAACGCACGCGATTTAAGTATCTTGTTACCGTTAACATTTTTCAATTTGCATTGCTGTTTGATCTACGGTATTATACCTAATTTCATATCTTTACAGCAATAGTCAGCAATTATTTAACTTAGGACTAAGTTTTGTCTTAAATTTAACCTAAAAGGAAACCTGGAAAACAAAAGAGTTCAACGCAACGAAGTCAGCAACCATATTTATGTCGCAACGTCAAATTTGACTCCAGCCCCCCACAATTGTCCCACCCAGTGACAGTGATTGCAAAGGCATAATTAATTTGTCAGCCGCATACGCCACGCATCTCACTCAATATTAAAGTCGTGTGCGCCCGCGCAGCTTCACTGTCACTGTCACTCATTGTACTGTCAGAATTAACATCACATTAGCACACCCCGGGCACTCCAGCACTAGCCTGTTCGTACACGCTTGTGTGTGTGCGTAGATTATTGTGGGGCTGCTGCACCCGAGAGAGGGACAACGCCTTATTACACAAAAGCCTATGCAGATACACTTTGATTACATTAACACTTAAAACTTTGTCATTAGAGTAAATGACTAAGTTTTTCGAAGGAGACGTTCCCAAACTTTCCAGTTTCCATTCTGGAAAACCGCACACAAAACACATTGGACTGCGAATTATTACACCCATAAACCAGTAATGTCACAGTAAATAAATATTCTTAACTCAATGCAGTAGAGTCGTTATTAGCTCCAGTTACATATATATCACGAAGTATGATTTCGAAACGCTAACACATCAACGGAACGCACGGTTACGTAAACGCACGCGTTGTCCAAACACGACACGTTTTGCGATGATTTGCTTAACATTTCGCGGATTTTTATATCATTGAGACTTCGTTTTTCCGAGTGTTTTTTACGGAATGACGAGACAGATAGTTATTAACCTGAAGCCAAATTAAAATTATTTTATTTTGTGATTATGGGTACATGATAAAGATAGAAACAGTTCTGTGACGACACAGTAAATTGAGTTACCGGAAATATAAAGTAACCCTTGAAAATTGCGAAATGCAGTAGGTTACTGTCAATTACGTATATTTTACTGACATAATTCTATACTTAACTATTTCTGGTAAAGTATGACTATTATCTCTTAGATATCCATTCTCTATGACGAAACGTGTTAAAAAATCCATTTGGACGTAATATAAAGACAATAGACGGTCTGCAGTAGGTCTTACGTGCGGCATAAGGACTGCCTAAAATACTTAGTCTCCGGGAAGCCGAAGCATACTATGTACTGCGAAGACGAACACATCTGTCCAGCGTGGCCAGCAGTGTTAAAAATATCTGCCCAGCGTTGTCAGCAACATCGACAACAGCGATAACTGATCATGATGATCATCATAGGGCGTTATCTTTGGCTTACGAATGAAAATATCATGGAGATGGAATGCTGAAATTATCGACTCGATATTGATACTATTGCATTCCTAATTTACCTATGCCATCAAAGTACAGTGAGATATTTTCTTATTTGTAACGATTCGATTGCCGGCTGAGGCAAGCGAGTTTTCGAAAAGTATTGGGGTCAAGGGGAGAGGGAAGAGAGATGTTTGTGGACGGGTTGGCGAGAAGGTAAAGGGTAGAGGTAGGGGGAGGTGTTTGGGAGGGGGAGGAAAAAGGGCGGTCAAGGGGGAGGAAGAAGAAGAGGGGACGGGGAAGGGGACACGCGGACGAATAACAGCTAGTCTTCAATATTTAAGGTACTTTCTCTCCAGCGCCTGTACGTTCTTTTCAGCCAACGATCTCTATGTACTACTAGATGGAGCGTTCCAAACAATCGCTTTGTTCCACGCAAGTAGCCACAACTATTTCATATTTACTTTGAAACTTGTGCAGTTACTACTCAGAACATTTAATTATTTACTAATTATTGACATTATTTAACCGTAGCGTTAATATTTAGTAATAATTAAATGTTCTGCGTAGTAACTGCACAAGTTTCATTGTGAATGTGAAAGAGTTGTGGCTACTTGCGTGGAACAGAGCGATTGTTTGGAACGCTCCATCTAGTAGTACATTGAGATCGTTGTTTCCAGCCTGTATATCGACTTGATCCCAATTATTCAGTCACCTTTTGTCTCAGCCCACGTAATACTTAACCCATTACTAATTGTCAAAACTAACGGCTGTTTCATCACCAGCTGGTAATGTTTAGATAACAGGTTGCGCAAAGGATGACCCGCAATGGATGTGCTCCTACTTTGTATACAAAGTATCTGTCATGAGGTAATACTTAACTATTGATCGATGGTGATTCACTTTGCTAATGGCCTGTGACACTTTTAACTTACAGTTTACGATCCTAAGTTTACAGTAGTTTTATTTACAGTAGTTTTAGTAGCATACTAGCTGTTGCCCGCGACTTCGTTCGCGTGGATAAGTTACGTATGGTGCGAATTTTAAGGACCGGACAATAGAACATTCTGGAAAAATCTGGATTATTCTAGAAAAGTTCTCAGTATTGTCACTCACTAATACTGAAGAGGAAGGTTTATTAACAGAAATAATTTCGAAAATACTGCTGATATACCTCACTAGCCTCACTCACATACATCAACCTTTTTACAAATATTTCGAAATATTTCCTATTTACAAACTGAAAATACCTAGCAAAGTCCATTATTATAAATGAACAAGTATATTCTAATTTTAACTTTATCATCATTGTATAAGGTGCTAGGGCTGATCATTTATGACTATACGTCACTGTTACGTATAATTAAGGTATCCCCATAAACTACTTAAAGCAAGGTCGGTGTTACACCAAATCTTAACCACAACGATTCTTCAAAATGTAGCCTTCACCACACTAACAAACAGGTACCATCGATCATTTTCATAATTGACTTCACTAATATAGATCATCGCATGACGGTTGATCGCCACTACTATGAGGCTCATTATCGTCACTTTAAAGCTGTTGTAACACTGCGTCTGCGCACCTCGCATGTAAATTGCATGAAACTGGGGCATGGCGCTTCATTTCGTTCGTTATGAAAGTGATATTAAGTGTTTTGACTCAGAAAGTTTGCAATAATGCCTTCAGGGTACTGTTGCGAATGGAACACATCTAAGTTGCATCAGGAACTATCGTTTAAAAGCTTAATGATATGTTTATATAGCTTACTGGCATTTGCTATTGACCCAAATTTAGCAGGTGCGTACTTACATCAATTTTCTCTGATCTATTTAACTTAACTTAAATCTTTCTTTAATTTTCCTTTGAAGTGGTCTACAGATAGATCATTTTGCCTTTTCACTTTTACCTCAAAACAGGAACCCTTATCTAGTACGTAAGCATGTAATAGTAAGTCACATATAGCAACATCGTTAATCCTTTTGGCTATGTCGGTGACCTTCATGCTTTCGGATCTCCTCAATACGAATCATAAACCATGAGCATAGCCCTCTCCATAGCGCGCTGAGCGACTTGAAACTTATGGATCAGGCCCACCGTTAATGTCCTCGTTTCTGCACTCTAAGTCATGGCAGGCAGGACACACTGATTAAAGACTTGGCATTATACGTGAAGACTTGACACATTTTTCCGAATGCTTCCCAGCTCAACTGGCCGTCTGGCTAGCTGGACAAGGCCAGAGAGACAAGGGCCGAGAGCCGGGTGTGATGGCGATCATTGGGGAAGGCCTATGTCCAGAAGAGGATATCTAACGGCTGATATAAAGGCAAATATCGTAACGGCTGACTAGAGAAGTGCTTAAACTCGCTCACTAAAAATGGTAAGGTTTTATTTTTAACTTTCACTTAAAGCGCATAATATTAGCCCTTAGACATCCGCTGCAAGACATAGGTATTCCCCAGTGACCGGACCGGACGCCACCACACCTTCTCCTCCGTCCTCCGCATCCAGCCGCTTCCGGCCACCTTCTTTACTTCGTCGGTCCACCCTGCGCGTGCAAAATCCCATACGACAAAACGACGACAAATTTGTGACCTAGCGCTTACATTAAAGTTATATTTGTCATCTTTACCAAATAGGTATAACATTATAAAATTCTTACATACGTTATGCAACGGAGTTATAAACAAATTCTCACCAAACCGAAGGTGGACGCGAGGCCGCAACTGTCAATGCCAATTTGCTATTCACACCACAGAATTTACAATGGTTGACAGACCGGGCAACAATATAAACAACGGTATTCAATCAAGTCCTTTGTTTTTCATTATGCATTCAACATTCAAATTTTAAATACCCTTTGTAAGTATATACTTTGATAATCAAAGTGTGAGACTATTTAAAAACTAGTAATAAGTATTTATTACCCAAAGAATCATCATCATCATCATCAACATCATATCAGCCCATAGACCAATGAACTTTCCCCTTATTAACGCCACCATAGCCGCCTCCTCCGCCCTTCGCATCCAGCCTCTTCTAGCCACCTTCTTCAGGTCCTCGGTTCATCTGGCGGCGGGGCGTCCAACCTACGCTTGCCGTTTCGCGGTCTTCGCCCCAGAACTCGTCTGCCACGTAGATTGCTACACTCCCATTTGCTAGAGGGGAAATGGGAACTCTCTTCCTACTTTGACTCTTTACTTCTTTAATTTAATTTGCCTGGGGCCCAAGGTAGCGTAAATTCAGTCCTTGGGCCTCGCCCTACCTTCAATGGTAGGTGTTGTGTGTTAGCGTACCTCCGTTAATCCTCGTTCAGAGGAGTTGCGGGGGGAGCCGGCGAGGAGGTGGGTCATGTCATGTAGATTAAATAATTAGAATTATTTAGTCAATGAGATGCAAAAATAAATTAATATTGAAAGCGAACCAGAAACACGTTATGTTTTGGCCGTGATTTTTACAAAGAAAACACCAAAAATGCGAGCGATATTTCGAAATTGTAAAATGTGGTTATTTATTTAAATTCAATAAAGTTGCTACATTAAGGTGATAATAGCATTTAGTAGAGATTAATATTCAAATTAATCACTATATTAAATGCCACTTATTCTAATTTTCTTTAATGTCACTTAATAAACCTTATCTTGTGGTGTGGTTCCCGTCTTAGCACAGGACCACCCCCAGTCTTCCCGTGGATGTCGTCAAGGCGTCATAAATTCACAAATGTCAAGTAATAGTATACTTTGTAACATCTTTCAGGAATTCGTCAACTGAGTAATATGCCTTCGAAATATTTAATTTATTTATTGAATCATTATTGTGATCACTCGTATTTCAGCTGATGATGAACTTTATTTTCCACAAACCAAATAGATTTCAAGGTGGTCTTCATAGATTGAGTAACACTAGAGGGCGCCAGTAGTAAAAACAAAGGTTTTAATTTTTCTTTAATTTTTTGGCCACAATTTTCGAATGCTAAAAAATTGCACTTAGAAAGTTGCATTTAGTAAATCATCGTCACAAGGATCGAATACTTTGAAAGATATATAGTCTAAAAGGCCGACTAAATTGATTTTTAGCCAGAATTCTGCTCAAATAAACTTGGGGAAATACTAGAACTGTTTTTTTCCTACTTAAAAGTGACCACGGGCTGAGTAACAACTATACGACCCAGTACTAAACAAAAACTTGCCTACAATTTTCGAATGATAAAAAAATTCGCTTCTAAAGTTGCTACATATAAATTCATTAAATAAACGTGACTCTTATCACAGGTGATTAGAGACTATGAGCAGAAAATACTAATTATGACTACGTAAGGAATCGATACCCCGACCGTCCCCCCGCCAATCCACTTCAACGTCGCCCGCAAATAAAGCATGGCGTGCACGCAGCAGGTCAGAAAGAGAAGTACTTATGTAAAAAAATAAAAAAAAAATTTATAATATAATATAAAATTTATTTTATAATACGCCTTTCACAAAGCAGTTTTTTTAATGTGATTCATAAAAATCAGTAAGACAAATATTGGGCCCGATTCCGAAGGCACACATTTAAAATTTGACAGCGCTAAAATTGGTTTCGTCTTTATCTTCATAATACTGTGTGACAAGGATAGCAACAGTTTTAGTGCTGTCAAACTTTAACATTTACGCAGTATTATACAGAGATTAACCGTACTGAATATTACAACAGATTAAATGTCACGTTAAGTCAAGCTATATGTCTGTTTGTTTTGTGGTCGAATGAAAGTATTGTGTATGTCACAGTTTGTTATAACCACAAATAGAGAACGGTTGGCAATGTAGGTATTTTAGTGATTCTCAACCTAGGGTCCGGTACGTTCGTATATTAATTACACACACGCATACTATTTTAACTATGTTAAAAAATTTAAATTGTTTTCTCTAGTTCTTACAATTTTTATTTAATTTTTTTTCCTTTTTATTGCTTTGTTGGTTTTTTTTGTGTGCCAATTATGGTAGTAAATAAATGTTTTTTCTTTCTTTCTTTCTTTCTAATTACATGAACGATTTTGTAATAGGTACTAAGCTTGAGATGCGGTCTTTAAGAAAAATATGTGGAGTGAAGTTATGTGACAGAGTGAGGAATGCAGTGATACGTGAGAAGTGTGGTTTAAAAGAAGATGTAGTAACGAAGGTAGAGAAGGGTATGTTGCGTTGGCTGGGACATTTAGAGCGTGTGAGTGGAAGAAGAGTTACAAAAGTAATATACAGTGCGATGAGACGTGTGATTTGAAAGAAGATATAGTAACGAAGGTAGAGAAGAGTATGTTGATCTGTAATGGTCATTTAGAGCGTATGAGTGAAAGAAAAGTGACAAAAGAAATTCATAGTGCGAATGTGGAAGGAACTACAGCTAAAGGTCGTCCTAGGAGGACGTTCATGGATCAAATTAGAAACGTCCTCAAAAATGCTGGGGTCCGCAGTGAGAAGAATAAAAGGAGGAGCCTGAAAATGTTGATGAATGTGAATGAGGCTAGTGAAGTGTGTCAGGATCGCGCAAAGTCACAATCTATCGTTTCTGCCTACCCCTCTGGGAACATGGCACATTGGCAATAGATGGCACTGCTCTTAACTCTCATTATCATAATACAAACGGACGTGACGGTCAGATATTTACCGAGCAATGCAAGTTGAGTACAGCTGGTCCAGTCGATCTCTATCTCATCAATATTCATGCGCTGGAGTTTAGAAAGCGTAAAATTTGCGAATTGGTGACCGGCGCAGGCGCATGCTAATGGGTTATGTCGGTGACACGGTTTGGCTTTTAACTTGCTAAACAAAATGAGTTGACCCATTCCATTAGTATGAAATATCTATTTTTCTATGTAAATTAAAGTTTTTTCAATAACAATAGTTTGAGCAGCCCCTTGTTGGCCTAGCAGTTCAGGTGTTAGCCTCGATCAGAGGTCGAGAGTTCGATTCGCACTGGGAATGGACAGTAATCGTGATGTCCTTTACTAATTTGCTTAGTACCAGCTATCCTAGTTTACAATACTACAAACTGCTTAAAATCTTATATTATTTATTATTCATTACAACAATAGGTGTATAGAATTACAATAGGTATAACTTAGGATATACAATAGTCAATGTACATGTCAAATATAAAAATTGTCAAAACGAATTTAATAGTAGATTAGTAGCCAAGGGCTGTAAGGCATCAATTGCAGCCCGAGATATTTGGGGCGCCTATAGTTCGAGGGTGCTATTGATGCTTACACCCGAGCTAACTACTCTGCTTTACATCTCGATTGTGAGGTAAGTAGGAAAAAAACCGGCATTACAAGAATAAAACATTTTATTAGTTATTTAAAGTAAACCCGCCGCCTTTTTTCATCTTTTTTTTTTAACATTATTTTTAATTTCTTATCTGGCAGTTCCCTCAACTCTATTGGCAGCTTGTTATATACTTTAACCGCATTATACTCGTACATCGCGGTGCGCTCAAAGAATGCAGTATTTGAGGTATTTTATAATAGTTCTAGATTTGGGTCCCTACGTCGAAATACAGAGCCATTTTAGTAGTATGTCGTAGTCAGTCATGTGAGATATTTTACTACCCGTTTGGTGTCTACTTGATGTAGTTAGACGCCAGATGCTAAGCAAAATATGTCACGTGACCAGTAAGAGCGTGCAAAATGACTTTGTGGTTAGACGGATATTAGCGGAAATGCTTGCAGAGTCTAGTCATTGAGGCCGCATATGGTCAGGCAGGCATGGACAAGTAAAGTTGCGTGTTCGAACAAGGTATGTAATACTTGTGGGGTATTCCCGTTCATAAACGTGGTTTCATTTTGATCCCCTTCCCCCACGTATGCTAACGTAGTTCATAAAAACTCCCAGAGCTCTTCATTTTCATGATGATAGAAAGCATGAGGCTATAATAGCCTAAATTGCCCGGCAATGACAAGACAAATATGGAAGTTAGCAAAATTTCCGAGATTGTGAATGTACCGACCCTTATTCAGACTTTTTACTTAGCCAAAAGCTTTTGTTACAGCCTTTATATATAGATAACTCCAAATCTTCCCGTGGATGTCGTACAAGGCGACTAAGGGAATACATTACAAAACATCAATCAGGCCTCCCCAACCCGTCTGGCCAGCGCGAGGAATGTAGGCCAAATCCTCCGTCTGTCTCCGGCAGATGAGAGAGGGTGGTGCTCCTGCAGTGGAGACAAAAATAACCTGATGATGATGATGAAACAAAGTAAATCAATTTACAAAACGTACTCGCCGTTGCAACCTCTCAAATTATAATCATACACCTAAAGTTACTGTAAGGTGCACACCGTTGATTTTTGCTCCAGATAAGCGCTGATTTAGTGCAGTGGGTTGTTTAATAGAGGCACTTAGTTCTGATCGCCGCCGGCGTATTCATTAAGGAGTTATTTAATTACTAGCGAATACCGGCGGCCACCATAGAGAGGTAATGCTTAATCTTAACTTAATTTCGCTCAATGGAAAAAAAACATACGATTTGATTTGTTTTAATATATCGGAAAGCGTTCAAAAATTACCGACACGAATCATATTTACATACATACATAGAGCTCATGAAATGGTCCCAGAGGGGTAGGCAGAGACGATCGATCACAACTTTGCGCGATCCTGACACACCTCACTAGCCTCACTCACATTCATCAACCTTTTCATGCACTTCCTTTTATTAACCTCACTGTGGACTCCAGCCTTTTTGAGAACGTTACTAATTTGATCCTTGAATGTCCTCCTAGGACGACCTCTAGCTGTAGTTCCTTCCACATTCGCACTGTAAATTTCTTTTGCCACTCTTCTTTCGCTCATACGCTCTAAATGTCCAAACCAACGCAACATACCCTTCTCTACCTTCGTTACTACATCTTCTTTTAAACGTGAGGAGTGTATTTTGAAAGAAAATGCATTATTTTTATCGGCCTAAAAGTGTTCAGTAGGGGAAATTGGCTTTTTTAAAGAAAAGCTTTTCGATTGTTTTTACCAAAATTTTATAGCATGTAATTAACCCTCATATTAACTTAGAGATGTAGGTAGCTTTTGATTAGGTTCTCTTTAACTCTAAACTCTAATTTCGTCTATGAATCACGTTTTGATTTATGATTACAGAATATTTATGTAAATATTTGTTATTTATATAACATATGTATTTATTTATCTTTGTAATAAGTACTCATATATTTCATATGTCGTATATATCTTTTACATAGTAATGTGTAGGTATATGTATAATTTATAGATTACATTTAGTATAAGTTTGTTTTTATTATGTAAGTATAGTATAGAATATAACCAATTTTCTTATATTACTTTTTTTTTCCCTACCACTCATTATCTGCATGACCTAAAGGTCAACTGGAAGAAAATGCCATATTGGCATTATGTTCGCCTTTTGTAAGTACTGTGCAATAAAGTTTTTAAATAAAAAAAAATAAAAAAATCAAACATGTTTTTTTTATTCCTAGTGGGTTTTGACCTCAGACACACCTGATGGTAAGTGACGATGAGACGACGGTAGAGAGTTCCATTCCTTAGCAGTTCGCATTATGAAAGGGGGAACAAAACACTTCCATCAAAATCAAAACGCGAGAGCGTGGTATGTCTACTATATAAGGATGAAGTCCGTCCCCACGTCTGGTAGTCAGGCGATGGGGGAACCAAATCGTGCAATTCCTGGGCACACTCCCCAAATTGTTACCTGTAGAAAATAGAAAGACAGGCCACACTGCAACGATGTTTGACGCTCTGTAACTTGGTATTGAATAGAACATAATATTCTATCGAATTTGCTATAATAAACCAATATTACGTATAGTTTGAAAGGTGTTGACCTCTGTCAGAGCAATTAAACTGAATACTTTACGTGTTTCGTTGTAATAATGTGGGCGTGTTGCACTTATACATATTAAATCGTACTTTTTTATTATCAGACTGAAAAAACACTGGTCAAATACCACTTAGTTAACCAGCAGTTGAGTCTTATTGTTGTATGTTAACTAAAGTAGTAATTTTTGTAATTATATGAAACAAATGCCGTGTGGTTTCCGGTAGAGTAGAATAGCACCACTCCAACTCTTCCCGTGGATGTCATACAAGGCGACTAAGGGAATACATTATAAAACATCAATCAGGCCTCCCCAACCCTGGCCAGCGCGGGGAGTGTAGGCGAAATCCTCCGTCTGTCTCCGGCAGATGAGAGAGGGTTGTGCTCCTGCAGTGGAGACAAAAATAACCTGATGATTCATATGAAACAAAACCATGATCAAGTTAACAAGTCGAGTTAATACCACAAGAGTTAGTTTAAGGAAACACTCGTAAGGAGTTGACTGTTCACGGTTAATAAGAACTTGATTAAATCAACAGTTATTTTTTTTGTATGCAGTATATGATAGAGGCACCCCCTTTTGAATTCATATGGCGTCCCTCACCGAATTTGATAAAACTCTGTACAGATTATCAATGCCGTAACTAGCTTTTTATACACCCGGTGCGAGCTTCTGAAAAATGCCCACCTAGATCATTTTTGCGCTCCTTCAAGGTCTCCGCCCTGTGCCTAGGCATCGCTGGCACCATCCTACGGGACTGCAGATTTGCTCTGCTATATTGATTTATTTGGACACTCATAATCCTATCGCACTAATATTATAAATGCGAAAGTTTGGATATGTGGACGTTTGTTACTCAATCAGGCTTCAACCTCTGGACGGATTGTGATGAAACTTGGCACACATATAGGTTAGGTGCTGGAATATGACATAGGATAGTTTTTTTCCCGAAAAAATATCCCATTTCTATGGCAAAACAAAATAATTTGTGATTTTAAGTTGTCCACACGGACGAAGTCGCGGGCAACAGCTAGTAATCCATAATAGTCATAAGCCGAAATACGTCCAATGCTGAACATAAGCGTTACCAATAGAATGTTCACTGTTAGGAGAATATCCATTGGATAATCCATAATAACATAATTTTACTACGCCAGATGGACCGACGACCTGAAGAATGTGACCGGAAGTTGCTGGTTGAGGGAAACAGAAGACCAGGTTTGGTAGCGTTCATTGGGAAAGAGATTGGTAAATCAGCGTCTAAGGGCTGAAATGAAGAAGAAAAAGTCCCAACCTTGCTTATTTTTTAAATATTTCCTGCTCACTTATAACATGCCAACCTATGCTATTAATTCAACACTTTATCTATGTTTTGCATACGTTACAGATGTTGGCATTGATGTTTGACAATGACAAACTCGCCGTTAAATTTGACATTGAATACAAATTTTGTCAATTTGAGCACCCATTCGACAACGTTGATTTCACGAGTGAATTTGTTGAGATAAATTAAATAATATATTAATATTTCAACAAAATTATCCACTGCTGAATATAAGCCTCCTCAATAGAATGCCACTTTGGTGAGCTGTTACTAAGGTATTTGCCATAATCACCACGCTTGGCAGGCAGATTGGTGACCGTTGTAATAAAAAAATAAATGTCAGACATTCACACCAATTATCCAGTCCCAAACTAGGAAGTTACTAGATAACGGATACACATACTTAAATAAATATATAAACATACAAGACTCGGGTACAAACATTCATATTCATTATCCGAACATTTGCCCCTAGAGGGATTCGAACCCAAAGCTACCGCGTTCCGCCACGGAGGTCGTAAATGATCAAGGTCAAAAATCATAATATACCCAAGGAGAACGCTGCATCCAGTGCCTGGTGCCATCCCTTAGTCGCCTTGATTAATTAAATTAGTTAAATCTTTATTTATTCAAGTAACCAGACTCATATTATGTTAGTATGTCTTAATTAAGGTGTTAGTAAATAATACATAATATTAATCTATATATTATACATTATAAAACATCAATCAGGCCTCCCCAACCCGTCTGGCCAGCGTGGGGAGTGTAGGCCAAATCCTCCGTCTGTCTTCGGCAGATGAGAGAGGGTTGTGCTCCTGCAGTGGAGACAAAAATAACCTGATGATGATATTATACAGGTTATGTAGGCGTGCGCACGAGCAAGTCGCAGCATCTCCGAATGTATAAGCAGTCGAGCCTGCTCGCCACCAGTTGCAGTATGCTGTTGGGGCTGGCGCGCGTGCGCCGCACCAGGGACACGGCGCGTCACCTGATGATGATGGATGACACCCACGGGAGATGGGGGCCTCGGAAGCGGCGCCATACATTTTCATAGTGTTTAGTTTGTCGCAGCAGGCAAGTGGGAACTCTCTTCCTACTTTGACTCTTTACTTCTTTAATTAAACTTGTCTGGGGCCCAAGGTAGCGTAAATTCATGACCTGGGACTTGCCTTACCTTCACTGGTAGGTGTCTTTGCAGTTACCTCCGTTGATCCTCGCTTAGAGGAGTTGCGGGAGGAGGCGGGAATGTCTCAGCAGGCACGATTGGCCGCGCGCGGTCACGATGCTCGAAAGTGCACCTTATTTATACACACACGTGCCCGCAACCAATGTCATCTATATAAATAACCATTTCCTGACAAAAACCTAGTGCTGCCATAAAAGTAGATTGACCTATTAGATCTAGAGCTAATGAGCTACGCCCGGTTATAACCTGCTTCCTAATGATTTCTTTATATAAATAGTTGTTAATTAAACTGCGTCAAGTCAAAGATAATATATACTGTCAAGTCTTCACGTCGTCTATTCCTCAGTGCGTCCTTCCTGATCTTTCTGCACCTTACTTGGTCTAGGCATACGCTGAGTCGTTTGCCCTTTTGCTGCCACGGCACACGCATACTATTTTAACTATGTTAAAATTTGATATTGTTTTCTCTAGTTCTTATAATTTTTATTTTATTTTTTTTCCTTTTTCTTGCTTTGTTGGTTTTTTCTTTGTGTGTGCCAATTATGGTAGTAAATAAATGTTTTTTTCTTCTTCTTTCTTCTTCTTCTTACGTATTGTACAGGAAATGATCCTAGTTTGATAGTGATCTCACTCGATTTGTTCGTAGCTTAAAAGGTATAGTAAGACCTTATCTTCTCTTCTCTGTCGTTCCCTTACTGCTGAGAATCGCGACCGTATAACATGCGCTTCCACGCATAACGGTCATTGGCCAGCCGCACTAATATGTTTTTTCGGGATAAAAACTATCCTATTTCCTATTCTAGGACCTAACCTGTACGTGTGCCAAGTTTCATCCCGATCCGTCCAGTGGTCGAAGCGTGATTGAGTAACAAACATCCAAACTTTCGCAATTATAGTATTGGCTAGATGATCAGTTAGAGAGTGTAAAATGCCTTTGTAGATGATTATTTATTACTTCTTTGTTTGGCACTGTAGACAAACTTGTCTGCACCGGGTGCGACTGAAAATCAGCGCCTAGCACCTTACTTGGTCTAGGCATATGCTGAGTCGTTTGCCTTTTTGCTGCCACGGCAGACGCATACTATTTTATCTATGTTAAAAATTGTAAATTGTTTTCTCTAATTCTTCTAATTTTTTTTTTCCTTTTTCTTGCTTTGTTGGTTTTTTCTTTGTGTGTGTGCCAATTTTGGTTATCAATAAATGTTTTTCCTTTCTCTCTTTACCCAACGGATCGTTGTAGGATGACAATGTTAAGTGTGGGACAATGAATAGGCCCCCTCGTAAAAGGATACAAAGTACAACGTGGAATCTTCCTTTAAAATAAGATATGTTATTTATATACTTGATAAGTTTCAAAACGCCACAACCGCACCAAATTTGGTCAGACCTCGATTTTGTTGGGTCGATGACGCCGACAACCAAATGTTATTTTTGTACAAAAACACAACACAATGTACTAAATAATCCAATCCTAAAAGAAGGGTTTAGTAAATAACAATCCTCACGATCATTCTACTACATCTGTTGCATTTCCAACCAACTTAGCATAAAAATTATGGCAGATATATCGACCACATTCACACCAATTATCCAGTCCCAAACTAGGCAGAGCCTATGGTATGATTACTAGATAACGGATACGCATACTTAAATGAATATATAAACATCCAATACTTGGGTACAAACATTCATATTCATCATACAAACATTTGCCCCTAGCGGGATTCGAACCCGCAACCTCCGGCGTGGCAATCCGAGAGCTATCTCGTTCCGCCACGGAGGTCGTCAAATAACAGGTCGTCAAAATCGACCATAGCAGCGTAGCCAGGAATTATTTTAGAGGGGTCATGATTACCCTAAATACGTCCACTGCTAAACATCATCATCAGGTTATTTTTATCTCCACTGCAGGAGCACAACCCTCTCTCATCTGCCGGAGACAGACGGAGGATTTGGCCTACACTCCCCGCGCTGGCCAGACGGGTTGGGGAGGCCTGATTGATGTTTTATAATGTATTACCTTAGTCGCCTTGTACGACGTCCACGGGAAGAGTTGGAGTGGTCCTATTCTACTCTACCGGAAACCACACGGCATAACATAAGCCTCCCCAATAAAATACCACTTTGGTGGGCTGCCCATTGGGGGATTTGCCATAATCACCACGCTAGGCAGGCGGATTGGTGATCGCAGTAATGCTCGTAATATACACAGGAGAACACTTCTGCCCGACTAGGTAGCCCTAGGTAGCCGGGAAGAACACGGCAAATGGTGTTATATCAATTCTGTGGAAAATGAGTTACGTCAGTTAGCGTTTTTTGCTCCTATTCTTAGATCCGTACTAAACCGTGTACCTTTCTCCTTTATATAACACTTTGAACTGGTTTAAATTGACAATTTGACATGAATATAACTGCCATCGAAGAAATGTTTTTTTTTTAGAAATGATTGTTTTTTATTGCTGATTATAGGTAGTTAAAGTTCTTAAATGTTAGTATATATATAACCTGCCTAATATCACACAATATGCAGTACACATATCCGCCCTTAGACGTCCACTGTTGGACATAGGCCCTCCCCAATGAAAGCCACCACGACCGGTCCTCCACCCTCCGCATTCAGCCGCTTCCGGCCACTTTCTTCAGGTCCTCGGTCCATCTGGTGCAGTACACAAATAAATTAAAATTAAATATTATAGTTAAATAGCAAACTGAATTTAAAATAAAATGTCATAGAACCATCATTATTAACTCCGATAATTAATTCATAACTTACGAGTATTTCAAAATTTATCATTAATGAATTCGGAGACGGAATAATAATAATACTTTATCATTTCACTTAGGAATTAAAATACATATGTCAGACATTCATCCAGATGGACCGACGACCTAAAGAAGGTGGCCGGAAGCGGCTGGATGCGGAGGGCGGAGGACCGGGTGTGGTGGCGTTCATTGGGGAAAGACTATGTCCAGCAGTGGACGTCTAAAGGGTGACATGATGAGACATTCACACCAATTATCCAGTCCCAAACCAGGAAGATCCTGTGCTATGGTTACTAGATTACGGATACACATACTTAAATAAATATAAAACTATCCAAGACTTGGGTACAAAAATTCATATTCATCATACGAACATTTGCCCCTAGCGGGATTCGAACCCGCAACCTCCGGCGTGGCAGTCCGAGAGCTACCCCGTTCCGCCACGGAGGTCGTCGACATGTCTTAACATTGTCAGATTTTATATGACGGTAGTTTGTTGTATAGTTTTTTTTTAATTTTTGTTGAATAGTGCTGTGCTGCGAGAAGATCTTATTACCTTTTTTTAGTTACTAAAAGTATTTTTTAGCATAAAAAACTAGCAACATAGCTAACAGTAGACCAAAAAAACTTTATAAAACTGCACTTGTGATGTTAACCAGAATCTTGAAAAGCCTGTAAAGGCTATAAAGAGCCCAAATCGTGACGACCGAGGCGTCAAGCGTGGCCATTCGCAGAAAAACTGCGGCCGATCCGCTGCAAGATACTAAAGTACAAAAAAACCGCGGTCCGCGCACGCGCAGGTCGTAGACCCCTAATGCTTCGTCTGAACTGAGCTAGATTTATGAGATTTTCTACTAGATTATTCAGTAATAGGTTCAATATTTTATGTGACAAAAGTCATCTTTCAAGATCTGATTTCACAGGTTCATCCTATTTTTAGGCACCAGTCTCTCACAAAGGATAAATTGTACTCATTTTTAAGTTTATACATTATAGTTGTACTTAATGTTTATGTGTTGAACTAATAAATAAATTTAAAATTTTTTTTAATGTTCCCGTCAGAAGCATTCGGGAGGAAGTCCTATTTAGCTAAACTGGACTTAGAATAGAATATTCATTTATTGGATGCAACAAAACACATACAGTGCAAAAACACATACACAAAAATAATATAAAGCTACAACTAAGAGTCGGGTGCACACGCCGGGATCACGTCACACGGCTTGTCGGACGATAATTTAATGTTACATTCGCTTGCACGAGGAGCAGAAACAACGCGAGGAACTTATCCTACCAACCGGGAGCAGAACCAAGGCGTGCGACCGACTTGTAGGGGAGGGGACAACAGTACAGTGTGGCAACACTGTAGTAGACACAGTATGTGTGCTGCAGCAGCAAACAGGCCCCAGCTCAGCATGTTGCTTTGCCTGTGAGGGCAGAGCACTGATTTTCAGCTGAGACCTAACAGTGTCGGATAACCGAACATTACAACAGGGATGTAGGGTAAGGTTGCTTACGCCCAAATGCTTCTGACGGGAAGAAATAATGTTCCTTAAATTTAAGATGCAATGTTTATTAGAGAGATTTGATCCTTATCATTCTCTATCGATTGGTGTCATAAAAACACAGATGTTATTTTTTGGGTTTGATTCCCGGTTGACGCAGCTAATTTATTTATTTATTTATTATTTATTTATAATTAAAAAAAATACATTTTTACTTTCTTTGGTCATATAAGTATGTACCTATTTATAATTGAAGTTTCCAAAACTGCCTGTGGTGGAGTCTTCGATAGTCAGTGGAGAGCCTAATCCTAGTTATTCGACGGGTTCAAAATATCAGGCATTGCTTTCCCAAATATGAGGTAATCCACTCACCTTGACTTGGAGCTCGGGGTTACTCCGCCACCGTGTGGTCACTGAAATCCTCACGGAAAGTTTATTTGCCGGCCGGCACTGTTTCACTGCACTACACAGGCTGATGATGATGAAGATTACAGTTCATGAGAAAAATCCAAAATTATTATTATATATAGCGTGTCCGCCGATGCGATCGCTACCGAGCCGAGAGCGTTCTGTCATACACCGGTGGGGAGGGCGCTCAGCCGCGGATGTTGTAGATATACCCACATATTAAAAGATTGCAATGCCTAAACACTGCCTAACCTTCCATTTTCTCTGGAAAAATATCTTCTACCCAAATATTGTCTGGAAAAAATCACTTAAAGTGATCATCATCATTAGCCTGAAAGAGTCCACTGTTGGACATAGGCCTCTCCCAAAGTGCGCCACTGAACCCGAACTTCGGTACTACTCATCCAGTTACTGCCAGCCGCCCTACGTAGATCGTCTCTCCATCTAGCCAGGGGGCGTCCCACACTACGCTTGCCCAGTCGCGCCTGAATTGTACGATATTGATTTCAAAAAGTTGTAACTGTATTTGTTTGTGCAATAAAAGTGTATAATTTTGTATTGTAAGGTGACGTTCGATATTTATAGGCGACTAAGGGAATACATTATAAAACATCAATCAGGTTTCCCCAACCCGTCTGGCCAGCGCGGGGAGTGTAGGCCAAATCCTCCGTCTGTCTCCGGCAGATGAGAGAGGGTTGTGCTCCTGCAGTGGAGACAAAAATAACCTGATAATGATGATGTTCGATATTTTAATACTATACATGAGTATATAACAATTTTGTGACATAATTTCTGAGAAAGAGCTCTAGTTATGTTAGAAATATGTAATTTTCCACATGAAATCATTTCTACGTTAAATTGTACTTTCTTCGTTTATAATAAGTATGCTAATATTATAATTAGTTCATGAAAAAGTTCACAAACTACACTTATCTACATAAGTGACATCCATTTGTCTATCACAGTCACGTGACGCGAGCGTGCCGAGCGTATATGTGCAAAAAATAGTCTATCTATACTAAAAACACAAGTAAAGTTTGTAAGTTTGGATGTAGGAGGTTATCTCCAAAACTACTCATCTGTTTTCAAAAAGTCTATTCCAATATTTAGAATAGATCTTTAGGATGGACATCTGTATTATCTCGTTAAATAAAAGGGTGTTATCGGAGACCAATTTTACAACGGAAGTCGACGAATAAACGGTCGAGTGCATGCGTATCTTACGAAAGAAATATAATACTTTCTATAACAAAGTTATAGAGCTTAAATAGGGCTGTAAAAATTCCGCGAAGACATTATATCTTTCTATATATTAAAGTCAATTCTCATTAAAAGGTAAAGTTTGTAAAATTGGATGAAGGAGGTAATCTCCGAAACTATTCTCATCATCGCGGGTGCGGGAGCAAGACCGGGACCCCTCGTAAGAGCCTTCTAGGAACGGGAGCGGGAGCCGGAGCCGGAGCCGCAACCGGAGCGGGAGCGGGAGCGGGAGCAAGAGCGAGAGCGAGAGCGGGAGCCGAAGCCGGAGCTGGAGCGGGAACGGGAGTGGGAAGTAAAAAATTAATCATTCTGCAGTTCATGCGAGCAGAGCCGTGGGCACGACTAGTTATAAATAAAAAGAACTCGAATATGCAATGAATGATGTAACTTTAGCGGCAAAAAATGGTTAAAACGTTTTAGATGATGTGCAAATTTGACGTGATTACTTGTGAAAATGTATCGTTTAGTTTTGATTTGAACGTACCATTTTGTGGCATTTGAGATGATAATAATGTGAATTTTATGTGTTAGGCATTAGCTTAGTAGCGTTATGTAAGGCAATTACTGAATTCCATATTCCGGTACATAACCTACAGTTTATTTAGCCTACTAGCCGTTTAATAGATTCGCACGACTAATGACAAATAAGAAAAATGTCCAAAACCAATGTGAAAAATGTCCAAAAATTCTTGCGTTAGTGAAAAATTTCTTAAATATACGTGAAGATAAATATAAACCCAACAGTGGGCATTCCTGTGGATTACTTACTTATACTTATCAAGGAAGGTTGCTTTTTAGACTTCTGTGTGTTTTTCATTCGTTCTTTGGAGTACAATACCTGAAACAAAAATTATAATAAAGTTATACTTCTATGGAGTTTAATTGTACATATTTATTTGTACTTAGTGAAATAATCATAATAAATATTGCATATACATACATTTGTCTGAACCCAAACTAAAAAATGCTCATGTGCAATGGGAATTGTGACTGGATGTTATTTAAATAGGTATATTATATATTTATGTATGTATATCAGCTGTCTGATACCATATTACAGGCTCTGCCTAGTTTGGGATCAGGTGGCCGTGTGTGAAATGTCCCCACATATTTATTTTATTTATTTATTTAATTAAACAAGGTTAGGACAACTCACAAATGTAACATCCAGACCGGGACCAACTTATTTAAATTGTGTGTCCTTGATCTAAGCCGGCGGTCAGAAATACATACAAATTGGAGAAGATTCGATAAAATTGTCTCTAAAAGTCCCCTCAGACTGCAAACTTTAAATCGGCCGATAATTTAGTCGGATTGAGCTGCTAGTGCGCACACTGGACCAACAAATCGTCATAGTGTGCGCACTTGCATACATCTTTATACTGTTTAAGAGCCTGACTAAATTATCGGCCGATATAAAGTTTGCAGTCTGCGGGGACTCTAAACGAAACCACTCAAATCATAAAACTCTCTATACAAGTATTAAAGACCGCACGCTATTCTCATATTCAATAGACAGTTTTTTTGCCCAAAATTACGACCAAAACCAAATAACGGAGTACTTAAAGTAACATTTTCCAAAATAAATGATCAGGTTCACGCGACATTCGCATAAAAAAGATTAGGATCATTTCTCACAGAGATATAAACGTTATGTAATCGTTGTTAAGATCGCTTTTGTGGTGAAGTGGCAGCAGACGAGCTCTCCTGATGGTAAGAGTCGGTGTCGGCCATATTATACCCATCAGATTGCTGCGGGCAGCAATTTAAAAGCCTACAAGTAAAAAAAAAACATTTATTCATCAGTCTAAAAAAAATAACTCGGCCAAACTGTATGATACAGTTTGTTGGCAAAAATTGCTCTCTTACTTTATACACATCTATGGCAGAGAATACTAAATATCACTACGTAATTTTTTTGAAATTTTTTTTTTTATATTTCAAACACTCACACCAATTATCCAGTCCCAAACTAGGCAGAACCTATGTTATGGTTACCAGATAACGGATAGACATACTTAAATAAATATACAAACATCCAAGACTTGGGTACAAACATTAATATTCATCATTCGAACATTTGCCCCTAGCGGGATTCGAACCCGCAACCTCCGGCATGGTAGTCCGAGAGCTATCCGTTCCGCCAAAATGAATAGCAAAGCAATTGTGTGTGTGTTTGTTCCCTGTGGTATTTCATGTTGTGGAATTTTATTGTGGAGGCTTATTTTCAAGTTTTTGGCTGACGATGATATATACAAAAAATCAGGCCTCCCCAACCCGTCTGGCCAGTGCGGGGCGTGTAGGCCAAATCCTCCGTCTGTCTCCGGCAGATGAGAGAGGGTTGTGCTCCTGCAGTGGAGACAAAAATAACCTGATGATGATGTATACAAAACAGGTTTACTAACTCAAAAGAATGGGGATCGAAAATGCATTCCCAGGTACGTAAATGCAACGACAATTCGATGATTCAACACGTTAGAAAGTGGTCGTCCTTGACGGTAAAAGCCTCCTTAGTGAAAGTGCTCGCCTTCGGCGGAAGTAGCACGTCATCGTGTACACCTACAGTTATATGCTTATATAGCGAGTATGCTATAAGGTTACAGAAATCCTGCTATAAATAATATTCTGCGAGTTTGTAAGATCGTGCCTCGTTTTACGGAGCATGAATGCGGATTTTATAAAACAGCTGACCCACTATTCAAACTAAACAACTACATCATCATCAGGTTATTTTTGTCTCCATTGCAGGAGCACAACCCTCTCTCGTCTGCCGGAGACAGACGGAGGATTTGGCCTACACTCCCCGCGCTGGCCAGACGGGTTGGGGAGGCCGTGTGGTTTCCGGTAGAGTAGAATAGGAGCACTCCAACTCTTCCCGTGGATGTCGTACAAGGCGACTAAGGGAATATATTTTAAAACAACTACATATCACTGGTCTAATCTGAAACCTAGATTATCTTCTGTCCTATGGAAATTTAACACGGAATCATCCATCACGTCAAGGGGCGAAAAGCTGGCGAAGGAAAGTCGCTTGGCGACATTGGATTGCGCACAGTGGCGATACATCGTCTCTGCTTATGCCCCTGGGACCAAGGCGGGAACATTATGTATGTATCTTACGTATATTTCAACTATGTATGGCGGAACGGGTAGCTCTCGGACTGCCACGCCGGAGTTTGCGGGTTCGAATCCCGCTAGGGGCAAATGTTCGTATGATGTATATGAATGTTTGTACCCAAGTCGTGGATGTTTATATATTTATTTAAGTATGTGTATCCGTTATCAGTAACCATAGCACATACTCTGCCTAGTTTGGGACTGAATAATTGGTGTGAATGTGTGAGATTTTTTTTTTAATGATTTTTCTAATTAAGAAATTAAATTAAAAACTAGATGGATGTACTCGCTGGTGCTGCTATAGTATGTGGCCTTCATAGAAAAAAGAAAAGGCTTGAGTTGATACCGATGCAAGCTTGCTTCATGAGTCCAACAGTTCAGCAGCTAGCTGGTTGGGATGACCCCCATGTGACCAAGGCGTGTATGTAATGTATGCCACTAAAATCTTACAAACAAGTATCGCATTATTTCGATGTTTCAAAACTGATTATTGGTGGTAATATGCTAATAATTGTTTACGTAACCGCTATAGGAACCGGTTGGACGGTTAAACCTAACCATTTACTCAACAATAATTAGCATGAATCCAAAATAATTGAATAATTAACAAAAAAAAACCACCCGGAACTATTCGATTGTTCAACTCCTGCGGCTGCCGGAAATTTAAGGCTTCCTTAAACTGAGCAAGGTATTGATATTGTACTCGAACTGTATGAGAGTCATACAAAAACACTGTAAATATTTTGTTATCTATCTGTGTGTTTAAAAAACTCTTATGGTGAGTACATCCGTAGATTCTACACCTTGAAAACTGATGAGCAAAAAAAACGTTTAGATGTTTGTATAATTAAGATACAAGTGTAGGTTTCGAATAAATATTAACCTTTGCAGTTATATTTGATAAGCTAGACCAGAGGTTTACAGACTTTTTTTCTCATAGATCACTTTCAAAATTTATCTGGTGACGGTGGTTTAGCAGCTACATTTCTACCATATTCCCAAAACTCGACAAAAAATTTGAAGATTACACGCCAACGTAGACCCCCGTCGAGTCTCCCGTGGACCCCTAGGGGTCCACATGGACCACTTTGGGACCTACTGTTAGACTAAGAATTTAGATCTACCGCTCATAAAAACTAAGTACATTCCTGTACTTAGTTTTAATTTTACATTATTATGAATTGCATCATTACTTAATTAATATTTTATGTGGAATTTTATTTTACTTTACGTTGAATGATATTATTGTTGTGTAAAATCAAATTAATATTAGAGTGTATTTCCAATGTATGCATGCAAATTGGGCAATAAAGGCTTATCTTACCGCTCATAAGCATGCTCGGAGTTTATTTGAAGTAGGTATGTGATTCGTAATGAGGAGATACGACGAAGAACGAATGTCACCACATAGCCGAAAGATATAGCAAGCTGAATTGGCGCAGTGGGCGGGCCACATCTGTCGCATAACCGATGCAGACGAGGTGGACCGACGGCCTGAGGAAGGTGGCTGGATGCGGCGGACGGAGGACCTGGTGTGATGGCGCTCATTAGGGAAAGCCTATGTCTAGCAGTGGACGTTTCAACGCTGATATGATATGACGAAATTACGTATCGGGTCGAATGTGCACATTCTACTCCGAAGTGAGTGACGGAAAATCACAAACAACCGAAGGATGACCTACAAACTATTCTGCGTATTAGACAACTATCATTCCTAGAATGGAGGATATATTATACAATTTGCATACATTAAACAGACTAAAACCGGTTTTGTAGAATACGATTTTGGTATTTGGAATCGATTTAGCGAAATACCTACTTTTATTGCATAAAACACTTGCTGGGTTATCTTTTTAGAGTTGCAAGGATTACAGCAGTATTGAATAATTAAATTAAGGGTTCAGATCCTGTGGTACGGTTACTAGATAACGGATACACATACTTAAATAAATATATAAACATCCAAGACTTGGGTACAAACATTCATATTAATAATCCTTCTGCTCCCGAATACCTCCGTTCCCGTTTCCACGAGTTACCCCCCACCCAACGTCCTAGACGTGCCTGCATCACCAAGACCCTCACCTATCCCAAATCCAACACCAAATTCTTTTTCAATTCCTTCACTGTCCGAGCCGCGCAGATGTGGAATAAACTGCCGACGGTCATTCGAGATAGTACGTCGGTGACATCTTTTAAAACTAAACTAAAAGAGCACTATCTGTCTCACTCAGTATAATATGGTATGTATGTATTTATGTAAGTATGTTTATTATAGTTATTATTATTTACTATATGTATATATATAGTTCAGGTATTTAGTTATTATGTAGTTTATTATGCACTTATTTTGCCCCCCTCGCTCTTACTGCCTTGTCTCACACCCTGTAGGGTTGGCTGGAAGAGATCTCTTTTAGAGATAAGCTCACCTTTGTACACACCATTTATTACTGTATTTAGTTTTAAGTTGTGCAATAAAGAATATATATTCATTATACGAACATTTGCCCCTAGCGGGATTCGAACCCGCAACCTCCTGGCGTGGCAGTCCAAGAGCTACCCCGTTCCGCCACGGAGGTCGTCTAAATATATATAATAATGTAATTGCTGTTACTCAATGTCCACCAACGAATGTAAACTAATTTTGATTGTGAATCTGCCTTTTGAGCACTGCGTTCTGAACTTATTCCCCCAAAGCTTGAGTGAGTGTTGGATGATGGAAAACGTATTTCAAAAAGAAAAAAAAATTGTTCCTTTTAGCGGCGTTCTCATCTGCCATGCTTGATTTTCTAACACATTTTTTATCTTCATACTTTTAACTTCAAATGCCTGCTGCTCAAACTTGATCATGTCATTGTATTAAATTTTCTCTTCAAACATGTCTATCAAGATGTGTTTTCACTCAGGGCATTTATAGAAATTGTTCCCACGACTTAAATACGAGTTTAGTGTACGAGAGGATGTAAAAGTGACTTTGCGAGTCATTCGAGCCATTCACGTCCTAATGATGAACTAAGTAGTTGTTGTTACGTTATTTAGATTAACAATAAAGATAAGAAAATCAGCATATTAATTAACCGCGTAATAAAGTTAATTTACTATGTAGGTATTATGTAACAAATTCCCGTCGGTGACGTGAAGGTGACTAAGGGTTTGCACCAGGGACGAGCAGCGTTCTCCTGTGTATATTATATTAAATATAAATAAATAAATATCTCAGACATTCACACCAATTATCCAGTCCCAAACTAGGCAGAGCCTGTGCTATGGTTACTAGATAACGGATAGACATAATTTAATAAATATATAATCATCCAAGACTTGGGTACAAACATTCATATTCATCATACGAACATTTGCCCCTAGCGGGATTCGAACACGCAACCTCTGGCGTGACAGTCAGAGAGTTACCCGTTCTTTCGGGAGCGCTGATGGTCCACCTCCTCGTGTGCATAATGATCTTTTGATCCAGATGGAATAACCATATTCCGGTGGAACGAAAGGTTATGTGCCGGTGCATCCTGGGCTTCGACTAGCAACTTCTGGGAGAAATCCTGGATCTTACTAGTCGAAGGCGAAGAGACCATCCCCAAGCCAAGGTGTGATCCAAACCGTGCCGATGGCTGCATGACTGTTGGGAGATCAGTCTTGAACGGTGGCTTTCTGACACCTGGGCAATCAGTTAGTATTCAGTGCCCTTTGGCCGACACCGGGCTCTGTCGGTTTTTGACGACCCTTTCCTGTGTTACTCGTGGGACCAATATGGATGACCAAAATACAAATGAAGAATTTCTTTTAAACTCCGACCAGGACGACAACGTCCTAGAAGGAAACAATTCAGAGCCAAGGAGTGGGCCTCAGGTCCACCCTTTGCCTGAACATATCTCGGCTGTTGCAGGGACGAGCCTAGGTGCGAATAGAGACGAAAACGACTCTAATACGCCCATGGTGACGGACCACGACAACGAGAAGAGCAAGGAGAAGCACAATGTAAGATTGTCTGGTGCTGCTCGCAAACGCTTCAAGAAGCTTAGGGCTGCGAACGTAAGTGCCGAAAAGGCCTACGAGGCATGCCAAAAGCCTTGGAGCGAAATCAGGAGTCTGCTCCCGCCGTGCCTGCCTAAACCTGCTGACCAGAGGGCGATCAAACGCAATCGGTCAGAGGAGGAGTCACCTAAGGAGCATACTAAAAAGGCTCCAAAAGTCCACCCTGAAGGAGGCATCAAGCCAAACTTCAGCGAGGTGGCTGGTTCCTCTCGTGTGGGTATTCGAAATGAAAGCCCGATGGGAGAGGACCAGATGCAGTTAGTGCGCCGCTCACTGCTGACAGCGATTACCAAAATCGCTGACAGAGGGACCGGTCCTAAATTCTTGGGTTTCTCGCACAAGCCAGGCTGGGTACTGATTACGTGTGAGAATCAGATGAGCCGGGAATGGCTTGTGCGAGAGACCCCAAACCTCAAACCGTGGCCCGAGGCGAAGCTTACAGTCATGACTGAAAGTGAACTACCTAAGCCATGGGTTTGCACCACGTTCATTCCCAGCAGCGAGGCGACTAGCATAGAGGTCGCCATAAGTCTGCTGACGAATCAGAACGAAGGCCTGTACCCGGAACACTGGAGGGTTCTACACAGCAGGGACGAAAAGAATGGTCGCATTGTGACCTTCTCAATCGACGAGCCCTCTGTGGAGACGCTTCGGCGAGCCGACTGCAGGGCCGCCCTTGGTTTTGGAAAAATTACTTTCAAGATCAGGGGTGGGCCAGCAGAGCTGTCAGTGCCTCAGGCAACTCCATCCACCTCTACCCAAGGGGAGCAAACAACTGCACATACCCAGCAGGAAAGAGGACCGACAAATCGGCCTCTTCCTACAACATCTGGCGGGACTAGCAGAGGTGCACCCAGAGGTAGAGGGAAGAAACGCGGCAAGGTACAAGGCACACCCCAATCCGAACGTGGACGACCTCGTCCACCCATGGAGAAGGGAAAGCCTATGCCTGGCCCCACCGCTACTAAAGACCATTGATGGCGACCCCAGGGGATTCGGCGAGGGTTCTCCAAATCAACCTCCATCACGCCATTGCTGCTAGTGCAGTGGCGGAGCGTTGCTTACTTAAAGGAGAAGCAGACCTCGCCCTTATTCAGGAACCCTGGGTAAATCGCTCAACCATTCGGGGACTTAGCGCTGCGGGTAAGATTCTATCGTACTCTGGTGGCAAAAACCCTAGAGCATGTATTGTCTTCAATAAGACTATTAACTTTCTGCCTGTTCCAGAGTTATGCACCGACGACCTGGTTGCAGCTTACATAAATCTCAAAGGATGGAGAGGGTCAAGAGTAATTATATGCTCGGCCTATCTATCCGGAGAGAGAAAAGACCCTACAGAAGAACTGGCGAGCGTGGTGAAGTACGCTCAAACCCACAACGCAGAGCTTCTGGTAGGGTGTGATGCTAATGCTCACCACATAGCGTGGGGGAGCTCCAACATCAACAACAGGGGTGAGTTACTTAATGATTTCCTTCTGACCAACTGTCTTCATTTACTAAATAAAGGATGTGTACCGACCTTTGTAACATGTGCTAGACAAGAAGTTTTAGACATATCTTTTGCAACTAAAAATCTTGCCAGGCACATTAACAACTGGCATGTTAGGGATGACACCTCAATGTCTGACCACAGACATATTTCCTTTGAAATCTTAGCTTCCATAGCTTGTCATCCCATTACATATAGGAATCCGAAGGCCACTGCCTGGGATGTATACCGTGACAAACTAAGGCGGAACCTTGAAATCTTTCCTAAAAGTATTAAATCGTGCGAGAGTCTAGAATTTGCTGTGGCGATCACCAAGGAAGGCATCATAAATGCCTACGAGGGAAGTTGCCCACTCATGACAAAGACCTCCAAAAGAAAAGTTCCATGGTGGAACTCGAAGCTAAATAAGCTCAGACAAGAAACCCGGAAACTATTCAACAAGGCTAAACAGACTCTCAATTGGGAGGCCTATAAAAAAGCCTTAACTGAATATAACAAAGAGATTAGGAGAGCCAAGAGAGCATCGTGGAAAAAGTTCTGCGAGGAAATTGTAAAAACGCCTCAAGGAGCCAGAGTACACAAACTGCTCGCAAAAGACAAACCTAACCAAATCGGTCTTATGAAAACACTGAACGGTTCCTTTACAACAAATGAAAAGGAAACTTTGGAGCTTCTAATAACTACCCACTTCCCAGGTGCTGTGAATTCTAGGAAATCAGATACCTCTCCGCACAGACCTCGAAATGAGGACTGGAGCAGGGCTGCTAGAATCATAAAGCCCAACCAAGTAAGATGGGCAGTAAGATCCTTCAAACCTTATAAATCTTGTGGGGACGACGGAATCCTGCCTGTGCTGTTGCAAAACGGCATAGACATTCTGACCCCATATCTGGTAAAAATCTTCAGGGCAAGTTATGCCTGGGGACATATTCCAGAAGAGTGGACCAAGGTCAAAGTACTATTCATACCTAAGGCTGGACGAAAGGATTACGCTTTGCCAAAGTCCTTCAGACCAATCAGCCTCACATCCTTTATGCTCAAAGCACTGGAGAAGGTACTGGATAGGTACATAAGGGAAGAGGTCTTAACCGACAACCCTATTAGTTGTAACCAACATGCCTACCGTAGAGGAAAATCTACAGAAACTGCTCTGCTCTACTTAGTAGACAGAGTAGAAAAGGCATTGGAAGACAAACAAATTGCACTATGCGCATTTCTAGACATTGAGGGCGCTTTCGACAACACCCCAACTGAAACGCTAGTTAAGGGATTAGAGGCGAAAAAAGTTGACTCTACCACAACTAGATGGGTAAAAGCGATGCTCTCAAACCGTACTGCCAAGGTATCGCTCCATGGAACGAACCTTGAAGTCAATACAACAAGAGGCTGTCCACAGGGAGGCGTTCTTTCGCCCCTACTATGGACTCTTGCTGTGGATCAACTCCTGCATAAGATGGCAGAAACAAGGATAGACACCCAAGGCTACGCAGATGACCTGGTGGTCATTGTCCGAGGTTTCTGTCAAAGTACAATTTCGTACCTTATGCAAAGAGCAATAAACATAATAAGCAACTGGTGCAGAGAGAACGAATTATCAGTAAATGCTGATAAAACCGTCCTTGTGCCATTTACTAACAAACGGCAGTTGAAAGGACTGACCATGCCAAGTCTAAATGGCAGACAAATACCATTTTCCAAGGAAGTAAAGTATCTGGGAGTCACACTCGACCAGAGACTAACTTGGAACAGCCATATAGACAACATTACGCAAAAGGCCAAAATTGCCTTAGGTATAAGCTACAGACTGGCAGGGAAACAGTGGGGTCTCAACCCCAAGATATCCCTATGGCTCTACACAGCCATTGTGAGGCCGATAATTACATACGCCTCTGTGGTCTGGAGTAACAAAGCCAACCAGATAACTGTAATCAACAAACTAAGCAGCCTACAAAGGACTGCCTGCCTCATTACCACTGGGGCAATGTCCTCCTCACCTGGAGCAGCTCTAAATGCACTGCTGAATATACCGCCTCTTCATCTACATGTTGAACAGGTCGCGAGATCCAGCATGTACAGACTATCTGCCCTAGAGAAGGCAAACTGGATTTCTAAGACCCTGAGTTCTGTACTAGACTCGGTACTAGAAATTCCAATCCTAAACATGGTATCGGATGCCATGCTTCCACTGTTCAAGTTTGAAAAACTTTTTAGAGTGGAACTGCCGTCCAGAGATGAATGGTTGAACAGCCAAATTCACTGGGAGGCCGGTAGCCTGAAATGGTTTACCGATGGGTCCAAGTCAGGCCATGACGTAGGATGTGGAGTCTATGGAGAGCGCCCAAACTTCGGAAGAAGTGTAACTTTGGGGCAACACGCCTCCATTTTCCAAGCGGAGGTATACGCCATTATTGAATGTGCGGATATAAACCTCCGTAAGAACTACGTCAACCATCACATATATATCCATTCAGATAGTCAAGCAGCTCTCATGGCACTAGCTTCAGAGACAATAAGCTCTAAGTTGGTGCAGAACTGCGTGACAGTATTGAATTCCCTGGGCGAAAAGAACAGGGTGATTCTGCGCTGGGTTCCGGGGCACGCAGGAATCGAGGGCAATGAAAATGCCGACGAACTTGCAAAGGCGGGAGCCAGAGGAACGCTATGCGGTCCAGAACCATGTTGTGGCGTTCCAACAAGCCTGGCACGCCTAACGCTCAGAAACCTTTGCCTAGAGCAATCCATCAATCACTGGAATTGCACGCCAGGGTTGAACCACTCCAAAGCACTAATAAAGGCTTACAATAGTAAGTCTGCTCAAGAAGCACTAGCGCTTAGCAGGAACAACTTACGCATAGTAGTGAGAGCTCTCACAGGACATTGTGGCCTGAACAAACACATGTTCAACCTCAAGCTCCGAACCACAGCAGCGTGTAGGCTCTGTGAGGAAGCAGAGGAAACCCCCATGCACCTCCTGTGCAGGTGTGGACCACTGATGCGTAAAAGAAATACATACCTAGGTAACTACTTGCTTCACCCTGACGAAGTAAAACAACTCAGTGCTAAAAGCATAGTGCAGTTTCTAACTGCTGCAAGGCTTAACACGGAACTATAGTATGGTGGCGATCACAATAGACCAGAAATGGTCGCAGTGATACAAGGTCTAGACTGAGATCTTGAAATAGCCCCAACTCGAATAATAATAATAAATACCCGTTCTGCCACGGAGGTCGTCTATTAAGATCATTACTGCGATCTACCTGGTAAGCGTGATGATTATGGTAAAGCCTCCTATAGACAGACCACCATAGTGGGATTCTATTGGGGAGTTAGTCCTGCATTGGACGTATTTCAGCTGATGATAATAGTGATTACTCAACTTAAATAATGAGAGGCATAATTTAAATCTTAGAAATAATAATAAAATTCAAATACATCATTCTAGATTGTCTAAGATCAATAATTCTTTTGTGGGGCTGTGCGTGCGTTACTACAATAAGGTTCCGAATGAAATTATTAACTTGTCTGAACAAAAATTCAAATCTTCTATAAAAGTTAATCTGTGCAAGAAAGCCTACTATAAGTTAGATGACTACTTAAATGATAAAAGTCCATGGAGTGCTTGAGGGCTCAGCATAGGTAGACTTAATGATTGTAATGAATAAGATAAATCAAAGGTAGGGCCCTGTGCCGTTGGGTTTGTTGCCACTTCTTCCCCTCGGTTATACAGGTGGAAGTGGAGTAGTTTTAGGCAGAATTGGACGTCAAAAAGAGAATAATTTATTCCAATTTTGAAAACAAATATTTTGATTTTGATGATGTAACAAATATATTTAAAACAACAAGTCTAAAAATATTTTTATAATGTATTTGTAGAAACCTGAGTAAGGTTATATAAGTATTAAAGGATATATAAATATTTGTGTCAGAGGGCTTCGCTCTTTCATCATCATCATCAGCCTGCAAAAGTCCACTGCTGGGCATAGGCCTCTCCCAAGGTGCGCCACTGAACCCGATCCTCGGATCTTCTCATCCCGTCACTGCCAGCCGCCTTACGCAGATCATCGCTCCATCTAGCCAGGGGGCGTCCCACAGTACGCCTGCCTAGTTTTTCACTGTCTCTCATTCGGTCTATATACAACTATGGCTAAAGTTTTAATTTTTAAAGTATTTTGCAAAATTCTCCAGTCTTATAAAATTATCAGTCATCTTTCAGAATAATTGAAAATGCATAAAATATTTAACATTACGCAATAACTCGTAAGCCCAACAAAAAATATATTTCCATAGCTCATTGCTGTTATAAACTATGAATATTAATATTATAAATTTATTAATATAAACACTTCCGATTACCGACAGATGATTGGCGCTTCTGTGTTTAAAATGATTGATACCGACATTCATCAAATAAAATGAATTATAAATCTGTGATGAAAGCATATTAAATTTCCCTTAAAGAAATGTATTACATAACTGTGGTTTCTCTCTTAATAGATATTAATATATATTTGTATATATTGTGCCCCTGACTTGGTTCTGGTAGTCACCTGTCCGGTGCTGTCCAGACAAGTCACGGGTATACGGTCCCGGCTTCCCGAGTTATCGCTACTACAACCACACTATCTTTCTGTAATAGCGGTATCCCATACCTACCCTATACTCCTTACTAATACCCCCATCTCCTGTCTTTCGCCCCGATCTCTATTTCGTCCGCCAATCAGGTCTGCGGTGCCGATGGATGCGTGTCCAGGGGCTAGCCTGGTCATAAGCGTGCCGATATTCCGGAGCTGGGCGAACTCCGGGCACTATTAACCTTACCGAATCATGCGGGGCTCGGATGAGGTGGACAATTATTTCCTTAGCTAATCGTGGTACCTCAACAAGGCGGCGATGTTGTTCGCAACACGACACGCCAAGGGGTATCACGGGGCGAAAAGCGGGCGGAGGAAAGCCACTTTGCGACATTAGATTGCGCAAAGTGGCGATACATCGTCTCTGTCTACCCATCTGGGACCAAAACGTGAGCATTATATATGTATGTATATGAATATTGTATTGCCGTGTGGGATCCGGTAGAGTAGAATATGACCACTCCAACTCTTCCCGTGGATTTCGTACAAGGCGACTAAGGGAATACATTATGAAACATCAATCAGGCCTCCCCAACCCGTCTGGTCAGCGCGGGGAGTGTAGGCCAAATCCTCTGTCTGTCTCCGGCAGATGAGAGAGGGTTGTGCTCCTGCAGTGGAGACAAAAATAACCTGATGATGATAAATATTGTATATTTTCTTTTAGACGTGTGGTTCCCGGGCCACCCCCAATCATGCCGTGAGTATGGTCAATGCGTCTAAGGGTAGCACCAGGGACTGGCAGCAGCGTTTTCCTGTGTATATTAAGATCATTACTGCGATCACCAATATGCCTGCCAAGCGTGGTGCTTATAGAAAATTCCCAAATGGACAGCCCACCGAATGTGGTATTCTATTGGAGAGACGTATTTCGGCTGATGATGATTGTTAGAAATGTATAAACGCAGCAAGTGTCAATGTCAATGTCATGTGTCAAAGTTGACACCTTTCATTTCTCTCTTCTGCGTGAATGGCTGTCGCTGATATGTACTGTTTTTCTGGCTCCCAATATATCCAAGTTTTACTTCTAGATGATGGGTCATTGATCCATCTTCTATTTGAATGTCCGCGTTACAACTCTCCTTCTTTGTATCGTCTACTAGCCCTATGCAAAGCCCCTCTTCCTGCTAATATTGTGTTCATTCTTAGTTTAACAAATAACAAGACTGTTAAAGCTCTAACAATGTTCCTAATCACACACGAAATTCCACTATAACACCTACCTACTTATTATGTTACTAACTAATATATTATGCTTCTTTACAGATGTAGATAGCAGAAGTAGGTAGATATATATTTCGGGTTCTCCAATGTTTTAGATCCATGCATTAGCTACTTGACACTGGCAGTATTGTTCCTCACGTACTCAAAGAGGAACCACAGTTACCATATATATTAAAAAAAAAAGTTTTACTTCCAACTCATCTCTCTTTTTAACCCAAAACCCATCAATGATGAAATCTTCCCAGCTGTTCTCGAATTACCATCGGATAGAAAGGTTTTGCACATTTTGCAAACTAAATATCGCAGCCTTGATTAAATCTGTAAGATTCTCGCTGTGTGTATCAAATTGTACACAAAACTATAAGGGCCGATACACATTGCTACACTGTACACCCCGTGGCGATCGCCACAGGCACGGTAATCCTACATTCAGTACAATCACGTGCAACCTTTAGCATCCCCTATTACGCAACGCTTGGCTGCGCAGGCGCAGGTATTGTTGCGATAGTTATTACGCCCTCTGACCTGCGCCTCCTTTCGTTATAACAGGTAATTTTCTCTATAGCCCGCTTTCGCATCCAATTATAATATTACGTGCTCGAGTGTACTTGAAACTAGACGAGTGTTTATGTAAGGTTTGTTTTAATTCAAATTATTTATTGCGGGTAAGTACGTAATTGTTGTATGTCACGATTATGCTCGTAAAGTATATTATATAAATATTTTACATGACGAATATTCTTGTCAAGTTAGTATAATCTTACAATCTGTCTCACTCAGTATAATATGATATATATGTATTTATGTACAGATAATTATATTCTAACATTATTACAAACTAGTATTATAAACTAATATAAAATATAAAAACGCGTCACAGTATGAACACGTCGTGTATTTATGTATGTTTATTATATTTATTATTATTTACTATATGTAATAATGTAATATATACATATATGTATGTACATATGTGTGTGTGGGTGTGTGTGTAAAGTAGTTTCAGTATTTAGTTATTATGTAGTATATTATGCCCCTCGCTCTTAGTGCCTTATCTCACACCCTGTAAGGTTGGCTGGAAGAGATCTCTTGTAACTGTATTTACTTTTAAAATTTGTGCAATAAAGAATATCATATATAAGTTATTTCGGTACTTTTAGCTATGTTAATTATTTTTTAAAATTGTACAAGGAGTGGTCGAAGGGTCGAATCTAGAAGTTGTTGAATCCTCAAGACCAAGAGAGATCGTTCGGTGACATTGAGGTAATAATTTACAGTCTATTACAAGTTTTCTTCTCTTCCAAAAGATGTAAACATATTTTGTTCTGGTATTTATATTATGTTTTCTATAACTTTCAGTTGGTTTGGTATTCTTATTATTTTACATATTTTAAAATTTCATCATCAGTTGAACATAAGCCTCCCCTATAGAATACCACTCTTAGAGGGCTATTCATTGGGGGATTTGTCATAATCACCACGGTTGGCAGGTGGATTGGTGATCGCGGTAATGATCTTAATATACACAGGACAACATTGTTGCCCATCCCTGGTGCAATCCCTTGGTCGCCTTGACGACATCCACGAGAAGATTGGGGGTGGCCCTGTTCTAAGCCGAGAACCATACGGCACTTTTAAGATCAAAAACTACACACTAAATGTTTTTACTAATTAATTATCAGTAATTAATTCGTTTGTGCCAACCCCGTAAATTATATAAATAACATAAAAATGTACAGTCAGCCTATGAAAACCTTGACCATACGGGTAGTTTTCCCAGGCATAATATTTTCGCGGCGTGGCTGAAAACGGTAGTGCTGGACTCTGAAATGTTGTTGTTATATTTTTTTTTGGACAGAACATGTACTTATCTACTCTGGGCAACAAATAACATTAAGCTAGGAATCTAATAAATAACTTAAAAAAATAATTAAAGGCCTAGTTTTTCATCGCGGTGGGGTGTCCGCAATCCAGTTTTGATGGTAAAATGCCTTATAACACGAGTATTATTTTTCATTGAGATTAACGTCTGCCTTTATTTAATTGACATAAAGTTACAGTATCCGTGGCAAACATTACTGTTTATGTAACTACCCTGCACAAGCTCTGATAGGTAAGAATATAAGTGTCCGGCGAAAATAATTCATTTCCGCGGACATATACTTGTATCTAGATATCGTTGCACAGAATGCTTTGTGTGTGTCCCACTCCCGCTTACCTCTTCGCTTAGTCACGCTCCTGAGTTCGGTGCAACACTACACGTCGTAACTTGCTGCGTGTTCCCGCCAAAAACGTAAGTAGTTCATTACGGTGACATGAAGACAAAAAATTATTGATTTCGGTGACTTAGATATCTTGTCTATCGTTTATTCTTATGGTTTTAAATTTGTATATTGTATGGAGTTTAAGTTGATGTTCACTTGACTAGTGTTAATTTTATACTAAACAATTACCTTTTTTTTAATTGTTTTTTTTTTCCTTCATTTTTTCATTTCGGTGGATTCATTTCGGAGGATTCGGTGGACTAAAATACCCCACCGAAATGAAAAGTCCCACCGAAATGAAGCGAACACGGCTAATTTCTCAGAATTTTAAGAAAAAATAATTGATTTGAGTTAGGATATTTGTTTTCGTTTGTGTTATTTTTGAAATTTGATTTTAGAATGCCAAATCCGAGAACAGAAGAAGAGAGACAAAAAAGGAGAATATACGAAAGAAGAAGAAAAGAAAGAATAAAAAGTAATCCAATATTACGCGAAGAGTTGCTTAGAAAAGATAGGGAAAGATATGCCAGAAAGAAAGCAGCTGGATTGATTCTTTCAAGAAGTCAAATGACCCCTCGCAGTCTCCGGATTTTACGAAAAAAAAACAAAATTAGTGTCCTCGCTTATCAGAGAAAAAAACGCAATGTAGCGGCAGCCTCGAATGATTCTTTAAATAATAAAAATCAGGGGGATTTAGCATCACAATCCAATATTCAAGAAAATGAATCTGTAGAGCCACCATCAAATATTGATGAAAATTACGGGTTACTTAATCTTCCAAACAACAGCCTAGATCCAAGAACTTTATGTAACGATAAGGACACATTAAACAGCAATACTCCCGTCATCAACCCTAGATCAAGTGTTGCCCGGCGTAGGTTGCGATTTTACAGCCAGTCAAGTGAACGCATCCTCCGATCTAGTAGTCAAAATTTACGTATTGGTGCCATAGTAGCAAACAGCTCTCATTATATATGTACAAGCACTCCACAGCAAACACCACCAGGATCGCTTCAAACTACACCAAGTGTCGACAGCATAAATTCAGCAGAGTCAACATTATGCCCTAACAGTCCTCAATCAGATTCATCTATTGCATCTGTAGAATTCAAACGAGATTTTAAAGTGAAATTCAGGAAATATCAAAAAACAAAATCTAAGCAATTAACTGACTTACAAAAGAAATTGAATGAAGCTAGTAAGGAAAAAGAAATGTATAGAAAAAAGTATGACAGACTACGCAAGCAATATTTGAATACCACAGAACGAGAAATCTCAAAAGTACAGAAAAAACCAATCTTAAGAACAATAATTGATCCGAAACAAAAACGTATTCGCACAACGGTTATACAATTTTATGAAGACGACGAAAACTCTAGTCTTTGCCCTGGCAAAAAAGACACTGTGACTAAAAATGGTGTGAAGAAACAAAAAAGATTAATGACAGATACACTACAAAATTTACACAAGAAATATTTGAATTCAGGTTATCCTCCGATTAGTTATGTAACATTTTCACGAATGAAACCTTTTTGGGTCACACAACCAAATTTGAATGCGCGAAACACATGTCTTTGTGAAAAACATGAAAATATGGATCTTTTGACTAATTCCTTGAAAAAGAACCACATCATTAAAGAAAATACAACATCTGCAGTTTTGAGCAGCATATGCTGTGATAAAGATAACGTTGATTGTCTACAGAGAACATGTCCCAATTGTGGAAGCAGATACCTGGATTATCAGGAATTTGATAATGCAGTACACGTAGTATATTGGGCTTGGGAAAAGAAAAAAGGTACGTACCTCAAAAATGGTGTCGAAAAAACAGCGTTTACAGTTGAAAAAGTGAGACACTTTGTAAAGCCATTGGACCTTATCAAGAAATTTGAGAATGATCTGAAACCATTTTTAAAGCATTGTGCTAACATTAAAAATCAAAGTCAGGCTATTAAAAATTTAAAACAAAATATGACTGAGAAAGATTGCGTGATACATATTGATTTTAGTGAAAACTATAACTCTAAATATAACTCTGAAATTCAATCAGTTCATTTTGGCGGTAGTAGAAAACAGTTCACGTTACATACTTCTGTGCTTTATTTTAAACTAGACGGGTGGATGACGAAAACTCAGGCTTTTTGTACTGTTAGCACATCTGTAAGACATGATGCTGCCGCAGTTTGGGCTCATCTCATTCCCATTTTGCGTGAAATAGAGACAACAGCCCCTCTGGTTTGCAATCTTTATATTGTTTCGGACTCTCCATCTGCACAGTACCGAAATAAAAAGATTTTATACATAATGTCACAATTGACTAACTATTGCCCTACGATGACCCACGTTGTTTGGAACTATTGTGAATGTGGGCACGGAAAGGGTGCGCCTGACGGAGTAGGTGGACTATTGAAGAGAACAGCGGATAAATTGGTATCATACGGAAATGACATCCCCGATTTCGATACGCTGGTGAAATGTTTAAAGTCTTCTATTAAGGGTGTAAAGATTGAAACAGTTGAAGACTATGAAGTGACAGAAAAAGACTGGCTCTTGCCCAATAACTTGAAGGCTTTCCCGGGAACTATGCAGGTTCACCAAGTTGTGTGGACCAAAGAATCAGGAAACCGCTTGGCACTACGTCGCCAATCCTGTACTAAAACAGAGTGCCTAAATGAAGCTATCAGATGCCCTCACGGCAAACATTTGGGCTTTCATGACTTGTCCACAATTTTTCAGATTGCTCCCCAAAAAGATAATGCAGTGAAAAATGCAAACAGCAATGTAATCTGCCGTAAAATGCCGTCAGCTACAGCAAATATAGGTACAAAATCAAAAAATCTGCCAATTAAAAAACAAAACATAAAAATTACCGAAAATCGTGTAGTTCAAATGCCAAATACATTAATTCTCTCAACATCAAAAACAACAACTACATCGACGATTTCAGGAAAAAAAATGGCTGCGCAAAAACCATCAACACTATCTGTGAAATCAAATTCCCTACAAATTCATAAAAATACCAAAAATAAAGCAATAGTTCATGAAGGTACAGAGGCATTGTCTCCGATGCCCTCGACATCTCAATCGACTGCTGCATCCAATACTATGAGGAAAAAAACACAAAGGCAGGAACTAACTACATCGTTGCTTGCAGATTATGTAGACTGGAATGAAGCTATTCCTACGTATTCATTTTTTGAAAATGTCAATACTTCGGTATTTTCTGAATATGAAAAGTCATGGAACTCCGAAAATCTAAAAGACGTTGAGAGCGTAGAAGGAAACAAACCAAACAAAAAGAATAGAGAAGAAGATGAGAAAGAAGACGAGGAAGAAGATTCTGATTTCGACATATTTTAATTCAAAAATAACGTGAACTTCTGACTGATTTTATTTTATAGTTTCTTTAAATTATACAAAATACGTGATATACTCAGTTAAATGTGATACAACCTAAGTCTTAATTTTATTCGTATTTAAAGTACTTATGATAGTTACGAGTATGTCTGGTTAGTCATTTACGTGCAATCTAAGATCAAAGATCTTGGCTATATTAGAGGACTACAATATTCCATCTAGCTTTATTATAATTTCGGTGCTGTATACATAAAACTGAGCTAAGTGAGACTGAATAATTGTTAAGTAAGTTGTTAATTGTTGTTAAATAATATTCTATTTGGTAAGTGTAACGAAGACAAGTCATCTATTTAAAATACAACAGTTTTTGATATCGTGACTAACGAATTTGTAGAGATATAAGTACGTAATTTAAATAAATAACCTACTGTTTTACTACAATTGATGATTTTCTATCAAATGGGTGATGTAAACAGTTTTTTTTAATTAAATATCTGCAAGTATTCAAGTAGTTTTTCACGGATTGAAAAGTCATCAGAGAGGTTTTGTGACAAAGACCCAGTAAAAGATTTTTAAAATTTTCTTAAAGTTGATTATTTTACGAAGAAGCATGGAGATTGTCAATTTGTTCTAATCTTTTTAGCCTATCAAGTATTTTTGCTTTTTCTGTTTTGATTATTTGCCTTTCACACTAACTAGGTATGCTTGAGAATTTAACTTGTTTTGTTTTAGTAGACTGCTGCTGTTGCAATATTAATAAATACATACGTTGGAAAAGTTCTTTGTTTTCCCTCGCCAGATCACTTCTTTTGAGATTTTAAGTTTTGAGACAGTTCCCGTATTGACAATACACAATGATAAAGAAATATTTACCTTTTGTTGAAATATCCACTAATTACTATAAACTTTCACTTTTAATTTATTTAAAAACATACATACATACATAATGCTCACGCCTTGGTCCCATTGGGGTAGGCAGAGACGATGGATCGCCACTTTGCGCGATCCTGACACACCTCACTAGCCTCACTCACGTTCATCAACCTTTTCATGCACCTCCTTTTATTCATCTCACTGCGGACCCCAGCCTTTTTGAGGACATTACTAATTTGATCCTTGAATGTCCTCCTAGGCCGACCTCTAGCTGTAGTTCCTTCCACATTCGCACTGTATATGACTTTTGTCACTCTTCTTTCACTTATACGCTCTACATGTCCAAACCAACGCAACATACCCTTCTCTACCTTCGTTACTACATCTTCTTTTAAACCACACTTCTCACGTATCACTGCATTCCTCATTCTGTCACATAATTTCACTCCACATATTTTTCGTAAAGACCGCATCTCAACTGCATTTATCCTGCTTTCATGATTCTTCTGCCATACCCAACATTCACTACCATACGTCAGCATAGGAACCAGAACAGCATTATGCACAGCCATCCTTGCCTTTTGAGACATGATCTGGCTGGACACAAGGCTATTGATAGCTCCATTCACTGCATTTCCTTTCTTTACTCTCCTTTCAATATCTTCTTCACACTTTCCATCCCTTGTGAACAAGCTCCCCAGGTACACAAAATCTTTCACTTGCTCAAGTTCTTCGCCACAAATAATCAACTCACAGGCTGTCATACTTTCGTCTCTTTCAAAAATCATTACTTTGGTCTTTCCGACATTCACTTTCATACCCTTCTTCTCAAACGCTACATTCATAATATCCACCATCTTCTGCAGCTCCCCCGCCGACGACGCAAGGATTACTTGGTCATCAGCGTATACGAGACATTTGATGATGCTCTCACTCATTTTCAATCCACAGTCACTCTCTCGCACATCAGTCAGGCAACTATCCATGAATAGGTTGAAGAGCCACGGCGATGCAACACAACCCTGTCTAACGCCCCTTGAGATGCTAAACCATTCCGTGTATGCGCCGTTAAGTCTGACACATGCACTGGAATTCTCGTAAAGTGACTCCAGCGCTAGTATCAATTTGCTCCCCACCCCAAACTTGGACAGCACATCCCACAATTCATTCCTATTCACTCTATCATATGCTTTCTCCAGGTCTACGAAGGCGCAAAACACCTTCAGGTGTTTGGCGAGGTGTTTTTCAGTGATGCACCTTAGGGAGAAAATTTGATCCATACATCCCATTCCCTTTCTGAATCCCGCTTGTACGTCCCATATTTTCTCATCCGTTTCTCGCACTATCCTTTCAATCAAGACTTTCGCATACAATTTGCCGACAATACTGAGTAAACTGATTCCGCGGTAGTTTTTGGCTTCCTGTTGTGACCCTTTCCCTTTGAACCCGTTCCCTGTTGTTTAAAAAACATGTATAAAATAGAAAATTATCGTTTTAGTAAGTTATTTAAAAAAGTTAAATATACAAATTCATTTCGGTGGACTATTTTTCATTTTGGTGGATATTTTTTCATTTCGGTGGGTGCATTTCATTTCGGTGGTATTCAATCTCATATTTCTCAATAACTATTCATGAGATTTAGTGCCCGCTAACACACATTGTATAAAATAGGAAAAAGTATACTTTGACGTTAAAAAAGCTGAGATAGGTCTTAAAATAAAAAATCCCACCGAAATGAACATAAAAATCGCTCTGTTGAAATTGACCCATACTTACCTTGTCATATTGTATTTCTAAATACTGAGAGTTTATTTCCGCGCAGGTATTGTTACGGAGTTAATGTGACAAAGTCCTAGAGTTATCATCGTTTTCGTAAGTACCAATAATAAAATACCAATTTAATTCCTGAAAACCACTACCGCCAAGAGCCCAACAAAATTTATTACCAGACAAAGATTCACAATTTCCCACAGTGAACAGAGGGCGTCGGCGTGAGAGAGCGATCGATCGAATCGATTATGTATAATCGAGTAATCGGCTCGACACGGTAGCGATCCCATTGATTGGCCACACCCGGGTGACGTCAGCATTGTTGTCCAATTGCATTGTAGTGAACTAGGCTATTCACCTGTTGTATCTTTTTAAATAATTTTAAAATGCCTGTGCAGATCATCATCGTCCGTGCGTTGTGCTGTGGGTCGAGTCGTCTTAACCTATACACGATTTACGCCTTTGAGGTGACCTGGCACTTTCTTTTTTTGGATTAAATAATTAATTATTAGGAGACCTCGAAGTTTTTCTATCACTAATGTTGTCAAACAGATGTACGTTTAGATGGCAAACGTAATATAGGAACGCAACTCTTCCCGTGGATGTCGTACAAGGCGACTAAGGGAATACATTATAAAACATCAATCAGGCCTCCCCAACCCGTCTGGCCAGCGCGGGGAGTGTAGGCCAAATCCTCCGTCTGTCTCCGGCAGATGAGAGAGGGTTGTGCTCCTGCAGTGGAGACAAAAATAACCTGATGATGATGATATAGGAACGCGAAGTGTGTGTCGTGAACTAACGACCTATACACATATTATTTTATCCTTAGTCGTCTTCTATTAGTTTTTCGAAGAAACTTTCACTCTTCATTACGTTTCCAATGTCCTCGCCATAATCCGCAAAATCATCTCGAAACCACTCGAACGAAGTCACAGGCAAATACTAGTTACTGGCAAATATTAATTCGTAATAGTTTAGAAATCATAGGCCGATAAGGATAAAATGGCCTTATTAAAAACAAAAGAAACACAATATTAAGAAAACATTAAGAGATTCAGAACCCTGATTTGAATCTGTTTAGAACATTAATCTTTGTGTTATCTTAGATCTACAGAACAATATTGCTCCATTGGGTTTTGTTTCAAAATACACGGAAAATTTATTACTACACTAGCTTCTATCCTGCGGTGCTGCTTGCGTTTATTTATATTTATTATTATATTATTTACACACAATCATAAAATAGTATAAGTGTTCTTATACTATTTTATGATTGTGTGTACAAGTGAAGGTTATTTCCTTAAGAGATTTCTGTTAGCCTTCCAGCGACAGAGATAACTTCCATGTTAGGGCAGACGTGTGTGTACAGCCGGCCAAGAAAGTTGACTATCAGGTGTCACTAAATATCCTGGTCTAAAATGTACCTACAATAAATTATAAGGAGAGCACAGTAACTGTCCAATTATTTTGCAAGTGAAAATTGATCTTTTCGTTTTATCACTGCAGGAGCACAACCCTCTCTCATCTGCCGGAGACAGACGGAAGATTTGGCCTACACTCCCCGCGCTGGCCAGACGAGTTGGGGAGGCTTTTCGTTTTATCAAATCATTTTTATTTTTATGACGTTTTATGTATTACAAATGAACCTTAGAGTGGTTGACCAATTCTTTAGCCGATTTTACATAACAAAAAAATGAAAAAAACTAAAAAAAATACATATCATACAAAACAATGCTGGACGCGGAGAGGGTAAGACCGGGTGTGGTGGCGGTCATTAGGGAAGGCATATGTCCAGCAGTGGACGTCTTAGGACTGATATAATACAAAAAAATCATTCTATAGTCCCAATTTCCTTTGTATTTCCATGTAATAAAATAAACGCAGCATAAAACATACCTCTGACCCATATAAAAAACGATCACTGTACAAAAGTTTCATTACAATCGGTTCAGTTGTTATGGCGTGAAGATTGAATAAGTAACAAACATAAAAACAGACTAACATTTATAATATTAAGTAGATAAATTATTTGTGAAGGTGATAATTGTGTTTTTTTTATATATTTAATAAACTCGGTAATCTTGATGTGCTGGATTGGCCAACGCAAGGTTATTACGATAAATTGTCAAATGCTGGTGGTTGGTGATTTCGTCACAAGTTGCGATGTACAGAGTAGGTTATTGGAGAACGTAGCTCTGATCTCGGCGAAGAATCTCGTGAGATACGAGTTGTTATTAGCGGGGGACATACGTAACTGGAAATGCGGTTAAAAGCTATTCTCTGTTTTATTTATTTATTTATTTAATAGTTTATTGTACACACAAATATACAAAGAACAACACAAAGAAAAGTAAATTATACAAAAGGATAAGCTTATTTCTAAAGAAATTTCTTCCAGCTAACCTGCGGTGAAGATAAGGGATTACGAGATTGCGGTGAAGATAAGGGATTGAGATTGTTTTACGAGAAAATGCAAAATCGTTTCAGTTTCTTTTGCAGAACCACAAATCTGACAAATGACTGCATATTGTCAAAGTCAAAATCATTTATTGCATATGAGTATACTCGGTACATTTATACACGTCATTTTTTTTATCGAGTACCGCTTCCTAGGTGTTAGCGCTGTGAAGAAGAAACGGCGCAACAAACTTCACGCAACACATCTTTTAAAAACCAAGTTTGCATACAATTAATAAAGACTTTGCTAAGCTGAATTAACATTAGTACCAGGCATCTTTGTCATTCAAATAATCGTTTATTTTATAATAGGCTTTCTTACAAAGTTATTTTTTAATTGTGAATTCTTTGTCCAAATTCGGATTCAATGAAAAGGCTCTTAAGTTTTTTTAATTCATCCCTTTAACGTGGAACTGTTGAAACGAAATCGCAATAACATTTTCTTAATAATGACAGAGCTGAGTCAGTAAAACAGTAAACAAAACGTAAGATTTATTCAAATGTTGGCAATAATACACAAACACACACATTCCACACACACCCACACACCCCCTCACACTCTGAGGCACTCTACCCGAGGCCAGATATCCAGCAGAAGACTATCTGATTATATCAGGACTAATATGATTACAAGAAACTCCGAGATCCAGGAATACTTGAACGTACATACATAATGCTCACACTGTGTTGCGAACAACATCGCCGTAAGATCTAGCTTAAAATACAACTTATTACAGATTTTCTCTCTTATACTAAAAGTTTTGTTTACGGGTGATCTGTGTGTGTATGCTAGCTAGTAACTGAGTAGAAGTTGATGAATAATGAGATAATCCCACATACGAGTATATTATTAATGCGAAAGTTTGGATGTTCGTTACTCAATCACAACCACTGGACGGATCGACATGAAACTTGGCACACATATAGGTTAGGTCCTGGAATAGGACACAGGATAGTATTTATCCCGAAATAAACATCTCATTCCTACGGGAAACTAAATTATTCGTTAAAAGCAGTGAACTTGCTCAGGCGCCACTTTGTATGGAGATTTATCTATCTAGAGAAAATGATATATATTTTGAAGTACAAGATGTACCTACGCAGACGAAGTCGCGGGTAAAAGCTAGTCAATAATATAGAAGCCACAATACTCATTGCAGATTACTTCCAAGCAAAGAAAAACAAAGATAGACGTTTCTTGTTAATCAACATTCAAGAGATAGGTCGAAAAGTTTATGCCTACACTCTTATGTCATCCGCCATTAACATTTAAGTTATCTTTAAAAGCAATCCGAGAAAGTTGACGTCTCATGCGAACACAATAATGCTATCACTCTTTGCGATGAGGGAAAGTAAGGTCCTATTCATCACCAATCTCACATCACATCCGATGCTATAATGCCTATAAGCAGGTTTTTAATTGAATATACGCAGGGTCTTTCAACATAAACTACACACACTTTGACAATAACTTAAGCCGTAACCAACAATCTCTATGTACTACTAGATGGATCGTTCCAAATAATCGCTCTGTTCCACGCAAGTAGCCACAACTCTTTCACATTCACAATGAAACTTGTGCAGTTACTACGCAGAACATTTAAGTATTACTAAATATTGACGCTACGATTAAATAATGTCAATATTTAGAAAATAATTAAATGTTCTGAGTAGTAACTGCACAAGTTTCAAAGAGAATGTGAAAGATTTGTGGCTACTTGCGTGGAACAAAGCGATTGTTTGGAACGCTCCATCTAGTAGTACATAGATATCGTTGGCCGTAACAATGTTTTTTCGTTTTATTCATTAGTTTTCGAGAAAGTCCGACAAAAAAAAGGTACATACATACATACTAGTGTTATTTTAATTATCATCATCGTATCAGCCTCAGACGTCCACTGCTGGACATATGCCTTTCTCAATGAACGCCACCATAAATATGTCAATGTTATTCACAGTGTTGGATAGTTTCTTAACTTTTAAACTTAGTTTCAAGTCAATTGTTAAGCCGATTCTAGAATGAGTTGACTGATGTGGCTCATCAACATTATCATCATATAGTTCGTTAGACGTCCACTGTTGGACATAGGCCTTCCCCAATGAACGCCACTGAACCCAGCCCTCCGCCCTCCACAACCAGCTGCTACCAGCTTCCAGATAAAGAAGCGACACTCTCCTCCCACCGCCAAGTTTAACGTCTAGCACGCTGCATAATACCAGCCGGTTAGAAAGAGAAGCACTTATGTATTGTGTATAACCTTGTCCCTCTCTCAATAGTTTACGCGCTCATACAAACGTGTATGGACAGACGGGTACGCCTCTAATAGTAGTAGGCAATTGAATCTATTCAAATGTATGAAGCCCTCCATCTAGCCCCCTGGCTAGATGGAGCGACGATCTGCGTAAGGCGGCTGGCAGTGACTGGATGAGAAGAACCGAAGATCGGGTTCAGTGGCGCACCTTGGGAGAGGCCTATGTCCAACAGTGGACTCTTTCAGGCTGATGATGAATGTATGAAGCGTCGGGGAATTGCCAGTAGTACGTAATGCTAGCCGTGCTCTGTTTTTGGGTCACTTCTTTACATAGTAATATTCAGTATTGCCGTGTGGTTCCCGGCTTAAAATAGGGCCACCCCTATCTTCCCTATGGACTCGTCAAGGCAACTAAGGGATTGTACCAGGGACCGGCAGCAGCGTTCTCCTGTGTGTGTATGTTAAGATCATTACTGCGATCACCAATCCGTCTGCCAAGCGTGGTGATTATGGCAAATCCCCCAATGGACATCTAACCAAAAGTATACCACTTTTGGTTAGATGTCCATTGGGGGATTTGCGTCGTCAAGACTAAGGGATGGCACCAGGGACGGGCAGCAGCGTTCCCCTGTGTACGTTAAGATCATTACTCAGCAAATCCCCCAATATTCAACTTAAAAAAAGTGGTATTCTATTGGGGAGGCCTATGTCCAGCAGTGGACGTATTTAGGCTGATGATGATGATTCAGTATTCCCTGCCAGCGGCCTATTATGCCATAACCTCAATAAAAAAACTACCATCATTTCCTTACCAGACACCTAATAGCATACTTTATAACTTCCCATAATGAACGCATGCAGGGGCTTATTACGTGATCAGTGATACTTTTATTGTCGGTCACTGTTGCGTGCGATTTACTGTAGCTCTTGAAGGAAGCAAACTTTCACTTGCGGTGGTATACCGACTGAGGATTGATTTGTTTACATGAAAACCTTCCACTACGTACTACCAAATGAATTTGTAGTTCGACGATTATATTTCGAAATGTTTACAGAGGCAATCGCAATAGAGTACCTATCTGAGTTATAGGAATTGTTTTAGACAATACAACAAAACCTATAATAGACCACAGCTTGACCAGGCTTCAAATTACTGGATGTCCATAAAATATAACTAGCGATTTCATAACTTATATCGCATGATTGCAGAATCGTGCACATTAATATTACAATAGTAAAACGATGAAAACGGATCCTTTACAATAATAAAAAATGGTTTGATTTGCGGAAGTTAACCATAAATATTTAAAGAGGATATACCTAAATATTTTTTTTATATACGATATTTTAACTTTTCGATGATTTACCTCATGCAAATCGCCGTGTGGTTTCCGGTAGAGTAGAATAGGACCACTCCAACTCTTCCCGTGGATGTCGTACAAGGCGACTAAGGGAATGCATTATAAAACATCAATCAGGCCTCCCCAACCCGTCTGGCCAGCGCGGGGAGTGTAGGCTGAATCCTCCGTCTGTCTCCGGCAGATCATACTCGTATCAGCCTTTAGACATCTACTGCTGGACATATGCCTTCTCCAATGAACGCTTCCACTGCCAGTCCTCTGATAAGTTATGTGAGGTTGTCCATCATAGTCATTATATTGGTACAGTTTAGTAATATCACACCAATTTCTTAAGAGGCCATTGTTCTTAAACCCATCGATCAAAGCAATCCCGTGGACCGCTAATGGACTTGCAATCCCATCTCATCTCACGCCAACCAGACTTTAGACAAATAAAAAATACTTATTACACATCTAATAAATAAAATCGTAAACTTCGCGTGTCTGTACATTGAAGATATTTGCAAAAACAAAAATGGGGGGTCTAAGGATAAGTAATAGAACACATTTAGATCATTTTTGAAATTTTTGTCTGTTTGTCTGTCTGTCTGTGCACGCACCACTTAAAAACTACTGAACGGATTTTGATGGGCTTTTCACATCAACATGGGGCTTAACTTAACTTAACATTTAATCTTTATTTCATCGCAATCGGTTTACTCAATCAAAAGTTATGGACATTTTTAGTTTTCAAATACATTAGTAAGTTGGTAAGGTTAGTATGCAATATATTGCATATATTTCCGTACTATTCAGATTGCGATAAGTTTGGACTACATTTGGAGCTGGTAGTGGGAATGGGAGTGGGCGTGGGCGTGGGCGTGGGCGTGGGCGTGGGCGTGGGCGCGGGCGTGGGCGTGGGCGTGAGCGTGAGCATGGGAAAAGGGGAGCGGGAGCGGGATATTCAGAGTCTGAGTAGAAGTGGGAGCGGGAGTGGGAAAGGGAGCGGATTCTGTAGTCCACGCGAGCGGAGCCACGGGCACAGCTAGTATGACACTAAACTAACCTAACAAGTATCAAATTAAATGTAACGGTTTTGCCCTTTCTCCTTTCGTTTGGCATCTCATCTGGGAAGACGTGTTGGCGTTACCTAATTATGATTCTACCGGTGGCCAAATCTATTGGTGACCAGACTAACGTCTCCTAACTATCAAGTTCGGAGGCATTTGGTGTTGTTATACTCCCTTAGGTACGCATGGCTAAATTACCTGCTGATGCCATTGAATGGTTGCTTATAATTGGAATAAACGAAATCTTTCAGATATAAGACTATCTTGACGAAAGGAGAACTAAAGTTATTTGTAAGTCTCGTACACTCTTTAATCATAAGCCGAAATTATTCCACTGCTAAACATAAGCCTGCCCAATAGAAAGCCACGTTTGTTGAGCTGTCCATTGGGGAATTTGCCATAATCACCACACTTGGCTGGCAGATTGGTGATATTTGTAATGATATTAATATACACAGGATAACGCTTCTGCCCGTCCCTGGTGGAATCCCATCCCACGACACCAACGGGAATATTAGGGGTAGCCCTATTATTCCGGGAACTACACGACATTTTATTTTATAATAAATAAATAAATAAATGTGTGGTGACATTTCACACACGGCCACCTTATCCCAAACTAGGCAGAGCCTGTAACATGGGTATCAGACAGCTGATATACATATATAATATAATATATAAATAACATCCAGTCACAAGGCAAACACAAGTGCTCAGCACACGAATGTTTGCCCTGGACGGGGTTTGAACCCGCGACCCCAAGCTTTGCAGGCAGGTGTACTACTAGGCTACGGGGCCGACGATAATATGCAAACGGAACAAAATTCTCAAATAAAGTCGTTATAAAACATGCACTTAAGCCTGTTGTTGCGTATTTTAAAGCAATTACTGTCAGAAGCGACAGGCGAAGGGTCGAAATGCCAGCATCGTGCGCAGGCGCTGCGCCGCCGCCCGCAACCGAAAACAAACGCTACTGTCATATGAATACAATATTATATGGGTTAAATTCTGAAAACTCATGGTAAAACGCGAATGCATTCGACTTGCCATTAAGGTTTCCGGAACTTGCGGGATTTTATCAACCACTGGCTTTTCTGTGAAAGAAAATATTGCAAGGAAAGCTGCTTATGCTGGAATAGAAATTTTGAAGTGCTTGAAGCCACCCCAAACAGCGATATTAGTTGTAGGGTGTGACTAAGAGATTGCATCAGGTAAGGACAGCAGCGTTCTCCTGTGTATATTAGGATCATTACTGCGATCACCAATACTCCTGCCAAGCGTGGTGATTATGGTATATCCTCTAATGGGCAGCCCACCAAAAGTGGAATTCTATTAGGGAGGCCTATGTTCAGCAGTGGACGTACTTCCGTTGATGATGATGATAGTAAATCACCGATAGCAGTTACAAGTCGTACGTTCGCTCGGTCAGGGCCAGGCAAATTTGATAGGATATTGGAACTATGGATGGTAGAACTCCTCGAAATTAGAATCGAGCACCATCAACACCGAGCTGCGTAACAAGTTCTGACAAATGAGATTCTATTCGATCTGATGTTTTAAACAAAAACTCCTTTGATAAAAACAGAAGACTGAAATTCAATCATCAGTTCTTTAAAGTGTCAAATAAAATTAATGACATAATAGAAAATAAATCACTTAATAACGTTACTGATTTATTATTACTTAAAAACATTACTTCAGCTTTCTACGTAGAAGCTGATTTAAAAAACATGGCAGCATCTAGGATACCAGACGAGGAACTAACACCACTCGAACGGAAGATACGAGACACGATTGGGAGTTGTATGCATTTCTACGAAAAAATCCAATGTTTCTCCATAGTATTCATTGTAACTCCTGCCTACTATCTGTTCATGGAACTGTACATACGTACCAAACTGACAGAGATGTACAAACCAAGCATAGAGAAACAGATATTCGATATTACATTACAAGCATTTGGATTCATAAACGTTGCTGGGAATATGGTTATGAGTATCCTAACCAGTACACGATTAAATGAAGCGGTTGCAAACGCCAGCAATGGACAGTACAACTACTGCGAGAAGTGCGATATGCTTCGACCACCGAAGAGTTGGCACTGCGACAAGTGCAAAGTCTGCATTCTTAGACGAGAGTACCACTGCTTCGTGTTTTCCAGATGTATTGGACTGTACAACAAGAGATACTACGTCATTTACCTCGCCTATATCAGCATTGCGATGGTATATTGCAGCTACTATGGCTACTTTTACGTCTGCGAGGAATATCAAAGACAAGGTGTATCGATTACTCCGTTGGAAATCGTTTTATGTTGCTACAGAATGTATTCTAGAATATTCTATATGGTTTATGCGACATTTGCTTTTGCAATCATGATCCGAGACTTAAAAATGACGTTCTTGATAGCAAATGCGCTGATTTTCGCTTGGTCGATGAGTATGTTAGTTTTTCAGGCCAAAATAATAATGAGAGGTATTACAGCGTATGAAGCTCAGAACTCTAATGCGGAATATAAAATTTGGGATGGAAGTTTCAAGAACTTTCTAGCTACGACCCATAAGAATGTCGTGAAAGTGTTGGGCACTCGTTGGTACTTCGCAATTCTGTGGCCTTTTGCCAACAGCCCATTGCCACTGCATCATGAAGAAGATCACAAGTGTGAATATGTAAAAATTAAGTAATATACTGCGATGTTTTTAAAGTCGTAGCAATGAAGTTATTAATTTGAAATAAATAAAGTATTTCTTTCACCATAAATTCCAATACGTCATCTTTCTGAAAATGTCATCTATGATAGTTCCTAAAATATAGCGGTAATGATCAAAAATTTACTATTCTGTTTCTATGTTCACAGAAAAAGCAAGAATTTATAAAAACGATGTTCACAAACTTTAACAACATTATAAAATGCTCAATATTAATAAGAGTATGTTATTTTTAAAATAGTATTGTGAAAATAAATTTTACCTCATTATATTTTTCGTCCAAAATTATAAACTTGATTAAAAAAAAATCAAAATGCTTTTAATGGGCGTTCACCATCGCCTTGTTTTATACCTACCACCCAAAAAAAAATTCGATACCACACTGGTGACTCTTGATATCTCGAGGAGTCTGTGAGTTTGTCGTGGTCTCCCTGTTTATCTAAAATTAATTCACAGGTTCTTGATTTGTTCAAACTAAAACCAAATATATTTAAAGTAACTTAAGTAACAGAACTTTTTGTAGAAAGCTTCTGAACGATTCTACTTCTAATTTAAAAAAGAATATTATAACCTGTTTAATCTGACATCACAGAATCGATTTATAAATACGCAGGTTTTGCTGAAAGCGTAACCATATTTCAAGAAATTCTAGTAATATGAATGGACCAGCAAGACTGTTTTATATTCTAGAAAAAATGCAGTGTTACTTCATAGTATGCTTGGTAACACCAAGTTACTTTATATTCATGATGACCGTTATTCGAGACGAACTGGTAGAGAAATACCAAATGGGATTACCGAAACATTTATTCCACGTGATCCTATCTTTGTATTGTTTTGTGAATGTCTTTGGAAACATGATTATGACTGTCCTCAGTGATACCAGCTTGCTTTCTGCAAGATCCGTTTCGATATTTGAAGGTTATGATTACTGTGAAATTTGTAAGATGTATCGACCTCAGAAGAGCTGGCATTGTCGGAAATGCAACGTCTGCATCCTGACCAGAGACCATCACTGCTACGTCTTCTCGCGCTGCGTCGGACTCTGCAACAGACGGTACTTCATCTTGTATCTGGGATACCTCGCAGTTTCAATGCTATATTCCACTTTATACAGCTATTACTTCCTGACTGTCAAATTCGAGGAGCACGGCTTGATGTTGTCGTTCTTTCGAATCGTGAATCCATTCCTGAGGTACTATTTGACTGAACCGTGGTCGAGTAAAGACCTGTATGTGATATTCTTGATCCTGAACATGGGTCTTATTGTGTGGTCGGTGGGGCTGTTCGTGTTTCATGTTAAAAACGTTTTGAAGGGTGCGACGGCTCATGAGTGGCGCAACGAAGATTTGAGCCTATTCCATCCAAAGTGGAAAGACAATGTCATTAATGTTTTTGGTACAAGGTGGTATTTGGCTATTTTATGGCCTTTAGTTAGCAGTCCTTTGCCAGAGACTGCCTATATGGGAAAAACGGGCTGATCAACAAAAAAAATTCCATACATTATTATTATAAGAAATTCACCTTTATTTGGATCGTTTTAATTCGTATCGTATTTAATTTCAAAACTAAGTTATGTTAAACTTAATTACATAGACTTTTAAGTAAGTTGGTTTTAATTATATGCATACCAACTCTATAAATGTACTGAAACTTTTATGCTGTAGTTTAACTTCAGTTTGATATAGAATAGACAGCTGATAACACTGTTATCATAAGAACATACAAACTTGAGAATTGTCCTATCCTTGTTTAATTCCCATCATCATCAGCCTGAAAGAGTCCACTGTTGGACATAGGCCTCTCCCAAGGTGCGCCACTGAACCCGATCTTCGGTTCTTCACATCCAGTCACTGTCAGCCGCCTTACGCAGATCGTCGCTCCATCTAGCAGGGGGGCGTCCCACACTACGCTCGCCCAGTCACGGTCTCCACTCGAGAACTCGTTTACCCCAGCGGTTGTTCCCACAGGAAAAATTCCTAGTTTGGGATTCGACAAGTGTATGTATACAGGATGGAGCAAAAAAGTGTCACCATCCGATTATTACTTAACTTATAAAGATAGCTGAAAAATTAAAACTGACATAGCTACTAGGTGGCCTGGTGCTAAAAAGTATGTAACTAAATATTAAAAATATGTCAAAAAAGTCCCGTAACAGACGTGCCTTTTTCCCTTATACTTAAGTATTTTTTAAAAAGGATAGTAAAGCAAATCGGAAGCTGTTTTTATCTACATAAAAGGTTATGTACTTTAATTGAAAATTCCAGTGGTTATCGAAAAAGAGCAATTATAAAAAGCATATGGTGTCATATTATTCTTCGCAGCTATAATTATAACCCTGATGCCACATATAAGAGACACGTAAGAAAATAGAAGAGCTGGAGCTGTGTGTGTACGGAGACAGCGCGGGCGCAGCTCCTAGCATGCTAATGTTGCAGGAAACGCCGCACGCGACCGAACTATGACAAACGATTCTAGTTAGTCTATTCGCACGATACAGTGGCGCTGTTTAACAGAAACCTTTTTTCCATGGTCGATTCCAGCCTTTATAATATTTGGCCCTGAATATTTGATCAGAAGTCCCTCAAACTCACAGAAACCCTATATTTATATGATGGCGTCACCTTTTTTTAAAATGGCGGTGTTTTTTAAGATGGCGAATTAAATAACATACGTTCCGATTGCGTTTGAGTTGAGGGGCTTCTGAATATCCAGGTTTAATTTGATACTTGGTCATTTTGACACTTGGTAGTAATGAAGTTTTGAAACGTTTATAGTTAATTTTTGATTACCTACCATGTTATCATCATCAGAAGGTTCAATGTCTACTGTTAGAAATATAACTTCCCTTACGCGTGGCCTAGCTTTGCAGACGTGTTACCACCCCACATTACCTACTCTATATTACTATCCTATCTTTAAAGATCACAGTCACTATATATTCCTCTTGTGAGCTAATGGAGCCTAACTATAATCGCACCCCAGCTAGTCGCATGGTTAATACCGCCAGTGTTTACTGAATGCGCCTGCGCACACGTCTACCAAATTCAACCGTTACGTTACGCGGAATCCGTTACTATGGGTTCGTTTGCCCGCTCTAACGTTATGTCATGTGGCTACGGAGGTAGTAAAGTAGCTATTGTACTTGCATGGCCTGGGTATTCCCTAGGAGGAAGGAGTGCTTGTTTTAAAGGGAGGAGGAGGAGGGATGGGGGGAGGAGGGGTTACGGTCATTTATTTATGACATCTGCTTCCCTAGCAATAACTAACTTGGTAACTTGATCATGGTTTGATTTCAAATAGTCATAAAAATGATTAATACCTGACCAGCCTTTCTTTGTATTCATTATTTTTGTCTCCACTGCAGGAGCACCACCCTCTCTCATATGCCGGAGACAGACGGAGGATTTGGCCTACACTCCCCACGCTGGCCAGAGGGGTTGGGGAGGCCTGATTGATGTTTTATTATGCCGTGTGGTTTGCGGTAGAGTAGAATAAGAGCACTCCAACTCTGCCCGTGGATGTCGTACAAGGCGACTAAGGGAATACATTATAAAACATTTTCTTTGTATGCGCGTAAGTAATTGTAGAGCTACGGGTACTGCACCGACCGTGCGATCGAGAGAGAGACAACGTTATACGTCAACATAAGTGCTTCTCTTTCTAACATATAACGTCAGTCCGTTCCCATTAGTCCTACCAGGCAGCCTTAACAGTTGTACTACTGGGAATTTTTCGGCGCCAACGACCAGCTGCAGTCCTACTGCGTACTGCCAGCCATGTTTTATTTTGCGGGCGACGTTAAACTAACAGCACTATCCTCGAAGGTGTTTAAAACAAAAAATCATCCAGTCGTTTTCTTATGAACGTTTCTTTACAGCGGAACGAAGTCGTGCTCCGCTCCAAATGTCTCTACGGTATCGTGCGCCCGCGATCTCAGTGATTAATCGCCCCTCGGCGCAAAGCCACTATAATGGGGCGCTAATAAAGAACACATTCATCATATTTTGCAACTTAATTGTTGATATTTTGCCCTGAAGAAGGCTAAATTGAAATCATGTGAAAGCTTTTTGCTTGTAACATAAAAGTACTTAACAAAATATACTGCTAGAAGTAAGTATTAGGTAGTTTTTTCTTTTTATTTTTACATGAAGAAATTTTAATGGTGACCTGTGGTAGCCCAGTTGGTTTTGCACTCGCCTCACGTTCATAAGATCGTGGGTTCAAACCCCGCCGATACCAGTAAGTTTTTTGAGACTTGAGTACGGTTTCTTTAAGGACAGGCTTTCCGGTGAAGGAAAACATCGTGAAGAAACCTGCATATGCCAAAGAAGAAACTCTAAGGCGTGTGTGAAGCCCACCAAATCGACTTAGGACACTGTTGGTGGACAGGGATTTGGCACAAAAGATCCTGAAAGGGTCGAAGTGTCGTCAGGTCTTCCTGGCCCCCTAATAAGATGCTGATTAAGCTGATTAAGACCCCACGGTGGCCCTCTGTAACACACATTAAGGGACTTCGCCCCCCTTTAATCTGCCGCAAGCTTTACCCTCGCAACGTGAAGAAGAAGGGAAATCCGTGAAGAAGCGATGATACTGCATATACTTTGGGTATTCTCCACTTTGCAACTTAAAAAAATTATGCAAACTTCTTTTTTTAATAAAGAAGATTTTCCGTTAAATAAATTTGCTATCATCAATGTAATGTGTCATAAGTACTTTGCCTCCACCGAACTTATGAACGTGTGGCGAGTGCGTATCCAGTTGGGCTACCACAGGCGGGCATCCATTAGAATTTCTACATGTTTTTTTTTTAATGCCAAACGCCTATTCTGGGCGTAGTACTCCTATCTGTATACATACACTTATCTAAATCCTAGGCTAGAATTTTCTCCTGTACAATGGGAATAAGACAAGTATGAAACAAATCACAAATATAACATCCAGACCGGGGCCAACTTCTACAAACTGTATAGTTGTACGAAGATTACAATTATTATTAAGTTACGCTACAGTTTCATGTTATTACAGGATAGAAATCGTAAGGAAATCCTCAATAAAACAAATTAGGATAAAGAAGTATAATACTAATTATAGATTACCTACTCTGTAAGTTATTTATAATTACTACGGAAACATTTATATATACTCTATTTTTATTTCTGGGCAAAGTTACAGGGTTTTGATCTGTATAAATCAAAAAAAGGAAAGGCCAACAATACGTCTATACGTCTTTACCCCCCCCCCCCCCCCCCCCCCCTTTCGCTAGCTAATTGTTCTGGTTTGACATTTTGAAATTTGGATAAAAAAAATTCTAAAAAATCTAAAACAATTAGAGTTGATAGAGGTTTATGTAATTATTACAGAGAGAACAAAATAATGTATCTATTTTTATTTTTTTTATTATTAAACTATTATAACTACAACTATTAAAACTACCAATTGCAGAAATTTCTTTAAACAATGTATCATCATCAGGTTATTTTTGTCTCCACTGCAGGAGCACAACCCTCTCTCATCTGCCGGAGACAGACGGAGGATTTGGCCTACACTCCCTGTACTGGCCAGACGGGTTGGGGAGGCCTGATTGATGTTTTATAATGTATTACCTTAGTCGCCTTGTACGACATCCACGGGCAGAGTTGGAGTGGTCCTATTCTGCTCTACCGGAAACCACACGGGAATGTATGTATGTGAATGATAAAAGAGTTTAGGTTGCTTGAGCACTAATTATTGTTACGGATTTTATGCATTTGTATACGAAGGCCATTATCATTATACATCATCAGCCTGCAAGACTCCACCTGGATATAGGCCTCTCAAGATCCGCCACTGAACCCGATCCTCGGCTCTTCTCATCCAGTCACTGCCAGCCGCCTTACGCAGATCGTCGCTCCATCTAGCCAGGGGGCGTCCCACACTACGCTTGCCCAGTCGCGGTCTCCACCAATTATTTCTATCATTATGCTATAATGCAAGTTATCGATAGTATAAAGTATTGATCTGATCTTAGTACTTAGACAATTGATATCGTGCTAGTACAATTTGTAGGTCTGGTCATTAATTTAGCATTTAAGAGGAATTTAAGAGGAATGCAGTGATACATGAGAAGTGTGGTTAAAAGAAGAGGTAGTAACGAAGGTAGCGAAGGGTATGTTGCGTTGGTTTGGACATTTAGAGCGTATGAGTGAAAGAAGAGTGACAAAAGAAATATACAGTGCGAATGTGGAAGGAACTACAGCTAGAGGTCGTCCTCCACGTTCTAGGATCAAATTAGTAACGTCCTCAAAAAGGCTGGGAGTGAGAAGAATAAAATGAGGTGCATGAAAAGGTATAATTAAAAAAAGGAAGGCTTTTACAGTTTTTACCTCCTTTCACTAGCTAATTGTTCTAATTTGATATTTCGAAATTTGGATAAAAAAATTCTAAAAAAATCTTAAACAATTAGAGTTGATAGAGGTTTATGTAATTATTACAGAGAGAACAAAATAATGTATCTAAGTAAAACTACCAATTGCAGAATTTTCTTTAAACATTGTATGTATCATCATTCGAGTCAATCAATGTGAGTGAGGCTAGTGAGGTGTGTCAAGATTGCCCAATATGGCGATCCATCGTATCTGCCTACCCCTATGGGACCAAGAGGTAAGCATTATGTATGTATTTATTTTCAATTAAGAAATGTCTATTTCCAAACAGATGGTTGGTATGCCACCATTACTTCACTGTCTGTCGGCACGTCTGTCATTATTTTGCTAAAAGCATGATCGTTATCAATCAATTCGATGATCTCATCTATCATTGCGAAACGATTGTTACCGATCGACTACAGATCGGGTCGACCGATTATGTCACTAGGCATCCGAGATGAGTTCAAACGGATGAATTTCATCCGAGGAAATGTGCCAGTATGATTGTATAATGGAATATTTCGCAAATTAATAAAGTTCTTCAGTTAATAAATAAGCGACGGTTAAAATCGATTAATTGGATACCTATAATTGACGACCTCCGTGGCCGAACGGGGTAGCTCTCGAACTGCCACGTCGGAGGTTGCGGGTTCGAATCCCGCTAGGGGCAAATGTTCGTATGATGAATATGAATGTTTGTACCCTAGTCTTGGGTGTTTATATATTTATTTAAGTATATGTATCCGTTATCTAGTAACCATAGCTCAGGCTCTGCCTAGTTCGGGATTGGATAATTGGTGTGAATGTCTGAGATATTTATTTTATTTATTTATTTATAATCATCATCAGCCGAAATACGTCCACTGCTGAACATAAGCCTCCCCACTAGAATGCCACTTTTATTGGGCTGTCCATTGGGGGATTTGCTGTAATCACCACGCTTGGCAAGCGGGTTGGTGATCGCAGTAGTCATCTTAATATGTCAAAGTCAAGTATTTCATGAAGTTATAAAAATGTTATAATTAAAGACCAGTACTAAAATGAAACCCATTTGGGTATGTTATGCACAGGATAACGCTGCCACGGGAAGATTGTCGGTGGCCCTATTCTAAGCCGGGAACCACACAGCAACAAGTTCCTTAATATACATGTCACATTCCATAAAAAAACATTGAAACGTTTTCAAAAAAGATAAAATTCAGAACATTATTAAGGCTAATTTGTATGGTCTCATGTAAAGTAGATTGTTTTAAGATAGATCTTTTTCACTGGAGAGACAGAATTATAATAATTCAATTGACTGTGTCAATAAATAAATAAATATAAATATCTCAGACATTCACACCAATTATCCAGTCATAAAATAGGCAGAGCCAGTGCTATGGTTACTAGATAACGGATAGACATACTTAAATAAATATATAAACATCCAAGACTTGGGTACAAACATTAATATTCATCATACGAATATTTTCCCCTAGCGGGATTCGAATCCGCAACCTCCGGCGTGGCAGTCCGAGAGCTACCCATTCCGCCACGAAGGTCAATGACCTGTAATAAAATTAAATACGATGATGTACCTACTGTTACAGATTTAAATGTAGGTAATTGTGACGATCAATGAAGCGTCTTGTTTTTTGTTATTTACACTTTGATCCATCACGATTTAAATCGTTTATTTGACTCGCTCTTGAGTAAAACCGACAAAGAAAGACTTAATTTTCGCAAGACGAACCCAATTTTGGTGTTCTATTGTTTGTTGTAGAAACGTTTTTCTTAAAGCCCTTGCACTAGGCCTCGTTGCAAGATACTCTTAGATAATTTGAGTGCCTGCAGCATTGTTTGCTGATCTTTTATTATCATTATCGAATTTTTATTACTTATTATTACTAATCTGGCAAAATTGCACGATTTCCGGGCACTGAGATTAGATTAGATTAGATTTATTTATTTCACTTTAACATCTTAAAAATTCTATTTTACATGTCATTCTAATACGGTAAAAGGGATCGTCATAAAATAAAATAATGTATAAATTACAATGTCAACCACTCAAATAATGAGCTCGATTCCGAAGGCACAACGTTAAAATTTGACAGCAATAAAACTGTTGCTATCCTTGTCACACAGTATTATGAAAATAAAGACGAAACCAATTTTAGCGCTGTCAAATTTTAACGTTGTGCCTTCAGAATCGGGCCCAATGTCATAGTATATAACATACTATCTATGTTAGTATATAATATTAAAATAAAAAATTTAAAATACACTTGGTATTAAATTATCACAAATTAAATTAAACTAAACGTCAGAGGGCCCACCAATTAAATTTTTTAGAAAATTCATTTATGGAATAATATTCATTTTCCAACAAAATGTTTTTCAGTCGTCGACTAAACGTTTCGTCATTGGTCTCGTTACGTAGATCTGCGGGCAGGTGTTCGTAGTACATGGGGCCGATGACGCGGGGGTTTTTGGTGGCAAGTGCAGTGCGGCGCGTTACTGTCTTTAATCGACATAATCGACTTTAATGGACCTCAAACGTACATGTGCCTCCGAGATTCAGGGATTTTCAAACTATCGAGAGATAAAAGTTTCTGGACATTATGCCCTCAGTCCCATGCTCTCAAAAATAGAGCGTTAAGACAACATTCCTCTTGCTACACAGGTAACGGGCAGTTCTCTGTCAATATAGAAGGCCAATTAAGGGGCGCAGAAAAAAATTGTTTAGATAAATTTTTTTGGCCATGATGCCCCTCTATCCAATGCCCTCAAAAAATCAATTACTATTATCAACGTTATATTTACTTATCTTAAATACTATGGCAGTTATGACGAAACGGAAAATCTATTGAGAGTTGTAGCTTAACCTTTAAATATATATAAATAAAAAATTACCCAACCATACACATACCACACTCATGCACACACCCACATACACACACATACACACACACACATACACCCCCCCCCCCCCCCATACACTCACACACATAAAATCACACCACATACGCCTCCACACATCACAAACTCATTAATAGCCTAATTTATATTAGAGAATAAAGTTTCTATTAGAATATAATTACTCTTAATCCGTGGGGTGGAGACCTGGTGACCTGAAAAACAGGCTATGTCTAGTTCAGGCATCAGTCTCCACGAAACAGGTTACTGATTATAGAAAATGTCAATATGTTTTACTTAGTTTGTAGTGGCCTTATTGTGGAGAATCTAAATAAACATATTATTATTATATTATTATTATTATTATAGTTAAGAAACTTTCCTTCGTTCGCTTTTCGCCCTGTAATACCACGAAAGAAAGTCGCGATGTTTGTCAGCATCGCGCGATACATCGTCTCTGCCTACCCCTCCGGGAGCAAGCGTATGTATGTATTATTAGGTATGAAACAATAATTATCCAGTTTTATTACAATGCGTGCGCGCCAAGATCAATGACATCTGTCAAAAGCTTGAACTGTCACTGTCACGTCCCACAGATAGAACGTAACTTGTAGTATTACGGCGGTGTTGCCCTTATAGTTATGTATGTTAAATAACTTCATATAGGTAATATATTATATTGTTATACGAGCATAAGGATCATATGAAAGTATTCCTATTCCATAATGGAAAAGTACGGTTTCTAAAAGTCACTCCTCTGTTAAAAAAAAATTGCATTAACTTGATTTATTTAATTTTATTTGACATTTTTATATTTGTGTTAGTTATTGATGTTTAATTTGATTGTGTTTAATTTGCCTGTCTTTAATTTGATTTTATTTAACTTGTGTAAAATTTTGACCTGTAACGGAAGTTATCAATAAAGTATGTCTATGTCTATGTCTGTTATTATAATACTTACTATCTTGCGTATGTATAGACACTTACTACTTAAAACTGATCTGTAGAGGTCCTGAGCTTACATATATACATACATACATACAAAATGATCACGCCTTGGTCCCAGAGGGATAGGCAGAAACGATGGATCGTCACTTTGCGCGATTCTGACACACCTCACTAACCTCACTCACATGCATCAACGTCAGCCCAGTCCTGAGCTTACCTGTAAATAATAATAAATTTTAGGTTAATACAAATCCAATATAATTTGTCCGCGAAAACAATGGATAGAGAGAGAGACCTTTGGTAGACGATAAGAATAACAAATAAAGGTAGGTTGTGCAGCAGGAGTATAAGCAATACTTTACAAGTTACTTACAATAAGTACATATACATGAAGTAGGAGCATAATTATGTTACATGGTATCACCAATCATGCTATCGCATTCACACACACCCTCTCTCTCACTCTCTCGCCGTCAGCCATTGCTACTCTAAAGACCTGTGTCCTACATTAATAAAGTTAATCCATCTTAATCTGCGTTGTTTCAAGTATATAACAAGTATTCACCCTTACCCTATACGCCTGCCATACGATAACGTAACAAATTAAGGCAATATTTTAAAACGTACAGTAAGTACATACATAAATACAGGTATATCATCAAGACCGGTCAGTATGGGGACGACAGAAACTATAAGAGATTCAGTAATTGGTTATAAGGAACCGTGACGTCGATTTTAGAAAAACACCCACATGCGAAGGTAGATGCAATCATGTCAAAACGGCCCTTAGACGTCTACTATTAGACATTGGCTTTCCCTAAGAACGCCCACCACATCCGGTCTTACGACCTTCGCATCCAGCGGCCTCCGGTCACCTTCTTTAGATCGTCGGTCCATCTTGCGAGTGCCGATCCGCAGTCTCTACCCTAACGGCCGTCGGTTCTGTGACAGATGTAGGCCCGCCTATTGGATTTAGAATCTAACAGAATGTAAAAGTGAATCACATAACGGACACTGAATATAGCCTCCTAACGGACGGACAGACAGACATGTCGTGAATTTTTATAACACAGTTTAAGTTATTTAAGTCCAATTTCGCTTTGCAAATATTTTATTTTATACCCTTATTGTTATTTATTAGAGTCTATTTCTCTAATAGATAACAATAAAGGTAGGCAGGCTTTTAGGGTAAAAGCTGCTTATTTCTCGGTAAAAACCCAGACATCTAGTACACTTGGTACATTTATACATCTAATTTTTTTTATCGACTACCGCTTTCTAGGTATTAGCGCTGTGAAGAACAAACGGCGCAACCAACATCCAGCAATAGATGTTTTAAAATCAAGTTTGTATACAATATTATAAAGATGTGCGAAGCTGAAGCAACATTAGTACTAGGCTACTTTGCCATTCAAATAATCGTCTATTTTCTAATAGGCTTGCTAAATATCCTACTTACACATAGATAATATAGACCGCGGTCACCGCTCGGTCGAAAATGACTTAATCATCGGAACTACTCGCATCTGTTGTTACTTCGTAACTACTAGTCTAAAGTAGCCTCCGATGCTTAAAGTACCTAAAGTAGCATCGGAACTTCTCGGCGGATTTGGATGAAAGAAACTGTATTTTAGAGAATCCTACTAATACTTTAAATGAGAAAGTTGGGATACTTCGATATTTGGATGTTTGTTACTCAATCACGCTTCAACCACTGGACGGATCGGAATGAAACATAGGGGTTAGGTCCTGAAATAGGACATGGGATAGTTTTCATCCCGAAAAAACATCCCATTCCTACGAAAAGTACATTATAATTTGTGATGTTAAGTTGTCCACGCTGACGAAGTCGCGGGCAACAGCTAGTAGAATATAATCTACGGTTTGGTATTAAAAATAATCAGTTTACAATATAAATAAATGTCTAGCGTCTCCGATTGACCAATAAAATTCATCGAATGCACAAAGCCCAGACTTCTGCCCACCCCATTTTTTTTTAACTTACTTAACACCGCTCTATTTACCAAGGCCTGCAAAATCGGTTGGGTCAACATGAAGTTTAACGACTGACGTTTTTATTTTATTTTTATATAAGAACAGATTCCGTTGCAAATCAGCTCGTCTCGCAACTACCTGATCACGATCCTCACAGGTTCTTTTAAAGCAAAGTACGACATTATTGTGACATTCTGCCACCATACCGCGGCCATGAGAAGCCGTTTCCTATAGCAAACACGTACGATTTCATTCACGTGCCAGTTCTTACGAATGTTATTGCTCAATGTTAGCTGTGGTACATTAAATATCTACGATTTGTCACGCTTAGATTAGTAAGATTCCATTCGTAAGAACTACGGTGCAAAAACTGACGGTGGACCTGATCCAAAAGTTTGAAGTCGCTCAGTTATGGAGAGGGCTATGCTCGGGGTTTGTTTGAAGGATATGGCTCGTAATGAGGAGATCTTATCTTATCTTCTTAGGGGGCTAGCAAGACCTGGCGACACTTCGACCCTTCAGGATCTTTTGTGACAAACCCCTGACCACCAACGGTGCCCCAAGCCGATTTGGTGGACTTCACATACGCCTCAGAATTTCTTCTTTGGCATATGCAGGTTTCCTTACGAAGTTTTCCTTCACCGAAAAGTCTGTGTTATTATAAATAAACCGTACTTAATGAGGAGATACGACGAAGAACGAAGGTCACTGACATAGCCAAAAGGACTAAGTGGCAGTGGGCGGGCAACATCTGTCGCAGAACCGACGGCCGTTGGGGCAGACGAGTTCTGGAGTGAAGAGTACGGTTCGGCATGTGCAGGGCGGATCGACTACCTGTAAAAGGTGGTCAGAAGCAGCTGGATGCTGGGGGCCTGTGGCGGCGTTCTTTGGGGAAGGTCTATGTCGAACAGTGGACGTCTGATATGATGATGATGAAGTAGAACTTTCTAGGATTACGCGGATGGATAGAGGATCGTTGTAGAAAGACGGAAAATGGCATTGTCAGGAGGCTGATAGAGAGACCATCAAGCCCACAGCCCACAGCCGAGCGGATGTGGGCTGTGATGTGTTTTTGTAGTCTCAATGAATAAATGATATTATGTCATGTCAGCCTCTAGAAGTCCACTGCTGGACATAGGTCTTTCCCAATGAACGCTACCACACCCGGTCCTCCGCCCACCGCATCCAACCGCTACCAGCTACCTTCTAATAATATTTAATATAATAATATTATGATATAATTAATATTTAATGTATGGATTACGCCGTTGGGGCAGACGAGGTCTGGAGTGGAGACCGCGGATCGGCGCTCGCAGGGTGGGACGCCCCGCCGCCAGGTGGACCGACGACCTAAAGAAGGTGGCCGGTAGCGGCTGGATGCGGAGGGCGGAGGACCGGGTGTGGTGGCGTTCATTGGGGAAGGCCTATGTCCAGCAGTGGACTTCTAAGGGCTGACATGATGAGTATGGATTACGATTATTTTTTTGTTAAATTATTAAATTATTTACTGCGGAAATGTTAGAATTTACATACTTTTAACAACACCAAAAAAATAAAGATTTTACAAGAGATTCGCACTACATGGTACATATGTCCTTTTCGCCCACCCACATATAAATAACAAAGATATTTGACATACAGAAAATTATGTGGTTATTTAAATTTCATACATTAGACACCAACGCAAAATTCAACAATGTCTCAATACAAACAGAGCATGCAAATTATGTTGTCAGGAGAAAGCATAGTGTTGTAACAAACAGTCGGTTGTTACTCCATACAATTGTAATTGATTTATTATATGCGGGGACCTGTTTTGATCAGATTGACTTTGCATTTAAATGTATGAGAGAGGATGTAGATCTTTGTTTCTGGCATAAATATAAACACATTCTCAAACTTTTTATAACAACTATTTTATCTTCTTAGACGGCCTTTTGTGTCGTCAAGGCGACTAAGGGATTGCACCAGGGACGGGCAGCAGCGTTCTCCTGTGTGTGTATATTAAGATCATTACTGCGATCGCCAATCCGCCAGCCAAGCGTGGTGATTATGGCAAATCCCCCAATGGACTACTTACCAAATGTGGTACTCGATTGGGGAGGCCTATGTCCAGTAGTGGACGTATTTAGACTGATGATGATGACGGCCTTTTTAGGTTCTTAGACGAAGTGTCTAAGAACTTGTATTCATCCTTCGGGATCTTTTGTGACCAGTCCACGGTGCCTCAAGCCGTGGTGGTGGCCATTTGGTGGACTTCACATACCTACATACGTCTTCAAACGTCTTCTCTTTGGCAGCATGCAGGTTTCCTTAGAATGTTTTCCTTTACTGTACTTATGTTTTGAAATGTACATCATTGGTAAACACAAAATACATCATCAGGTTATTTTTGTCTCCACTGCAGGAGCACAACCCTCTCTCATCCGCCGGATACAGACGGAGGATTTGGCCTACACTCTCCGCGCTGGCCAGACGAGTTGGGGAGGCCTAATTAATGTTTTATAATGTATTCCCTCAGTCGCCTTGTACAACATCCACGGGAAGAGTTAGAGTGGTCCTATTCTACTCTACCGGAAACCACACAGCCGGAAAACACAAAATACGTTGTAAATAAAATCCATACGATAAATAAAGACCATGTGGTTAACCGTGTTGTTCCCGGCTTATGATAGGGTCACCCCCGATCTTCCCGTGGGTATCGTTAAGGTGACTAAGGGACCAGGGCAGGACAGCCTTCTCTTGTGTATATTTAGATCATTAATGCGATCACCAATCCGTTTGCCAAGCGGGGAGATTATGGCAAATCCCCCAATGGACAGTCCACCAAAAGTAGCATTCTATTGGGGAGGCCTATGTCCAGCAATGGACGTATTGAAGCTGTTGATGAAATAGATAGGGCCACCTGCCTCAGATCGGCTGTTGAGCGAAGAATGTGTGCATCAATTTTCGAGAATTACCATCTGACACAATAATTCTATTGGTACGTCAGCGGTCATATGGACTTCTAAAGACATTTTCTTGACCAAGCAAGAACCGCAGTGTATTGTACTCCTACCCCAGTACAGTCCAATAACATGCATTGTTTCAAACGTATGGAAATGAAAAATGAAAGTTGCATACGTACCACAAACGGACAGAATCTTTTGTTTCGCTATGAATGGACGCTTTGAAACGCTTGTTAGTATACGTACAATTTTTATACTAGATACAACACCCGGTTCTGCTTGCTTTAAAAAAACTTAAGAGCCTACAAAAGTCCACTTCTTATAAAAAAAGTCGGTAGGCGAGTTGAGTATCAGTATGAATTGAGCGCCGAGTGATTGCGCCACAAGTAGGTACATTTCTTTATCAAATTTGGTACTAAACGCATTATACTTGTCCTTTCAGTTACTCTAAGGTTGACTGGAAGAGATCCCTAAGTGGGATAAGTCCGCCTTTGTACACAGTTTAATTCCTATTTTATTATTGCTGTTGTTGTTATTTTTGGTACAATAAAGCGTTTACATACATACATACAAGTTAGAAAGAGATGCAGTTATATTGTTGACGTATAACGTTGTCCCTCTCGCGATCGATTATTCATGCTCTAAGCGCCCCACCCTATTTTACACGTATAATCTGGTGCTGCTTTAATAGTAATCTGTTCGCTTGAGTGGATAGTGGGGGGGCTTTGAGTGGACGAAACCACTCATAATTATATCCTACTAATATTATAAACGCGAAAGTTTGTAAGTATGGATGGATGTTTGTTACACTTTCACGTAAAAACTACAGAATGGATTTTAATGAAACTTTACAATAATATAGCTTATACATCAGAATAACACATTGGCTACAATTTATAAAGATATTGTGTGAATTGTCCAAAATATCAAGTAAGTAGGAAAAAATCTACCATCTGCGAGCTATTCAGGCGTGCGCCATAAAATTATAATTTTAATGTTAGATCTTTTCTACGCTACGCTAATATAAGCTACTTGAAATACTAATCCGGCGCAGACGAAGTCGCGGGCACCAGCTAGTATATCATAATTGACATGTTCCCTTTAAATTCAACTGCAACACATAAGGTCCACGCGGACAAAGTCGCGGGCAACAGCTAGTCAGTCATATTTAGATGTGTTTTTCCTTTCGCGCAAGGTTGAGGTCAAGCACAAACACTATTCTGCAAAACGAAGGCAATTTCAGACCTAACCGAATAAAAACTGTAATAATTAGGTCAATAACCTGAAATTACTTGAATTCAAATGGTCCTGACCTCATTTTTGTAGTGAAGGCCGAACAGTTTAAGCTAAAACTAGTACGTGACACATATTTATAGCTAAAGTAGCTTAAAATAGCTACTCTTCCGTAGAGAGTCAATACTTTGATATTTCGTACTACAGACTGCAAAACTGGCTGATAGAAAATACGTTTTATAATTTAAAAATTTTTTTGGACTTACCCATGTTATTGTAAAAGTAATTAAGTAAATATATAATTCATAATATTAATGAGACAAATACCTATATTTTCTTTAATTTTGTATATTGATGTACTCGTATGATACACTATTTTTGACGTTGTATGTAATAAAATTTAATTTAATTTATTTAACTTATGATTAATATGATATGATATTTTGAATATATCGACATTCTTTTGACTTGTAACAATTGTTATCAATAAAATTTTCATTTGCATTTACTAATTGTATAAGTATATATGATTCATCGTATCAGCCGCCATCACTGCTGGACATAGACGTTCCCCAAAGAACGCTACCACATCCGGTGCCCGAAGGAAAGTACAACACAAAATATGTATGTAGTAATAACAATGCATCATCATCGGCCGTTGGGGCAGACAAGTTTTGGAAGGCATAGATCGGTAGATCGGCACACGCAAGGTGGGACGCTCGCCGCCACCCTCTTCCGCCCTCCGCGTCCAACCACTTCCGGCTACCATACTCTTGAGGTATAAGTAATTACAATCGCTTTATAACACTAATGCACAGTAAAATTAAGCTAATGAACGACACTTTTAAAGTCAAACTTGTAAACGTCAATTAAATAAGAATGTATATTTAAGTTTTTCTCTCCAATTCAACTTTACGTACCCGTCCACAAAAAAAACTTAGTCATTTCTCTAAGCGTCCCGTCACTAACAAAAAAAAATTCTAGAAAGGCGATCGACAAGAAATCGACAAAATTCCATACAATATGTATTACGAAAAAACATTCCATAACAATATATACTACTCAGTAAGAAAAAAAACATCATCTTATTGCTTTCACTCTGTTTACTCATTCTTATTTTAGATTGGGTCTACTCTTTATACTCTCTAGGACTTTTTGTATCAACGTACAAAGCATATGCTGTAATTGCTTAAACTACCGACACTTTAAAAAAAAGAGTGTCACTCAAAGAAATTGTTTTAATTGCGTAGAACACCACTACTAGCGTTGCTAAATCCGATTTTCCAAAATCGAGACTTTAAAATACGGATTGGGTCAAAAAAATCACGACAGATTAGATTAGATTAGATTTATTTATTTTACTTTTACGTCTTAAAAATTCAATTTTACATGTCATTCTAATATGGTAAAAGGGATCGTCATAAAATAAAATAATGTATAAATTACAATGTCAATAATTCAAATAACGTCGACATTTCATTCAATTCAAAATCACAGACTCTAATGGTATCAATTATACCTTAAGATTTACTTCTGTTACTTTCTACTCGTACTTAAGACCAACAATTATTATATATATCTTCTTATATTCAACTACTTTGAATTTTTAAATAGTTTGTTAATTTTTTATTATAATTGAAATACTAGAATTTAAGAATATTATAATGCTTTGTAACTACAGAAGGCTTGATAAATAAATAAAAATAAATTATATTCAACAAAATTATATTATTATTTGCAAAATCAAGTTGTATTGTCAGGAAATAAAAATACAAACCGCCCCAAATTGGCTTAGATGAAAAAACGGGACATAGTATGTCCCACTCAGGGTGGTGTCCTACGGGACGCGTCCTGACAAGGCTGTAAAACGATACATCTGTCAACACTAGCCAGAACTGACAACAATGTCAAAATGTCTATTTAAAACGCGACTACGAGAGCGAGGCATCAAAATATTCTCAAAAAAAAACACAATCACTTACCAACATAACTCGTAATGCCTACATAACAGGTAACCTCCAGCAGAGCTAAACGCTGTTCTACTTACGTAACCTGCACATGAAGAGGTGATAACTCGAAAACTAGGTCTGTGATCACACGCCAGTGGTCACCGGCTGGTCGGTAACCATCCATGACTGAGCGTCGCTACGTGGTATGCTAGCTGCTATATTTTAATTACTCCAAAGCAAAGAGCATATACTTAAGGAGAAGCAACGAAATTATTGATACTTATATAAGTATATACATAAATAGGTATATACCTATTTACAATTTATAATTAGTTATTTTTGGAGTCGGTGCCAGCCAAAGCAAAAATAACCTTAATAGATACCTACCTGATTAATCTATTAATATTTATACGAATCCGAAATAGAGATAAAAGAAATAGAACGAAAGCTGATAATTGCAAATAAGCGCATCAAATTTATTATGCATTTAGACAACCGTCAACGACGTCTACCCTCACTTCACTCTGCCCCCCCCCTCTGCCCCCCCTACCCCCCCCCCCCCCCGGTGTTGCCTAAATTGTTAATTAAACTGTCCTTCTTCGCTGGCACCGACTCCAAAAACAAGGAAGTGATCCAATTCCTATACGGTACCCTAAAAATTAAATGTATAAATTTCATTCCAAAACCAATAGTCATACGAAAACCAACGCTATTTGCGTTTCTGTAATATGTACATGAAAGGGTTACCAGCAGCAAACATAAGTTTGTATAAATGAAACATGGCTTTCTCTCCAATTCCCAACTTACCGATTGCATTGCAAGTCGGAGACACATCTGCAATCGTAATCAGGGTGGTTTTGATTACTTGATTAGCAATGCAGCTCGCTGTCCACGTAATCAACTAATCACCCGCGACTCCCACGGCCTGATTCGCGCAAATCACTCAATCAAACGTTGCTCGGGAACGCGGAAGACTTCAATCGTGATGCCGTGTCGTGACCGGTAACATATCGACATCGATAGTCGATAGTCGAACTGTGATCGATGGTCTTGATTGGTCTAGTGTTAATCGTTTGTAATGTTGTGATATATATGTGTGTGTTAAGGAGGTGGGTAGCTTTTGGCCACCCCCAATCTTCCCGGAAAAAGTTACATCTTAAAATTATCTTCAGAAAAAGAAGATTTAGATGAAACTAGCAAAAAGATAAGTTTAAAACTAAAACCAGACTACGATATTCAAACCCATTAAAAATATATAAACAATACTGTGTGTTTGACGTGTGGATTCCGGTAGAGTAGAACAGGACCACTCCAACTCTTCCCGTGGAGGTCGTACAAAACGACTACGGGAATACATTATAAAACATCAATCAGGCCTCCCCAACCCGTCTGGCCAGCGCGGGGAGTGTAGGCCAAATCCTCCGTCTGTCTCCGGCAGATGAGAGAGGGTTGTGCTCCTGCAGTGGAGACAAAAATAACCTGATGATGATGATGATGAAACAATACTGTGTGGTTCCCCGCGTAGGTGCCGTGTGGTTCTTGGCTCAGAATAGGGCCACTCCTAATCTTCCCGTGGGTGTCGTCAAGGCGGCTAAGGGATTGCACCAAGGATAGGCAGCAGCGTTCTCCTGTGTATATTAAGATCATTACTGCGATCACCAATCCACATGCCAAGTGTGGTGGTTATGTCAAATCCTCCCATGGACAGCCCACCAAAAGTGGCATTCTATGTTCAGTAGTGGAGGCCTATGTTCAGCAGTGGATTTATTTCAGTACTTATTTTTAAGAGGTACATTCAATATTAAAGATAGCAAATTTTAATCAAAGGAAACACTTGCCGTGTGGTTTCCGGTAGAGTAGAATAGGACCACTCCAACTCTTCCCGTGGATGTCGTACAAGCCGACTAAGGGAGTACATTATAAAACATCAATCAGGCCTCCCTAACCCGTCTGGCCGGCGCGGGGAATGTAGGCCAAATCCTCCGTCTGTCTCCGGCAGATGAGAGAGGGTTGTGCTCCTGCAGTGGAGACAAAATAACCTGATGATGATGATGAATCAAAGGAAAGTTTGCTTTGTTTTTAAAATTAAGTAAAGTAAAACTGCATTTAACATTTTTTAAGTAGCCTTCCCTGCTTGCCTTAGCCGGGAATCGAACCGACACATTAGCGAAAAGTTAACAGTTATATAGGATAAAAGGCAATCATTTTTTAACACTTAGAATGCAACACTAAAGAACTCCTCTCTTTTAATTATGCAACTAGATCTTAGACAAAACCAAAAAAAGTAAGATACGTGACTACTTACTGAACATTGTCCTATAAAACTAAGACCAATGGACCTAGTTTGCTGATTGACGAACGGAACTACGACGACCACTTGAAGTCATGTTTTTACAATCGTACATCTTTTTAGTATCATCTAAGCTTTTTTTTAAAGAGTTTAAAAAAGACCTTTGTCAATAGACGTCTTACCGATTGCTCTTACCGCGACAGTACGTCTTTGGACGTCATATTTGGTATTAAATCGTCCCACATCACGAAATTACGTCACGTGGGCTGTATCCTCGAATATAGACCTATGTTTTTGTTGTTGATGGGTTTGCGCTTGACCTCAGTCTCACCTGATGGTAAGTGATGATGCGGTCTAAGGTGGAGCGCGCTTACCCAGACGATGCCTATTCACTCTTCCTTTAAACAGATCCAAATTTTACTTGTCCGATAATACCCAAGCTGGCAGATAGTTCCATTCCTTAGCAGTTCGCATTATGAACGAGGAAGCAAAACGCTTCGTGTGAGAGCGTGGTATGTCTACTACATAAGGATGAAGTCCCTCACCACGCCACGGAAATATATTATATTGGGCGAACTCCGGGCAGTATTAGCCTTACCGACTCATGCGGGACTCTGACGAGGTGGTCAAGTATTTCCCTAGATAACCGTGGTACCACAATGTGTTTTAACACGGAGGGGACGATGTTGTTCGCCACACATCACGCCAAGTGGTATCACGAAGCGAAAAGTGGACGAAGGACAGTCGCTTGCGAGGTTGGATGGCGCAAAGTGGCGATGCGTCGTCTCTGCCTATCCTTTTAGGATCAGGGCGTGAGCATTATGTATGTATTACATTAGGCAATATTTGTACTCCACATTAATATAATTAAAAAAAGGTACAAGTATTAATTAAACATTCAAAAGAAACTAATAGAATATGATGTCACAATACAGCCATATCTTCTGTTATTGGCTGTATATAATTATCGCAATGAATTATTAATCTACAACCTTGTTACGTGGTTGTTGATCCAAATTTGACAAATGATTTAACACTGACGTGGGCGTACATTAATTGTTACTCGTTTTTTTTTTATGTAACTAGTAAGAAGTACCTATTACAATGGTAACGTCGTACTAGTTACTAAGGGTTATTGTTATTTGAGACTTTTTTGTTGAAATAGTACTATTTTTTTTTTGTAGAAAAATAACTGAATACCGCAATTGCTTCCGTTCATTATAAAAACATGAAATACATATTTTTTTTACCTAAAATTGCGACGTGATGGATGATTGATGAGTAGTGATATGATTACTCTATTTTATTATTACGTCTGTCTCCGGCAGATGAGAGAGGGTTGTGCTCCTGCAGTGGAGACAAAAATAACCTGATGATGATGATTACTATGTCGACGATGTAATAACCTTTTTAATTAAATTTTATTTACATACATATTTATTACTAGCAAACGCCCGCGGCTTCGCCCGCGTGGAGCAAGTTTTTATTTCCAGAGAGAACCATTTTTCCAAAGGTATACACGAACCTATATTCATACACATATGTTATGTGTACTAATGAAAATTATGGTGATCAGTTGAATAGCCGAGCCGAGAAAGCGTAAAAAACAGACAAATAAACACACAAACACACTATAGACTTAATTATATTAAAGCTGTTACCCGCGGCTTCGCCTGCTTAAAAAAAGGGGTTGTTTCCAGTCTGAAATAAAAACCGTGGTAAACCAAGGTATCCAACAGTGAATACCAAATTTTAATCCATTTAGTGGTTTTGGAGAAGAATCTGGTGACGTTATCATTATCATAAATTATGTATCCACGTGTTTCCTTCAAATGTTTTCATCGTTTTATACATATAATAAAGTTCATCATCATATCATCATCCACTGCTGGACATAGGCCTTCCCCAATAAACGTCACCACATCCGGTCCACCACCTCCGAATCCTGCTGCTTCCGGTCGCCTTCCTCATTTACATCTAAAGTAGCGGGGCGCGAAAAAGTGGAAAATACTTTTGAATTCTTTTGAACCCCATTTCACCCCTTAGGGCATGGTTTTTTGAAATTGTAAAACCCGTGTGGAATCATTAAATTTACATTTCATTTCATAGGAACAAAGTTTAGTTCATAGGAACATTTAATAGTTTTACTCCATACAAACTTTGCACCCCCATTTTACACGCTTAGTGTCTGTCTGTCTGTCTGTCTGTATATATGTATTAGTGATGTGCCGGATCGTTAAAAATGTATATCCGCGGATACGGATCTGAATACGGATATTTGGTCTCAAGATCCGCGAATACGGATACGGATCTTAACTTTCTTAGAGTACGCGGCGGTAATTGTACTTCGCTGCATAGTCTCTTCAATGATAAAGTAGACAGTGTAGTTTTCGCATCCGCCAGCCTTTGGTCACGAGTTTAAAGCACATAGGCTTGACTCCAAAGCCTGAAAATAAACAAAAAACGCTCCCACCACCCCCCGCACAAGCATTCCTTCAAACGTCATTATCGTTTTCGTGAAGCCTGCGGTCGGTTCACTATTCGTTTATAGATTAAATTTTAGCAAATTAATCGTGTTTCCGGGTATATTTTGTGCCCGACTATGTCAAAAAGAGGAAACGTGAAGATTCAGAAGAACGATTACAAAGAAAATACGGAGAAAAGCTTACGCGAGGCATTTGGCGGTCGGCCTCCCCTTCGATGGCACCGGCATTATCACCTTGTGTCCAGAAATTATAGCCGGAGCTTATTATGGAATGACAAGGTCTTCAGCCAATGTGCAAAAATCGACACGGCAGGCGAGCCCCGGCCCCACCGTGTCTGGAACGGAATCCTCAACGTAAAGGTTAGAATTTCGTCATTTTTTCCCTCTTACGACTATGGCCTTTATGACCTTAAATCTAAACACATCACCTATTTAGGTGATATTCCATAGGTACCTATTGAGGTGCTATTTATTGTGTTGCCTATTTAGGTAATCATATAATAATTTCCACACACATCACCTATTTAGGTGATATTCCATAGGTACCTATTGAGGTGCTATTTATTGTGTTGCCTATTTAGGTAATCATATAATAATTACTACTGATGTTGGCGTAATAGAAAGGCAATTTTTTCCTCTCGTATATTCAGTATATACGTACTAAAATAAATGGATATTTATCCATAATACCTTAATCTACTATTGAGTAGATTAAAAATTCCTTGTACAAATATTTATTTGTACCTACCCCCTTTTTCTTTATTTCCTCGCGCTGCTGGGTGAGAAACCAAATTTGGTTCACCTACCTATCCATAAGGATCTAGTATCTAGATCTGGAGAAAGATAGAAAAAGGAAATACTACATAAATACCTACTTGCCAGATAAAAAATTCAAGACCATAGATGCTCCAACACTAAATTTGGCAGCCCAGGCAGCGGTGAATCGCTATATGGCAATGACCATAAAACATATGTGCGCTAACCGCCTTGGGCATGGCCCTCGGCAAGCTTTGTAAAAATAAGGATTAACATCATATTCATAAGTGATACCTGTCGCTTACATATGATCAGTACGATCATGAACACTAGGAGCCCACAACTAGGCGAAATTTCATTTTGGTGGGATTATAACAAAAACCTGTGAAATCAATGAATGGTTTTTTTTTTGAGTGTGCTTTTCTAAAGCAATTAAAAGTCTAGTCACATAATAAGTATGAACATGACGAAGAAACCACAGTTGTGAAGCCAAATTTTAATTACAAATGCCCATCGGGCAGTCTGCGAAAAACCAAGGAACTCGGTTCGGGTGTCCAATCAATTACCAGCATATGAGGAAACCAGCTCCTCTGCAATAGCAGAGGAATCAAAAACAATATGCACATAACAAACCAACTCAGCTGTTTGCCAACAATTATATGCTAATTTAATATACAGCAATCAACCCCATTGCAGTTGGTTAAAATACTTTAAGACCTCATGAATTTATCCTTGATTAATGACTATATGATACCCTTTAGTTGTACACCGTATACAACCCCCAAGAACAACAATATGTCTATCAAGGAGTTTTTTTTTTTTGGTTTTTTCCAAATTGAACTGTCAATTTTTGAGTTTTTTAGAACCTATTCTAACCTTTGTGTAAAACACTCTGTACCCAAACCAGGCGATTTATCTTTAATCTAAAAGAGTTGAATAAGTTTATATATATATATTCTTTATTGCAAATACATTTTACAAGAAAAAGGCATAACATAAGATGGACTTATCTCTATAAGTTTATATACTTATACATTTTACACTTGAAGACATTGCACACTCACCAAACTGATGACGTTTGGTGCTGTGAACGTTCCACTGATGAATGTTCAACAAATGTTGAGATAACCTTATAAGTTCTCTCAAATGCAGGATTTGTTATTAACTTTGAAATAAGTTTCTATGCCAAAGAAATGTGTAAAGTTTCAAAGAATATCAATTAGCATTACTTAATGATAAAAAAGTAAAAATAAATTAAAGATTAATTAATTTATTAATATTTAAAAAATAAAAAAAAAGTATTTCATAGCTTCATTTCTGTAAAATAAGCGAATTTGCTTAATTTATTGGTTTTTTAGTGTTTGCGTGTCCAGCTGTCCAATATGGAAACTGAGAAGACAAAAACTAATTTATTTAAAAATTATAACAATAAGTGACAAGACTATGGAACTGGCTCAAAGTTCGGAGCTGGAATGTGGTTCTACCATGTAGAAAGTTTAATCAACCCCATTAGATATGACCATTTTAAACTTGTAAATTATTATTTTTTAGACCTATACCTTATTGGCTAGGGAGGTTCATGCGAAAATGAAAAAGCAGTAGGGTTGTGGAATGAAGAAGAGAGGAGAACCACATCAAATATTTAGAATAACTTGCTGCTTTTGTGGCATTAAAACCTTTTCTGACTAAAATGCACAATTGTGAAATATTAGTGCGCATTTACAACACTATACAGTTATTTCATACATTAACTGCATGGGTGGCTTTCAATATCCACACTTACTCTATTGTAAAACAAATATGGCAGTGGTGTGAAAACTGTAAGCTTGTCTTATATTAAATCCGCTCAAAACATTGTTACTGACACATTCGGAAATTGAATGTAAACTTTATGACAACATTTTTCAGACTATATTAAAGGTTTTGGGCTCCCCATCATAGATTTGTTTGCTAGTCCCGCTAATGCTAAATGCCAACGCTGTTTTGTGGAAAAATCACTCGGATGTTTTTCCAACAGATGCTTCACTATATATTCGAAATCTCTTTTTCTAAGCATCAAGCAACTAAGGTGTTTATTGAAAAAGATTATCTCTGAACGGTCGGAGGGTATAGTGGATAGTACCAGACTGCCCCCGCAGCCCTGGTACTTAAAAAACTCATTATATGTTAAAAAAAACATCTCTATTTTGGACCAAGTATATCATACAGTATAATACCTATCTAAAACAGTGATATGAATACTGTAGGTACTGTAGGTATTTAAATATTTTGCTTCAAATACTTTCGTTCCTGACGAAATTATATGGTGCACGTGTATGCTGTTGCAGAGCAGCATTATCACTTGTGATAGGATCATAAATCACTAATGATGACAAAGTGATCCGTTTCTCAATAAGAATATTTAGATTGCGTCATCCTCACCGCAAGTATGATGTTTGGGACCCATCTATAGTATTATTTGTTTTGCCCAAAAAGTCCCAAATAGTCCGTTTTATTTCCGTACCAGACATCAAAAAAGCTTATGGGCGAATTAGCTATTATAACAACTCGCATTCAAACATTTTCTTAATAAAAATTTGTAATATGGAGTAACTTACAATATAAGTACAGTAGTACAGTATAGTACAAGTACAGTGTAGTATACTTACACTTTATTGCATAAACAATACAGTTACAATGTTTATGTGAATTTAATGACAGAATTCACATAAAAAATCCTGACTTAATTTGAAATTTTCGAGCTGGTGTATTACAACCTAACCTGGTCTTACCAGTTTATATATAAAAAAAAAATTAAAATAAGAGCCTTAAAAATTACATAGAAAGAATTCATAACAAAAAAAAAAAAAAAGTCCACGTTTTTTATTGCTTAAAAAAAAACGCATATAGCGGTGACGTCACAGACACTTAGTCGATAGCGGTACCATCAAATATATATATATATTTTCGGCTCATAGCACACGTCACGCTTCTACCTCGGCGGATAAGCGTCTTGGTGTTAGTATTGATACCACTGAAAAAGTCCGCTGGATGAAGAGCGTCATCCAAGCCTTTTTTGCTTAATTCTATATCAAAGATTTGACGATGGCAAATGATAATAAATTTTCATCAATATTTATTTGTATGTAATAATGATAACTGATAAAGTCTGATTATTTTAAGTTACTTAAAATTAGACATCAGTTCAAATTCTTTATGGTGCACCAAAACATATACATTTTTAAATAAAAACAAAACTTACATAGAAGGATGAATTTAGTGTACAACGGCGGCCTTGTCGCTTTCAGCGATTTCTTACAGGCAACCTTTGAGTGGTGGCGAATTAATTAATCTATAATTATATAATATTTAATAATAATTAGATTACTTGTGTAAAATAAATAATAAAATATAATTCTTTATTTAATTGTTAATTGTTCACTAAACATTGTCTGAGGTGTTTGTATTTTAAATGGTTACACATGGCCAGGTTAATATTATTTCACGTATTGATCTCTAAACATCTACACTGTCTACTTTATCATTGAAGAGACTATGCAGCGAAGTACAATTATAAATTAAACGAACTTACCAAGTGAAGTTCCATTTTAATTGTACGAGCTGCATAGTCTCGAAATGATATATAGTATCCCACCCACCCCGCTTATCTACGATAAACATTACCCATACGCGATTGGTTCCGTGAAATAATATGACATGGGGCTAAGGTCCTAGGCTTCTCTGAACTAAATGACGTTTGAAGGAATGCTTGTGCGGGGGGTGGTGGGAGCGTTTTTTGTTTATTTTCAGGCTTTGGAGTCAAGCCTATGTGCTTTAAACTCGTGACCAAAGGCTGGCGGATGCGAAAACTACACTGTCTACTTTATCATTTCGAGACTATGCAGCTCGTACAATTAAAATGGAACTTCACTTGGTAAGTTCGTTTAATTTATAATTATTGCACATCGACCTTTGGAAAGAGACAATTTGTTATGGACAAAAGTTATTGACCTCTTTAAGAGTTAACTCTCATAACAGAGATTCTAATTGTCACAGTGTTTTTAATCTAATGTTAATACTATTTAGGTGTCACGCCGTATTAATTTAATTAATTAGAATAGGTAATCATTTAATTATAGTTCCATTCGATAAAATTCTATAGGCTTTGTTCTAATTGCATTTGCATATTTCAATATTATATAGCTTACAAATTATGTAGATTTATAAATCATTCTTTTTCATTTGATGCCATTCTTTGCCCTCAAAATCCGTTGGTTACACGGAATGGTAATTTTAATTAGAATTTGAAATATATTACGAAGATTTAAGTTTTGGTTTTTTTCTCATTATAAAAGTGAACTTATAACTTTCTATAATACTTAAATATTTCATTACTAGCTGTGCCCGCGGCTCCGCTCGCGTGGACTACAGTACAGTCTTTATTAATTGTATGCAAACTTGATTTTTAAAAGATGTGTTGCGTGAACTTTGTTGCGCCGTTTCTTCTTCACAGCGCTAACACCTAGGAAGCGGTAGTCGATAAATGACGTGTATAAATGGACCAAGTGTACTCATGTGCAATAAATGATTTTGACTTGACTTGACTTGAGTATCCGTTCCCTTTCCCACTTCCACTCCCATTCAGTGTGTAATGCCTTAATCTGCCAATCCCGATCGTGATTTCAAACACAAACCCAATCCCACTCTCAAACCCAATCCCACTCTCAAACCCAATCCCACTCTCAAATGTAGTTAGCCCTAATGTCATCGTAATCTAAATGCCGAGTTCCGAATCTGAAATTTGTTGTTTTGTGTACGTATACCTACTAATGTACACCTTCCTCCTGCCCTTACCCCCTTCCCCACCACTCACTCTCCACTCACTTACTCACTTATTTTTCCAATACACTTTCATGACGAGTTACCTAACCCCTCCCCTCTCCCCCCCCTCCCCTTTCCCCCTCCCCTTTACCCTCCCCTTTCCCATCTTCCCTTTCCGCCCTCCCCGTTCCTACCTCCCCTTTCCCCCATTCCTCGCGACACCACTTTCCCCCTACCACCATGACCACCTACCTATCTCCAAAATATAGTTCCCACTCATTGCAATACGAATTCTGTCGACCATATACACCCTACATTTCTTTGTTGTATATTAATGCAGTGTATGCTAGTTTTCGAAAACTATAATTCGCATAACTTCTGATTGACTTGCCCGATAGCAATAAAATAAAGCCTATATGTTACACCGAATTAAGTATTATGTTTCAGTGAAAAGCCCATCAAAATATGTTCAGTGTAAAGACACGCGAAGTTTACGTTTTATTTAATAGAATACTATACTATTTGATTTATATAATACAAAAATCAGAAACTTTATTAATGGAATATACCTATAAAGTGGGCACTATGATGATTATTGATGATTAATGAACCAACGTACTTCTATGAACAAATATTTATATCTAGGGTACCGTTTCCGGTTAAATGACGTAAATTTGGTGACTTTTTAATTTAGGTTTTACTCTATTGTTACAGGCTGATCATTTAAATAATATAAACCGGCCATAGAGACTACAGAATTTAGTACAATAAATATATACTAAAGACCCTTTACAAATGTTGCAGGGGAAAAAACTCTCGTCTTAAAAATAGCGCTGCAGTTATGACTACAGTATAATTTTGTAAGTATATGGGTAGTGAATGTGATAAAAATTAATAGGAATGTTAGAAATAGCTTGGATATTATTGTCCAACGAACCAGAAAGAAGATTGAAGGCTTGAGATACGAACGTGACCATTAAATATATACATTTTCTTGTAAAATTAAAAGGTTTCATTAATATTACACTTATTTGTAATTGTTTTACTTTTTTATATGTGCTATAATTTGAATTACATTAAATCATTGACGAATTATGCTTTGCTCTGTCGTTGAAAAACACCCTTTGTAAGTATATAAGTAAACACTTGAAGGATCTCAAGGTTTCCGGAAAAAAACATCATAATTATGTGGACACAACGTCACTAGTAAACTAGTTATAAAGCTTTATAAAAGTTATAATCTAGGCCACGACCCTGTAACATATAACACCTCTGCGCCTCATATTTACCTATTTTCTGGAGTATTTAAAAGTGTAACAACGAAATAAAATACTTAAAGTGAAACAATGAATATCTTTGCTGTAATCTCACTTATTCAAATAATAACAATAGTTTATACCGAGTCACTAAACCTGCCTAATACCGCAGCACATATTGCTAATAAAGAATTTCCTCATCATCTGTTAACCACAGTGGCTTGGGGGCGCAGTGATCCAACTGACGTCGCAGAGTTTTTGAAGAAATTTCGTGGTTCCGTCGTTACTGATCCATTATACAACAATACAGAATTTAACATCTATAAAACTACGAAGTTTATGCAGGTCGTGTTTTTCGCCAATGCAGCAGATGAGTTTATTTCTTTTTTATCTTAATAATTAAAGATGTGATAGTATCTTTTCGAGTCATACTTATAATAACAAGACCGATAAAGGAACAATCTGAATTAATGAATGCAAATAAAGCTGCTTGGAAAAATGGTATTGGTGAAATTGTAATACTGAACACAGATTATGGCAATGATAAAGTAAAAGTATCTACATACTTCCCGTATAGTAATGGATCATGTGAAAATTACGAGCCCATAATATTACACGAAGAATACTTTCCAAGAAAATTCAATAATTTTCACAAATGCCCTGTGAAAATTATATTTACATATAATAAACCATACTTTTTTGTTGTAATAAAAAACAATACAATAGTATCGTTTAACGGAGGTACTGAATATATAAAACCAACAGAGTTACTCATAATAGAGAAACTGAACGCCACTTATGAAATTATTTCTGAGAATAACACGATTGAGAACTCCTACAAGGATCTTGTAGACTGCCGTGGAGATATTATAGTACCATTTTTATTTCTGCAGCCCGAAAAGTATTCTGAATTACAACTGTCCCTTATATTTAATTATGCTCTAGTTTATTGGATTGGGCCTAATCGCCGTGAAATTTACACGTGGGCTAAGTTACTGCTGCCTTTCTTTACAAATGTGACGCCGCTCCTTCTTCTATGATTCGTAGTTTTTATAGTTGTTACCAAATTAGTTAGACGATTCGCTTTGTGTAAGCCTGAAAGGAAAAGGGGAGTTTTCTTTCAAGCATTCGTACTGTTTTTGGGTCAAGAAGTAAATTTCGAGACGAAATGTTGGTTAGTTAATAGTTTATTTGTTTTGTGGATTTGGTTTTGTCAAATTATGCGCATAGTTTATCAAGGTGACCTAGTTAATGGATTACATAAAGTTATATTAGGAACCTTTAGGACCTTAGAACCTTTAGGACCTTTAGGAACGCTGGATGAAGCATTGAAAAATGTAGACAGTTATGGTGGAGCCGGTTTCCTCAAAGTGCTAAGTTTTTGCATATCCAAATAACTGGATAACAAAATGCCGGATAAGTTAGTGATCGGTTACAGAGCCATTATCGTATAAAGATTTTTTTATCGCGATGTGTGGTAATACCCAAAAATAAACTATGCAATAGCTAAAATATAAATAAACTATAAATAAGCTATAAAATATTTAAAGATCTGTCACATTCCGCAAAGTTTTTTTTCCATGAACAGTAACGTGTAACTGCACTTTCATACTTACAAATGATAAGAAATGAGAGTTCATCTTCTGGATCAGTCTCTCGATATTTTATTAAGATACAAATATACCAGATTGTATCCTGAACCCTAAACTATTAAACAGTGAAAACCCCGGCAAACACTGTTCCGTAGTTTCCAAGATTACAAACACATCCTACAAAAAAATATGCAGACAAACACGAAATTTTTAAATTATATTTTTGGATTCCACTCTAAAGTAATGTCTGGGGACTGCTTTTTTTTACTTAAAGCAACGAAACGCCGTTTTACTGTTATATTATATGAATAGATTATTTACGAATTACTACATTATTAGGCCTATTTCAGGCTAATGATGATAATTACACGGTTAAGACTATCTAATAAATAAAATCGTAAACATCGCGTGTCTGTACATTAAAGGCATTCAAAAAAAAATTTTAGGTCTAAGGATAAGTAATAAAACACATTTCAATCATTTTTGGAATTTTTGTCTGTTTATCTGTTTGTTTGTCTGTGAGTTTGTGCACGCATCTGAGTTGAGGAGCTTGTCTGAAAACTCTTGAGCGTGAGATTGCCCCCAAGTTGGAGCCGCATATAGGTACTTATTGCGTGAGTCTCAATTTCAGTACTCCCGACCATAAGTAGTACAGAATGCTTGAGGCAGGCCTTCACCTCATCGGCAGTGGTGCCCCGCGTCACCACCGGCAACGACTGGCGAAATTCACCGCAAAAGTAAACCGTGATAGCACCCGTCCCACGATTCCCCCTCCTATTTACACTTGCTACAGCTTTCTTGTGCGCCATAGTGCACTCATCCCAAACGATTATACAGAAGTCCTGGATCACCCCGGTTTTGTCGCTGTTACTTGACGTGACACACTGGAGTTTCTGTGCTGTGTAAATTGATGGGAAATAAGGCGGTATAAGCTGTTTTACCGCCAGGAAGCAGTGTGGCCGCGATCCCTGAGAACGCTACAGCGCGGGCGATTTTCCCTTGTCGTCTGATTTCTACCAGAATTTTGCCAGTGAGAAATGATTTTTCCGGTGCCTCACGGTGCATCAAGGGAAAACGTTATATTTGCCCAACTGTGATTCTTGGAAAGATTACCAACTTATCACTTACCATCGCTGACATTTCAGCTGTACTGTAATCGGTTTCCGAAGCGTACACGCCGTTTATACCCGATACAAATAATCCGCACGCAACGGTCCATGTAGCGTATCGCCGCCGAACCATCTTCGAGCAATATAGTAAGGCAGCGGTTTAGTACCCTCTCATCAGATATGTCCATGTCCACTGGGTTCGAGAGCCCACAGAACATAGCAACAAATGGCGCAGACGTCACTTACGAATGCATCACCGAGAGTTTCGTCCCAATTTCGGTCGTCATCCAGAAGGTGCCTTGCGCTGCGGGCCGCGTGGGACGTAGAGTGTTCAACACTATCCACTGTTTGAGCAACGTAAATGAGGAAGCGCCGTGGATAGTGTGCAGTAGCATAATTAATAGAATTCACTGTTACTGGGATGAACAGTGTACACGCGGCCTAAAGTGTGCTCTGTGTGACACCCGTGCCCCATCCTCCAATTGCCCCGTCGACGTCGATTAAATAAACCTCTATGTTTGTTTGTTAAATGTGTAGTACGACGGCACCTGGTTATATATAATATACTTTTGGCAAAATCATCTTCTTGACACAGTCTGAATAACGCTAGAAGTGTGTTTTGCCGAGGGTTTTCAAGACGTTCCCTGAATAAATACTTTTCCCCAATAGTCTCTTTTCAGTTTTCTCAATTATAATTTCCTTTTTACCTCAGTTTTGAAAAATGTATTGCAACAAAGATCAAAACCTGCTTTAGTAGACCTCTGAAATAGACCATATTTGTACAGTACTAAAGTTTTTGGTAGCTGGTTCACTATTTCTTAGACATATTTTTAGTTTTTTTTATATATTATGTTATTCCGGGATATACATTGTCACGGTACAAAGTTTCGTCAAAATCCGTTCAGTAGTTTTTGCGTGATGCCCTTGTTTAGTTTAAGTTTAATTCTATAAAAATATACTAGATGGCGCCACTAGTCGATTACATCGCACTATCGTTTGGTGTTGCACAAATGCTATAGTTTCTGTCAAGTGGTCAATAAATTGCTTTTCGTCCAGGAATCAGTGTTTTTATTCATAATCAGTTGGAGCACCTGTGTACATGGTCCTTATCGAGTCGGACTAATTTTTGGCTCCGGTACACGAGCAATTTCCATAGAGGGCGCCGCAAGCAAATTCGAAGAAGCGACGTCTACTCAAACCTGAAGCTGCGGCGTGCTGGGTCGAGCTGTGGATGGCAGTTGGAAAATAGCAGTGGCAGTAAGCAGCTGAGGAAAAATCGCAAAGTGGTAAAGTGCAAGACAAACTGTAAGTACGTTCTAACTTATAATTTGAAGAGTTCAAAGACTTGTAATTTGCGTAAAAATAGTGCATGGACTTAGAATAATTCTTGAAAAAGTGAGAGACGGGGAACCTACGGCCGATTTTGATCAGGATTCCCAAACACTTAGAATAATTTCGACAAAAATTCCAGCACTTAGAAAAATTACGCATATTTGACAATTTTAAAGTATTTGAAGAACCTGAAAACAGTTCCGAACAGGAAAACTCAGAAAGCTTTGCCACTATTGCTAACATGGAGTCACACATTAGAGTTCTAAATGATTTGAAGAATCAAATTGAGAAAGGTTTGGGAAACTTCAGAAAATCGCCAAAGCAAAGAATAACCTTGTCGTACATCGAGACGAGACTGGAAGACTTGGAGACACAATTTGCGTCATTTCGACAAAGGCATGAAGAGGCTATCAGTGAAACTGAACCAACGGTGTTCAAAGCTTCGACCTACGCGAAAGAAGATGTATTTGATGTGGTATCAGAGAAATACATTGAGTACAAGTCAGAACTGAAGTCTGCGGCGTCCAAGTTGAAAGAAGAGCAAAAGGTCGGCGATAAAACTTTTCCTACAGTTAAATCTACAGGAAAGGACTCTCTTGTGAAGTTACCAAAAATTACAATACCAGTGTTTAGTGGAAAATATAATGAATGGTCATCATTCCGTGACTTATTCATATCCCTAGTGCATAATAATTCAGTATTAGATGATGTTCAGAAGCTGCATTATTTGAAAACTCAGCTGACCGGTGAAGCCGAGCAGCTAGTTAAACATGTTACAATTTCTCAGGCAAACTATGTAAAATGTTGGGATTTATTAAAAAACAGGTATAATAATAAAAAATTCATGTCTAGCTGTATTCTAAAGCGCTTGTTCAATCAACGTAACATGGTTACAGAATCTTCTAATGCTCTTAAGGAATTGTTAGATACAACTAATGACTGTTTACACGAGTTGTCTAATCTCGGCATAGATGTTAAGTCTTGGGATGTCATTGTTATCTATATAGTCAGTTCTAAGTTGGATGCCGAATCTCGGAAGCAATGGGAGTTGCAGGTCAGTAAATCATCCGACGATTTACCAACTTTTAACCTTTTTAAAGAGTTTTTGGAGACTAGATTCCGCGCGTTAGAATTTATAGAACCCAAAGGCAAACCAAGGGTAATGTCCAACACTGTATTCAATCCTAAAGTAATGCACGTCACAACTGGTGTTTCATGTCCATTCTGTTCCGGTAACCACAGACTCTACAATTGCAAAAACTTTACAAATGAAGACGTCGATCAACGTCGCATCACAGTGGAAAAGCTCAATTTATGTTTCAACTGCCTAGGCGGTAATCATTCAGTGAAATCCTGTCGCCTATTTACAAAATGTCGCATATGTAAGCGTAAGCATCATTCCTTATTGCACCCAAAGGGTAATGTGGTAGGTTCAACTGATAATACAATTGCGGTGGTAGACACACCTACAACATCTGAAAAGGACGAAGTCGTTAAAAATATAGCAACCCATTTTCTGAAGGAGAACCTCCAAACTCAGGTTCTGTTAGCCACAGCCTTAATTAAGGCTGAGTCAGATAATGGGCACTCGCAGGTATTGAGAGCCTTGGTTGATCAAGGGTCTCAGGCCTCATTTATTTCTGAAGCAGCAGTTCAACTATTAAGACTGAAACGGATTGCTACAAAAAGTAGCGTCTCAGGGTTGGGGGGAAATCATGGTGGCTTAACCTCTAAGTACGTGGTTATGGTCAATATTCAGTCACTCAATGATCCCAAATTCAAAATGCAAGTCCGAGCGCACGTGCTAAGTACGCTCACATCAGTCTTACCGGAAAAGAAAACAGTATTGTCAAATTGGCCAGAGCTGCAAGGTGTCACTTTGGCCGATCCGCAATATAGTACACCCAATAAAATCGATGTTTTGTTGGGAGCCGAGGTTTATTGTCACATTTTGAAGGGAGGTCTTATCAAAGGCCCTCAGGGTTCTCCAATGGCTCAAGATACTTGTTTGGGATGGATAGTATCAGGCGAAGTAGAAGTCAGTGACAATTTACAGATACATTGTCACAATGTAGTCGTTAATATGCAAACTCAGGATGAGGAAAACGAAATCTTGAAGAAGTTCTGGGAAATTGAATCTGATGATACCTGTAACAAAAAAAGATTGTTAACACCAGAAGAACAAGCATGTGAAGATTATTTCGCCGAAACTGTGCGAAGGGACTCTACTGGTCGCTACATTGTAAACCTACCTTTTCGTCAAAAAGATCCGATGTGCAAATATGGGAATTCAAAAACTATTGCACTCAAAAGATTCAGCAGCTTGGAGAGAAGGTTAGAACGATATCCAGACCAAAAGACAGATTATACCAAAGTTATCCATGAATATTCAATGTTGGGCCACATGGAAAAAATCTCGGAGGAGGAAAGAAACAAACCTGATGCTGTGTATTTGCCACATCATGCAGTGATCAGGGAAGACAAAACAACAACAAAGACCAGAATAGTCTTTGATGCATCGAGCAAGGGAACCAACGGTGTTTCTTTGAACGATACGTTAATGGTGGGGCCCACTTTACAGGATGACTTACGTCACATCGTGATGAGGTGGAGGCAACACCCAGTATGTCTCGCAGCAGATATAGTAAAAATGTACCGGCAGGTCAAGGTTGCAGATCACCACACAAACTTCCAACGAATCGTGTGGCGAGATGACACAAGCTCTGAAATTGAAGAGTACAGATTATCGACGGTCACATTCGGAACATCCTGCGCACCTTACCTTGCTATCAAAGCCCTACAGCAAACTTCCATCGATGAAGGCCAGACTTACCCATTGGCAGCAGGTAGAGTGTTGACTGACTTCTACGTTGACGACTTGATAACAGGCTGTAACTCAGAAGCAGAAGCAGTAACATTATATCAGGAGTTGAATGAATTGATGAACAAGGGAGGATTTAATCTTCAGAAGTGGACTTGTAACAAGGAAGGGGTGTTGGAAAAGTTACAAGGAAAGGAAGGCAGGGATCTTGAAATAAAAATGGACAAGGTAACGAAAGTACTAGGACTTACCTGGAATCGCAGTACCGATGAATTTGATTACACGGTGAACCCGACGCTGATGTCCGCAACTGGATCTGAAACAAAAAGAACAGTAATTTCAAAGATATCAAGATTATACGATCCACTGGGGTGGCTAGGACCCTGCATAATTACGTCAAAGATATTCATTCAAAAACTGTGGATTGCTGGATTGGAATGGGATGAAAGTCTGCCGCCTGAACTCTTGAAAGAATGGGAAATTTATCAAAGGGAGTTAGGTGAACTGGCAAATTTTCACTTACCCAGGTGGCTTCAAACGAAGAACGATGTCGCAACTGTTGAGTTGCATGGTTTTAGCGACGCTTCGAATGTCGCATATTCCGCAGCAGTGTATATACGCGTGATCGATTCTGAAGGAAAAATTCACACCAATTTAGTTACAGCAAAGACTAAAGTTGCTCCCATTAAACAAGTTTCAATTCCACGTCTGGAATTGTGTGGGGCCGTGCTACTCACCAGAGTCCTCAAGGAAGTTGCTCAGGTCATGGGAATCCAAAAATCAAACCTTCATGCTTGGACAGATTCCACCGTAGTCTTGTCGTGGTTGAGAGATCATCCAAGTCGCTGGAAAACGTTTGTGGCAAATCGCACCTCTGAAATATTGAGCGCACTTGATTCAACTCAATGGTCTCACATTCAATCTCAGGATAACCCAGCTGATTGCGCATCCCGAGGTATTACACCAAGGGAACTGTTAAGCAACCAACTGTGGAAGGAAGGACCATCGTGTTTAAGAGAAAGGGACATTCAATACACCAAACACGTTTCCGCACTTACCAACATGGAGGCAAAGACTGTGAACGTTCACGCAACCCTACAGTCTAGTGATCTAGATGATGCTTTTTTCAGTCGGTTCTCATCTCTACAGAGACTAATCCGAGTAGCAGCATTTTGCAGAAGAATGCTGCGCTTGAAGCAACCACGTGATTCTCGTGCCACACTGACACCGTATTTGACAACGTCAGAGATTGCAGAATCTCTAGATTGTTGCATCAAGCGCTGTCAGCATCAGTGGTTTAGTGATGAGTTCAAAGCTATCGAAAGGAATTCTTGTGTTCAGGCAAAGAGTTCTTTAGCCTCACTGAGTCCTCTTGTTGACGGCAAGGGTCTGCTCAGGGTGGGCGGGAGAATTGACAACTCTTCACTACCAGCTGACAGGAAGCATCCCATTATCATTCCCCACCAGTCTCACTTGGCAAAGCTCATTGTGGCTAATGCACATGAAAAAACACTTCACGGAGGTCTACAACTCATGCTCAACTGTCTAAGATCCAGATACTGGATACCAAGAGCAAAGAATTTGGTCAAAGCATGTGTCCGTAGATGCGTCCCTTGCGTTCGATACGCAGCTGCAAGTAACAACCCGATGATGGGTCAGATGCCGGCATGCAGAGTAACACCAAGCAAGCCCTTTTTACACTCCGGCGTGGATTACGCTGGGCCCATAAACATTAGGGTTTCAAAAGGCCGTGGACACAGGTCTTATAAAGGCTACATATGCCTCTTTGTATGTATGTCAACACGTACAGTCCACATCGAAGCTGTTTCCGATCTTACTTCTCAGGGGTTCATTTCAGCGTTTAAACGCTTTGTTGCACGACGAGGTCATTGCAGTGACCTCTGGAGCGACAACGGCACAAACTTTGTCGGTGCCTCAAAGGAGCTGAAGGTTTTGTTTTCTAACGAGCGCTCGTCAATGGCAAGTGAAGTCGCAAGTGTCCTGGCTAACAACGGCACTGAGTGGCACTTCATTCCTCCTCACGCACCGAACTTTGGTGGACTGTGGGAGGCGGGAATTAAGAGCGTAAAACATCACCTTAAGCGAGTAATCGGAGACTCCACCCTTACATACGAGGAGATGGCAACTGTCCTGGCGCAAATTGAAGCGTGCCTTAATTCAAGGCCTTTGTCACAAGCTAGCAGTGACCCACAGGATCCTGCTCCATTGACTCCCGGCCATTTTCTGGTAGGTCAACCTTTGGTGATCGCACCAGACTACAACTACGAACTGTCTCAAATGAGCAGTTTGCGCAGGTGGCAACTGACCCAGAGAATGGTGCAAATGTTCTGGCGACGATGGTCACATGAGTATCTAACAAATTTTTTCCAACGCTACAAGTGGGCAACACGAACAGCGGAACCCAGTATCGGTGACGTTGTGTTAGTGAAGGAAGATAATTTGCCCCCAGCTAAGTGGCTCTATGGCAGAGTCGTCCAAATTCATCCTGGTAAGGACAAAATTACACGCGTAGTAACTTTGCGTTGTAAAGATTCGTTGATGAAGCGTCCAACTTCGAAGATTTGCATTATACCAAATTCTCAAGACATATAGACCTCTTTGTCATCAATTGTATAATTTAGCCTTTATCAATAAAATTGATTTAATATGTTATTGTCAAAGACGCTCAACAGTCCCATCTATTGTAAAAAAAAAAAAATATATATATATATATATATCGTTGTTTCAAGGTGGGCGGTTTTAAGGACGTATTGTTAGTCCTTGGTGGGCGGTATGTTTAGTTTAAGTTTAATTCTATAAAAATATACTAGATGGCGCCACTAGTCGATTACATCGCACTATCGTTTGGTGTTGCACAAATGCTATAGTTTCTGTCAAGTGGTCAATAAATTGCTTTTCGTCCAGGAATCAGTGTTTTTATTCATAATCAGTTGGAGCACCTGTGTACAGCCCTAACAAACAAATAAACAAACAAAAATTTTAAAAACTGTTCTAAAATGTTTAGTTACTTATTTTAAGTCGCCCTGGTTGGTTTTTTTCCGAATATATTCAATGTACAGACTTTTTTGCATTTACGATTTTATTATATGTATAGATAGATTACATTACCTAATATACATAGACATACACTTGTCTAATCTCAAATCAAGATTTTCTCCTGTGCTGTGGATATTAAACAATGATAGGACAATTCACAAATATAACAACCAGACCGGGATTAACTTGTACAAATTGTACAAAGTTGAGTGGGAATCGAACCCACAACCTCTGGCACTCAAGTCGATTGACCAAGCCATTAGGCCAACGAGGCGGTATAGATTAGATTAGATTAGATTTATTTATTTCACTTTTACATCTTAAAAATTCAATTTTACATGTCATTCTAATATGGTAAAAGGGATCGTCATAAAATAAAATAATGTACAAAATATAAATTACAATGTCAACAACTCAAATAATATCATAGTATATAACATACTTTCTATGTCAGTATATAATATTAAAATAAAAATTTAAAAATACACTTGGTATTAAATTATCACAAATTAAATTAAACGTCAGAGGGCCCACCAATTTCATTGTTTAGAAAATTCATTGTAATTCGCGAATCTTGGACGATTAGACTTTTTTATCTCTGGTCTTCCAACACAAAAGACTTCAAACAAGGGTATATGACCTTTACGGAATGCCCGTGCGTTTTTAAATAAATTTTAGAAAAACCTTTTTCGGTACAATCTTTTTGCCTATAGGACATGAGTGTTGTGTTTGTGCAGAAAGTGTATTGTGTTGTATTTAACTATGGTAATTGTATGTGATAACTTGTGTAATTTTATGTAATATTAATTTTGTTTAATGAATGATGACATGTTTAATTTCAAATGATTATTAAGTAAATTTAGATTGTATAAATAATTATTGTACACCTAATAGGTAAACTATAGAGAACATACAATAGCAATGTAACATCCTAATCTCACCTATGGTTCAACAATACATATGATTTGATTTACTTTTCTCAATATAATGTTGAACGGCGTATAATGGGCAAACAATCAAAATGCCGAATTTTGCACCAACTTACTACAATCAAATACTCATATACATTTAATGGTTTGGTCATTGGAGTCGAGCCAGAAGTCGTGGGTTTGATTCCCACCAGGCACAGACAACTTTGTACAATTTATTTCCGTTCTGGATGTTACATTTATGAATTGTCCTATCCTTGTTTAATTCCCACAGCACAGGAGAAAATCCTAGTTTGAGATTAGACAAGTTTATGTATATAGTGGGCTCGATTCTGAAGGGAAAACGTTAAAATTTGACAGCACTAAAACTGTTGCTATCCTTGCCACACAGTATTATGAAGATAAAGACGAAACCAATTTTAGAACTGTCAGTTTTTAAATGTGTGCCTTTAGAATCAGGCTTGTTATGTACTTATGTATATAAAATTTAATAAGTATATATTCGTGTGGTTTCCGGTAGAGTAGAATAGGACCACTCCAACTCTTCCCGTGGATGTAGTACAAGGCGACTAAGGGAATAGCATTATAAAACATCAATCAGGCCTCACCAACCCGTCTGGCCAGCGCGGGGAATGTGGGCCAAATCCTCTGTTTGTCTCCGGCAGATGAAAGAGGGTTGTGCTCCTGCAGTGGAGACAAAAATAACCTGATGGTGAATATAATATTCGCCAAAGAGATATGTGTTTTGACAGAACCCCGAAAATGAAAAATAAAACTACAAATACTTAAGTTTGTTTATGCAAAAGGACAAAGGGACGGAGACTTTTGAGAATAAAAAGAAACAAAAAGATCTAACGTATATTAAGCTTAGGAACAAAAACTTCAAGGCTTTAAGGCAGGTTTGTATGTAATGGAAAAAAATTGGAGAATACAGATTGATGCCGACACTTAGCTATTAGAATAACACCTTAATAGGTAGAGATTAAAGATTTTTTTGTCTTGATAGGTGTGATGGTTTTTATTGAGATCATACCTGTTAGGCTTTGAGTCATTTTAAGGATCAGCAGGGATACTCTGTAATCTGACTGCCACGCCGGAGGTTGCGGGTTCGAATCCCGCTAGGGGCAAATGTTTGTATGATGAATATGAATGTTTGTACCCAAGTCTTGGCTGTTTATATATTTATTTAAGTATGTGTATCCGTTATCTAGTAACCATAGCACAGGCTCTGCCTAATTTGGGACTGGATAATTGGTGTGAATGTCTGACATATTTATTTATTTATTATTTTGGAGAATGTCCGCCGAACTACAAACTGACTAGAGTGCCTCGTTGACTTAGTAGCTTGGTTATTGGACTCGAGCCCCATAGGGCGTGGGTTCAATTCCCACTGGGGACCGACAAACTTTCTACAATTTGTTCAAGTTGGTCTCGGTCTGGATGTTATATTTGTGAATCGTTCTATCCTAAAATCAATTTGAAGTCTCTAACGGGACTTGTGACGTTCTGATACCCGTTTGGCGTCTACTTATCGTAGTTAGACACCAAACGTTTAGCAGAAATTGACCCGTGACCCGTTAGTAAGTACAAATGGCTTTTCAGTTCGACGGATTAGTAGAAATGCTTAATGGAGTAGGCCTCCCGCAAAGTTAAATTAAAATCTATTTCATGGGTACATCAAATCTCATAGTAGCTCCACCAAAGTCAAAGTCAAAAGTCAAAATCATTTATTGCATATGAGTACACTTGGTACATTTATACACGTTATTTTTTTTATCGACCAACATTACGTATCACTGCATTTAACACTGAACTTTGATCATTTTCTATTTTTAACCGACTTCAAAAAAAGGAGAAGGTTCTCAATTCGTCGGAATCTTCTTTGATTTTTTTTTAATTTTTATGTATGTTCCTCGATTACTCGAAGACGCCTGAACCGATTTGGAAAATTCTTTTTGTTGCTAATATCCAGCTTTAGTAACTCCCAGTTAGTAAACATTGAAGTACTACGAATAATAAATACTATTTAGCATTCTGTGGTACTACTGTATTGTGTAAAATCGAACGAAACTCAGGAACAGTACAGTTTCATTAAACCTATATAAAATTGTTCAGCACCGAAATGCATAACATATCCTGCCCGCAGATCTACGTAACGAAACCAATGACGAAACGTTTAGTCGACGACTGAAAACCTTTTGTTGGAAAATGAATATTATTATATGAATTTTCTGAAAATAATATTGTTTTGAAAGGAGAATACCCAAAATTGTATCGCAGTTTGCCCTTGAACTTTGAATTTTGCGTCTGGATCAAATTGTGGTCAAAATACAGGCAAAATACTAAGGATTATTATAAAAAGAAAATCGTTTAACTCTTTAGTGGGAAAACTCAATAATCTTACTTGGAATGAAATCTTCGTTGGCGCACAGTTTTCACAACACCGTGGGTTACCACGATTAACCGCTCCAGATCTTGATGTCATAGTGTTGGTTATTAGTCGACGACGGTAAATTGCATTCGACACTACATTAGGCTCGTTAAAATAGTTTTTTTCACCCAAATACGCAATGTAAACAAACGGAGACAAAACAGGTGTTGACATGATATCGGATATGACGTCACAGTACGAAACCATAGTGCATATCAATAGTGAGGTTCTACTACATCGATTTAACAAATTGAATAATCGATATTTCGGTTACGTAACAATATTTTCGTAAATATCTTTTAAAAACGTGTGTATCACTTTAAATCAGTATAAATAGTGTATTTCCAGTCAGTAAATTAAAAATATGATGGGTGGATTATCGCGCTAGTAACTGAAAGGTACTATCAAATATTGTTGACAAATATCGATTATAAATATATATCGATTTTAGTTCTGCTTTCACTACTCTAGTTGAAAAGATGCCGGTCGGCCGGCGGAAATCAATCAATCTTTTTAATATATGTTATTTTTAAACTCCCTATTTCACTGGCTTTAAAAATAATTTGAAGGAAATCGAAATTCAGACCAATATTATTGGTACATGAATGTTTAAGACGCATCTTAGGCCCACTTTTGGGCATTCTCCTTTATTTTTATATTATATCATCATCAGGTTATTTTGGTCTCCACTGCAGGAGCACAACCCTCTCTCATCTGCCGGAGAAAGACGGAGGATTTGGCCTACACTCTCCGCGCTGGCCAGACGGGTTGGGGAGGCCTGATTGATGTTTTATAATGTATTCCCTTAGTCGCCTTGTACGACATCCACGGGAAGAGTTGGAGTGGTCCTATTCTACTCTACCGGAAACCACACGGCATTATGCTATATACTGACATATAATATGCGCGCAGGGTGTTACGCCCCGCTGCCAGATGGACGACCTGAATAAGGTGGCCGGAAGCGGCTGGATGCGGAGGGCGGAGGACCAGGTGTAGTGGCTCTCATTGCGGAAGGTCTATGTCCAGCAGTGGACATCAAAGGCTGATGTGATGATGATGATGACACTAACATACATAGTATGTTATATACTGTGATATTTTTGAATTGTTGATATTGTAATTTATATTTTGTATATTAGTTTATTTTATGACGATCCCTTTTACCATATGTGAATGACATATATATATTTTTAATGTAAAGTTGAAATAATGAAATAAGTTAATCTAATCTATCAAATTTTAAACAGATCGCAATTTCCTAACCAGTAGTTCGGGGTCCTTCGATTAACCACGGGCATCTGTGGAAATGCTGGTACCAGATGAACATAAGCAAAAAATGGTTTCCGCATACAAACCATAAGTAACGCAAATAATTATGGCATAACAATGGATGGAATTCCACCCAGTTATCTACAAAGGAAACGTGCACAGACAATGGTAAATATGTAACGTGGACTAACATATGCCCACTGTTGGGTCATTTAGTACAATTATATCATGGAATTATAACAATCTGCAATAGAACGGACATCTTAAGTGTTTCCTAGTATTCTCGTACAACTTCTGCCTACAGTTAAAAAGAATTTAACTTAGGAAATCCTACTTTTCATAAGACCATATAAACTTATTGTAATTATATCGTCAGTGAAAAGGTAAAAACGCTAAAGCGACACATTGGTCGAAAATCAGTTATACATACCATTCGACTGTATTTTATATGTATATGTTTACCGTTTTTTACCTGACTAATTTTTTTTATATTTTCAGGTGATTTTCGCTAAAGCGACATATATCTCGTAAAATAAAATACCTATAATGATTTTTTGTTTTACATAATTAAGCAGTTATTATACAATCGTTTTTTTTTTTCAAGTTACATAAAAATACTCCTCATAGAAAACGAGATATTAATTTTTTTCCGAAAAATCCAAAATACTTTAAACCTTTCCCCCTGTAAAGTTGTCAAACTGGCGCTTTAGCGTTTTTACCTTTCCACTGACGATATGGATAATGGAAGACAGCAAATTACTGGTAGGCCCATATATGAACTGGTATATCACTTGTAACATTTGTTTTTGAATAACTTATCTAGTCTGTCTATAAAAGTATTCACTGACTAGCTTTTACCCGCGTCTTCGTCCGCGTAGGTTTCGATATATACACATCTTGAATTTGTAATTAGATATCATTTTCGTAATCAACGTCCCTTTTGTTTCTAGACAGATAAATCTCCATACAAAGTGACGCCATGTTGTGAGCAATTCACTGCTTTTAACGAATAATTTGGTTTCCAGTAGGAATGAGAGGTTTTTTTGGGATAAAAACTATACTGTCCCATTCCAGGACCTAACCTATATGCGTGCCAAGTTCATCCCGATCCGTCCAGTGGTTGAAGCGTGATTGAGTAACAAACATCTAAAAATTCAAACTTTCGCATTTATAATATTAGTGAGATGGGAGGGGGCATCGATAACATCCTGATGTAACTTGTTGAGTTGTCAACAACTTCATATCATTTTTGTTCTTTGCTCTGTGGATTTAACTGAGGTTGAAGATGCAAATAACTTAAATAATGTTCTTATTTGTTTCTTGATAATAGTTCAATGATTTTCTTAAGAAATTTGACATGATTACACCGTTTTCAAGAAAAAAGGCTTACGTCATTTTGGCAGAGCCACAGTCTCTGATTTGAAATCTGACTATTATATATTATAGAATTTAATCTGGCAGAGCCACAAACATACCCCTATAACTTTTACGGAAAAATATGTGGAGTGAAGTTATGTGACAGAGTGAAGAATTCAGTGATACGTGAGAAGTTTTGTATAAAGAAGATGTAGTAACGAAAGTAGAGAAGGGTATCTTGCGTTGGTTTGGACATTTAGAGTGTATGAGTCTATATGACATCTTCTTTTAAATCAAACTTCTCACGTATCACTGCATTCCTCACTCTGTCACATAACTTCACTCCACATATTTTTCTTGAAGACCGCGTCTCAACCGCATTTATCCTGCTTTCATAATACAAGAAATTTAAATATAAGTATTTTGAGTAGTTTTTCCAGAAACGTAATTTTCCTAAACAAATTGGTTTATGTATGTATGTATGTAAACGCTTTATTGTACCAAAAATAACAACAACAACAAAAATAAAATAGGAATTAAACTGTGTACAAAGGCGGACTTATCCCACTTAGGGATCTCTTCCAGTCAACCTTAGAGTAACCGATGTTTATATCGTCTAACAGCACTTAAAAATCGTATGACCTCCTTCCTCCCGCTAATTCAACAAAGGTCATGTTCACACTAGCTAGGTGATAACGTGAACTTAAAATATTCGTGGGAAGGTCCACACTATTATGTCGTTTTATCTGACTCGTCAGCTAACTGTGGGCCTATAAACTAGCATCTGAAGAGATAGGATTGTTTACAGAATTCCGGTTGCAAATACATTGCAAAATTTAGATTTATCTGTGAAGGGTAGGCATGTCCATACAAAGATTTCTAAACTCACAATGACCTTATGAAGTTTGATTAATGTCTATAATAAAAAAAATACGGGCTTCGTTTGTGTACCTGAGAGACCGTGGGTTTGATTCCCAGTAGGGTCAGCCCCTACATCACCCATGGTCGTTTCGACATGAATGTCATATTGGCCTAATGTGCCCCCCCCCCCCCAACTAGTATACACGTATCTAGTATGTCCCTTGTTCGTTGCACTTGCCTCTCTCTCCTTTCTGGGATCTAAATGTTACTCCCATTCAAGCCCTATGTTTCTATGAAAAGACCATCAAATTCGGTTTAGTAGATTACGTGATGCGTGCGCACAGACGAAAAATCCAAAAATTATCGAAATGTGTTCCATTACTTAACCTTAGAACCCCCCAATTTGTTTTTTGCACATAAACATTCATATTCATCATACGAACAATACGAACATTTGCCCCTAGCGGGATTCGAACCCGCAACCTCCAGCGTGGCAGTCAGAGAGCTACCCGTTCCGCCACGGAGGTCGTCAAAATATGCACTTTAAATAAATTATAATAAATACGTCAAAACATTTATTAAAGTTGTGGTAACTTACGACTGACGAAATTGTGTCAATATTATATTATGCTTGTTCCCAGAACTAATTTTGCCAACGATTAATGACTAGCAATATTAGCTAACAACCTGCAAAAACGTGTAATTTCTTGATTTGCATTAAAACTACCAAAGCAACAGAATTCCAGAGGAGATTATAAAATTACAGTTTAATCAATTTAACATGTCGCGCACGAATCGTTATAAAAAGCAAGTCATAAAATTAATATAATTTCAAAATAAATCAAGCAACTGACGAACTAGAAAATCTAGGAAAACGTGAGCCGGCAAAAAGTCTGAAGACACCTCCCTAATGATAATGACGGCATCACGTCGCTCACAATTAGTGGCTGTGGAAACGGATTTCGGGTGGAAACTGAGGCAAAAACCTGCGCACGCGCAGCCCAAGGTCTGCGTGGATCCGTCTTAGTTAATTATAGGATTCCGTTTGTTGAAGACGAGTCACTAGTGATGTGTTTAGTCGAGTCGATGTTCCAAAACTATTAAAAGTTTTCTTCACTTATATTTTTTATACATACACGCACAGGAGAACCTTGGTGCAATCCCTTAGTCGCTTTGACGACACCCACGGGAAAGATAGGGGTGGCCCTATTCTAAGCCGGGAACCACACGGCAAGAAGAGAAAATCACAAATACATATAACTAAGTTCATATTAGTATACATATTTAAAACAAGATATTATACCTACTATCATTTTAACCTCTGAATAATCATCAGAAATCAATTAAACTGCCTAGTTTATCTACAACAGACGTGAAATAAAGTTATTCTGTTTTTTACTCATCATCATCAGGTTATTTTTGTCTCCACTGCAGGAGCACAACCCTCTCTCATCTGCCGGAGACAGACGGAGGATTTGGCCTACACTCCCCGCGCTGGCCAGACGGGTTGGGGAGGCCTGACTGATGTTTTATAATGTATTCCCTTAGTCGCCTTGTACGACATCCACGGGAAGAGTTGGAGTGGTCCTATTCTACTCTACCGGAAACCACACGGCAAGACCACCACCCTTTTTACTCATGCAGAGTGTAAATAGGTTACAACGTATTTCGGCTGGTGATAAGAATGTGGATCTCGCGACCATCGCATGTGGATCGCAAGTCCTTGATGATTGCCAGTTCAAGCAAAAATATCGATACCTAAGAAAATAACAATGGTATGACATCACTAATGCTTAATGCAAGCATTATAGCTCAGGTTGCGGTGTCCTCGACTAAGTTTATTGTTAGCCCAGTTCATCTAATCTAAGATCTGTTGACAGACCAATTAATTCAATACCTAATTGACCTTATTCATGATTTAAAATACAAATATTGCTTAAAAAGCAAGGTAATCACCTTCGATGTAAGACACCTCCTGCATAAGATGGGACTGGCAGAGACTGTCAACTGTAGAGCCTGTGGAGAAGACAGCGAAACGGTGAAGAACCTGCTGTGTGAATGAAATGCACTAGCTGCAAGGAGAGTGAATGGCCTGGGTGTGGCTTACCCAGAACCCAAGGACTACAGACTTCTGCCCCTTAGCTGCATAATAGATTTTATGCAGGGAACTGTGGGGGACGGAAGCACAGTATAGACAAAGGAGCTGACACAAAAGGTCTCACAGGGTCGACGTGTCGCCGTGTACACCTGAACCCCTATGATAAGATAAGATAAGCGATTAGCTAAAAGTAAAACATACAATATGTTTGTAGTGGCGGACCAAGTCACTCGGCGAGCTATGGAGAGGGCTATGCTCGGGGTTTGTTTGAAGTATATGACTCGTAATGAGGAGATCTGACTAAAAACGAAAGTGACCGACATAACTGAAAAGATTAGCAAGCTGAAGTGACACTGGGCTGGCCACATCTGTCGCAGAACCGACGGCCGTTGGAGCAGACGGGTTCTGGAGAAGCAGATTGGCACAACAGGTTCCGATGCCCCGCCGCCAGTTATATATGATGTTGATGATGATTAGTTAGAGATAATGATGACGAGAAACATTCAAAAATATAACATACAGAAGAGTATAACATTCACTGAAGTACAAGATTGTAAGCCTACCACGTGTTGGTGGAGTGCGTCCGGAACGAGTTGTACAGGAGGCAAATTTTTGAGAATGAGATGTTTTGGCAAGTATGTGGCTGTAACAGTGTCTTGGCCTTTCCTCTGACAGTTTTGGCTGTTAAATTGTAGAAATTTTATAAAATAGCTATTCGAAATAGATAGTTATAAAATAGAATACTTATAGAGCGACATAGTCATGTTTATGACAAAGCTTTTTAAATAAAGATTAAAAATAAAAAAAAGATTGTACAAAGATGTCTATCCCCAATGGGAATCGAACTTACGATCTTTGGCGTTCGAGTTCAATGACCAAGCCTATGTAGTGAATTTTTGTGGAAAATATCCAAATAAAAAGTATATAATAATGTTTGCTTGCTGTTGATCACACTTGCTTGTAATGTAACTAAATCCATAAGCGTGACGAAAACTGATTCACGTTGGCAAAGAAGACAGTTGGGTTGGGCAACCGTCCAAGACTCGGCTCGGTTTGTTAGTCAAACTGTGACGAGTCGACTGGCCAGATTAGCAAACAAACAAAGAGGAACCAATCCGGAACACAGTTGCGGATTATTTCCTAATGATGTCCGAAATAATCACGGACACTGGGCGGATTCGTTTTGGACCGATTTGCTCAAGTGACCGCGGCTTTTCGGTTAAATTTATTCATCATCAGCTGAAATACGTCCACTGCTGAAAGCTTCTCCAATAGAATGCCACTTTTGGTCCACTAAGGGATTTGCCATAATCACCACGATTGGCAGACGGATTGCTGATCGCAGTAATGGTCTTACTGTACACAGGAGAACGCTACTGCCCGTCTCTAGTAAACAAAGTTTCCTTTGAGTAAAATTTGCTATCTTTAATATTCAATGTGCCTTAAAAATAAGTACTGAAATACGCCCACTGCTGAACATAGGCCTCCACTACTGAACATAGAATGCCACTTTTGGTGGGCTGTCCATGGGAGGATTTGCCATAACCACCACACTTGGCAGGTGGATTGGTGATCGCAGTAATGATCTTAATATACACACACACACACACACACACACACACACACACAGGAGAACTTTGCTGCCTGTCATTGTTTATATATTTTTAATGGGTTTGAAGATCGTAGTCTGGTTTTAGTTTTAAACCTTTTTTTTTATTTTTTCCTAGTTTCATCTAAATCTTTCTTTTTCTCTGTCGTTTCCTCACTGCTGAGGATCGCGACCGTATAAAACGCGCCTCCACGCATAGCGGTCATTGGCCAGCCGCACTGCTTCATATAAGGATCCGCCAGCCACCCTCCTCACCGGGTCTGACCACCTCGTCGGAGCCAGGTCTTATTCTACACAGAAGAACACTGCTGCCCGCCTCTGGTGCAATCCCTTGGAAGGTTGAGAGTGGCCCTGTTCTAAACCGGGAACCACTTCATCTAAATACAGGTTGAATTAAATCTTTTAGATACCATAAAAATTAAAGATTAAATCTATAAAGTAAATATCTGATTTTTCATTAAAAAAAAATTACGTAATTCCACAGCGTTGCTCAAGTAAGAGCGTAAAATTGGTTTGAGATTACTAATTCACTACAACCTCATTAAGTCTGAATCGTTATTTTCCGCAGAACAAATCTGCATGAAGTCTGGACGAAACGGTGTGGAAATCCTAATTACGATGCAATAGGTTTCACAGTTTCGTGGCAGAATTGTGATTTAAATGCCGAATTGAAAGTTCCTATCTCCGTTATTGCCACTGACCTGTGACTGATAGTATAGAACTACACTAGCCTATACGTCTACATCGTACACTTGGTGGAAGATAGTCTTGTCTAATAAATAAAATCGTAAACATCGCGTGTCTGTACATTGAAGTTATTTGCAAAAAAAATTGAGCGGTCTAAGAATAAGTAATAGAACACATTTCAATAATTTTTGGAATTTTTGTCTGTTTGTCTGTGAGTTTGTGCACGCATCACAGAAAAACTAGTGAATGGATTTTTATGAGCTTTTCATAAAAACATGGGTCTTAACTTAACATTTAGTCTTTATTTCATCGCATTCGGCTAATTCAATCAAAAGTTATAGACATTTTTAGTTTTCAATAACATTACATTAGTAGGTAAGGTAATTATGCAATATATTGCAAATAATAGTATTTCCGTCCGTACTATTCAGATTGCGATGAGTTTGGATTACATTTGGACAACTTAACATCACAAATTATTGTGTATTTCCCATAGGAATGAGATGTTTTTTCGGGATAAAAACATAGTATGTTCTATTCCAGGATCTAACCTATATGTGTGTCAAGTTTCATCACGATCCGTCAAGTGGTTGAAGCGTGATTAAGTAAAAAACATCCAAACTTTAGCATTTATGCACATTTTAAAACTAAACAGTTATAAATTTTGTGTACAAAGGCGAGCATATCTTTAAAAGAGATCTCTTTCAGCCAACCTTACAGAATGTATGATTTTTGATTTGGCAACACATTTGTCCAGCATTACCCAATGACTTATATAATAATGATAATAGTAACAGAGAATTCTTTAATTTTTTAATTTTATATTTTACTTATTTAATAATTGTTATAATTAATTGTCTTATTTATTATTGAACGCTGTAAATAATTTTTTTGTTAGGGTAAGAAATAAATGGCTTTTTATTTTTTATTTTATTTATTTATTGTCCAGATTTATCATAAATAGGATTATCATAAATTTTTATACGTTTTGGTGCACTGAATATTACAATTTTTTCCATTCAACACTGGAACTCATAGATTGTGTTCATGACAACCGAATTTATCATAATTGAATAGGTGTGTTTTGTCAGGAACCGGCAATTAGACGACTTAACTTAATTACGTCTGACAAGTCACGACTTAAGCTTGCGCAAGCGCACGCAGAGTTTTATAAAACGTCTCTATGAATTTTTATTAATGTTTATTCCGTGCGAATGAAAACGTAGAGGTATTTAGCGATTTTATCAAGGATTTAATCATTTTGTGACTTGACTATTATCTTGATGATTCTATTGAAGATCATTTACAGCAGCTTATAAACTAACGACACAAAATAGAACACGAAACTAAAAATATAAATTCTTAGACACGCATTATACCCCTACCCCCACCCCCTACACACATACATATACACCCTACATACACACAAACGCTCATACACATTTCACTCGCGCAAATTATTATTCCTATATACTAAATTATTTTTGTTATTTCTTTAATTTTTGAATTATTATCAACTTTTCCTGTATTGTATTTTGTCTATCTTGTGATCTGTTTTACTTAGTTATTGGCCTTATTTTATTGTGATGTTTGTTTTGTATTGTATGAATAAATAAAATAAAAACATAATTACAATTATTTGGAACTCCCCACTAATATTATAAATGCGAAATTTGGATGTTTGTTACTCAATCACGTTTCAACCACTGGACGGATCGGGATGAAACTTGGCACACATATAGGTTAGGTCCTGGAATAGGACATAGGATAGTTTTTATCCCAATCTCATCCAAAACATCTCATTCCTACGGGAAACCAAATTAATCGTGTCGGATGATGGGCAGAAAGTTTAAGAATCGCAATTAAAAAACAGCTTTGTAAGAAACGTCTCTGTCTCGCTCTAGCTTCCCGCAACTTTCCTATAATTGCGTATCTATTCCTCACATGCCGTGTGGTTTCCGGTAGAGTAGAATAGGACCACTCCAACTCTTCCCGTGGATGTCGTACAAGACGACTAAGGGAATACATTATAAAACATCAATCAGGCCTCCCCAACCCGTCTGGCCAGCGCGGGGAGTGTACGCCAAATCCTCCGTCTGTCTCCGGCAGATGAGAGAGGGTTGTGCTCCTGCAGTGGAGACAAAAATAACCTGATGATGATGATGATTCCTCACATATCGCATGTTTACAGCAAATAGCAGCGGTGGTGTTAGAGGGCCTCAGTGTCCCAAATAAACGAGTTCGAGTAGCTGTGTACGAGGTGTACTGTCAGCTCATTTGCAGCTTTAGACCGTATAAAAGGCCACTGGATCAAATTCGTGCATTTATGAAGCGTTTAGACAGTTATTCACGCACGACTGACTCCAAGCGCATAATGTTGTATTTCATTCGTTCGGCCTTTCCTTGTAGCCTGTCAAATTGGTCGGTCAATTATAAGAATACAGCGGATATGTTTATATAAATTTGAGCTCTATTGTAGGGAGCAATCCAAAGGTGGCAGGAGTTCAAGGGACAGTTGCAGTGCCAAAAGATAGAGAGATGTTAAAGTAATTAACTGATGATGACTTAGTACTATTAAAATACTAGCTGTAGCCCGCGACTTCGTCCGCGTGGACAACTTCACAAGTTATTAAATAAATAAATAAAATAAATATCACAGACATTCACACCAATTATTCAGTTCCAAACTAGGCAGAGCCTGTGGTATGGTTACTAGATAACGGATAGACATACTTAAATAAATATATAAACATCCAAGACCGGCGTGGCAGTCCGAGAGCTACCCGTTCCGCCACGGAGGTCATCATGTCGTTATGTATTTCCCGTAGGAACGGGATGGTTTTTCGGTACAAAAACTATCCTATATCCTATTCCAGGACCTAACCTATATGTGTGTCAAGTTTCATCACGAACCGTCAAGTGGTTGAAGCGTGATTGATCACGCATCCAAATGAACAAACATCCAAACATCCATATATACACACTTTCAGATTTATAATATTAGTGGGATAGTATAATAGTTATCCTAATACTAGTATCCTGTCTAAGAGCGCTTATTAACCGTTTACAAGAAAAAAATTCAAAATATTACTAACCATAATTTATTTGAACTTCTGAAAAGTAGCATTTCTTAAGTTAGATCATTATATAACACAATGGTACATTGCAGTACTATAAATACTATAATATTATAGTTTTATTTCGATATCGATGGGCACTTACTTAAGTGACCAATACATCATCAGGTTATTTTTGTCTCCACTGCAGAAGCACAACCCTCTCTCATTTGCCGGAGGCAGACGGAGGATTTGGCCTACACTCCCCGCGCTGGCCAGACGGGTTGGGGAGGCCTGACTGATGTTTTATAATGTATTCCCTTAGTCGCCTTGTACGACATCCACGGGAAGAGTTGGAGTGGTCCTATTCTACTCTACCGGAAACCACACGGCAATACGTCTACTGCTGAACATAAGCCTCCCCAATAGAATGCCACTTTTGGTGGGCTGTCCATTGGGGGATTTGCCATAATCACCACGCTTGTCAGGCGGATGGCGATCTAAATATACAAAGGAGAACGCTGCTGCCCGTCCCTGGTGCAATCCCTTAGTGGCCTTGAAGTGGGGGTGGCCCTAATCTAAGCCGGGAATCACACGGCTCAGCGACCCAGCAGTAGAAATTAACGGTATTTTAAGACCTGCTCAGGACACCGCTTCTTCTTCTTGAAAAAAATACATAGACTCTTATTGTCATGGGTTAAGCTCGTAAGCTGTTTAAAATATTCACATTTAACTGCTACCATTTAAGTGTACCAAAATGTGTTCGTACTTACTTATTTATTCATGGACATCCCACATATATGATTAATATTGTATAATACATTATGTACCATGACCCCTGGACTTAAGAGTTGAGAATTACCTGTAACAAAACATTTATTTTAATTAGTGGTTAATCCGCGCCGTAGGTTATGACAGGCTCGACGTACTGATTAAAGACTTTTGTCTTTCTTTTGTCTACAAGTTTCAAGTCGCTCAGTGAGCTATGGAGAGGGCTATGCTCGGGGTTTCTTTGAAGGATATGACTCATAATGAGGAGATCCGACGAAGAACGAGTGTGACCAACATAGCCGAAAGAATTAGTAAACTGAACTGGCAGTGGGCGGGCCACATCTGTCGCAGAACCGACGGCCGTTGGGGCAGACGGGTTCTGGAGTGGAGACCGCGGATCGGCACTCGCAGAGTGCGACGCCCCGCCGCCAGATGGACCGTTGACCTGAAGAAGGTGGCTGGAAGCGGTTGGATGCGGAGGGCGGAGGACCGGGTGTGGTGGCGTTCATTGAGGAAGGCCTATGTCCAGCAGTGGACGTCTAAGGGCTGATATAAAACAAAATTTTAAAAATCTGCACATCTAATTCGAGTGCAAAGTTATTTTGGGAATACCAACTTGTTTTTGCCAATAGAGTAATGTACATTTTCTATTGAATATTTTGTTTATAAAGCGCACTTTGGCTGCCAAGGTGATAATGTTAGATAATTGTTGATAAATGGTAAGCCTTAGAGATTAAAGTTTGGCCTCAGGTGGTTAGTTAATAGGTTCCTCATAATTACTGTCTCATGGTTGAAAATCACATGCGGTCGACACGGTAAGGTAGGGTCAGCACAGAAGACTACGACTAAACACTTAAAACTTAAGGTAGGGTCGGCATAGAAGACTACGACTAAACACTTAAAACTTAAAACTTAAAGTAGGGTCGGCATAGAAGACTGCGACAAAACACTTATAACTTAAGGTAGGGTCGGCATAGAAGACTGCGACAGAACACTTAAAACTTAAGGTAGGGTCGGCATAGAAGACTGCGACAAAACACTTAAAACTTTACCCGCCCATTGGCTTTGTGACTTGGTCTAGATACTCGGTAAAGTACATATGTAGTACGTTTCTTTATCAAAATTTGGTACTAAACGCATTATACTTGTCCTTTCGGTTACTCTAAGGTTGACTGGAAGAGATCCCTAAGTGGGATAAGTCCGCCTTTGTACACAGTTTAATTCGTATTTTATATACATATATACATACATACATACATACATACATACATACATACATACATACATACATACATACATACATACATACATACATACATACATACATACATACATACATACATACATACATACATACATACATACATACATACATACATACATACATACATACATACCTGAATAAGGTGGCCGGAAGCGGCTGGATACGAAGGGCGGAGGACCGGGTGTGGTGGCGGTTATTGGGGAAAGCCTATGTGGACAGTGGACTTCTAAGAGCTGACATAATGATGAACTAAAATATCAAGTTAACGATCTCTATGTACTACTAGATAGAGCGTTCCAAACAATCGCTCTGTTCCACGCAAGTAGCCACAACTCTTTCACATTCACTTTAAAACTTGTGCAGTTACCACTCAGAACATTTAATTATTTACTAAATATTGACATCATAATGTGCAGTTACTACTCAGAACATTTAATTATGTCAATATTTAGTAAATAATTAAATGTTCTGAGTAGTAACTGCACAAGTTTCATTGTGAATGTGAAAGAGTTGTGGCTACTTGCGTGAAACAGAGCGATTGTTTGGAACGCTCCATCTAGTAGTCCATAGAGATCGTTGTATCAAGTACACATTTGTTCAAATCATCACACCGATTCAGATGCAGTAGCATGCCTAAACACAATTATAATTAAATTTGCAGTAAACACGCACTGGCTGGGTTTGATGCGCGCAGGGCCGCCGGCTGCGCGGGTCAAGGTTCGACTTCAGGTCAATAATTACCTAATAATTAACTGCACACATACATAGATACGGATCACGCATCTTTTCCACGATGTTGTTTTTATGGCGTTTGAATAATGCTTCCTTAGTGTAGGCAATATATGAAAATTAATAGTTTTTTTTTCTAGTAAGTAAAAAATTGTTTAAAAAAATAAATGTTTGGTAGTGTTGTATTTCCTGATTCTGTTTTTATTTATAGACTAAAGTGTGTCCCGATTTCAAAGCTGTTAAACTGTGAAAAGCCGTCAAATTCTGTGCAGTAGTTTCCAAGATTAGCCTGTACAAACATAAATACATGCAAAAAAAATATTGTATTGTTGGACTCTAATGGTCTTAAGTAATGTCCGGGGAGTAATTTTTTTTTTATAACTTCAATATACAGATTCGCCTTTCTTTTGTTTTTCTACTGTTTTATTATCATCATCAGCCCGAAAGAGTCCACTGTTGGACATAGGCCTCTCCCAAGGTGCGCCACTGAACCCGATCTTCGGCTGTTTTATTATAATTATGGTAAATAAAAAAATATTTCATACATAAGTACATATACTATACACTCGTCTAAATCCCAAACTAAGGTTTCTCGTGTACTGGAAGACGGATCACAAATATAACATCCAATCCAGGACCAATTTGTACAAATAAATATCTGACAGAACAGAATAGGACCGCTTGGAATATTGGCTTGGTTAGAATCTAGCAAGGTCGTGGGTTCCTTTCCCATCAGGAACAAACAATTTTTACAATTGTAGAAGTTAGTATAGATGTATGTAATGGATATTTATGAATTGTTCTACCCTTATGTAATTCATATTGTAGAGGAGAAATCCTAGTTTGGGAATAAACCAGTTTATGCATAATAATTAATTTAATTTGTGATCATTTAATACCAATTGTATTTTGAAATTTAATTTTAATATTTTATACTCACATATTATGTTATATCAAAGATAATATATACTAGAGTAAGATAAGCAATCCCCTAACAAAAAGTGTAAATCTAAAATTGGTAGCATAAACTTAGATGGCGCATTTGCTATCCAATTCTAAAAGTATTATCTAAAATCCGCATGGCGCTGGTGTATTTAGTGCACTGTTTCTAGTTGTGGCGAAGGTAAAAAGTGGTAACACTACCCGTCGCTAGATGTCATTACATGTAATCACCTAATGAGTTCATGAACGTGTTACGTAACAGATGGCGCTAATACAAAACTAGTTACAATCTGTCACAACTTTCATAGTAACAACAGTTATATGAAACGAACTAATGTCAGTTATACCTGTCTTGCTTTAACATAGATACTTCTCATTCACACCCCTAGCCGACATGCCCGCCATGTTTCTTATTGCAGTGTTGTTCTTTGAATTTCTTTTTAACCGACTTCAAAAAAGGAGGAGGTTCTCAGCTCGACAGTATGTTTTTTTTAGTATGTTACGCGATTACTTCGCCAATTCTGAATGGATTTTGATGTTTCTTTTTTTGTTTGGTAGGTTATACTTCAGAGGTGATTCCATATAAATTTTATCGACATGGAGGAAATGGGCTGGCGGGATCTCAAATAACCAAATGTATTTTTTTCAGTACTTTCTGATCCTATTTCTTTCAAATTCGATCCATAAATTCCTTTAATGAGTCATTAATATTACATGTAGGTATATACATCTCTGTGTTATGGAAACAAAGTACCTAAGGAAAGGACAATTCAATATAACATCCAGACTCGAACCAACTTGTACAAATTATATAAAGTTCCCTGCCCCCAGTGAGAATCACGAGTCCTGACTCACTCACTCTAGTACATAAATATTATCTTTACTACAACGATCTCTATGTACTACTAGATGGAGCGTTCCAAACAATCGCTCTGTTCCACGCAAGTAGCCACAACTTTTTCATATTCACAATGAAACTTGTGCAGTTGCTACGCAGAACATTTAATTATTTACTAAATATTGACATAATTTAACCGTAGCGTCAATATTTAGTAATAATTAAATGTCTGCGTAGTAACTGCACAAGTTTCATTGTGAATGTGAAAGAGTTGTGGCTACTTGCGTGGAACAGAGCGATTGTTTGGAACGCTCCATCTAGTAGTACCTACATAGAGATCGTTGCTTTACTATGACCTGTAAACTTGTTTTTCTTATCTTCTAGGTAACTAAAATTGGAATACAATCGCAATTGCACAGTGCTCTGGTAAATCAAGCCGAGGTAGATATCTAGATATTCAAACAGGTCACTGACCTGAGGTCAGCTGTTCTTTCTCGTTCCATTTGTTTTTCACAGTTGCGAAATATGTTATGTTTGGTAGCGATTACTACTAGTAGTGCAGTCAAATTCCGAATTGTGACCATCCCTAGCACCTTATTATTATAGCGATAAAGTAAAAATTAGAATGAACATGGTTATTTATCGTATCAACCGAAAGTACCAAATAGGCATGACGAAAGATTTTGAGATCCTCTTTCGTAATGTAGGTACACATTTACTATTTACGAAAAAACCTTTATTTCGGTATAAAACTTAAGTTTAACGGAGTTTAAAGCCATTTTGATAATATTTTTTCAATATTGCGCGCAAACAGCTCGCAGCTGTCATGGCGTCGGCTCTGACGTCACGGTTAGGTAAACATGTCATTGTGTCTATGCGTACGAAGAAAGTCAACAAAATATTCAATTAATTCGTGTGATAAAAATGAATTCCAAAGTTTATAAGTGGTGTGCAGTACTGCAGTGTAAAAACACATCAATAAAAACACCCAACAAAGTGTTTGTACATGTTCCAAACAAGTTATGAACAAGAGATAAATGGTTTGGTTAAAGCTCGCACGGCGAAACAACGTAGTCACGAATTCGCCACTTTATTTCTGTGAAGACCACTTTGATGTGAGTATGTTATCATATATTGATATATCTTATACTTAAAATGTTTGTTTGATATGAAATATTGAGGCTATGGAATAACTAATTTATTGAGGTTATGTTTGTTTTGGTCTTGGCCATCATTCCTAATAACAATTTTAATCGTTTACTTTTCTTTTTCCAGTTGCCAAATGATATGGAAAATTATATGGAGTATCATGTGATGGGGTCAGTATCACAAGTACGTATGAAACCAGGATGTATGCCCCATAAATTTATATGCCAACCAGACAGGAAAACACGAACATCTGACACAACAGAGCGACCCTATATAGCTAAGAAACGAAGAATTATGATTCTTGAAGAGTGTAAAAAGGAATTCGAAGAAAAATGTATAGTTACAAAACAATCAAGTTTTGAAGAAATTGCATCCGGTAGTTCAGGTATTTAATATTAACTTATTTATTAGAATATAGCATTGAAAAAGTTAATTTTATTCTCAGTGTTATTACATAGGTACATTGTTGGTACACACAAAACTACATAGATTTTTCTGTGACCTAGTAATCTCCTATTTGTGTTCATAATTATAACATTGCACTTAAATAATAAAATATTTGTTTTACAGTTCAGCAGAATGTAGAAGTTCCCCAAGTAACACCAAGAGTGTTGGATAAATCAATTCAAGTACACACATGGAAAACATTCAGAAGTAAAGCTAACCAAACAATAGTCAGTTCAGTAAATCAGATGACATCACCATTGAAGCCGTTTCTACATTCTGTCTCTACATCACCATTTAAAATCAAGCATCAAGGTGTTAATAGTAACATGCCTATCTTAAGTTTGGTTAAAGTTCTTGATGATGTGATAACTATAGCTTGTGGTTTGATTAATATACAAGATTCTCTTATTAAATAAAACACAAATGAAATTACTGCATTTTTATTTCCTATTCTATACTTTTATATAACAATGGATACACATAAGTTTTTCAAAATTTAATAACACTTTCAAGCCTGACATATATTGCTCATCAAAAGTTATACATATAATTTCTATATTTTTATGCTTATGGGACATTTTTTCTCCACAATGCTATCTTGACATATTCCATCAGGGGAACCAGCTATCATTGGATATTTTTGGGATACGAACAGTCCAGTATTCTTGATTTTTTTTCCCTAGTTTCTTGGTTATTATTTCCCGTTTCATTGCTGGTTGCACATAACCGTTTTAGTTGCACATAACTGATTGCATCATCCACATATGATGGTCTTGAAGACCTAAAATAATTGAAATTAATTAGAACAAATACATACACACTGACTTGGTGATTTATCCGATTTTAGGTGTTTAATATGAGGAAAAATACTATACTAGTAGGTGTTTTTTAGTTACAGAAATGTACTAGTTTTATCGGGTATTAACATGGTATTAACTCTAAAATAGCAACATACAAGCTGTGAGGGAGCTCACCTCAAAAATAAACAATGACAAGTTTATTGTGCAAATAACCTATGAAAGTAAAATAAACTCGCACGAGTTCAAAAAGTTTGATTATATCTAGGTTGGTTGTATCTAGGGTAAAGATAAATACAAAATTTACTTACAAGGAAGTTTTCACGTTTCTCGTAACTCAGCGAGCAAAATTCTTTATTTGTTGCCAGAAAATCGCCCAACATTAATACATCAATCCTGGGCGAATTTGAGCTATTTGCCTTAACAAAGCTTGGTTCCATTGTTATAGTACAGTGGAGTCGATAAATCACACGTAAAAGAAAAAAAATCAATCCAAATGCGTAATCAGTAGTATTCACAACAACTAGGGATCCGCAAAAAGTATCGATACCTAGTATACTTGGTATCGTAACGTATATTCGTTACGATACCAAGTATTTTCGTACTCGATACTTTTGTTATGATACTTTACTAGGTATCGATACTTCGTCACATACTCGATACTTTTTGGTGTACCGATACCAGACCTACTTTGTTTTGCGTATCGCCCAGCGCCAGGGATGAAAATACGCCAGCGCAAGCTCCGTTCGCTCCGTGTGTAAATGCGGCAAACCGCATTGTATACTCATAGAGTGTCATCTCATTACCGTTCTCTTCTTTCTTGCTTTGCTGATGCATAACGACCCTCTCGGTCGAGATTTAGAGGAAACCACTATCTTATTAAAATATGATGTCGTTGCATGGAGATAAATTACTTTTTATGTCTGATTTTGGTCTGATTGCAGTGATAAAGACTAGGGGTTTAAAAAGAACCATATTTACATCTACCATTAAGTCAATGTTTATTGTAATAAATAAATAGAGACGGAATATTATTATTATACCAATAATAATATTTCGTCTCTATTTATACTATTTTTATTATTAATTTTGAGGTTTCTAATGTGATGAAAAAGTACTCGATACTGAGTAGTATCGATACTTTTGATTCAATACTATCGTCGGCATCGATACTTTTGATGCGATACTGGTATCGAATACAGTATCGTTACTTTTATTTTTTTGCGTATCCCTAACAACAACAAAACACAGAGAATGACAGTATTAGGCGTGACGTCATGCACTGTGATTGGTGTTTCAGTCAAAATGGCCGATTGCAGTATTTTAATTAATGTTTTATTTTATTGAAAATCTTAATAATCTGAACCTTTTAAATAAAACTAAACCAGTGTTTTAAATTCTTTTAATATGAATTTTCCCCTAACATCATTAAATCGACGATTTTTGGATACTGTCGATCCATACCATTTTTAGTTTCGCTTTGCTTAAGTACTCAATTTATATTTTTACTATGGTAGAGGTGATAATGGGCTCGATTCTGAAGGCACAATGTTAAAATTTGACAGCACTAAAACTGTTGCTATCCTTGTCACACAGTATTACGAAGATAAAGTCGAAACCAATTTTAGCGCTGTCAAATTTTAAATGTGTGCCTTCAGAATCGGGCCCAATAAGGTAATAACAATTTAAAGTTAAACTTGCAAACTCAAATTCGAAATATAATTTTTGAAAGTTTTCATTTGTAGCTCAGATTTGTACAACAAAAACGCGATGCAAACGTCAAACGACGTTCCGTTCCGTAAGCTAAGATTTCGAGATATAATTTTTGAGTTTTCATTTGTAGCTTATATTCGTACAACAAACACGCGATGCAAACGTCAAACGACGTTCCATTCCGTTAATAGCTAAAGAAATGTCACTTCTTATGCATCAATGCACTCAAAGATATGAGCTATTTGGGTAAGCGAATGAATTACAGCAAACATGAAACGAAATGTGTTTAACAGCAAAGCTGTTATATAATGAAATTGAGAGCTACTGTTCATTATCTGCTCGTCGTAGTTTATAATATTATCTTTGTACTAAGTAATATAGGTATTATCATCATTGATTACATACATTTGTCTTGTTATTTACCTAAACGCCATCTATTGGGGTTTGTAAATGCTATAACATTATGAAAGATATGTAGGATCCGATGGGCGGATTCTCACGTTTATTAACAGTGAAACGCAACGAGTTGTTTTTAACACTTTTACTGTTTATAAGACATATAATTTAAATATAAAACAAGAGTACAAAACTGCGTTGTCGAGTACAAAGTATGTATCCAAGTATCAAAAGTGTGACATGACATAAGGACTGACAGTATTGCCATGCCTTCAGTCTTGCCAGCTAAAACTATAATTCTAACTAATAATTATAGGTGTATTGGTAAACCGCCACACCACCCCCTTACGCAGAAAAGAAGTTACAGGTTAAGAATCTGTTTAAATCTCACCCTGCGACCTGATCTGGTGGATACCAGAAGCGCAGTGGGAGATTGCAGAGCTGGAACTGGCTCAAGAGGCTTGCGTGGAGCTGTAGTCAAAGTAGTAGGCGACAGTACCGACCCAGGAGACTCAGCAGGTGAGACAGCAGTAGCCGGAGCGGGCGATGAGGCTGGTAACCGGCACTCGGTGTCCAGGTGTGCAGGTTTGGTGCGGTCGATGCTCACCTCCTGCAGTTTACCGTTCACATCCAAGGTAAGTGTCTTATGGTTCCTATTCAGAATTTTATAAGGGCCTGCATAAGGCGGTTGGAGTGGTCGCCTAACAGTATCATCCCGCAGGAATGCGTGGGATGCTGTAGACAACTCCTTAAATACAAAAGTGGATGGTTCAGTATGTCTCGAAGCTGGTGTAGGCCGTAGGGCAGACATATACGTTCGCAGTAGCGATACAAAGTCAGTGGCGTCCTCTACTGCCTGTGATGAAACGGGAGGGGTAAAAAATTCCCCAGGTAATCGTAGTGTTTCCCCATAGACGAGTTCTGCTATGGAGCACTTAAGATCGTCTTTGAAGGCTGTACCTAATACCTGTACCCAAGAGAACCACAGGCAACGCTCTGAACCACGTACTACCGTGACATCTCAGAGAGGCTTTCAACTGGCGATGGAGTCTCTCAACCATACCATTTGCTTGAGGGTGGTAGCTCGTAGTTCGAATTCTACAGGTCCCGCAGGTGTTGGCGAGTCGCTGAAATACGGAAGACTCGAACTGGCGGCCTCTGTCGGTAGTCACGAACGTGGGTACCCCGAAGCGTGCGATCCAGCCACCAAAGAAAGTCTCTGCTACCTCCTCAGCAGTGATAGTTACCATGGGCCATGCCTCCGGCCAGCGGGTGAACCTGTCAATTGCAGTGAGCAAATAAGTAAAACCATTGGAAGACGGTAAAGGACCGACGATATCCAGGTGTACATGTCGGAAGCGACTTGAAGGCAGATCAAAGTTACCGAGAGGTGATTTGACATGTCTGGAAACTTTGTTCTGCTGACAAGGAATGCAGGAGCGAGCCCAGGCTCGACACTCCTTTTGCATGCTTGGCCACACGTAACGGTCAGACACCAGGCGTGCGCTTGCGCGCGCACCAGGGTGACTGAGGTTGTGCAGTTTGTCAAAAGTAGGTCGACGATACAAAGCGGGGAGGTAGGGACGTGGTTTACCCGTGGAAGTGTCGCAAAGCACGGTAACATCTGTACCGGGAATGGCGACATTTTCCAGGTGAAGTGATGACTCAGCGCGCCGTGCACGTAACTCCTTGTCCTCATTTTGGGCTTTAGAGAGGGCGGCATAGTCCTCTTCAAACGAAATGGATTCAATACGGGACATAGAGTCCGCTACCACATTATCCACACCCTTTACGTACTGTATGTCGGTGGTAAATTGACTTATAAAAGACAATTGGTTAAGCTGGACTGGCGGCAACTTATCGCGGCGTTGAACAAAAGCATACAGTAGGGGTTTATGGTCCGTGTAAATTGTAGCATGCTGTGCTTCCAGGATGTGCCGGAAATGCTGCACACTTTCGTACACGGCCAGTAGTTCCCTGTAGTAAGCAGGTTGCTCTGCCTGTTTGCTCGTCAGCTTCTTGCTGTAGAACGCAAGGGGCTGCCAGTCTTCACCAATTTTCTGCTGGAGACACGATCCAATACTGGTACTGGACGCATCTGTAAATAAACCAAGAGGAGCATTTGAATCGGGGTGGGCAAGAATGGTGACTGACGTCAGGGCTTTCTTGCAAGCCTCGAAACTGCCATGAAGCTCAGGTGTCCATGGGAATGGCGTTAGACCTTTTCCTTTGGTAGAAGCTACGGCATTAATCAGTGGGGCTTGGAACTTAGCTGCGTTAGGTAAAAAACGGCGATAAAAGTTAATCATGCCCAGAAACCGACGCATACCTTGGACTGTCTTCGGAGGTGGAAATTCCAGGAGTGCAGCGATGCGGTCTTCGGGAGGGCGAGTGCCTTCACTGGAGATTCTGTAGCCAAGAAATGTAATTTCTTTGGCTCCAAAAACACATTTAGCTGTATTTACTACCATGCCATAATCGGACAGACGCTGAAATAAAATTCTAAGATGACGAGCGTGTTCTGTAAAATCCTGCGAGAAAACGAGAATATCATCGATATACGGATAACAGAAGTCCAGTCCCTTAACCACTTCATCAATAAATCGTTGAAATGTTTGGCCCGCATTGCGCAGACCAAACGTCATGTAAGGAAATTCGAAAAGGCCAAACGGTGTCGTGATGGCGGTTTTACAAATATCATCAGGATTTATTGGTAGCTGCTGAAACGCTTTCACCAGATCGATGGTGCTGAATACAGTAGAGCCAGCCAGGTTGTGGCTGAAGTCCCCTATATGTCTTACCGGATATCTATCTGGGATAGTGCGGGCGTTTAACACTCGGTAGTCACCACACGGTCTCCATGTTGAATCCTTCTTAGGTGCCATGTGCAACGGTGATGACCATGGACTGTCTGATGGTCTTGCAGTACCGGCTTGGACCATGTCAGTGAACACTTGTTGAGCAGCTCGCAACTTCTCTGGACCTAGGCGGCGCGCGCGGCATGCGACTGGCGGGCCGTCTGTCGTCTTAATAAAGTGAACAGTTGAGTGCTTCACTTGGCGCTGGATTCCTGATGGTTTGATGATGTCTGGAAATTCAGATATGATAGTATCAAACGGAGAGTTGCTATTAGCTGTTATAACTTTCACACTGGCTTGAGCGATAGCAGATATTTGGGCGCAGGCGGCAAGACCTGTCAACCCATCTACAAGCCGTTTGTGAGCACAATCAGGAAGTAGGTTGTAATGTGCCAAGAAATCAGATCCAATTATAGGTGCACTGACATCGGCGATAATAAATTGCCATGTGAAATCTCGACGCAATCCTAAATCTAGCCGTAAGTTAATGTTACCATATGTGTTTATGGTGCTTCCGTTTGCGGCGCTGAGGTGATAGTTGGCAGGAGCACGACGACCACTTAGCAGGCGGCGGGGGTAACAGCATAAGTCGGAGCCAGTGTCCACTAAAAATTGACATTTTGACGTCCTATCGGTAATAAATAAACGACGGCCAGGTGACGGGCAGTCAGTTACCGTCGCTACTGAGTGCCGATCCTGTTTAACGGACCATCATCCTGAGCAGTTGCCTTCCAAGTGCATGGACGAATACACTTCTTGGCTTTAGCGTTGAACTTCCTATGATACCAACAAACCTTAGCTGTTGCTGTGGGCGTTGTTGATCGACTGCCTTTAGAGGTAGACCTACTCCTACTTCTACCATGTTGGTAGCTGAGGGCGGCGACTTGGCGAGACAACGCATCAAGGCGCGCGTTGATGTCGGATGAAACAGTGTGCACTGCTGGGTGTGATAGAGGTACTGCAACACTAGGTGACACTTCAAGTATTTTATCAGCAAGCTCAGCCACTTTATCTAGTGACAGTTCAGCTTGAGCAGCTAGTATAGCTTGTACATGTTGCGGAAGGCGTCGCATCCAAAGTTGTCTCAATATATTTTCATCAGAAAGAGTGTTACCTGCAAGTGAACGCAGGTGGCGGAGAAACTGGGACGGACGACGATCACCAAGCTCTTCATCTCCCATCAACTGGCGAACACGTTGTTCTTCGGATGTAGACAGGCGTCGGATAAGCTCTGTTTTCAGTCTGTTATATCGCTGCTCAGTAGGTGGGTTGGTAATTATGTCCTCCACCTCACCAATAACTCTGGTGTCGAGCTGTGCTAAAATATAATCATATTTAGTTTGATCGACTGTGATGCCAGATATCGCAAACTGCGCCTCCACCTGAGCAAACCAGATCGCAGGACGATCACTCCAAAAGGGAGGAAGTTTTACAGAAACCTTGTAAATAGAAGCAACATCAGACTTTGAAACGTTCGAGGATGGTGTGGGTGGCTTAACTGCTAGTTTAAGTTTATCAATTTCAGCTCCTAACTGCCTATTTTGTTCTAGAGCTGCAGTAAGCTGCCTTTGTAGCTCTAGTTCAGCCATTGTACAAAAAATTTATACAAAACAGATATTTATACAATTAATCAATAGGAAATAGCAATAGTAAACAGTTAACAGCTCAACACTAATGTAGGCAATATTAGTAAATAGCCTTCCAGGCACCCAATTATTATAGCCAGATAATAATAATTTCTATTCCCCAGACAAATCACATATAAGCTGCAAGTTAAAGTTTTATTAAGCGTTAGATTCACACACACACACATTGGTAAATTGTTCAAGCACCACAACAGCTGTATTGTTATTATTAGCTTACTTAACCCTAAACAATACGTGCACATACATGTCCGTAAATCATATTTAGTTGAGTTACGATGCAGCAGAGTTAGTAAACAAGCAACATTACTTGCGTGCAAAGAAACGTCAGGTGTCAAACTCGAAGTTCGCGCGCTGTGTAGTTCCGATGTCGGTTGGCGGCATGTAGGTGGCGCTGTGGTCGGATAGAAAGATGACTATCGGATCAAGGTCAGGGTCACTTGCCGAAATTCATGTTGTACGAAAAAACACAAAACACAGGAATTCTTGTTAATGATGATGATGCGGCGTGTACGCATCAGCTCGTTGCGTTGCGTGTTCAGATCACGTAGTACGCATCACGCCGTTGGCGGGGCGCGATCACGTCGGGGTCACCAATGTATTGCCATTGCCATCACTGACAGTATTGCCATGCCTTCAGTCTTGCCAGCTAAAACTATAATTCTAACTAATAATTATAGGTGTATTGGTAAACCGCCACAGATATAACGTCATACGACTATTCGACCATAGATGGCGTAAAAGTCTAATTTTTCAATATTCTTATCGAATTGTGATAATTCGTTACCTGTAGCGCAATCTAGTGGACCGTTGAGTAACTACAGCTTGATTGACGCAACCAATAATGACATTTGCGGCCCTCGGTTATATACAATGACATTGTTTTAAATTTTGACATTGTTATATTCTGTATATTAATTTATTTTATGACGATTTCTTTTACCATATTAGAATGACATGTAAAATTTCATTTTTAAGATGTAAAAGTGAAATAAATGAATCTACTCTAATCATATGTATACAGGGTGGAACAAAAAGTGTCACCTGCCGATTATTTCTTAACTAATAGAGATATTCTAAAAATTCAAACTGATATAGTAGCTGGCCTGATGCTAAAAAGGATGTAACTGAAATTTAAAAAATCTCATAAAAAAAGTACCATAATATTTTTTTCCCATAAAGGGGCATTCTTTTAACACCATTCGAAAGCCCTTTTATCATCCACATAAAAAGTTACGTACTCCAATGTCCAAAATCCGGTAATTATCAAAACAATACAGTTCAAACACGCAGTGGTTGCGCATTATTCTTATATGTGTGCCAAGTTTCATCCCGAACCGGCCAGTGGTCGAAACGTGATTGAGTAACAAACATCTAAACATCCAAACTTTGGCATCCTACTAATATTGAAAACTAGCTGTGCCCGCGGCTCCGCTCGCGTGGACTACAGAATCCGCTCCAGTTCCCACTCCCGCTCCCGTTCATTTTCCGACTCCCACTCTCGCTCCCGCTCCCGCCCCCAGCTCCATCCCCCGCCCCCTGACCAATGCATGGGCATTACGTATGTATATATGTATAGTTGGATAGCAAACACAATACATTATATAACACTATAGCCAGTTAAGCAAAAAATAGAAACCAAACAACGAACCGAAGAAGCCAATATATCATAAAAGTTGCTCAATAAACAAGAATTTTTTGCATAATTTACGTAACATTTTATATGCCTACATATGAGTGTCAAATGGTCATTTGTCGATGAAAAATGAATGTGACGAAAACATAATAAGTCGGGTATAATGATTATGAATTCGTTGTTGCCTACCAACGATCTCTATGTAGTACTAGATGGAGCGTTCCAAACAATCGCTCTGTTCCACGCAAGTAGCCACAACTCTTTCACATACACTTTGAAACTTGTGCAGTTACTACTCAGAACATTTAATTATTTACTAAATATTGACATTATTTAACCGTAGCGTCAATATTTAGTAATGATTAAATATTCTGCGTAGTAACTGCACAAGTTTCATTGTGAATGTGAAAGAGTTGTGGCCACTTGCGTGGAACAGAGCGATTGTTTGGAACGCTCCATCTAGTAGTACATAGAGATCGTTGTTGCCTACATAGCAGGAGCTTCGACTTTTTTCAAACCACATTAGGCATTATGTATGTGTTATGCACAAAGGTTGTCTGGAAGAAATCGCTTAAAGCGATAAGACCGCCTAAGTGTACTATTTGTAACTTCTATAACGTGTAACTGTATTTGTTTGTGCAATAAAGTGTATTGTATTGTATTGTATGTTATAAGAAGCTAAGAGCTATCCAGTTCCTTTTGGTCCCATTTGGTAACCAAATTTCGTAACCGGTTATCTTTCGTATCTTGGACAGATTCACACCGTTGTTTGGGCGAGCGGTGCAAAACGCCCAAGTACTTCATGTACCTATAAAAACTATTTACGAAATAGAACAATTTCGTCAATAATTTAAATACACAAAACATCAATCAGTCTAGGAAATAGTAATATTCATTCCGATTTCATTTTACCCGAAAAAATTACGCCGGCAGACAAAAAAACCGGTCAAGTGCGAGCGGACTCGCGCACCGAGGGTACCGTACATTGAAAGGAAACGTAGAAAAGGTTATTTAAGTAGGTGTTATTACCACGTAATAAAGTTAATGTTTAGGACCGCATAACTAAGTTTGTTTTAATAGGATTTTTGCTGATTTTATTAAAACTGTGCTAATTAGAGACATCATTTTATTTTTCCTGAAATATTTACATAAATCTCTATCACTCTAATTATTTCAGATTTTTCACTTCGCAAGATAACGATGGAATGGTATTTTTTCAGATATTTTTCATTATAAGTCGAAAACTAAGCGGTATATACGGAAACGAAAACCTATTTTCGAATGTACAAATGATGCCCTTTCACACGATACCCCACTTGCCATAATAACCACACTTTCAAATTTTGACCCCCGGTTTCGGCAAATTTTTCAAGTTATGTGGGCATTATTTAAAACTTTTCCAAATTTCAAGTAGTTCCTAAGATAATCAGAAAACTTTTCCAAATTTCAAATAGATAGCGGTAGTTCCTGAGATAATCAGCTCTGACAGACGAACGAACGGACAGAGTCACACCATAAGGGTACCGTTTTTACTACTTTGGTACGGAACCCTAAAAATGGCCGACGACTGCAACTTCTGATTTGCATGCAACGACGTATTTGACGCGCGGATAATGAACTTTTTGCGCGTTAAGAGAAATGAAATGCGCATTCTCATTATGATTCAAGGTCCAGTGAAGTCTGATATGTCTTTTTTAAAATAAGCATACATTTTAAACTCACAAATCTTTATATTAAAAGTAGTTTACAAAGTAAAATCGTCAGTAACGTAATAGAGAAGTCGCATCCTATTTGGATGTGTGGTTCCCGGCTTAGAATAGCGTCAGCTCAAATCTTCCTAGATGTCGTCAAGGCAACTAAGGTATTGCACCAGAGACACGCAGCGGCGTTCTACTGTATATATTAATATCATTACTGCGATCTCCAATGATGCCGTGTGGTTTCCGGTAGAGTAGAATAGGACCACTCCAACTCTTCCCGTGGATGTCGTACAACGCGACTAAGGGAATACATTATAAAACATCAATCAGGCCTCAGGCGGCCAGCGCGGGGAGTGTACGCCAAATCCTCCGTCTGTCTCCGGCAGCTGAGAGAGGATTGTGCTCCTACAGTGGACACAAAAATAACCTGATGATGAAATGATCTCCAATCCGTCTGCCAATCGTGGTGATTATGGCAAATCCCCCAATGGACAGCCCACCAAAAGTGGCATTCTATTGGGGCGGCTTATGTTCAGCAGTGGACGTATTTCAGCTGATGATGATCAGAGCAGACCGAGATAGATTCCCATACAGTGTCCAGTTAATAGTCGTCTTAAACGAAACTGGGGGTAGATAGAGTCAACCCCTATGATGATGTGTCATGTTTAGTAAAGCCCTTACCGACTTCGAGATACTTATGAAAATGAAAATTTTATTGATAACAATTGTTACAAGTCAAAAGAATGTCGATATATTCAAAATATCATATCTATCATAAGTTAAATAGATTAAATTAAATTTTATTACATACAACGTCAAAAATTATTACCGGTTTCGCAGTTAATACAAATAACTTTATTGGTTCAAGAACAATTGCGTCCTTATACTAGACATATCTATGTAGATATATTATTACAAGCAATAGCCTGGCTTCCAAACTAGGATTCCCTATTTTATGGGCAGCCAGTCTTTCATTAAAAACGTGAACAAATGTTGCAATCAATTTAAGTTTGTGATGCTGCCTCTGATTAAGAATAATATCGGAGTTTGCAACAGCATCCTGGCCAACCCCTTATCTGAGGAGGCCGGAATGCTGTGCAAACTCTATAAATATTGTATAAGTTAGAGATAGAAAAAATATATATATGTTAAGTTTTTCCCACAGGGGTGACATAGTCAGAAATAAAAAAAAAAATAAAAAAAAAATTAAGTTTAACTCTGTAGTAGTACAAACACAAGCTGAAGACAATACAACGCAAGCAGGTAAATACATTTATGAAAATAGAGACCATGCGGACTTAGCAACTTTTCCGACCGCTTCGCCTTATTGACTTGGTCTCCAGACGTATCCAAATGCCAGAGGTCGTAAGTTCGAGCCCCACCAGTAACAGGCTATTTTGTACAAGCTCGTACCGGTCTGGATGTTATATTTGTCTAATTCCCTTAGTCCTAGTTTGAGATTTAGGCAACTATATGTACAGGGGGGACTTAGTTAAAGAGCTTCGGGCAATGAGGTGGTGTGAAGTGGGGGGAACGTCAAAGGTACGTATCGCACACCACTATTAGATAACCGTGACATTCCTGAGAGGGTCCTATAACTCGGTCCCCCTAGACATACTTTAAAAAAAATCGGGAAACATACATAAAAATAAAAAAGTTTTCGATGAATTGAGAACCTTCTCCTTTTTTTGAAGACGGTTAAAAAGAGTGACAGAGATGAGACAGCTAATGATGTTATTTCATCAGTTCATCACTTAGCCAATTTCACACCATTGTTATCATTACTCCAAACCAGTTTACCGGTGCAGAGCGATACAGTCGCTGACAGAAACTGCTTTCTTTTTCCTCAATCCGATTTTAACGACCGGATTTAGGGTAAATTTCGATACCTCAAATGAACACTACGCCTTTTGAAATTTGGGTCAATATTGTTTTTATCAAAATCGAGTCATTAAATGTCACAATTCAAAAACGAGTTTTTTTTCTTCATTATAATTATTATAACTCTATTTTATACACAGAAAATATAAAAATAAATACACATAAGGAAATAACATATACACAGGTGTGCTTATCTCTAAAAAGAGACTTCTTCGAGCCAAACCTTCTCTTCTTAAACTTCAGGGAGCATAATTAGTATTGATGACACCATTTTGATAAAAACTAAATTGACCAAAATTTTTGTTGAAGTAAATTAATACAACAAAATAAAACAATACAACAAATAAATATTATTTCGCTGAGCGCTGTCTGACATCTAGGTAACGCTGAATATTATGTGTTTCCCTATGAGGCTGGCATGGACATGAATAGTCCAAAGCCTCGATAAAATAACGGAAAAAAAAATACAATACAACAAAATTGCCCGGGCGGTTATGTATGTATGTTTGATCTTATCTCGCTAAATCCTGAATGGATTTCGATACGTTTTAACAGCAGAAAATCCTACCTAGTTTAGGATTAAACAAGCGTGTGTGAAATATATTTCAGAGCACTTGTGTAGCTGAGTGTCCAAGCCTGCGCAGGCGCCGCTTTCTCCGCGCTACGAAAGTAAAAGTGGCCTCTGGTCACGTTCGTGGCGGCTGCGTTTCAGACGATATTATTGTAGTTATTCGATTTTAGATCAATTTGTCAAACTGGTATTGACAATAATTGAATGAAGATATAGATCGTACAATTCACGATGACACACCCTGCTACTGTTAGGTAAGGTAAAGGTAGGTCGGCTAAGAATAGGGCCGCATATAATTACACAGCATTCTCCTGTGTATATTAACATCATTACTGCGATCACCAATCCGCCTGCCAAGCATGGTGATTTTGGCAAATACCGCAATGGACGGGGTAGACATGTTTTGTACCTCCTTTAACTATAAATTTCAGATCTCACCCAAATCAACCCCATGGAACTCCATACAAGCAAGCAGAATGAATGAACTACTACTACTTCAGGCTCATCAGTCTATCCGTACACTTTTATTGTGCGTAAATTATTAAATGGCCGCTGCCGCGTCGTAGTTGATCGAGATAAGGACAGCGTTATATGTCAATAACATATAAGTACTTCTCTTTCGAACTCATAGCGTCGATGGCGCGCTGACGTAGTAACCTTTTACCCACGGCCTAGTAGTGCGTACTGCCAGCCGTACTCCACTTTTCTTCTATATATTTCATTCCAGATTAATAGTCCTATGAAAACCAACGCTATTTACGTCTCGGTAACATATACATGAAAGGGTCACCAGCAGCAAAAATAGGTTTGTATTACCAAGTAAACTTTGCGGTCCACTTAGGAACACCATCTATTGTGTATTTTGTTTTCGAGACGCAAATGCGTTTGTTTTCATAGGACTATTAATCTGGAATGAAATATACGTAGTAACATTTAGCATTCTCTGTCATTTATAAATGTATAAAATGTATAAATATGTCAGACATTCACACCAATTATCCAGTCCCAAACTAGGCAGAGCCTGTGGTATGGTTACTAGATAACGGATACACATACTTAAATAAATATATAAACATCCAAGACTTGGGTACAAACATTCATATTCATCATACGAACATTTGCCCCTAGCGGGATTCGAACCCACAACCTCCGGCGTGGCAGTCCGAGAGCTACCCGTTCCGCCACGGAGGTCGTCAAAATTTAATTAATGACATTTAAGCTACTTCAAATAATACAAAGAATCAATTACTTGGTTTCTCGGCTTGGAATAGGTCCACACCCAATATTCCCGAGGGTATCGTCAAGGCGACTAAGAGATTACACCAGGGACCCGGAGCATGCGTTCCTGTGTGCATTAAGTTCATTACTGCGATCGCCAATCCTGCAAGGCGTGGTGGTTGTGGCAAATGCCCCAATGGACAGCCCTATGCTACCAAAATCAAATCAAAATCAAAATATTTATTTTCAAAATTGGAATACATTATTCTCTTTTTGACGTCAAACCAAAGTAGCATTCTATTGGGGAGGCTTATGTTCAGTAGGGGACGTATTACAGCTGATTTTAAATTATTCTATATATTTTTATGTAATACGTGTAGGCCAAATCCTCCGTCTGCCTCCGGCAGATGAGAGAGGGTTGTGCTCCTGCAGTGGAGACAAAAATAACCTGATGATGATGATATATTTAAAAAAATTACAGTGAAATGTGAACATCAAATTGAAATTAATTTAACCATAAATCTTTTCAAGTAATTTTACATACAAATACTTATGACTGTAGTTGCAGTATGCAGGTGTAACTGATAAACTACCGGTTGCCACAACCAATGGATTTACATCAAAACTGAGTTTGTTTGCCAACTAGTTAACATTGACGACATTCCGTCGCCGGCGCACGGCCGGCCTACAAGCTTTACATTCTATATTATTATGTAGAATTCTGTCTGTAGTAGTGTCATTCAATCGCTAAATACCACCTCGATTGCTAAGTCGTGTAACTCGAACACGTGGCGTGGGTTCGATTTCGACTCTTCAAGCAAACTATGAGCACACAAGTAATTAATGCTTTTGTATGCTAATGCATAGTACGGTCGGCCTATGAAAAGCTTGACCATACTAAGTACCTTGTCATATTATATTGCTATACTAGCTGTTGCCCGCGACTTTGTCCACGTGGACAAAATTATTGTAATTAAATTATAATAGTACATGAAAATGTTTTATAATAAGTTAAGTATTTTTTTCATAATCGTAAAACAAATATTTTATGACAAGGGCTATCCCCTTTACCCCTTCTCTTCCCTCTCCCCTTACCCCTCCCACCCCCCTCCCTATCTCCATCCCATCCCCTTCCACTTCCCTACCCCGCCCCTTTCTGCTTCCCTTCCCTCCCATTCAGCTCCTCTTCTCCCTCCCCATATCCTTCCTCTCTTCCGCCCCTTTCTTCTCCTCTTCCTCCCTTTGCCCCACCCCCTCCCCTGGCTGGTGTTTCTCTAGTAATAGGTTAGTTAATCTGTTTGCTTTTAGTATGGAGTGTCGAGGGTGAGCTAGTGCATTAGTATATAGAATTTTTAAATAAATAATTCCCAATTAAAGGGCTTGTCTTTAACAATATGTTGCATCTTAGTTCTGATTTTCTTGTCCTAATTTCAATAGAACATGGTTACCTAGGGTATAAGGCATATATAGATATTGTTAAGGCGTTAATATATTATAATTACCTATTAAAATTAATTAAAACTACTAAAAATATATCTGCTAGAAAAAACCTCATGCAAATTAGATTTTGAACATTTTAAGCATATTTTGGTAAAGTAGTCAGCTTTTTTGATTAACTAATATCTAGGTATTCACAATTGATTAATAAACATCCTTGTATTACATAAAAAATAATCAAAAAAACTCAATAAACAGAAATATTGTGTATATTTCTTATCCATTAATCAAACATGCAAAAAAACAATTGTGGATCGTGAATTATGATCGTTAACTCGTGTCATTTCCACAATTTTGGTCACGACAATCACGATTTTCCTAGATAAGTCTGATTAAATTAAGATTATTGCTTATAACATCCAAAATTAGTAAAATACCGGTTTAATCAAGGTAAGGTAAAATACCTAATAGGTGAGGTAAAATAATAATAAAATTAGACAACAAACGTAATAGAATGGATAGAATTTGTACAAAAAGTAAAATAGAGATGGGCCGGATATATAGTTAATACAAGAGATAACAGGTGGCCAAAATAACAACAAAGTGGTATGCAAGAGATAACAAAAGATCAAGAGGAAGACCACGAGGAGATGAATGATTAAAAAAGAAGCAGGAGTAATATAAAGCAGGAAAAAAGAATGAAGAAAAAATTAAGTTATGTGACAGAGTGAGGAATACAGCGACACGTGAGAAGTGTGGTTTGAAAGAAGATGTAGTAACGAAGGTAGAGAAGGGTATGTTGCATTGGTTTGGACGTTTAGAGCGTGAAAGAACATTTAGAGTGACAAAAGAGATTTACAGTGCGAATGTTGAAGGGAGGATAGCTAGAGGTCGTCCTAGGAGATGTTCTAGAATCAGATTAGTAACGTCCTCAAAAAGTCTGGGGACCGCAGTGAGAAGAAATTAAAATAATGTCATCAACATCATAAACATCAAGCTAAAATTTTAACTCATATTACAGCAGAAATTACCGGTCTGAATTGGGTACTATACGAAACATACAGTCCTGTCCAGTTTACCTTCAACAAAATCATATTGAAAGGGCAAGTGAAACCACCACATATGTTAGACTAGGACAGGTATATTTCTGACGTTTTTACCAACCGTCACGCTCAGAGTACGAGAAAGCAGCGCTGGGAAAAGCGCCCGCGCACGTGTAATTGATGCATATACTCGTACCACCAGCGTATAATAAGCGGGGGCATTGACAGACACTCCCCCGCGGTGCTCTAATAATCCTTCAATCGAAGGGGGGAGGGGAGGTCGAAGAATGCGTGTCGTACTACACATCTGTACTTGTGACTGACACGAATGCTTTCAATACGTACTACAGTCAAATGTGATCCGTATATCAAAGTATTGAGGCTGATTATTATGTACTGCTTTATAAGATTATTTAATGATATCAATGATTATTTGATATTTTCATCGCTTATCGTCGATTTAACGTTTAATAAAAAAGCGAACAATTGCATATCTTATAGGTTATTGTTCGCTTTTCTATATAAATATTAAACTTATTATGTATTTACTATGAGTCAAGCTATTGATATATCGGTGATTTTATATCAGAGAAGTGGCTTCAAACTATCATCAATGATGATGATTTTTTATCAAAAAGAAGCTTCGAATTTTGGAAACTTTTTTTATTTTCTATGAACTCAAGTATTTTCATGGAACTAGCATTTTTTTGGAATTATGCAATGAATTTTTTCCAAGTCCTTCTATTTTGCGAGATACGAGTTTCGCAAACAAGGCTTTAGTGGTTTTCGACTATCGATATTTAAAGGATCATTAAAATAACGCAAATAAAACTTATTTTCCTAAAAATATACTTGTTCATATAATTTTAGTAAACACAAAATTAATTATAAACTGTTTAAATTTGCAAACTCGTGTTAAAGTGCATTCAAAGGTTGATGGATGTGAGTGAGGCTGGTGAGGTGTGTCAGGATCGCTCGAAGTGGCGAACTATCGTCTCTGCCTACCCCTCTCCCTAACCAAGGCGTGCCCATTATGTATTTATGTAAGTTCAAGTCAAAATCCTTTATTGCTCCCTTGGTACACGTAATCTTTTACCGACCACCGCCTTCTCCTTTCTTCCCATTTCCTAACCAGATTTCGTAACTGGCTACAAAATTGGAAATTTAAGTTCCCAGTTCGAAGCCAGTTACAGAATGGGACTCCTTCGTCCCATTTAGTAACTAATTTTTCAACTGGCTACGAAATTGGAAATTTCATTTCCCAGTTCGAAGCCAGTTACAGATAACGCTGTGAAAAAGAAACGGGCTGCAACAAACTTCCAACAACACATTTAAAATCAATAAAAGTTGAATCAACATTAATACCAGGCATCTTTGTCATTCAAATAAGGTCTATTTTATAAAAAAAATTTACAAAGCTGTTGTTTAATGTGATTCTTAAACTTTGTCCTATCTGTCTGTATATTCTATGTAGTAAGATAGATATATTTGAACATCTCAGCCGCTCGCCTACCATCTTCCGACGCGTAACCTCGTTGATAAAATCGCCAACAAAGCCTTACCGCCGTCGTCAGTCTTCACAATATACATATAAAAGCTATTATACATTGCTTATTTGTTTACTAAAGTTTGCCAGTTATTTACTGCATAAATAAAAATCACTTACTGTTTGTAATTAAGCTTGGGACAGTGGTAACATCCTGGATAAACAGTTTTACCATTTTTTTTATTTTATTTCTTAAACTTCACAGCATAACAATTTGATTACTATAAGAAGTTATTATAAAATTATAAAGCCAATAATGAAGTTCAACATATTTACACAATTTACATTGAAGACAAACTAAGAAGAAAATACAGATAATAGTAGATAAATAAATAATAATAAATAAATATCTCAGACATTCACACCAATTATCCAGTCCCAAACTAGGCAGAGCCTGTGGTATGGTTACTAGATAACGGATACACATACTTAAATAAATATATAAACATCCAAGACTTGGGTACAAACATTCATATTCATCATACGAACATTTGCCCCTAGCGGGATTCGAACCCGCAACCTCCGGCGTGGCAGGCCGAGAGTTACCCGTTCCGCCACGGAGGTCGTCGAGATACAATTATATATAGGATATTTGAGTAAGAAATATTAGTTGCAGCAGTAAATATAGTTAAAACTAAAGAAATATTAGTAGTGTTTTTTTATATACAATTTAAATTAAACATAATTAATAAAATTTACATCCACCTGTGTGTATTGAATGTGTAGTGTATGTGAGTGAGTGTCTATGATATATATATCAGGTAAAACCGCGGGGTGAAAGCTAGTGTTAATTATATCATAAATGTCCAAGTAAGATCAAGCTTAGTTACAGCAATTTGAGGTTTTAGTTGAAGGCTAAGTCTTATTTATCAACGTTCTCATGCATTTTTAGGTAAATTATTAATGGCTTGAAGACTAAATAGCTTAGCTTATTAGCTTAAACAACTCATGTTTATTAGCGCAAACCCATTAATAATAAAAAAAAACCTTCATGGTCAGTACGTCAATAGACGACATACCGGTGGCTCGTACTGCGACAGTACGTCTATTGACGTCCTATGTTTCGTGTCGCACTTCAAACTCACGTTATGTAGGTTATGTCCACGAATGGTTAATGGGGTTATGTCGACCACGAGTGGTCGAGTGCCACTAAATGGCGTCAGTAGTCGAAAAAACAGATTTTATTTCGTCCTGACTTTATTTGCTATAAGTGTCTATAAAAATCGTGGTGGATAGAAGCCTGGGCTGGACTACCGGTTGCTGGTTATTTTGACATCAATTAATAGACTATACTCTCTTCTCTAAAATTCAGTTTCTTTCGTTTAAATCCGTCGAGCAGTTCCGAAGCTAGCTCATATTCAGTTCTCGCTCGCGCGGCCTGTGTCGTCAAGGGGGAGCTGAAGCGGCGTCAAGTATTTATTTCCTGATAGTAGCTGAATCGATCTTTACTATGCTATAAATATTACATTTGTAACTTTCAAACTTTATTTACACGAATCTGTCAAAAGTACTCATTTTTCGTAACGTAATTTTTCTTGGATGATCCCCTCGTCTCAATGTAAGACGCCAATTGAGTATCATAGACAGCGAGATATACCATATAAAATATATAAATGTATATAAAACGTCATAAACTGTGCCCGCGGCTCTGCTCGCGTGGACTACAAAATCCACTCCCGTTCCCACTCCCACTCAGACTCTCAATCCCAATCCCGATCCCGATCATAATCCCACTCACAACTCACACAATTGTACCGAACATAATAACTATACATCTTTGTTCCCATTGCATATTTACACCTTGGGTTACATTACTGAAGTTTTAGTAGGGATCCCTAATTTTTTATAATAATAAATATAGCCTATGTTACTCAGGGATAATATAGCATTCTAATGGTGAAAGAACTTTTGAAATCGGTCCAGTAGTTTTTGAGTTCATTCGTTACAAACATACAAATCTTTCCTCTTTATAATATTAGTGTAGACAAAAACAACCAACGACCATGAACGGTTTAACTCTTCAACTAAACAAAGATAATTTTTCAATCAATTATATAGTTATCAATTAATTTACAATTAACTTGATCTTGTAGGTTACGGGTCGAATTAATAAATTGGGTTTCGATTAGCTAATGGAGGTCGTTCATTATGCACGGCTTGATGTGTCATGATTTGGTATTAATTTTAGTACCGTAAAGTGATCCCAATGTTATATTTGGTTATTATTTTATGCTAATATATAATAAATAGCTATTAAATGGTTTGTCTCAATGTCAAACTTAATAATGAATACTTTGTTGCTGAAGGAGGTTTATTTCGTCACGATTTCATTAATTCTTAGCTTATTTTGTTTATTGAAGGCTCTGGATCCAACTCCCTTTCCACATTACTAAGTTCGTGGGATCATTTGAAGGGTACAGGAGAATCAGGATAAATATCACAAAATCTATAGTGTTTAATTTTCATACTCACAAAGTCCATAATTAATGGAGCTTAAATACACTCGCAAGATATCCGTTATTTGAATGTGGACCTTACTGTTCTTATATTTTCAACGTATTTCCCTTTAAAACGAACTTTGGGTTCAATATCAATGCTTTGAGCTAAATTATACTGTGGTTGTACCAAACAAAAAAAACAAGATATATAGTTTTATGTAGTATATACAATGATTAAATAGATATAAATTATTACAGTTAAGTAATTAACGTATCGTCTATGTATATATCGTCATATATTACATAAACATAAATGATTGTATCATATCATTTATGTTTATGTAATATATGCTTAATTATGCGCAAGTGTACATACTACGTTTCTATTAACGTGATATACTAATATTTTCCGTTACTTTTAGATTGTTTGGAAGAGATCCCTAAGTGGTACAAGTCCGCCTTTGTACGTAATGCTATTCCTATTTATTATTGTATGTTATTATTTTGATACAAGCGTTTAAAGAGAAGATTTTTTAACCAATGATGGAATAGCGTTCCCGTTGATGTCTTTTATATGGAGACTGTAAATAATTCTAATTTTCATTGACTTTACTATTTGAACTCCACAAAGTCCAAAGTTCTGCATGATGACGTGAAAATATAAAAATGATAATGGGCCTGATTCTGAAGACACACATTTAAAATTTGACTACTGTGTGACAAGGATAGCAACAGTTTTAGTGGTGTCTCATCTGCCGGAGACTGACAGAGGATTTGGCCTGCACTCCCCGCGCTGGCCAGACGGGTTGGGGAGGCCTGACTGATGGTTTATAATGTATTCCCTTAGTCGCCTTGTACGACATCCACGGGAAGAGGTGGAGTGGTCCTATTCTACTCTACCGGAAACCACACGGCACTCTTCCTTATCGTTTTTCAACTGTTTTGCTATAAGATGATAATTGCACGCCCTGGTAATAAATAAGTAATAAAATAAAATAACACATCGGTGAAATATGACAATGTAAACGTAGGTGGTTATTTTTCAACCACAAACGTTGTATATGCGTTCGTCACCTACTTTTAAAACCGCATTATACACAATACACTTTTAGTAAAGTAGAGTACACGTAGGAACATATAAAGAATATTGTGAGGTTGTAAAACTATTTACAACCTAAATATTTCATTATGTACCTATATTAGACATACACGAATCAAATGCAATATAGGGGTTTTCTCCTGTACTAACGGGATTAAACTAGGACAAATAGAACATCCAAACCGGGACTTACTTATATTAATTGCAAAAAATTACTGTCCCCAGAGGGAAATCGGTCACGACACCTCTGGCACCAGAGTCCAAGGACCAAGGATTGATGTTTTATAATGTATTCCCTTGGTCGAATGGCACTACTATTGATTATTATACTGTGCTCTAACCAAACCGTGTAATACAAATCCGAAGGAATGTTGCAACTGCGACGCCAAGTAGACCGTACTATGAATCATTTATTAGAGTTACGTGGACTATCTTCACCCATTTAAAGAATTTCCATAAAGCATATAATCTAACGCAGATAAACAACGTGTTACTACCTGTTACTAATAATTACTGTGATTAGTAACGTTCTAGATACATTTTTAAACAAATTTCTTGAAAGCCTTATGTAATACTTTAATGATAATAGGTTCTTGGAACTGGTGCCTCCATTTTCTGTATTGACAAATATGGAATTGTTTAACTTGCTTCATCGTCATCATCATATCAGGCCTTAGACGTCCACTGCAGGACATAGGCCTTCCCCAGTGAACGCCACCACACCGTCATCCGTCCTACGCTACCAGCCGCTTCCGGCCACCTTCTAAAGGTCGTCGGTCCATCTGGCGGCGGGGCGTCCCACCTTGTACTACCCTCGTCTACTCCAACGGCCGTCAGCTATGCGAGAGATGTGTCCCGCCCACTACCACCTCAACTTGCTAATCCTTTCAGCTATGTCGGTCACCTTCGTTCTTCTTTGGATCTCCTCATTACGTACATATTCCTCAAACAAACCACGAACATAGCCGTCTCAATATCTCGCTGAACGATATGACACTTGTGGATCAGGCCCACCGTCAGTGTCCATCGTGAATGATCTGTTTTGAACCACGTATACGATAGTAGTAATCTTTACTAAAGATCATCAAAACTTGTGTCTCTAGAACTTCATTTACCATCATTATTAATGACGTGTGGTTCCCAGATTAGAAAGAGCAAACCGCAAGTGGGATTCATCAAGGCGACTAACGGAGTGCACCAAGGACGGGCAACAGCGTTCTCCTGTGTATATTAAGATCATTTCGCATACTCTAAGGTTGACTGGAAGAGATCCCTAAGTGGGATTAGTCCGCCTTTGGACACAGTTTAATTCCTATTTTATTATTGTTGTAGTTATTTTTGGTACAATAAAGCATTTACATACATACATACATACATACATACATACATACATACATACATACATACATACATACATACATACATACATACATACATACATACATACATACATACATACATACATACATACATACATACATACATACATACATACATACATACATACATACATACATACATACATACATACATACATACATACATACATACATACATACATACATCATTACAGCGATCACAAATCCGCTTGCCAAGTGTGGTGATTATAGCAAATCCCCTAATGGATAGCCCACCAAACGTGGCATTCTTCGGGAACATTCATTGGATGGACATATTTCGGCTGATGATGATTACCTTAGTTCCCCAAAACTTAGTTACCTTGGTTCCCTAAACTAAATAAATATCTTTGGCATGAACTTAATATTCAATGCGAAAAATTCCATTTCAACTATAATTGTGGATGGCATTTATACATTTATATCTGCAAGTAATTCTCGCGCCATTGGTCTTGTAAAGTAATATAATAAAATATATAATTGTCGATTTAACATAAACGGTTTACAACGTGTGATGCGAGCGTCAAGTTCATCGCCCACTGACATTGTAACAATAACAAAAATTAGCCGCGAGGCTGCGCCGGAGATCGTGTGCGCGTGGGCAGCGCGAGTTTCTAAACCATGTGGATTCGAGCTTAGTACACATCGACTTGAAGATTGTTAGACATAGACATAGACGTAGATATAGACATATACATAGACATAGATATAGATATAGATATAGATATAGATATAGATATAGATATAGATATAGATATAGATATAGATATAGATATAGATATAGATATAGACATAGACATAGACATAGACATAGACATAGACATAGACATAGACATAGACATAGACATAGACATAGACATAGACATAGACATAGACATACTTTATTGATAACTTCCGTTACATGTCAAATAAAATGTTTACACCAGTTAAATAGAATCAAATTATAGACAGGCAAATTAAACACAATCAAATTAAAGATCAATAACTAACATAAATATAAAAGTGTCAAATAGAATTCTTAAAACTAAATAATTAAGTTAATTGATTTCATTGTATTTTTATATCGCCTCGTTGGCTTAGTGGTTGGTCATAAGACTCGAAGCCCAGGGGTCGTGAATCGATTCCCACTGGGGACAACCACTTTACATAAGTTGTAAAGTTGGTTCCTGTCTGGATATTATATTTGTGAATTGTCCAAGCCTTATTTAATTTCCATAGTACAGGAGAAAATCCTAATTTGTGATTAGACATACATACATAATGCTCACTAATTGGTCCCAGAGGGGTAGGCAGAGACAATGTATCGCCACTGTACGTGATTCTGACAAACGTCGCAAAGCAACGTTCCATCGCCCGATTTTCGCCCCGTGATACCACTTGGCGTGATGTGTGGCGAACAACATGAATCCATGTTGAGACACATTGTGGACTTCTGGGCTACAACCGCCAATTTCGTGAATTCAATGATTTTTTGCAATGAAGGGTCTGTTTTTTTTTACACCGGAAACAGATTATTTTTAACGACAAATCCTTTTTTTTTTTTAATCTAATTTAAGGAGTTTTATTTTTAATAAGATATTCTGACACACTTTACTTGGGTTGTACACGCGGACATGCACAGACACTTATCTTCTGCGAATGGCCGCCTGCGCAACCCTGTACAGTATCCTAGCCGTTTCGGCGAGGGGAAAGGCCAGGACACTGTTACATCGACCTACTTGGGTTAACGCCAAATCCTATTCTCTAAAATAGAGTTTCTTTCGCGGCACCTCATTTTTTAGTGCTCGTTCGCGTTTTTTTTATTCCTTTTGCTTGAAACACAGTCGAAGCGTTAATGCAGCGTTGTGCACCGAGGTTAAGAGACATGACAATACACGCAGAGCGGCTGGGCGGATCGGAATGCCTTTGAATGTCGTGACTCCATGCCCTAATGAATACGTCACCAGCTCGTCTGCATTCACTGTTTGTTTTCGACCATTTGTCTCTTACAAGCCCTGTACTTGAATATGTAAGTAGGCTTTTAAATTATCTTTTACTAGCTGTTGCCCGCGACTTCGTTCGCGTGGACAACTTAACGTCACTAATTATTATGTATTTCCCGTAGGAATGAGATGTTTTTCAGGATAAAAACTATCCTATGTTCTATTTCAGTACCTAAGCTATACGTGTGCCAAGTTTCATCCCGATCCGTTAAGTGGTCGAAGCGTGATTGAGTAACAAACATCTAAACATTCAAATATCCAAACATCCAAATATCCTTAATCCTATAACTTTTAACAGTAGGATACACTCACGAAGAAAATTAACGGAAGGCTTTTCTCATAAATGTTGGGTAATTTTGAGTCCCTGGATCGATTTGGACGAGATATGATGCTGGCTGTACGGAGTATGGATGGAGGAGGTCCAGAATCACAAACAAATCTCCATGATCAGGCAAGTTGTTCACAGTAGAGACTATTCGTGTCATTTGAGTCATTTGGTGGCCTCACTGAAAATCAGCGCTGCAGTTCTTGCTACAGCATAAGCTGAGCTGGGGACCCTTTTGGCGTCACACTACAACACTGTGTCATTTTTTCTGTTTTGTTTTAACGGTTATGTAATTTGTTTGCTCCTTTTTTTTCATATTTATGTCGTCAATTTTAATTCCAGTGTTGTATATGTGTTCGTCAAATAATGTCTTTCTATTCTATTCTATTCAGAAATCTGGGTGTTTGGATTTGTATACTTATGATGTCATATGGACCGACGACCTGCAGAAGGTGGCCTGAGGCGGCTGGATGCGGAGGGCGGAGGACCGGGTGTGTGGGCGTCCACTGAGGAAGGTCTATGTCCAGCAGTGGACGTCTAAGGGCTGATATGATGATGTCATTTTTATATTAATGGATACGTTATTTGTCAATTCGATTAAAGAGGTATTTATATATTCTTTATTGCACAATTTTAAAAACTAAATACAGTTACAAATTTTGTGTACATAGGCGAGCTTATCTCTGAAAGAGATCTCTTCCAGACAACCTTACAGGGTGTGAGACAGGGCGCTAAGAGCGAGGGGGGCAAGAAAGTGCATAATAAACTACATAATAACCAAATACCTACACCTCATACCATGAAACAAAATAATTTTTCGTAGCTCATATTTTCACCTCAAAGTGTTTTCCTTTCTTGTTTTAACAATAAAAATCATCTACAGTTAAGTTTATGTAACTTTTGGTCATCATTAAAAAATACAATTACAAAATGATTGGTAATAAAAGTCATTTAAGTCATAAAAACTAAAATTTAAATAATTCGCTAGTAAACTTTCCATGGACATAAAAAAATTCGTCGAACATAATAATACCATAAAATCATCGACGTCATTTTGTAATACCTACATCAGTAGTTAATTTCCTATTCAAATTATTGTTTTATTTATGAACGGTTTGACAAACCTAACAGAATCGCTAGATACTGTCGTAAATTGTATTATAGTATCACATTTCACGAAAGGAACATTTTATACCTTTAAGACGACAGTTTTTCGCTCTCAAAAATAGAAAATTGACGGTAGCTACTCAAGTTTCCCGGGATCACTTTTATTTTTTACTAGCTGGTGCCCGCGACTTCGTCTGCGCACGACTAGTATTTCGAGTAGCTTTTTTGTAGGACTATTTAAGATAAACATTTCCATCATACATTACATATGTGTAACTCTAGTAGTTTTGGCAGCGCAAGCCAGAATAGATCGCAGATGGTAGATTTTTCCTACTTACTTGATATTTTGGACAATTCACACAATATCTTTATAAATTATAGCCTATGTGTTATCGTGATGTATAAGCTATATTATTGTAAAGTTTCATTAAAATCCATTCAGTAGTTTTTACGTGAAAGAGTAACAAACATCCATCCATACTTACAAACTTTCGCGTTTATAATATTAGTAGGATTAGTCAAAAGCAACCCGGTTACACACAGTCCCAATACAAAATGATTACCTATGCTAATTATCATTTTGTATGGCATATTGGGGAGACTTATGTGCATCAGTGGGCGTTTTTCGGCCGATGATGATAACTAAATCAGATACAGAATCTAAGCTGGATTAAAGGTATTTACTTAATATTGTTAAAGCGAAGATATTTGCATGGTTATGAATAAAAATCTTACATTTCGCAATCGAACATTTTTTTTTCACTATATATAATCCATCCTCTTGCTTATCTTGCCCACATCAAAAGGTCTTGCCCTGCCACTAATTTTTACCATTAGAATTTACCAGTTAACCAGCAATAGTCCCAAATTTTGTTTTGTTAGGACTTGCATTAGACTGTATGGTTGTAATACCTTTAACATGTAACATTAAGAAAGTAGAGTGCCTCCCCCGGCCTCTTCTCTCCCCTGTCTGAGACCGAGCAAATATGTTGTGATTGAAGATGCCCACATCATAAGGTCTTGCCCTGCCACTAATTTTTACCTTTAGAATTTACCAGTAAACCAGCAATAGTCTCAAATTTGGTTTTGACAGGACTTGCATTAGACTGTATGGTTGTAATACCTTTAACATATACCATTAAAAAAGTAGAGTGCTCCCCCGGCCTCTTCTCTCGCCTGTCTGTGACCGAGTAAATATATTGTGATTGTTAATTATCTGTGCCGTAATTAACCTTTTATGCGCCCGGTGCGAGCTTCTATAACTGCGCCCTTGAAAAATGCCCACCCATACATTTTTGCGCCCCTCCAAGGTCTGCGCCCTGCGCCTGAGCACCACTAGCACCACTCTAGTTACGGCACTGTTAATTATTATAAAAGTGCAAATAAAAGCGAGTGCCACTGATGAAAAAGACTATCTTCGGCTACTCATAAATCAATGTCTAAAATTCACGACAAGGCAACCATTACGAGGACACACTAAATTAAATACCAGAGCATGAGAGCACCAACCACAGTAGCTAAATTTATTGTAACTTAATACCCAGAGCACATCCAACGAAAGGATATTACAAAACTGCAGGACTGTAATTGAAACCAACGCTACTTAACTAATTGCCAACGCTCATGTAACTTCTGCCCGCTCTGTAGTCTTTAACCGGTTGGCATAGGAACGAAAATGCCTAAGTTATTATGCGCATATTTAGTAATATTACGACATGCATGTATGTAAGTCAGGCGTGTGCGAGTAGCAGAACGGTCGTCTCGCTTAAGTTGGGCTAAAAGAGGTTCCACAAAGTTTAATAATGTAGAAAGCTAGATCAACAACCTTACGAATAGAAGGTAGTTTATAAACTTTGTAAATACTTTCGATGGTAATGATAAGAGGAAAGATTGAAGAGAAAGGAGTAAATAGATACATGATGTTACCTTACGCACAATTGGCGACAGTTGAAATCTTTTGTATCAACCCCTCTATAAAGAGCGGTGGTAGCCTGGTTGGTTGTGCACTCGCCTCACTTTCATGAGGTCGTGGTACAAACCTCGCCCGTACCAATGAGTTTGTCCAAACTTAAGTACGGTTTATTTATAATACCACAGGCTTTTCGGTTAAGGAAAACATCGTGAGGAAACCTGCATATACCAAAGAAAAAATTCTAAGGCGTATGTGAAGTCCACCAAATCGGCTTGGGGCACCGTTGGTAGCAGGGCGTTAATGGTCAGGGGTTTGGCACAAAAGATCCTGAAGGGTCGAAGTGTCGCCAGGTCTTCCTGGCCCCCTAAGAAGATAAGATAAACCCAATATGTATTCATCCATCCCCAAAATTCCGCTGCATAAAAGCGATTATGTAGCTTAGGAATAGGAGTCTTCAGTCTTCGGGTTCTGGGTCACTCATTCGCCTTGCAGCTAGTGCATTGCATTCACACAGCAGGTGCTTCATCGTCTCTCTGTCCTCTCTACAGCTCTACAGCTAACGGGCTCTGATAGTTCCATCTTATGCAGGTGCCTCACACCAAACGCTCTTACGACGGGCAGCATTGTACAGGTACAGCTTATGTATGTGTTGCCAATAAACAATTTAGCGTGTTTCAGATCCCGTTTGCTCTCCACTTCTTACGCCGTACACTGGCCCGCGAATCGCCACGCTTCAACCACTGGACGGATCAGGGTGAAACTTGGCACACATATAGGTTAGGTCCTGGATTAGGAGAAAGGATAGTTTTCATCCCGAAAAAACATATCATTCCTACGGAAAACCAGATTAATCGTTAAAAGCAACGTGTAAATATCGAAACATACGCGGATGAAGTCGCGGGCAAAAGCTAGTAGCAAATAAACTAAAGATTAAAAGCGAGGAACTATATAAATAGTTATTTTGTCCTGAAGAGCAATTGTCTAACGTTCAAATACAAGACAACACAAGTTTAGACCACCATAACTAAACTTTATATTCTTAAAATCAAGCCATCCAACACTTTATTCAACTAATTACCATATACAATTCATCATCATCGTCATCAGGTTATTTTTGTGTCCACTTCAAGAGCACAACCCTCTCTCATCTGCCGGAGACAGACGGAGGATTGGCCTACACTGCCCGCCCTGGTCAGACGAGTAGGGGAGGCCTGATTGATGTTTTATAATGTATTTCCATAGTCACCTTGTACGACATCCACGGGAAGAGTTGGAGTGGTCCTATTCTACTCTACCGGAAACCACACGGCAGATCATATACAATTATCCACAGTAAACATTAAACAAAAAAATATTTGATCAAACTTTAACAAAAAAAAACCTAAATCGCCGGCATTACGAATGGCAACAATGCAGTTTGTATGAAAAATCCGACAAAGGCCAGTGAAAACGCTCGCATGCGCACGCGCATTGTTCTGCAGGAAACGGCGCCATTGTGCGGCTGCGTGGCTGCAGGAAGGAGCTGCGTATCGACCACTGTGTGTTTGAGTGTTTTAGCTATTCCGGTATTTGAAAATGTTTACTTACGTATTTATAGAACAGTTCAGAAGTTACGCCTTGCTTAGAATGTCTATTGTCTCTCATTTATGCCATACCTACTGAGAACATGGTATATTTCTATGGTCTTACATTCGCATTCGAAGCACTTCCTGTAGAAACTACTTCAGCAGCACAGAAAACCAAGTTTGATAACCAGGAAAGAGGTTCTTGTTTGATAACTCCACCGGGTTATCAATGTAGAAAGAGTTTTTATTCCTATTTGAGAACTGGTTGTTTATAACTGGTCGTTTATCGGACAGAAAGTTTAAGATTCACATTAAAAAACAACTTTGTAAGAAAGCCTATCTTATAAATAAAATCGTAAACTTCGCGTGTCTGTACATTGAAGATATTTGCAAAAAAAAAATGGGGGGGTCTAAGAATAAGCAACAGAACACATTTCGATCATTTTTGAAATTTTTGTCTGTTTGTCTGTTTGTCTGTTTGTCGGTTTGTCTGTTTGTCTGTTTGTCTGTTTGTCTGTTTGTCTGTGAGTTTGTGCACGCATCACTTAAAAACGACTGAACGGACTTTGATGGACTTTTCACAGAAACATGGGGCTTAATTTGGTGTAACATATAGGCTTTATTTCATTGCAATCGGTGCAGTCAATCAAAAGTTATGCGAATTTATAGTTTCCGAAAACTCGCATTCACTGCGACGAATGTAGTAAGGTGTAAGTGTTCGACTGAATTCGTGAGCGGTAGCGGGAGCGGGTATGGTACCAGTGTAATTTGAGTGTTTGAACTTTTGACAGAGTTACCCGATTACGATGAATTTGTGGTATACGTATGCAACAAAGTAATGTTGGTCGGAATTTGGATTGCGATGGATTAGTTACGAGGACTACATTTGGAGAGACGAGGGAGAGAGGTTTGAGGGGTGGGTTGAGGGGAGAGCTGAGGGGAGGTTTGAGAGGAGGGACCTGGACCTGGACCTGGACGTGGACGTGGACGTGGACCTGAACCTGGCCCTGGGCCTGGGCCTGGGTCTGGGCCTGGACCTGGACCTGGACCTGGACCTGGACCTGGACCTGGACCTGGACCTGGACCTGGACCTGGACCTGGACCTGGACCTGGACCTGGACCTGGACCTGGACCTGGAACTGGACTATGACCTGGAACTGGACCTGGACCTGGACCTGGACCTGGACCTGGACCTGGACCTGGACCTGGACCTGGACCTGGACCTGGAGTGGGATAGGGAACAAAAGTGGGAATGGAAGCGGATCCTGTAGTCCACGCGAGCGGAGCCGCGGGCACAGCTAGTTATAAAATAAACGATTATTTGAATGACAAAGATGCCTGGTACTAATGTTAATTCAGTTTCGCAAAATCTTTATTAATTGTATGCAAACTTGATTTTTAAAAGATGTGTTGCGTGAAGTTTGTTGCGCCGTTTCTTCTTCACAGCGCTAACACCTAGGAAGCGGTGGTCGATAAAAAAATGACGTGTATAAATGTACCAAGTGTACTCATATGCAATAAATGATTTTGACTTTGACTATAAATGTCTATTCCCGTTGGAGAACTTCCTTTTTAAACAATTTGAAAATTTGTTATAATTTAAATAGCATTCATAGCACAGGCTCTGCCTAGTTTGGGACTGGATAATTGGTGTAAATGACTGAAATATTTAATTTAAATGACAAATCATAACCTGATAATGAATTAATGAAATGATCATAAAATGAATAGAACATGAAACTACTCTATTATAATAAAACATTAACACAATAAGTACAAAATTTAACTTTATAGGTATCTAGTATGTACTGTGGGAAATAAAACTGATCTTGAACTATTTTGTGTGAAGTTTTTATTACGTATAAGAATAAGAATATGAATTGATGATGTTATTATGACTGATGCTGTACCTAATGGTATTTAAGATGTCGACTGTCCGCAACTTCTTGGCAAATTTAGAATTCGCGCTCCTGCCAGGTATCCTAGAGACCTTATCACGCCCATGGCCCCACCGGCCAGGAGGACCGTGCTCGGCGCCAACTCACCCGTGGCTCGCATGAGTAAACTATATAATAAACTGAGTGACTATACAGACATTTTTTTCGATACACTTGTTCAATTTAGAAAGAAGATTATTGTTATGGTACATTAATTTTAAAAATTAACCTAGCCTAGCCTAAGAGTGTGATTATTGTGTTTAATTGTTGTGCATGTTAAATTCAACCGGAAATAAGTTGTGCTCTAAGTTCATAGCTTTAAGACAATAAATTTGTAGAAGTATTATTGTAACAACTGTTGGTGAATAAATGAATAAAATAAAATAAATAAAATTAAGTTTCATATTCTGTTTAAAATTGTAATCTTGTAATAATTTTGTAACGTTTCCTATGGGCTTAACTGGCCCGAAATAAATACTATTTAATTTTAATTTATATAATTTAATTTAATTTCAAACAAATAAGCGAGAACTTGCATATACGATTAGTAATACACGATCATAAATCTTCCCGAAGTCATTATAGCCACTAAACTCTAATCCTTTTTAACAGATGCTTAGTCATTCGAAAGAAACCGCAATATCGAAATCCAACATGTTCTTTACGAAATATTAAGCCACAGACCAGCGACACATTAAAAGTTACAACTTCTTCCTGGCCCTTTTTCTAAGTTAGTCCATCCACTTCTATTATAGTTCTACGATAGACCAAACACTCGACTATAGTTCTACTGCTGGGTATTTTATGCTCTCTTCTAATGAATGGTAGAACCACACTACCACAATTAAATTTATTTATTTCTAATACGTGATGTCAACGCTGGCACCGGGCAGGCGTAGTGTGGGACGCCCCCTGGCTAGATGGAGCGGCGATCTGCGTAAGGCGGCTGGCGGTGCGGGCTCCCAACGTGCCCGCGAAGCGATATGTTATGTTTTCTACTTGTTTGTGAACTTGTGTTGTGTCAGTGAATAAATAAATATCTATGTATTCGTCGGCTCCGTATCCTAGTCGGTAGTACACCTGCCTACGAAGCTCGGGGTCGCGGGTTCGAATCCCGCCCAGGGCAAACATTCGTGTGCTGAGCACTTGTGTTTGCCTTGTGACTGGATGTTACTTATATATTATATTATGTATCTTGTATGTATATCAGCTGCCTGATACTCATATTACAGGCTCTGCCTAGTTTGGGATCAGGTGGCCGTGTGTAAAATGTCCCCACATATTTATTTATTTATTTAATCATTTGTCTATCTATCAGTGACTGTCTTTGTACATTTTGTTTTATCATAAAACTAGATGGGCCAACCACTAACTAATCAAAGGTAGGGCCCTGTGCCGTTGGGTTTGTTGCCACTTCTTCCCCTCGGTTATACAGGTGGTAGTGGAGTAGTTTTAGACAGAATTTGACGTCAAAAAGAGAATAATGTATTCCAATTTTGAAAATAAATATTTTGATTTTGATTTGAACAAAAATGATCAAGGGAGTCGAACGCCTTTCATAAGTCATCAATTAAACTCAAGTGTCGTAACTTTCATAAAAATCAGCTTGTTCGTATACAACACATGTTTTGGACGTGCGGAGGTCATTTTACCCTTTTCATAGTAAATCAATTCTATCAAGAAGAATATAGTACTGTTATATGTCTGACAATGGTTGATTGATTGGACAAATATAGAATTACGACATGTCTATTGTAAGGTTTTGACAGAACGTGAGGATGACCAAGGTCTGAGGTGATAGAAATTTGGATGAGACTGTAGTATGACCTTTCTAAAATTCCCTTCATACAATAGTTTCTGAATGACAATTGGAGTGTTGCACATAAGACCTTGCTTGCTTTTCAATAAGAAACATATATTTTTTATATAATTGATGAGTTCCTTTTGTCATGCCGTTTGTAAGACCACAAGATTTAGGTACTTTTGTCCATCACACACTGGCTTGTGAATAGAAAGATAATCCTGAGATTATGCTGTCTCGTCTTGAAATGGGGTTAATTTTAAGTAACTCCGTAGTTATCGCATAAAACAATATTTTTATTCAAAGCTCAAGGACTGAATTACAAAAGGGTTCCGATAGGAGACAAATTTCTGGGAGTAAGAGAGTATGCATATACGTACCCATCAAATGCATACTTTAATATAAGTGTATATATGATGGGTACGATGGGAATACATTACATTATAAAACATCAATCAGGCCTCCCCAACCCGTCTGACCAGCGCGGGGAATGTAGGCCAAATCCTCCGTCTGCCTCCGGCAGATGAGAGGGTTGTGCTCCTGCAGTGGAGACAAAAATAACCTGATGATGATGATGAAGAAAAAAAAAAGGAAAAGGTCGACATGTATGTTACCGAGATGAAAATAGCGTTGATTTTCGTGTGACTATTGGTTTGGAATGAAATATACGTAACTAATTAACGGAACGAAATGCGAGATAAGTCATCATATTCTACTTCATCTAAAACCGTGACTACAGCCACGTCAAAATAATCATCATCATCATCAGGTTACTTTTGCCTCCACTGCAGGAGCACAACCCTCTCTCATCTGCCGGAGACAGACGGAGGATTTGGCCTACACTCCCCGCGCTGGCCAGACGTGTTGGGGAGGCCTGATTGATGTTTTATAATGTATTCCCTTAGTCGCCTTGTACGACATCCACGGGAAGAGTTGGAGTGGTGCTATTCTACTCTACCGGAAACCACACGGCAAAATAATCATACTGTAACGCATTGCTGTGGCACGGCAAGGTTTTTTGATGACCACAAACCACAGAGCAAACCAAATGGGGTCACATAATATAAAACTAAACCTTTCACAATGGCTGAACGAGAGATGTGTTAGAGGCGCCTAAAACAGGGGTGACATCCTCGCCGACGAGGAAGGTCGATGTTAGTACTTTGGGAGTGGTGGGAACGACTCCTTGACGCAAATAATAAAACAAGACAAAAATCATGAAACTTGCGATTTTTTTCTAAATTCATTGTAAGTCATAACTTAACTTCTGGCCCGAGGGAGTTTTGTTTAGACGCTACAGGGAGACAAAGAATTTAAAATCCGTAATATTCCTAAAATAGTGTGTGTGTTTAATGTATATTATATATTGAATGTATGTATTTATAGGCTAAGGTTATTGTCTATGGGCCAAGTTGCCTGCAAATAGATGATTTTATTATTAAACAAGACATAGAAAAATTTCTAGCACGATTATGGGCCCGATTCTGAAGCACACATTTAAAATTTGACAGCGCTTAAATTGGTTTCGTCTTTATCTTCATAATACTGTGTGACAAGGATAGCAACAGTTTTAGTGCTGTCAAATTTTAACGTTGTGCCTTCAGAATCGAGCCCTATATGTGTGTAATAGTGTGATTATAGCTGTGCCCGCGGCTCCGCTCGCGTGGAATACAGAATTAAATATATTTCATTCCAGATTAATAGTCCTATGAAAACCAACGCTATTTACGTCTCGGTAACATATACATGAAAGGGTCACCAGCAGCAAAAATAGGTTTGTATTACCAAGTAAACTTTGCGGTCCACTTAGGAACACCATCTATTGTGTATTTTGTTTTCGAGACGCAAATGCGTTTGTTTTCATAGGACTATTAATCTGGAATGAAATATAAAGTTGACACTCATTAAGTATTAATTCCCTTCCCCCTGTCCCTTCCCCCTTGGGTTACATTATTGAAGTTTTAGTAGGGATCCCTAATTTTTTATACTAATAAATATAGCCTATATTACTCAAGGATAATTCAGCATTGTAATGGTGAAAGAATTTTTTATATCGGTCCAGTAGTTTTTGAGTTTATTCGGTACAAACATAGAAATCTTTCCTCTTTGTAATATTAGTGTAGATTTTACCTGTAATACCTGTCGCTATTGCCTTTCTTATTTTCCGGTTAATCCATCTTTTGGTCCTAAGGTAAGTCCCTAGGAGCAATAAATATCATTTTATTACTAATAGTACAATCCAACATGCTTTATAATGTAGTAGATAAGGGTGTTTGGGTAATGTATTAGAAATACATGGATATGTATTTCTCCTAGGGGAAATATATTAGGAGCAATAGATACACTAACCATATTTTTCTTGGCAAATATTTTCGTGATACAAAAACATCTCATCATCAGGTTATTTTTGTCTCCACTGCAGGAGCACAACCCTGTCTCATCTGCCGGAGACAGACGGAGGATAAAAATATCTGTCTCGCCATAATCATAACACAGCTAGTAAGAATACTGTTATTTCTAGAATGAACGTTAAAAGGCTCTCGTGGAAACAGTACCGTCGACCTTCCGCGCACTGCCTGCCGTGCCGCGGAACAGGCCACTTGCGTAATAATTGTTGGTTCAAACGTTCAAACCCATTTGCATTTACTGCACTCGCTGGATCGTTACTACGCGTAGTATAAATATTACAGTACCTTCTAGCCGAATGACTGTTATGCTAGACATACCTGAGATATGTTTATGATTTCGTCTATATTCGACGGACATACCATTAATTTTCTACTCTTTTTCTGCCAAACGTGGACGGCTCATCAATTCCACTCCTTACAGAAGACGAATTCACATTTTTATATCATAATCTCCCTCCCTCTCCCTCCCCTAATCCCCCTCTCCTTTCCTATACACTTTCATGCCCCTTCCTCTCTTTCCCTCGCTCCAATTGTAGTCCTAACTCATCGCTAAAAGCGATAAGGTCGCCATTTGTACATTTACTGTATAATTCTCCTATATATTTCTGTAATTTGTGTGCAATAAAGTATATTCATTCATCGCTATCTGAATTCCGCCGAGCATTATAGGTACTTCTTTGTTATACATACTAATTTAATGTATGTAAGTTTTTGAAAACTATAAATTCCCTAACTATTGAATGAGTGAACAGATGCGATGATATAAAAACTAAATGTTAATCCGAATGAAGCCCTATGTTTTGCTGAAAGCTACATCAGATCCGGTTCAGTAGTTTTTCCGTGATGAGTGCACAAACCAAAAAACAGACTACAACAACAAACTTATCCTTAGGCCCCAAATTTGCAAATATTTTCAACGTTTAGCGAAGTTTACGATTTTATTATATGTATAGATTTATAAAAGGGCAATAAAAATATTCAGTATCTATACCAAAACCCGCTTTGTGAGATTGCGCAAAGTGGCGATACATCGCCTCTGCCTACCCCTCTGGGACCAAGGCGTGAGGATTACGTATGTAATATCTATACCAAGTGCAACTATCACAGCTTGCAACACCAAGAGTTAATCGCAACAATTATTAACAGTCAAGTAGTCGCCACCGCCTCTACACCTTGTTTTGATAACAAGCCACTCACCAATGAGAACGAGACATTAGAGCTCAGCAGCTAGAGATAAATCTTATCTTATCTTCTTAGGGGGCCAGGAAGACCTAGCGACACTTCGACCCTTCAGGATCTTTTGTGCCAAACCCCTGACCACCAACGGTGCCCCAAGCCGATTTGGTGGACTTCACATATGCCTCAGACATTTCTTCTTCGGCATATGCAGGTTTCCTCACGATGTTTTCCTTCACCGAAAAGCCTGTGGTATTATAAATAAACCGTACTTAAGTTTCGAAAAACCCATTGGTACGGGCGGGGTTTGAACACACGACCCCATGAACGTGAGGCGAGTGCACAACGGCTACCACGGCTTAGAGATAAATACTCAACAATTTCAATCATAACATTTAAAACTCACGTAGCAGTTTTAAAAAACAAAGATGGAACAATTTTGCAGACTCTGTGGTATCGCCGTGTGGGTAGAATATAGTCATCCCCAATCTTCCCGCATCGACACGACTAACGGCTCGGCCACGACCTTGCCGCTGCTAGGAGCGGGGCGGCGAGCGACGAGAACAAATGTACAAAAATGTTTGCAGCACGCCACGAGGCGCCGCAATCAGCGGCCAACCCTCCGCCTGCCGAAACCGCGCCGCTCACCCCGCCGCGTTCCGCTAAGCCAAAAGTCGTGGCCGAGCGGTAAGGGACCACGGACAGGCAGCAACGTTCTGCGTATATTAAGATCATGACTGCGATCACCAATCAACCTGCTATTGTTGATAGATACTTAACTATTTGCCGTGTGGTTTCCGGTAGAGTAGAATAGGACCACTCCAACTCTTCCCGTGGATGTCGTACAAGGCGACTAAGGGAGTACATTATAAAACATCAATCAGGCCTCCCCAACCCGTCTGGCCAGCGCGGGGATGTAGGTCAAATCCTCCGTCTGTCTCCGGCAGATGAGAGAGGGTTGTGCTCCTGCAGTGGAGACAGAAATAACCTGATGATGATGATGATGAGGAGATACTTAACACAACTTGATGCATTATTCTTAACTTGTTAATTTCTTAGCGAAAGTGGTTTGTTACTCCAACGCAGTAGCATTGAGAATACATATAAATAAATATCTCAGACATTCACACCAATTATCCAGTCCCAAACTAGGCACAGCCTGTGGTATGGTTACTGGATAACGGATACACATACTAAAATAAATATATAAACATCCAAGACTTGGGTACAAACATTCATATTCATCATACGAACATTTGCCCCTAGCGGGATTCGAACCCGCAACCTCCGGCGTGATAGTCCGAGAGCTACCCATTCCGCCACGGAGGTCGTATATAAAACGCTATATGATAACCAAAACCCTTTTCATAACTCTGAACTGAACTGACTGCCTCGTTGGCCAAGTCATTTGTTCATTTGACTCGAACGCGAGAGGTCATACGTTCGATCCCAGTGGGGACAGATAACTTTATACCATTTGTACAAGTCAGTCCCGGTCTGGGTATTATGTATGTACACGTTTTATTGTACAAAAATCAACCATTGGAAAAAAGTGTGTAACAAAGACGGAATTATCCCACTTAGGGATCTCTTCCAGTCAACCTTATAGTAACTGATAAGTACTGGTATAATAAGTTTAGTACCAAAATTTAATAAAAGAAGAAACGTACCTATCAAATATACACTTAGAATAAAGTATGCATATACGTATATTTAATTTCCATAGCACAGTAGAACGTCCTAGTCTGGGATTAGACAAGTGTATGTTTTTTAAGATTACACAGAGGCCGTGGGTTCGATTCCCACTGCAGACAGACAACTTTGTACAATTTGTGTATGTTGGTTCCGATCTGGATGTTTTATTTGTAAACTAGCTGTTGACGCGACTTCGTCCGCGTGGACAACTCAATATCACAAATTATTAAGTATTTCCCGTAGGAATGGGATGTTTTTTCGGGATAAAAACTATCCTATGTCCTATTCCAGGACCTAACCTATATGTGTGCCAAGTTTCATCACGATCCGTCCAGTGGTTGAAGCGTGATGAGTAACAAACATCCAAATATCCAAACTTTCGCATTTATAATATTAGTAGGAAGGAGGATTGTCCTATACTTGTTAAATTCCCATTGTACAGAACATCCTAGTTTGGGATTAGACAAATGTATGTATGTACGAGTATATACGAGTATGTAATATTTATTTATTTATTAACTCGAGGGAAAAAACAATATCATGTTTATCATATTCGCAAAAAAGGTCATGCTGCGGACTGCAGTCAGCCTTGATGCTGAAATGCCATAAGTCACATACCTGGGAGAACACTGGCTTTGGTATCCTTCCTATCGCCTTCATCAGTCCTCGCAGCCTCCTCCGGAGCCTCCGCAGAGCTCGAGGTCGCCTCCGCACAGCTACCTCCACGTATTAGAACGACCGCACATAAGCACACCAGAGTAATCCTCAGTAACTCCCGCATTTTCACTGATTTCGGTCACTGAAAGTGTGTAAGAGCCATTTTTTCGTCAAACTTCAAAAACCCCACGCAAACAGTCACATTTTCACCGATTGCGAACAACCGCGTTCTTCAATGACATACGTGATCGAAACACATCAATATTTGTTAGAAAAAATCACGCACATACACTCATATCATTGTTTACAACACAATAAACACTATTTTATTAAATTTGATACTTAAGCTTAGTTTAAAAGCATTTAAAATCGAATGTTATACGAAATTTGAATTTGTTTACGGTACAGAGCGACACGCGCGCCGCGCTCGGTTAGTGGCGGAGGTACTGCCGCGATTGGTGGGAGAATCCGACGCCCCCCCTACCGATGCGCGGGCGCAGCCGTTGATCAATGGACGCTCGCGCGGGCGCAATAACAGTCCAGCAAGATAAGCTATCAGAGAAAACTGCGGTCAAATTAACTGTGACTGTTGTGGTTTTTCTGATACGAACCACGGATGTTATTGGTTTCAACAAGAAAAAAAGATGTGTTGCGTGAAGTTTGTTGCGCCGTTTCTTCTTCACAGCGCTAACACCTAGGAAGCGGTAGTCGATAAAAAAAAATGACGTGTATAAATGTACCAAGTGTACTCATATGCAATAAATGATTTTGACTTCGACTTTGAACTTTATACTGTTTAAGTTATTTCGATACGATTATCTCTATACATGTGTATGAAGAGATCCGACGAAGAACGAAGACCGACATAGCCGACAGGATTGGCAAGCTGAAGTGATAGTCGGCGGGCCACATCTATAGGAGAACCGATGGCCGTTGGGGCAGACGAGTTCTGGAGTGGAGACCGCAGATCGGCAAGCGCAGGGTGGGACGCCCCGCCGCCCTATGGACCGACGACCTGAAGAAGGTGAAGTGACGTTCATTATGGAAGGCCTATATTCAGCAGAGGATGTGTAAGGGCTGATATAATGATGATGATACTTATGTTCGGAAACATGAAACTTAATGAGGTTGAAACTTATAAAACTTTAGATAAAGAATAATAACCCTCACAAATGCGTGCATCTACTAGCAAAGCTCGGGGTCGTAGGTTCGAATCCCGCCCAGGGCACACATATTTTGTATGATGATGACGATTTTTGAAAAGTCCCCTGCACGTTTGTTTTGGCTTTACTCCACACATTATACGTAGTGCTCTTTTTTGAAGAATAAAAACTCGGTTCGACTTATAGAGTCGAACCTCCCAGAGTTTCCCCAAAGAATATTTATTTATTTATAAATAAAAAGTTTGTTCAATTTCTCAAAAACTTACCTACAAGCCAAATTGAATTCTACGCGCATGGAAGAAACTCTACCCAAAGGTTGTTTGGAAGAAATCTCTTTTAGCGATATGATTGCCTATAGTTGTATTTATATTTAAATGGAGTAAACTGACAGATCCTTATGTCACTTTGTAAAAAATATTGCCATGCTAATTGTCATAGTGAATGATGCATTCTGGTAAGATAGTGTAAGTTCATTGATAGTGTCATCATCACCAGGTAATTTTTGTCTCCACTGCAGGAGCACAACCCTCTCTCATCTGTCGGAGACAGACGGAGGATTTGGCCTACACTCCCCGCGCTGGCCAGACGGGTTGGGGACCCACCAACTTCTAAAAATAAATTTAAAACTGTAATAATGAACAGTTCTTAAACAGTACTTGCGTTTTTTTATTTATTTGTATAATATGAATTATAACAAAAAAAAATTACAATAAAGAATCGGAACCCAGACCTGATAGAAGATTTATCAAAAGTCTTTGAATGCATTGCAAATTATAAGTTAAATTTCCTGTCTTCAAATTTTCTTCCTGTAAATTTCAAGTACTTTTCCTCCATGTCTCATAGCTGGGGGCTGCCCTTTATAATAATTAATCAATAAAAAATTAATATCAACTGTGTCATTTTCAGCCCCAGCCCCTTCTGATAAAACCTCACATACTTATTAAGCACTGCCAACACTCATTCTATCTCTCTCTTGTCTTTACACTTAACCAGGTGTTTGACCATGCCTTTCATTCGCTGCAGCTTCTTATTCAGCCTCCTGTTAGCCTGCCACATAAGGTTCAGCCGTCTCTTTCTACTCTCAGCAATTACCGCTAGCCTTCTCACTTGGTGTTTCAGTTTGACAAGCTCTTCGGAGTCTGTGGACGCGATGTCTATGGGATATAGTTCGGATATAGTTGGTTTTGGTGACTGGCATGGCTGAAAAACAGAAGAAACATTCTTGTTTACATAAGAGAATTATGTTATAAACTTAAAAAGTATGTTTTAAACATCAGTGTTAGCCTCTGTCCTGAGTCAAACTATTTAGTTAGGTTAAGCAATAATGTGTCAGATTTCAAATGCAGTAAATGCTATCGATTCGTCATGCGTCCGTATATAGTATTCATCTCTCCAAAAAATATACATACATTAACTCCACCAAACTGTATAATACAGTTTGTTGGCAGAAATTGCTCTCTTACTTTATACAGATCTAGGTATATATATTATTTATTTATCATAATATGGTTTAATTTCCCATATTACTGGTGGACTACCGTTGGTACTACCACTTTTATTTGCCCATTGCAGGACCGACCTGTCTGGTGGTACCACCACAGATTATTTTATCCCATGGTACTACTTATAAATTCTGTACAACTACCACAGATCTAAAAATACATTACTTTGTTCGTGAAGTTTATTTTATATACATAATTTACGAAAAATAAGTAGTTTACTATTAAATAAACCTATTTAAACCTTATTAGAGTCTTAATGCATATTTTTTTTGGTCTCCTGTTTTTACATAAGTACTGTGACATTTTTTTTAGGACATTCAGTAAAATATGTAGCTGAGTTTACTAGGCATGTCCATTGATATATACAGACTAGCCAACTAAAGTTCTATCTTGAATCTCTGGTAGCATTGTTTTGGGTAATCTTTGCATGTAGCAGGTTACCTTTTATGTGTTTATGTCGTCTTGCAAGTTTGTGGTGTCTTATCTGTTTCAGCACTCAACTGAACCTCGACCAGGCTACCATACCGCACAAACCTTAAGGCACTGTGTCTTCTCTAACCGTGACATTGGCAGTATCATCGTCAACACGATGGAGCCATAATCTTAAATTGGAATAAGTATGAAAATAACCTAATACTTACAGAAATGTTAATAGTAGGCACAGCATCGATTGATAACCTTCGTAAGCCACTTTCAGTTAAGTAGAAGTTTTTAGCCTCAAAGTGTTCCGAGCAAACAGTACTGGACGCTGTGGATGACCACTTGGTCTCTCTGTTCACAGCGAGCTCCCACTGCTTCCGTCTATGTACGTCGCGGGGAAACCTGAAAAATATTTGAGACATTGTTTCCATATTAATTTTATTGTACAATGTTGTTGTGACTTCTTCGGTGACTGATATAACCATAAGAGACTGATGACCTAAAGGTGGCCGGAAGCGGCTGGATGTGGAGGGCGGAGCGGGTGTGGTGGCGTTTATTGGGGAAGGCCTGCCCAGCAGTGGACGTCTTAGGCTGATATGATAATAATGAAGCAAAGCTCTACATTTGGTTGGAGTGTACAAAAGGGGGCGCTATGGAAAAAAATCTCTGATTGGAAAAGTTTATTATAAATAGGAGTTCATTATACCTGTGAAAAGTAATACCGTCCTTATCCTTTGATATCTTGGCTGACGTGTTTTTACAATTGCCCACAGCACAGCTGACCATTATTGAAGTATTGTAATCTATATATCTTTCATTGATTTTGAGTTTTTGCTGAACATTTCCAATTTCCACACAAAACAAAAACAACAACAAATAACTGTCACTGTCATCAAAGACTGTCATCCATCTGCCACAAGCAAGTTATACGATCAAAAGCTAAAGGAATACAAATTTCAACATGATTGTGTGAGTGTCTGAAAGAATCTCATAAAAGGTATGTGCTCCCTAAATTGTTCGGATAATACTAGTTCTGAAACAGAAAAACTACCGTTAGAATATTTCTAAACGAATCTAGAGCTGTGCACATTTTATTTGGGACCGGTTCTTTCAAACTTATCAACTCAAATATTACTAGGTAATATAATAACCTCAATCGAGACACAGTGAGTTAATTTGAATTGTATTTCATCATTATCATCATAATGTCAAACCCCTAGACGTCCACTGCTGGACATAGGCCTTCCCCAATGAACGCCACCACACCCGGTCCTCCGCTCTCCGCATTCAGCCGCTACCGGCCACCTTCTTCAAGTCGTCGTCGGTCCACCTGGTGGGCGGTGTAGTATATTTTTACGACATAAATAATTGCAGAAACCATTCTTAATAGTTTTATAGTAAAATTTATTCAACGGATAGTAATGAACCATTATTAAACAATGGGGCATTAAAAAGTCTATCTACCTAGTCACTATATTACTAGGTATTTAAAAGTATCACACTTTTCAATCAAATCACAAAGGCGTGTCAATATCCTAGGTTATTCAAAAGATAATTACGTATTACTTCCCTTATTTCATTCCACTCTGGGCGATGATAGCTTCATTAATCTTTTAGTATAGAAGGGATAGTTGCAGCGTGACTGTCCCGCCCATAAATTTAAAAGTACGTCCCGCCCCCTTATATCACGAGTAAATAAAAAGTATAACTAAAAGCGACATTCAAATTGCAGGTTTTTATTGCCTCGATGAATGACCGTTTTAAATACATTTGTTGTTACTAGTGTTGTAAAAAATTTTGAATTTTGTCGACACTTTTTAATATATTTTTTTAATAATTAATGCGTAATTTATGTAACAGTTTCAATTTAAATCGTTATTTCTAAAGTACAACCATGTAAGCATCTGTAGATTAAATTATTTTCTCCCTGAGTAAATTAAATTAACCACTCTATAGATTTTAAAGGCTATAATGACATGCGTGCTATTTTCAGTTAATTTATACTTCTATGTATTTTTTTATATAACATTTTATATGTTTTCGTGCACAATATTGATTTGATTGATTGTGTTATATTTGTCTATTCCCAAACCTGGGTTTTCTATTTGATATTTCTAGAATATTAATCTGGAAACTATATTATAGGCATTAGATAAATTTGCCTTAATTTACTTGCTTTCATAAAACTGAAACGAAATAAGTCTCTTTGTAAGATATTTTGTAATTTAGTTTTCACTTAATTAAAAAATTACCAAGAATTTACCTGAGTGGTGTATAGCGGCGGGTTAATATTTTGATTATCTAATTAAAATAAAATAAGTGTTATATCAAAATAGTAGACTAAATTGTAAAACCATAGTATAGAAATTGTCATTGCCGTGGAAAATAATTATCTTATTCTCAATGTCAATATACTTTGTGATCATAATATAATTTTAATCGAAGAAAATAAGATTTCAAACTGTGCAATAGGAACGTTGAATGTACCTAGTTTGAAATTTAAATATGCATGTATGCATGTCTTTTATAACATGTTATGCTATGTTAGAATATTCTATAGACGCTGATTTTCTCGAACTTATCGTGGTTAGTTGACATTGGAAGCAAAGTGACTATAAAAGGAGAAATTCTACTTTTTTAAAGTCGTTTATTGTTCTTATTGAATTCGTAAAACGTCGTAAGATGATTAAAAAATTTCTTGAGAGCTTGAAAGATCCAGAAAAGCCTTTACTTGGCAATAATTACTACACTTTGAAAAAACTTGGAATGCTTTTACCAAAAAATAAATTGAAAAGATTTCTTTATATTTTAATACATGAGATTGCAACATTTTTTGTTGTTTCTCAGTATATGGAACTGTTAACAATAAGGTCAGATCTAGATCTAACACTGACCAATTTGAAGATATCAATGTTGAGCACAGTTTGCGTTTGGAAAGCAAACACCTTCATGTTGTGGGAAAGCAAATGGAGAAAAATTATGGATTACATTACCGAAGCTGATAAATATGAAAGGGATAATCGCGATACGGTTAGAAGCAAGATTATTGATAATTACACGAAATACTGTCGTCGGGTTATTTATTTTTACTGGGTTTTAGTATACTCCACATGTATATTAGTCGTATCTACGCCCCTCATCACGTTCGTATCATCGTCGTCAAGCTATCGTGAAGAAATACGCAATGGAACACAGTTGTTTCCTCACATCTTCAGCTCTTGGATGCCATTTGATAAGTATCATTATATTAGTATCACAGTTATCTGGCACCTTTGCATATGTGGTTATGGAGGATCCATTGTGGCCGCATATGACACTAATGTTCTCATAATTATGGTATTTTTCGCCGGAAAATTGGAACTATTACGTGAAAGGTGTAAAAAAATATTGGGCTGTTTTGGTACAGGAATTAGCGACAAAGAGGCTGGAAAAATGATACGGCAAATGCATAAAACTCATTTGCTGCTAACGGAGTAAGCGGTTTTCTGATATATTATTTTATACCTAATTATAAAGTAACTGAAAACCAATCAGTAGCTATTGAATTAACATAAACAGGATTAAATGAAAATCAACAATTGAAATTAAAAACGTTTAAAATATAAACAACAAATAAACTTTAATTCCAATAATTATTTACAAATAATTTGTAGTAATAATTAACACGAATTGGATACAAACTGAAGAGCTTTAAAAATAGAAACCAGAATCAATACTCTTGCTCTGATATACTTATTAATAATAATTCTTATAGAGCTTTAATAGATTGTTTTCCTAATGTAGTTTTGTTTTGACTTACAAAACTTTTCATCCAAAAGCGACAATACAAATTACGTACTATCAAATTGTTTATAATTTTGTCGATATGTCCTCTTTCATTCTGTGATGCTACCATATTTCCATCTACCTCTACACTAGGGAATTTCCGTTTATATGAAACAAAAAGATGAACCATACCATTTAGGACTGATAAAACTTTTTGGACAAACCAATAATTCAATTATTTATTTGTTTTGTATCAGATATTCAAGAATGTTCAACTCGGTATTATCACCGGTTATGTTCTTATATGGCATTGTCTGTTCTCTGATGCTTTGTGCCAGTGTTTACCAGCTTTCTGTGAGTACTTATCCATAATTAGTAACTTATTATGGGTTCTTATAATATTGAATAGCTAGCCAGGTATTTACTAGTTCTTACTTACCACATTTTATCATTAAGTTTTTTTGTTGTTAAAGTCTGCACTGTTATTTTAAATAAATACAGTATCATTTTGACAATGTGTTCTCTTAAAAATTTATATGATTATCTGAAATCCTTCAATACCAAGCTAACTTCAGCCTACGAATTTGTTTAACAAGCGTAAAGATGACTTTATAAACGATAAATATTACATGCAACTTTCAGTCAAGTACAGAACATACAGCTTTCTCGATTATCGAGCAGTAACCTGGGGTATAAGGGGGTAGAAAACCAGCCTACCACTCCAACTGTAAACCTCATCTGCACGTGGTACATCCTGCCGATAAACGAACGAGGCTCTGACGATCGATAGATGGCGGTATACCCATTTACAAAAGCCTGGTCGGAACTAAATACCGCAGGCCGGTGGTGCGCAGCAGCGTCACCGGTGCGAGGATGCCTGACACTGCGATCGCCAACCCGCCTGCCAAGCGTGGCGATTAGGGCATTTTTCCTCCCAATGAATGGCGCCATAAAAATACGGCCCCCAGTTCCCGGCCGCCTTACCATTCCTGACAACGATTTGCATAAGGCGGCTGGCAGACACTGGATGAGAAAAACCGAAGATCGGGTTCAGTGGCGCACCTTGGGAGAGGCCTATGTCCAGCAGTGGGCTCTTGCAAGCTGATGATGAGCAGTAACCTTTGCTACTATATTACAGTAATATGTTAAGTGTCAGGGTATTAAGTACATTTAAGAAATTAAATTTATTGATAACAGTCGGCGACAACTACAGCACAGACGCTACTGACTGCAGAATATCTGATATTCGGCGTTGCACAACTGTTTATGTTCTGTTGGCATAGCAATAAAGTTATCGTCAAAGTAAGTTTACTGATCTTTCGTTACATAAGTATCTAAATAATTCAAAAGGCTTAATTTATTTTTTCTAATTTCAGAGTGAAGATCTCATATATGGGCCTTACGAAAGTGAATGGTGGGCTGCTAATGTACGGCAAAAAAAAAGTATCCAAATTCTGGCAGGACAGTTTCGTCTAAAACATATTTTCCAAGCTGGACCGTTCACAGATCTGACTCTATCAACATTTATTACCGTAAATATAGCTACTTAGGGTACTACCACTCCGGTGTTGGAAAAAGATTCTCAACATGTTTAGTAACATTATTCAGCGTTGGAGCAAATATATCAAAACGTTTCGAAACATTTCAATACGTTTCGATACATTTCAGATACATTCTCTAACATATAGAAACTAATATTAAAAAGATTTCGTCAACATTCCTCAACAAAACCATTGTGCAACATTTTGCTACACAACAAAACTGTTTGCAACAATGTCCATCAGTTTACAATAGTTTGAAACACTGGTGTGGAAGTACCATTTAATTCCAAACCCCAATGTTCTGCATAATTTATAGTTGACGAAGTATACAACTTTTATATAGTTGATGTTTTCCTGCAACCGTTTCATTTAAATGTATGAGGTTATAAGTAGGTACTGATAAATAGCAATCAGATATTTTAATGGTACCTATTTTATTGTTCGCAGATTCTTAAAGGGGCCTATAGTTACTATACACTGCTAAGAAAATGAAACTTCATATTTATGGGTACTGCATCATTCATCACGATATAAATAGTTGCCTACCCACTTTATAGTTTGGTTTAAATTAAATTTATAAAATACTGTAACTATGTAGTTAAAAAAAGAAATACCCACAAGATTTCTTTCACGCTTCAAATAGATAAAAAAAGGAATAGCTGCTATTTGTCTTGTTTTAAATTATGTATTAGTGAATTGTAAAATGATTGTAGATTATATATTATTAAAAAATATTTTGTTTTGTTTAGAGATAACATTTCCGTACTTACTTAAAGGAGAACATAGCATAAGGTGAGGTTACCTATATAAATAATTCACATCCAAATTCCTTATGTTGTTAATATATTATTTTCTTCAACGACTAACGTAAAGTTGTCGTTTTAAAATCCACTAATCAAATAGGCTTATTATCATAAATATAGAAATACAATTATCCATATTAAAATGTAAGTACATTTACGGTTATTAAACAGAAATCCCTTTACTTACTCAGGTCACTGCTAATAAGTAATAGACAATTTAAAAAGTAAAATGATAAAAGTTGAAAGGAAAGTTATTATTAAATGCATTTACCCGATTTTCACAACTGCTATCCATCTCTTCTAATAAATAATAATCGGTTATGTTATCATCATTTACGGTTTTACAATGACCATCTCTAGCTCGAAATGTCATTATTGTCATCGTAAAATGTCAATCCCGAAAAATTAAAAAAAAAGAAATCGTTTCTTTCTTTCGTTGGTCCGTGGAAAGCTTTCTTTTTTACCTTTCTAAAAATTTTAGAGCTTTGTGTTCACCCATTTGTATATAGAAGCTTCATATAAATAAACAGACTACTGAGGAGAGTATTGAGTGATTTACCTTTTGTAGTGTTTACTGTTTCGTTTTGTGGCCAAGCGTAGTTCATTAAACTTACCAGCCGTAGTTTTGCAGCTCGTTTAGTATGTCATTGGTTAAAGGTATTTTTTTGTAAGAATGCTTAGTGATTTTACCAGTAATAGTGTATGAAAGTGTTGTGCGTTTCCGCTGTCATGGAAAATCATAACCCACAAGAAAGGACCGCCCCCATCCAGTACGTGCGGGGATCAAGAGCTTTTCGTCAGTTCAAGAATCCTCCGCAGCCACACATGTGTATACAGGATACTATAAAGGAAACTTCAGAGAAACTGTTTATAAATGTGCTGGGGTGGCAGAAAATAGCGAATCCGAAACACTATTCAGATCCTATACCATTGTATGGTGGAATGCAGGTTAGTAGCACACGCCTTGTGGTTTTTGGACTGCTAAAAGTAGGTTGAATACATAAATGCGGTTTAAATAATAACTTTAAAGTATTTTATGTCATTATTATGATAGGTGAGCAGCAAATTCTGGTATGCCTATATCTGAACTGGTGTATTTAAGTCATTCAATTGTCGCTTGGAACACTGGTTTTTGAATGACTTGTCTGTTTTTAAAAAATTTCACTGAGGGGGCATCGATAACATCCTGGGGTAATTTGTTCCATCTGCTCGCGACCCTGTTGTTGAATGTATTGTGACCGATCAGGGTCATTTCATGTCAACAACTTCATGTCATTTTTGTGCCATGCTCTGTGGATGGATCTGAATAAATTAAAGAAATAACTTGGCTGGAGTGACTGTAGCCACCAAATTGTGCTACATTTGAAAACATACCTATTAACAGCTGATAGTTTCCTAAGTGTACCTTACATTTGCCAAATGGCTTGTGTTTGTAAAGACGCATCGCATCTTGTTCACAATGGTAAACTAACACCACTACTCCCCAGCTTCCGACATCTTCACAATGAAAGACATACGATCATTCTGTGACTCAATAGAGTGGTTTAATCCTGGGAAACGCTCCCACACGATTTGGTTTCGGACATATCAGTAGCTCATTCTAGAATCGACTAGATATAAATGAAAAAAAACCCACTTAATTTATGGAAATCGCCTTCATGGTGTAGACCTCCCCAGCATTCTCCATTCTTTCCTGTCTCTGGCCCTTCTTCTCAGTCAGATCCAAGGCTTGATAACTGACTGATAGTACAAGAAAAAATTTAAAACAGTTATGGATACATATATGCTGCTCGATTATACCCTGATAATAATTATAATAACTATGTTTCTTATACAGGTGCCCCAAGGCTGCGGATTAAACAACACCAGGCCCCCACTGCTTGTGTTTGCTGTCATGGTCAACCCGGATATCCTCAAAGCAAATGGAAAGAATGCTACTAATGAAACTGTATGTGTAGTCTTGAGATACTTGTAATGTAATCCTAATCAGTCTTTTGGCCTCCTGTGCCCCTGCAATTCATACCTTCTTAGGTACCTACTACATACTTAGTAAAAGAACTTTGTTAATTTCATATATTTAGTATGAAAAATAATACATTCTGTTATTAAAGATGTGAATTACTTTCCATTTGTGAGGTAGTCTCTCCTTGACTATACTATATATACATAATAAGCCTTTGTAAGGACTGTAGTATACTGTAGATAGGACTGATAACTGGCTCCAAAAATGGCATATTCATGCCGGTGCACAGAAATCAAATCACATCACTTTCACCTTAAGAAAAGAAGACTGCCCAACTGTCAAACTCGGAAATGATATCCTACCTCACTGTTTCTGCGTTAGGTACCTTGGTTTCTATCTAGACAGGCTCCTAACGTGGAAAGACCACATCAAAAATAAAAGAGATGAGATAAACTCCAAATTTAGACAATTTGTACTGGCTAATGGGAAGAAATTCAGTGCTTTCTGTGGACAATAAACTCATGATCTACAATTCTATTTTAAACCCATATGGACATATGGCATTCAGCTGTATGATGTAGCCACCAAAACCAACATACTTTGTCTGCTGCGAGTGCAAAACTACACCTTTGGGCAATCGTGAATGCGCCCTGGTTCACCAAAATCAATGAGATCCACGAATACCTCAACTCGCCGACTGTGACTATAGAAATTGAGAGGTTCCAAAAACAGCACATAAATCGTCTTGCTTCTCACCCAAACCCACTTGCCTCTGAGCTGTTGGATAATTCAATAGTGGTCAAGAGACTGAAAAGAGGCCAAGTTATATGAACAGGGCAGTCGAGACACTGGTCTCGTCTCCCACAAACGCCCGTCTAACTCCATCAACAAATCCAATTAAAGTCTGATGACTGCTTGTGGGTTAAATAAAAAAAATTAAAAAAACTTTCTATTTATGTTTTACACCCTTATACATAGAATCACATGAAGTCATTAGATTATGTAAAATAATGGTGAACACTTTTTTTCTACAAATATAAAAATTTCAATTTGCGTTTCTGTAAATATCCTGTGCCTACAAATCATACATGTATAACATTTCAACAGTAACACTAAATACCTTTGTTTTTGTTATTATTTCCATTCAAATGAATTTTTGTCTCGATACTAGGACAGACTATTTCTAATTTGAAATAGTCTGAAATTCAAACTACACATGTTTTCTACATTTAGATATATGAATCATTGTTTATGGTTTTAATAAAACCCCCTTTTTTGTAGAAAAATTTGTTGTGAAAGTGGTGCTTTAATTTTTGTAGTAAAAGTATCTAAGTTCTTAGTCTCCAACACACATTTTTGTATCCTGTGAAAATAATGTTTTGTAACAATTTTGTGTCTGTGTGTTCACTGTATTTGACTGTATGCAAGAAAAATTTAAATAAAATATCTCCCATCATTTCCAGGATCGGGAAGCTCTGGTCAGTCTGCTGTGTGACTTCGTGGAAGCAATGAACCCTGGCCTTGTGCTGACGAGGAACCCTGTGATCCTGAAGGACCGGGACTTGGCTGGTGAGCTAAAGGATGTCTGGCTGGCTGTTCAGAACAAGCGGGAGAGGGAGAAAGGGATGAACCAAGATGTAATGTATAAGGTAAACCTGCCTTTATTAATGAAGGGTGGTTCAGATATAGAGGCTGCCTGTTGCAATGGTTCCCTTCTCCTTATTTATTTAATGGCCTCTATTAGATCTGCCAATTTAGAACCGGTCATTGGAGTGACACAAAAAGATTGTAAGTCTTCTTACCGACTAAGAACGAACGAACGATTGCGAAATAGGCACTGGATTATAAGCGCGCAAGCCACTTCAGTGTATCTAAAATTTCAGCTGAATGTCGATTGGGAGTGACAGATTGCGTTAATAAATAAATAAAAAAAAAGCTTCTCAAGCACCAAATCCAAAATGGACAACACAAAATATATAATTCGGTTTCGGGCAAAAAATCGAGGTTCTGCCATAGTTTCGGTTTCGGCCAAAAATCAACCGAAACTTAGGGCAGATCTAATAAAATCGGGCCGGCTATCCGGCCCAGAGGCTGGCCGGATATCCATTATCCAGTTTCCGGCCAAACCACTATCCGTTTCATGTCTAGTTAAAAGTACTCGTATCATTATAGTTTGATTTTGTTAATAGGGAAAATATTTTAATAAATGGTTACTGTGGCAACCAGGGTAAACATTCCCCTTATTCCATGTATAGCCCTTATTCAACCGAGACAACTGATTGTCAATGAAAATTCTTGGTAGAGTAGTTGTATAAATGGAATTCTTTATACCATATTGGAAACTGGGTATTTTGTTTTTGCAAATGTAGCAAAATAATCTAGTATAATGACACCTGCATGTTTTCAGTTATTTATCAAGGATTACGTGTGTATAATATCATCTATCAATTCCAACAATAATAAAACGTGCCGACATCGGACTAAGTCAATTGTCGACTTGTACAATCGGAATTCTGAAGATCTGCTAGCGACATTGTTTACTTTTGGTAGCAAAATTTACCTGACCAGACCATCCGAAATGTACTCAACCACTTCCAGGCCCGCAACCATCTAGTAATATATCACAATTGCAGAGAAAAGTGCTAAAGAAGGCGATACAAGACTAGACCAAGGTCAAGTTGGTCTGCCTGACTTCGTTTTTTGGCTATATTAGTTTAACGGCCTCTATATCTGGACCACCCTTTACTACTCTGTGTGGAATTTCACAAAATGATTGTATTTGTTCTTTACATCATTTGAGGAACTCTATGCAAAAGGTTTGAGCTTCGCATTGATGGATTAGGCAGCTGTTCAGCTTTTATATGAGTACTTTTCCACTAATAAGAAAATCGTTGTCCCTGCAAAGTTATTAAATAAATTCTATTTTTTTAAATAAATTGAAAGGTTTTTTTCAATAAAGAGAACATTAAGTCTTTATTATTTAGCAAATTGCTTGGCGTTTTTTTTTCGGTATACTCTCTAGAATTTGATAAAAAAAAACAGTCTCCTGACATGTCTCTGTAAATAATAAATAATTTTAACGCGAAGGGTTTACAAGTACATTAATTAAAGAAAATGAACTGTAATAAACAGTATTCTGTAATAAAATTTTAGCATTATGGATCCCAAAATATTGTCCTAAAATATTGCAGCCAGTCCCCTGGCATAAATTGAAAATTTAAGCAAAAGTTGTCCATGGCAAAAACATTTTTATTTTGTGATAAACGGAATGTAATTAGTGTGAAGTTCGCTCGAGTGGCGCGAAAAACTCGGAGCCACCATTTTGATTAGTGTCAGCGCTTCAATTGCAGACGAAACACGTGTCAGGGTCGCTACAAGGAACAGTCCACTGGTAAGGCTTTTACTTTTTGTTTTTGTAGTGAATCTGATAATACCTTACGTGTTTTGTTTCTTTTTTATGCACTTTTTCCTCAGTGCCCATTAAAAAATGATAATTCATGTAAGTTTTTAGGTAATCTGGCTTTTATTATAATTAACAGTCCCTTGTGTTCAGTCCCCTGTCAACTTGCGTGACAGGGGACTGTTTATAATTTCAGTGGACTGTTTCATTTATGTAAAACATGTTACTATTTTAAAGTAATGATAGATAAATAGTAATCTTGTTTTTAATAAATTGTTGCAGGTCTTTCATAAAGATGCCACCAAAGAAAACGAAATACCTCAAAAAAAGAAAAGCAGAGAAACGAAGATATCAGAGTCTTAAAAACAATCCACAAAGAGAAGAACTGAAAGAGAAAGAACGATTAAAAAGTGAAGTTTCCTGCAAAAATGCTGCCGTAATTAATTAAATGGATAATGAATAAAACGAATTGCGGATTACTTTTTTGTGATAATAAAGGCCAATCGTTGAAAATTTACGACAATGACGTATCTGACATATCGGTTGATCAGGAGCCTTACTCCATGAATGATAATACGCTAGACAGTACGATTTTTTTAGTTCGACGTATATAAGTTAAAAACCATATTTGGTGTTATTAGATTGTTTTTAATTTGCCAGTAGATGTTTTTGAAAAACAATTTACCTGGTAAAAAAATTTCTCAGTGTTCATCATGATCATTGATCAGTGATATTTATGACTACTTAATTAACTGTGATTTTGCGTGTTTGATTTAACCTTAATTAACGATACTTATTAGTATTGTAATTTCTAAAAGATCTCTGTTTTGAGTATAAACATAGCACTTAAGAAAAGATTTGTTTATTTTTTATTTTAATATTTTTGTAAGATAATAATGTAAGAATTATAACGTTTGTTGTTGTTTAGCATTTGCCAAATATATGCTATTTTAAATATATAGTTTTAATCAATTTAAACAGTCCCCTGTGCAATCCATCAGTCCCCTGTCACAGTTTTACATAACATCGTCAATAACTTTTAAAATAGCGTTTTAATAATCGGACCTTTTAGTTTGTTTTAAATTGTATGTATACAAAACCTGTAGGTTGAATTTAGGTAAAGACGTAGGACATCTTTCCTACGGAGCGGTTTTTTTTATTTTAATTAGTGGAGAAGTACCAATATACTAAAAAATCATAAAATTTATGGAAACCATAAGAATAATATAAATTATTGACAAGAAATTAGTCGAGTTTTTAACAAATTAGTACATAATTTGTTGAAAACTCGACCAAACCAAGCACGAAACCAAGATATGTCTGTGAAGTTATGATTGAAATATATTTTTAATGACATTTAAGCTACTTCAAATAATACAAAGAATCAATTACTTGGTTTCTCGGCTTGGAATAGGTCCACACCCAATATTCCCGAGGGTATCGTCAAGGCGACTGAGAGATTACACCAGGGACCCGGAGCATTAAGTTCATTACCGCGATCACCAACCCTCCTGCCAGGCGTGGTGGTTGTGACAAATCCCCCAATGGACAGCTCACCAAAGTAGCATTGCATTGGGAAGGCTTATGTTCAGTAGGGAACGTATTTCAGCTGATGATAAATTATTCTATGTATATATTTTTATGTAATACATATAGAGAATGTTGCCTCCCCAACCCGTCTGGCCAGCGCGGGGAGTGTAGGCCAAATCCTCCGTCTGTCTCCGGCAGATGAGAGACGGTTGTGCTCCTGCAGTGGAGACAAAAATAACCTGATGAGGATGATATAGAGAATAATGTTTTTTTTAACTTTCTAGGTTTACGACATTGATGGGATAGGTAGCGAGGAAGGCGGTGATGAGGATAAAAACGCCCTGCGGGATTACAAACAGGAAGAGGAGAACTCTCAAAGCTTTGGCTGGAACGATAAGCAACCCGTAAAATCCTCCAAGCAAATACTCATGAACGCAGGCCAGAAATCAGAGTTTGACTCCGGAATGAACAACAGCCAAATAGATCAGAGCACCAAAGACAGCAGATGCAGCAACTCTAACTCAGACACAACATACTGCACTCCAATGTACGGACAGATAGTCTCCACCAGAGAAAACCACAACGAAATCAACGATATACAACAGAAATTATCATCGAACGAAACCACAACTAAGCCTTCAAGCTCGTTCCGTAAGGACTGGAATCCAGTGCACGGGAAGACCACAGAAGGTTGGGACGAGTTCTCGAAACGCCACATATCAACAGTTACCAATGAAAGTGACAACAAAGCTGAGAACGCAATCAGCAATGGCCACTACGATTTCTTTCCGGTTTTCGACAATAAAACTGCAGAAAACGACGATTCGGAGGACAAATCAGACGAATGTATGACTAAGGAAGAGGAAATGAACGAAGACAATTCTAAAATAATTCTAGACCCAATGCAGAAGCTAGTTTTGCATTCGACTGATAATAAAATATGTGATAATAAGAAAAGTGCTTTCAGCTCAATAAGCTCATAATTTTAAAATGCTTTTACAGACTTTTGTATGGCAGTCGTACAAATGTATGCGCTTAAATGCCTTGAGTGTTACAAGTGTTGAATTTTTCATAGCAATCTGGGAGGAGCAATATTATCGACTAGTCAAATTCAATTAAATTTTTTAAGCAAATTAATTTTAAAATGGCCGTTGACAAGACAAAAGTTTAAATTACCAGTGATACTAAGCCAAGTCCAGATATATCAGCATTTTGTACAGCCGTTAATGTTTATAGCACATGAAGACCAGTAATAATCGTACTATAATATTATAAATGCGAAGGTTTGGATATTTGTATGTTTGTTACTCAATCAAGCTTCAACCACTGGATGGATCGTGATGAAACTTGGCACACATATAGGTTAGGTCCTGGAATGCGACATAGGATTGTTTGTTTGTTTGTCATGTTTAGACTGGAACAGAGACATCGACGTTATAAGTTGGAAAGAGAAGCACTATTGTTGTTGACGTATAACGTTGTCCCTCTCTCGATAGACTATGTTCACGCGCTGGGTGAATCAGCCCTACTATAATTTACTCACATATATAAACGTGTAGTTGGCGACTAATTCTGTTCGCTTGTATGGCTACATCTAATTTTATGATTATGTTTTTGCTCAATAAAGTTTTTATATTTACTACACCTCATACCATGAAGCCAACGATCTCTATGTACTACTAGATGGAGCGTTCCAAACAATCGCTCTGTTCCACGCAAGTAGCCACAACTCTTTCACATTCACAATGAAACTTGTGCAGTTACTACTCAGAACATTTAATTATTTTCTAAATATTGACATTATTAACCGTAGCGTCAATATTTAGTAGTACATAGAGATCATTGCATAATTTTTCGCTGTGTATCATCTGATATCTAATTTAATAACCAATTAGTGTCGATCATGAAGGTAAAAACTTTGAGGTGAAACTATGAGCTACGAAAAATTATTTTGCTTCATGGTATGAAGTGTAGCTGTTACTTAACATCACAAATTATTATGTATTTCCCGTAGGAATAAGATGGTTTTTCAGAATAAAAACTATCCTATGTCCTATTCCAGGACCTAACCTATATGTGTGCCAAGTTTCATCACGATCCGTCCAGTGGTTGAAGCGTGATTGAGCAACAAACATCCAAATATCCAAACGTTCGCATTTATAATATTAGAGGTATAGGATTACATGTTATATCTGGTTCTGGCTTATAATTTATGTATGTGTGCGAATGAAAGCTCCTACAGCCACATTCCGAATCAAGTTACCGGCCCTAGCACCTTATCCAATGATAATGCAGTTGAAATTACAATGAACATGGCCTTTTATCATAGTGCACTGACTGCAGTTTTTAAAGTGGTTTTCGTCTTGAAGGGAAAAAAAATCTAAACGACGAAACCAACGATCTCCATGTACTACTAGATGGAGCGTTTCAAAGAATCGCTCTGTTACACGCAAGGAGCCGCAACTCGTTCAATCCCGCTAGGGGCAAATGTTCGTATGATGAATATGAATGTTTGTCTTGGATGTTTATATATTTATTTAAATATGTATATCCGTTATCTAGTAACCATAGCACAGGCTCTGCCTAGTTTGGGACTGGATAATTGGTGTGAATGTCTGACATATTTATATATTTATTTACGCTATTTTCCCGTAGCGTCAATACGCTATTTAGTAATAATTAAATGTTCTGCGTAGTAACTGCACAAGTTTCAAAGTGAATGTGAACGAGTTGCGGCTCCTTGCATGGAACAGAGCGATTGTTTGTAACGCTCCATCTAGTAGTACATAGAGATCTTTGGACGAAACACATTTTTCTTCTTTAAAACTGACATTGGTAAAATGAACAGGTATCGGAATAAGGCAGTAAATATCTATACAAAGTAAATCTTTTTTGTTGTGTGAATTTGAACTTTGAGTGTATTCTAATCAAAGAATAATGGGCAGTCTTATATGGAGTCGAGCCTCCATAAGCATTTCCGAAAATATCCATCGAACTTCAAAGCCATTTTGTACTCTGTAACGGGTGTCATGACATATTCTGTGTATTTAATTATTTATGTATGGGTATGCCCTGCCGTGTAGTTTCCGGTAGAGTAGAATAGGACCACTCCAGCTCTTCCCGTGGATGTCGTACAAGGCGACTAAGGGAATACATTATAAAACATCAATCAGGCCTCCCCAACCCGTCTGGCCAGCGCGGGGAGTGTAGGCCAAATCCTCCCGTCTGTCTCCGGCAGATGAGAGAGGGTTGTGCTCCTGCAGTGGAGACAACCATAACCTGATGATGATGATGATGCCGTTATTTGTATATAGACTACTAGCTGTTGCCCGCGACTTCGTCCGCGTGGACATTTACCGTATGATCAAGATGTTTTTTCGGGTTAAAAACTATCCTATGTCCTATTGCAGGACCTAACCTATATGTGCTCCAAGTTTCATCACGATCCGTCCAGTGGTTGAAGCGTGATTGAGTAACAAACATACAAACTTTCGCATTTATAATATTAGTAGGATACTCCTACCTTGATTTAACTGCACAACCTACATTTTCTGCTATTCTTATCCTCTACCCAAAGGTTGTCTGGAGGAAATAGCTTTTGGCGATGAAACCGCCTAGATGTACATGTGTGAGGTACTTTATTATTGTATCTTTGTTTTATTGTGCAATTAAGTGTAATTGAATTCTGATAAGTTCTACTTATTCTAGTTAGACGCCAAACGCGTATCATAATTTTGTCATGTGACCCGTTAGGCAGTACAAAATGGCTTTGGAGTTAATATTTTAAAGGAAGAGAGAATAGACATCTTCTGGGTAACCGAGCTCCACCTTAGGCCTCATCACTTACCATCAAGTGAGATTGAGGTCAAGCGTAATCCCATCAGGAATCTAATAAATAAAATCGTAAACATCGCGTGTCTGTACATTGAAGATATGTGCAAAAAGAAATTGGGGGGTCTAAGGATAAGTAATAGAACACATTTCGATCATTTTTGGAATTTTTGTCTGTTTGTCTGTGAGTTTGTGCACGCATCACTTAAAAACTACTGAACGGATTTTAATGGACTGTTCAAAGAAACATGGGGCTTAACCTAACTTAACATTTAGTCTTTATTTCATCGCAATCGGTGTACTCAATCAAAAGTTATTAACATTTTTAGTTTTCAAATACATTAGTAGGTAAGGTTATTATGCAATATATTGCAAATAATAGTATTTCCGTACTATTCAGATTGCGATGAGTTTGGACTACATTTGGAGCTGGGAGTGGGAGTGGGAGTGGGAAAAGGGGAGCGGGAGTGGGAGTGGTAGCGGATTCTGTAGTTCATGCGGGCACAGATAGTAATAAATAAATGTTACTAGTTACCCATACATTTTTTAGGGTCAGATATTTCACTTCCACGGGCTTTTGTGAGTGGCTTTTGTGAGAATAGAAAAAAATAGCTTTCAATACATGAGATTTTTATTGGATATGCTGGCTGTACTTCCCATCGTTCTTTGAGTGTGAATTTGAGAAAATTTCAGTGCCACGTTTCTTGAGTATTCTAGAAAAATTTTGTACCTCGGTCCATTTTGAACTCAGAACTATATTCCTCTCACTCACTCACCCTGCACAAATACTGCGTAAGTGAGATGGCAATCCATTGATGATATTAATTATGGGCCGGGGTCATTGTGAATTGCTATTTTTAATTGTTGCCAATTTACTAATTTTAGGAAATATTTTAAAGTTGTACCTTAGATTATTATCGGACATTTTATTCGAATTTATTGCTCATATATAATTCTAAATAGTATGAAATTTTTAAACGTTATAGCTGACCAATATTGTATATCAATTTTACAATATAATTTCGAAATATAACGTGTACTATCGACGGAAAAAACGCTGGCCATTTTGCAACCAAATTGGCGCGCACGGCTAGTTATTCTCCCTCAAAAATATATAAAAAATGTTACTACAAGATATGTTCCCTAATCTTCGATCACAGAAAAAAACTGGATAAAGTTACTCAGACTCGCGTTCCGCGAAAACTCCTCGCAATTCAAAAACTCCGCCCATCACCCGTCAGTTTGCGTTAAGCGTATTGTCTTTTAAAAATACAACAAAAAATACCGTCTTGCTCGAGAAAAACGTGCCAAAGTCAACACTATAAAACATACGAAGCGACTGGCATTACTTTTCATGATTCAATACCGTATATTCAATATCAAATACAATATTTTATATTTAATCCGATATGTGTGTGGAGCGTACAGACAAGCGATACGGGATAACTGCGCGCGGAAAAGGGGTGACTTGGTATCGTTAACGATCTCTTAATAATTGACAATCGTATTTCAGCAATATTTGAAGTATGAAGTTCATTATCCATTTCTTTTCTATGATCGAGGGCCCTGATATCCAAGTTTCGCTTGGCAAATTAATTTCAATGATAGTACAACCTTTTTAATTATAGCCTGTATGTAACTGTCAAACACTGCCAAATTATATCTTTAAAATACGCATGCATAAGCACTTTTATACGCGTCTTGAAGTCTTGAATTTTAGATCCTTTACTAGTTTTTATGCAGTTTATTTGTCTATCAAGTTACTTGTTCTCGATGTGCAATCTCCTTGGTACTGTTTTTATTTTTAATAGTTGGTATTACTAATGATATTTTAAGCTTTTCTAGTTAAATTAGGATTTTCTACGGTAATTGTTTTGAGTGTAACGAATTTTGAATAGTAACCGACGCGATCTCATTAATCATGATTCATGACTCTGCCTTCTTTTGTTCGAATTTATGGAATTCATTAATAAAATTGTATGTATACAGTTTGCAAGTATGGGTTTGACACCTTTGTTTCAACCGCTCGCCGTAATGAGGATCATTCACATAATAAGATTTTTAATTAGTATGGCGTATGCGCTATAAATACCAAACCATTATATTTTTAAATTATTAAAATCCATCAAGAAATGACGAAGTTATTAAAGTTTATTTAACGCAACTTCTCAAAACGCGCGCGCTTGATGATTCGAGCGTGATGTTCTCGCTTTCTCGCTCGGATTTCATTCACCAGAGCGGTGTAGCGAGTGTTTTGTTTACGCCAGACTGCGCTTGCACTTACCGCGACGCGCCGTGTGACGCAACTACCGTTTTTGAAATTATTGCACTGAAATTGCTGTATCTTCGTCATTTTTGATTCGATTTAAATATTTTTTTCATAGTATTTGTTTTTTTAGCGCTAAATATCTGCATACTTAACAAAAGAAACGTGGCTGATCCTCATTATTGTTACACCTAAAAGTTGATGAAAAAGAATATATTTAATTAAATATTTTACCAATGCAGAATCTGTGCTAGATCGGAAACTTTGATAATGTCCCTCGGACTACAAAGCCGTTTGCTTTATAACGCGTCGTGTAACATATTTTGAAAAGCATATTGGGTAACTACGATAATGAGACGCCAAACCGAATAGACATAGACTTTTATTATTGGTAATCGGCAATTACAGGTCATACAATTGTAAAATCTATAACATAACATAGTAATAAATATTATATAAAATGATTACGTCTCATAAAATAATCTAAAAGAATAAACAAACATTAAACACTACTAATTACATTTACAATTTTCAATGAATTCATCAAAGCTGTAGAATGTTTGCTCGATGAGCCACTTCTTCAGCCTCAGTTTAAATGAGGCTGAAGAATAAGTCATGAGCCGTTAGGGGGCGCAAAATAGCTTTGTCGTTCGACGGATTATTGTCTCTTCAACTTTAGTAGGCGACGGTAGTGACGGCGATTGAAACGCGCGAATATTTATCGAACCAATCACATTGTAGCAGATGCAGTTAACAAAATAAGTCCATGGACTTGGCTGGCTCTTTTTTTTTCTTTAACTATACAAGGTTTTAATGATGTGCAGATGGCGAGATATGTACAGTAGTGTAATGAAAAGGTTCTTTGGTTTTCAAAGTCATTCATTCAGCATATCGCGAGCACATGTCCTATACAAGTGTGCCTTAAAACAGGCAGTTGCGTGGAAAGTTATGTTTATTTATTTGCCTCAAGTGAAAAAGTACCTTTTCAGGAGACCAAGTAATTGTTTATAATAATCTTCTGGTTTTTTTGTCTCAAAAACGGTTCAATGGTTTTATTTATTTGGTCTCCTGAAAGTAGCATTTTATAAGTTAGATCCTTGCCTACTATTGTTTGGTAACAAAGTTTAAATGTCATTTCTGTAATATTGACAGGATGGAGTCGGTACAACAGTACCTATACAAAACGTAAGTTTTATTCAAATGTTGGCACTACTGTTTCTTGCACTGGTACAAGCAAAAACTTACTTTAAGATGACGAACCTTTTCATACCGCCACTGTACATTAGTCCACCAATGGTCGCACCATATTTTGCTGACTGTATTTGGAGTTCGTGACGTAAGTATTTATTAATCTGGGTATTATACGAATTATGAGCAGTTTTATTGTTTATTAATGTTTTATTAAAAAAAATTGTGAATAATTTTTTACGTGCTTTTGTAATTTTAACTATAGTTTTTTTTCTTTCATTTCGTAGAGAGAAGAATTTTTGTTTTCGAAATATAGTTTTAGATAATTTTAGTATTTATAGCTTACTGTGCCCTAGGCAGTGATACGATGTATTCATGTTCCTTTGATATTTAATCGTTTTATTTCCCAGAACTACATGTATTATTTTTATTGTATTATATTGTAATTAATTATACATATAAATTAGGCTTTCTTATAATATTACGTTTGTTAAGTACTCTTCTAAAGCAGTTATTAATATTGATATTGAATACTAATAAAAACAAAGGAATATCTAACTATTGTAGTCTAGTTTTATACTGTCAATAGACGAAACATTTTTTAATTTTATAATAACAGTTCATTACAAATATAATAGGTTAACTTGATACAGATACCTGACACACATATTCAATTGCGGAAATGATATATTGCAATGTTCTGCATGAAATTGGTCAAGATTTTATGTTGTTGACTGTACATTATTATAAAGGATTTTAAAAGATCAAATTTAAAATTATAAAGTGTCATTTACGAGACTGGACTTTGTTGTTTCATTTCTACACTTCTACACTAATATTATAAAGAGGAAAGGTTTGTATGTTTGTAACGAATAAAATCAAAACTACTGGATCGATTTCAAAATTTCTTTCACCATTAGAATGCTACGTTATCCCTGAGTAACATATGCTATATTTATTATTATAAAAATTAGGGATCCTTACTAAAACTGCAATAAACCCAAGGTGTAAAAAAGTTAGCCATTAAATGTCATCGCATGCGGAAGTGTGAAGGGGAGCGGATTCTGTAGTCCACGCGAGCGAAGACGCATGAATAGCTAGTCATCCATAAGACCAGGTTTTTTTTATTTTACAAAATTGTAGATACAGTATACTTAGAATCGTCTATTTAAACATTGGTAGTATATAAACAACATTGGCAGGTCACAGTTAGTACCTATTAAACTAACGTGCAAGAGTGCCACAATAAATGTTTTCATTCATTCAATGTCAAAATTAATTAATAATTCAAAATTAAAACTAATAATCATGGCTGGTTTATGTTTTTATTTATTAAATAATGCAAGGTAGGTACCTACTATTTAAATCTTTTGAATCTTGATTTTATACCATAGACAAAAAGAATACTTGTTTGTTGTCAAATGTGACACAGGATACTAAGTCATACAGCCTAATCGAGGCTGTATGACTTAGTATCCTGTGTCACATTTGACAACAAACAAGTATTCTTTTTGTCTATGGTATAAAATCCACTCTCAGAAGAATAATATCCATTCGTTCTTCTGAGAATCCACTGGTTTCGCTACCCTCTCCAATTACCCTCTCCTCTTTGCCCTCCCCAAAGAGGATGTAAGTTTACCCTCTGCATTTTTGACATCACACCGCTCCCCTGGTATTGTGTTCTGTGACAGACACCGCTAGTCACCAAGTCTCTGCTTAGTTTGTGCACCACACTCAGTGTTCCGTTGTAGTTATTTGCTGAAAGCTCGGCTTATTATTCTTTTGGTAATTAAATATCATATTTATATTAACTTAAATAATAACAACAATCATGGCTGGGCACCCAAATGCAGGTAAGTACCTACTTAATTGATTGTAAATGAAGGGTACATTGAGAAAAAAATAAAACAAACCTATACAATATTTGCTCAGAAGCGCCAAAGAAGAAAATACCGAAAAAGAAGAAGTCGCAGAGTGGCCGGGCCGGTCTACTGCTGCCCGTGGGTCGAATTCACAAAATCTTGCGCGCAGGGAACTACGCGCCACGCATCGGCGCCGACGCATCGGTTTTTCTTACCGCTATAATCGAATACCTTTGCAGTGAGATATTCGAGCTTGCGAGTAACGCAGCACAGGCTTACAGCAAAATCAGGTATCTACCTACCTATATTTTCAACTTACTTTTCATGCCAAATATATGACGTTCATAGTGAAGCAATTACAATTTTTCTATTGATATCGATAAATAGACTAAATTCGTGAAATGTAAAATGATCCAGATAAACGTATTTGTACCCTTACCACACCACATGCTTTTTGGAGAATGAAAACATGATTGCATATTTGTTTAGGGTTGTCTGTGTTTATGCTGGATTAATTCTACTCTAGAGGGTAGACGGAGGATTTAGATGTGTGAATGCTTTATTATTATTATATCTATAGTGAAAACTAATGAAAAGTACAAGCCCTAAACCGCCATTTTGGTTTCTGAAACATGGTTTAAAGTTTGTTATCGACTAAAACATTATAATTTAAGTAATTTGTATGAAGAGTATTTTCATAAAACTCGAAAAAAAACCGTTAGAAATATGCCATCTAAACGTTTTCTATTCTATTATGATTGGTGTGGATTTTTACCAAATTGCACTTTAGCTTTTTCACATCTTTTGTACCATGAAGGAAAAAATAATGTAGTCATATTTATTTATTGTATCGCATTATATGTTGGCACGGAGGCGCCCACCAAAAAGTTTTTACCTTCCATGATTTTTTTTTGTTATCGCCTTTTGTATCGTGGCACAACTTAGATTATATATTTATATTTACTACTTTGGTCTGAGGGACACAATAATTCTGCCAATTTCCCGTAGTGGAAAATACACAGTGGGATAATATTGATCGGTTTGTTTCTATTAAAACACCTATTCCAATCAACAACATTTGGTGGGATGTCATTGATTCCAATCTATGTATAATTACTTGGGGTAGAAGGCTTCATCTGCCCAAACATTAACAAATATATTATTTGATTTTCTCTTTATTTCATTCAGAATATCGTCACGTCACATAATGTTGGCCATAAGGAAGGATGATGAGTTAAATAAATTTCTGGGCAATGTCATCATAAAGAAATCTGGCGTCCTCCCTCAAATCAACAAAGCATTGCTGCCAAAGAAGACTATTGTGAATATCTCTAAAACTCCCGATACTTCATCTCAGGAGTATTAATTAAACGATATAGTAAGTATAGATTGCAATTACATATTAGGTAGTTGGGATAAAATAATAATAAATTTCTTTATTCAGGCAAAATACCCACAATAAAAATATATAAAACTTATATATGTATCTATACATAATATGTTGTTGTAATCTATACTATGTAGTTTATACCACAAACCACAAGTATTTCCTTATTAATAAGTGAAGTCATAAAATATACAATTGAAGAAATTATTCATTTTCATATTTTATAAGGTAGTAAGTAGTAGTAGGTAGGTTATTTATTATTAAATTATTATTTAGTTAACTTTTTTTAAATATTAAGTAAATTGAGGTGTGTTTGTGTGTGTGTGTGTGTGTGTGTGTGTGTATTTGTATTGAATTTACATCATCATTAACATTACTATTCATTATTGTTACTATTATTGGCGACGCAAATATTACTCCAGCGCTCCAAGCTTTTTAGTATACTAATTTCCGTATATTCGTAGTATTCTGTGATAGGTACTAATTTGACAGAGAAATATAAAAGTGAAGTTATCTCAAGAACGTCACACTTATCAAGGTTTCAGTTTCCTAATTTTGCCGTTTGGGGCGCGCGCGTAATAATTGTATATTGTATGGTTTTTTAATTGGTTTAATAGCATAGATAAATATTCGTTGTTTTTAATTTATTATATTAAAAGAGATTATTAGGCTATTTCATATTTTTGTGATCTAATTAAATAATATTGATATATCTATATATACTTTCTTTAAAAATCTACCTCTGTCCCTAAACTTTCTTTTCATAATGCGGGGCCTATTTTAAAGCCCCGTGGTTTCATCTGCATCATTGACCAGCAATCAACTATTATATTAAATAGGTGTTTCTTTCTCAAAAGGATGTAAGTAGGTATACTGTTAATATGCGGAATCCATCGCCCAAGACGTAGGTATCGTGCCGACTACTCTTCGTTCGTGACACTGAAAATATTACCTCTGCCATGTCTTTACATACTTGATTTGAATTGAGCTTGAAAACATTGTCCTAGTTGCTTGAATCAAACTTAAATACTTAGAGTACCTTGTTAATATTTAAGCTTGAAATGTGTCTTGAATCACTTGTAGGTAAACTAGTACATTTTGACCATTGTACGTTGCACCCCCTAAATGGGTAATGAATAATAGTGGGCTTGAATAATAGGTCCAAGCTTAGAATAATATTCGTTTTTCTAAGGGTCCAAGGCTTGTATACTGGGCTTGAATACATATTTATATACTTCTCTCTGTCTCTCTCTCTTTCTCTGTCGGCTATAGGGTCTTTGGAGTTAATGTAATCTATGGTCGGCTGCCGAACTGTCGGTCGTGTTTTGATTTGTGTATGGATTAATTGAATACGTTTTGATTCCGCGTTCTATGAAGTGTTAATATCTAAATAGAATAAAGATACTTTACATTACAATTACCGTAAATAAGCTATTGTGTTGAGCAAAGCATGGATGGTTAATTAAGCAAAACCAACGTTCATATTTTTAGGTTATAACCTTAACCACATATTTAACCGCAAAACATTTCAGTATGAACGAAAGAGGTTCTTTTTGGGGTTATAACAACCGGGATTCCGGGGGATTTAGAGGTGCGCGAGGCCGGGGCGGTAACAGAGGCTGGCGAGGGGCGCGCAGGCCATTCGGAAACTCGAGGTATGACCGGGGAGGGGGCAGCAGACCATTTAACAATTATGGTAATAGAAACTCTAATCAGCAATGGAATAACCGACCTAAGAGGGAAACGCCAGGCAAGAGGCTGTCGGAAGCGGATATCGGTGTGACAGAATATATTAGTGATAATGAGGGATTCATAGGAATTATTAAATCGAGGTAAGATACTGTTTTATTGTTTGTTTTCTGTTGGTAATATTTGTCCTAGGACAACCCCCTTGACAAATTTTCACGACAAGCAGAGATTTTTTTTCCATAAGGCTATGCCATTCCCTTTTGTACACTCTGTCAAACTGGTTTTCATAAATTCTATGATTGATGAACTGTAATTCTTCAATAAGCAAAGAAACTAGTAGTTTTCATAAAATTCTAGAATACCAGTTTGACCCATTTTTGCAGATCTTCCAAAAGGTAGCCAAAACACTTAGCAGCCTTCTTGCGTAGAAGGGCAGAGTTAGGCAATGCGACACTAGACTAATTGTATAAGTAAATTACCTCAGTAAGTATGTACTTAATACAGCAAGTCCATGTGGATTCTCACTCTCTAAGCATAATGAATAAGCCTTATCTATGTGGTCACTTAACCTCACTCCTGATAGAAGACCAGTGCCGCGATTCGCATAGAGTGTTGCAGCATTATAAGTCCTTTTAAATGTCATTTAAAATCCTGTCTTAATCATCAGCTGAAATACCGCTGAACATAAGCTCCCCAATATAATGCCACCTTTGGTGGGCTGTCCATTGAGGATTTTGCCAAAATCACCACATTTAGCAGGTGGATTGGTGATCGCAGTAATGATCTTATTATACACAGGACAACATAATCAAGAAAAGTACAGTCTCTGTCATATATGTCTCAAAAATTATTGTAGGTATTTCCCATTTACCAGAAATCTTGTTTCATACAATATTGAATTGAGTTTTACGTTCTACTATTCTGTAGCCCCTAAAAACTTGCATTTGCAGGTACTCTGACTTCCAAGTTTCAGAAATAAACGAAAATGGTGAAATAGCAAAGTTGACGGACCTGTCTCCTCCTCCTGCACCACTGGAGGAGGCAGTAGATGAGGACGAAGACCTGCTGATCAACAAGTACAACCTGGAGATACTGCCAATGGACACATGGGACAAGATTAACACCCTGGCTGTGTCTGAAGCCAGTGAGGAGAAAGTTGAAGTTAGTTCAAAATTACTTTGCACAGGTATCAAAGTTTTATGTCCAACAGTGGACACCAACATATTAGTGATGATGATCTACAATATTGTTACATGCAAATAGATTGTTAAGATGCCATTTAATTAGGGACTGAATTTGTTTAAAACAAAGTCAAAATTACAAAACTAGGTTATAGTGCCTTAACCTTTCTATTGTTGACAAACACAGAAAAAAGGGGTTCTAGTAGAAACCTTGATGATTTAAACAATCACTACACTCATCCAAAAATATATAACTCAAATTCTATAGAATGACTCAGAGGACATAATATAAGGTTACAAAGATCCAATGCTCACTTGAACCCTCAAAAGGCATTTTTTAAGCAGCTTGTATCCGATATGTTTAAAAACAGGCTAGAAAATTTCTTAAAGGGAAATAACCAAGTCGACAACTGATTCGGAAGCACCAGATAAGTATAAGCTGCCATTTCATAAAAAAGAATAATATATTACACTATCTGACACACTGGTACAATAAAATAAAATAATTAAAAACTAGTTATTATTATAGGGATAATAGGCGAGCAATTTGCTGGTATGCCTATATCTGAATGTATTTAATTAAGTCTTTGAATTGTCACTTGTAACACTGGTTTTTGAAGAATCAGTAATCAGTAAACTTTATTGCATTCCATGGTGTCCACTGGAATGCAAGAACTTGTCTAGTCTGTTTTTAAAAGTGTTCGCTGAGGGGGAGGACAGTTAATTCTTAGTTTGTTTGAAGAGTTCCGAAATGGTCATCAGGCACAGTGAAAACTAAACTGTATTTGGTGCACCATCTTGTAGCCTATATGCAATCCAATCACTTGTAATAATCATGTATATATCGAAGTATGTGTGTTGAAGTTTAAGTGAGAAAAATATTTGAGAAACAAAATATTTCAGATAGACGTGACAGGAATGAGCAAGGAGCAGCGGACTAAGATACACGACTCTGTGAAGAAAGCGTTTGGAGACAGCATTGTCGGCAGTACGGTCACTGTGGAGGAAAAGAAGATGGTCCGCTTCGAGAAATACAGGAAGGGAGGTAAGGAATACTTATCTTATCTTATCTTCTCAGGGGGCCAAGAAGACCTGGCGACACTTCGACCCTTCAGGATCTTTTGTGCCAAACCCCTGACCACCAACAGTGCCCCAAGCCGATTTGGTGGACTTCACATACGCCTCAGAATTTCTACTTCGGCATATGCAGGTTTCCTTACGATGTTTTCCTTCACCGAAAAGCCTGTGGTATTATAAATAAACCATACTTAAGTTTCGTAAAACTCATTGGTACGGGCGGAGTTTGAACCCACGACCTCATGAACGTGAGGCGAGTTCACAACCAACTGGCTACCCACGGCTCTTTAATTTTGGAATGGAAAGGAATACTTAATTTTGGAGTGGCAAAGATAGACGGTCTGTCTGAAGGTAAACGGTCACTGTAGCCAGGTATATTGGTCGCTGTGGTCGTTCCATCCATACTCGTGACACCCAGCATCAGTTCTCACTCAAAGCAATCCTTGGTGGAAATCGAAGGATTCAAAATGACCTCAAATATATGAAAATGCGCAATCTGTAGACGCGTTCAAACTGCAAGTTAAGGAACACTTTCTTGCTGACTCACTCCCTCATTTTCTTTATTTTGTAACTTAGTTGTTATCAATTCCACATTGTGTTCTACGGTATTGTATGAATATATCTATGTATGAATATGCGTGTATATTTGAGTATGTATGTATGTATATGTGTATGGGTATGCCCTTACTGGCTTAAACTATACTTCCTTTATTTAACTGCACAACCTACCTTTTTCTGTTGTTCTTGTCCTCTACCCAAAGATTGTCTGGAAGAAATCGCTTTTAGCAATAAGACCGTTTACATGTACTATGTAAGTTACTTTATTATTGTATCTTAATTTATTTTTTACATGCAAAAAAGAATAATTGAATTGAAAATGCCCATACCAGTGTCAAATTGTTTGATGATTCTTAAACTTGTTCCCCACTGAATGTATAGGCAGAGAATACTATATATTATAAACATAAACATAAAAACCTTTTATTATTCCTTGCATATAGGTATTGAGTACATCTCAAACTTAAATCTATAACATTATATAATAAATACATTGCTTATTGTTAAGATAGTTTTAATATTATTTATGTATGTAGGGTCCCATTTTGGGTAAAGGCCTCCTCCAACCTTTTCCATCTTTCCCTGGCCTTCGCTTCAGTTGCCCAAGTGGGTCCTGTGATTGCAGGGATATCATACTATATATTACTACTCGGTAAAGAAGCGTTATAGAGGACGTAACGCAGAATGTACTACCGGGCTATTGCTGCGCGCCGGCGCCGACAGACCGACGTTATTAATAAAAAGATCCGTGGTAGCCGGTTGGTTGTGCACTCGCCTCACATTCATGAGGTCGTGGGTTCAAACCCCGCCCGTACCAATGAGTTTTACGAAACTTAAGTACGATTTATTTATAATACCACAGGCTTTTAGGTGAAGGAAAACATCGTAAGGAAACCTGCATATGCCGAAGAAGAAATTCTGAGGCGTATGTGAAGTCCACCAAATCGGCTTGGGGCACCGTTGGTGGTCAGGGGTATGGCACAAAAGATCCTGAAGGGTCGAAGTGTCGCCAGGTCTTCCTGGCCCCCTAAGAAGATAAGATAAGATATTAATAAAAAGAGAAGCACTTGACATATAATATTGTCGCTCTCTCGATTGCGCTCGGTCAGTTTCACAATTATTTATGCGTACGTACAGGCTGGTGCCTGTTCACTTGTGTGGTAGTGAATGTTGCGTATGGCAGAAGAATCATGAAAGCAGGATAAATGCGGTTGAGGTGCGGTGTTTAAGAAAAATATGTGGAGTGAAGTTATGTGACAGAGTGAGGAATGCAGTGATATGTGAGAAGTGTGGTTTAAAAGAAGATGTAGTAACGAAGGTAGAGAAGGGTATGTTGCGTTGGCTGGGACATTTAGAGCGTGTAAGTGAAAGAAGAGTGATAAAAGTAATATACAGTGCGAATGTGGAAAGAACTACAGCTAGAGGTCGTCCTAGGAGGACGTTCAAGGATCAAATTAGTAACGTCCTCATAAAGGCTGGGGTCTGCAGTGAGAAGAATAAAAGGAGGTGCATGAAAAGGTTGATGAATGTGAGTGAGGCTAGTGAGGTGTGTCAGGATCGCGCAAAGTGGCGATCCATCGTCTCTGCATACCCCTCTGGGACCAAGGCGTGAGCATTATGTATGTACTAGCTTGCCCGCGACTTCGTCCGCGTGGACAACTTAACATCACAAATAATTATGTAATTACCGTAGGAATGAGATGTTTTTTCGGGATAAAAACTATCCTATGTCCTATTTCATATATGTGTGCCAAGTTTCATCCCAATCCGTCCAGTAGTTGCAGCGTGATTGAGTAACAAACATACAAACTTTCGCATTTATAATATTAGTAGGATGTATGTATGTAGGTACTTGTGTGGAGTGTCAGGTTTCAAAAACATTTAGAAAATTGCATTGTACTTTGTTCCACAGTGCGCATAGACAACCGCGTGAAGTGGGCGTGGCCCGGCGAGTACGTGTACTTCATAGTGCACAAGGAGAATTGCGACACAATGGAGGCGGCCGCGCGCATCGCCGACCGGCTCAGGCTCAAGTGAGGACAGTTATTTATTGCAATTTAAATGGAGAACTGGAATCAAATATATCAATGTCTTTGTCATCAAGCACTAGTTCATTGTATACGCGATATGATGATGAAGCCATTGTTTTCGTTCCAGCATCAAGCCTTCAATGCTGGGGTACGCAGGCACGAAGGACCGGCGCGCGAAGACGTCGCAGTGGTTCAGTCTGCGTAAAATCGACCCGCGGCGCGTGGCGGCCGCGTGCGGCGGGATGCGAGAGCTGCTCGTCGGGAACTACAGCTTCGGTGACGTCACGCTGCGCCTCGGCATGCTCAATGGGAACAGGTGAGAGCGACAGCAACGACTGAGTTTTTTTTTCCTTACAGTTGAAGTGAAAAGCACAGTCATTTACTCGAGTCGGAAGAGCAGGTCAATCGCCTTAAGTTCTTAAATGATAATATTACAATTTATGAATGGCAAAATGTAATTGTTTTTAATAAGCTATCGGTAGTCCACCGGTAATTGCAGTTTATTGCAGTTTTTTATTTTCCAAGTATTTCAGGATAACTAAACTAAAGTAGGCTTATTTAAAGATTGTTCAAGGTATGTTAAAATTCCTTATTTTCCTTGTTTTTTTTATGTACTGGGTTTTACGGCCCTGGAAATAGTTATTTTGCGACCATCTTAATTTCCCACGGAAACTAACGTCGTGCATTAAAACCGTTAATGACTAATGGTTTAGACTATAATACCGGTTGTGGTTAAATACAGGAACAGGTAAATCACTTCTACAGGGTTTAAGTCACAGTACAGACAAATATGTTTGTTATTGCCATGTCTACACGTGTCAAATTGACCATTAATCATTGTTTAATAATTATGCCGTGTGGTTTCCGGTAGAGTAGAATAGGACCACTCCAACTCTTCCCGTGGATGTCGTACAAGGCGACTGAGGGAATACATTATAAAACATCAGTCAGGCCTCCCCAACCCGTCTAGCCAGCGCGGGGAGTGTAGGCCAAATCCTCCGTCTGTCTCCGGCAGATGAGAGTGTTGTGCTCCTGCAGTGGAGACAAATATAACCTGATGATGATAATGATCATTATGTCAATTGCAGTCATTTATTTGTAAATGCTTGCACACACATATGCAAGGTTTCAAAATGGAAAATTCCGGTTTTGACTCATCATATCAGTCCTTAGACGTCCACTGCTGGACATAGGCCGTCTCCAATGAACGCCACCATACTCAGCCCTCCACCCTCTGCATCCAGCCGCTTACGGCCACCTTCTTCAGGTCGTCGGTCCACCTGGGCGTGGGGCGTCCCACCCCGTGCGTGCCGATTCACTGCCCCCACTCCAGAACTCGTTTTCCCCAACTACAGTCGCCCTGCCCACTGCCATTTCAGCCTGCTAATCCTTTCTGCTATGTCGGTGACCTTCGTTTTCATCGGATCTCATTACAACTCATATCCTACAAACCTCGAGCATAGCACTCTCCATAGCTCGCTGAGCGACTTGAACCTTGAAAGCCGTGTTCGTAACGACCTCTAGAAAAGCCCTAGGGCGGTAAGTAATTTAAAAAAAAACTCTTCACTCTTTCAAAAAGTTCGCGTACATCTAACCATCATACTGGCAATAGACAGCATGCATTCAGCCCAATGACAAAAGAGGTCGCTTCGCTATTCAGCCTTGTCTTCGTATGAGTATAATAGTCATCAATTTTAAATATCGAACGGCGAAGCTCAATTTCGGTCTTGAAAAAAATAATTTAAAAAAAAAGATAAATAAAGGCGGGAATAGAAATCTTTTACTTTAAATAACTAATAAAATGTTTTATTCTTGTAATGCCGTTTTTTTTCTACTTACCTCACAATCGAGATGTAAAGCAGAGTACTTAGCTCGGGTGTAAGCATCAATTGCACCCTCGAACTATAGGCGCCCCAAATATCTCGGGCTGCAATTGATGCCTTACAGCCTTTGGCTACTAATCTACTATTATTTAAGTATGTCTATCCGTTATCTAGTAACCATACCACAGGCTCTGCCTAGTTTGGGACTGGATAATTGGTGTGAATGTCTGACATATTTATTTATTTATTATTTATTTATAACCCCCAGGTTCCGGATCGGGCTCCGCAACGTGACAGCGCCCGAGGCCCACGTGAACGCGGCGTGCCAGCTGCTCAAGGAGCGCGGCTTCGTCAACTACTACGGCCTGCAGAGGTTCGGCACCAGGATAGAGGCGCCCACCTACCAGATCGGACTTAAACTGCTGCAGGGGAAGTTTAAGGAGGTAAAGATTTTAGTAGACTAAATAGTAGAGGTTTGGAGGTTTTACGGCTCTTGATACGAGTTCTTTTATTTTATTTTATTTATTTGACGTAACCAACAGCTTATTCTTATGCTTAATTAAACAATTTGTGCAGTTATCTTAATTACAAAGCCAATTACAGGTTTCCTAGCATAACTCATGGTAAGAGTAAGACATGCATTTATCTACTTACAGATATGTATTTAAAAAAGAAAAAGTGTGTTGTGTGGGTGTGTATGGGGTTTGTGTGTGTGTATGTAGTGTGTGTGTGTGTGGTGTGCAGGCGTAATAAAACTTTACCGATTATTAAGTTACTTTATAATTTTAGTTTTAAAAGATGATTTGGACTCTGCAAAAGGATCAATGTATGAAACGAATTTAATTTTTTTTTTGCTGCTATACGTCTTGTTTTGTTTATTTTAGTTATGTGTGCCAATTATGGCAGTAAATACAAGTTTTTCTTTCTTCTACCATCATATTAGCCCTTAGGCGTCCACTGCTGGACATTGGCCTTCCCCAAAGAACGCCATCACACCCGGTCATCAGCCCTTCACATTCATGAAATGTCTTTAGTTGTAATATATTTATATTTTTTTGTAATAAGTGATTCATCTATTTGTAATAAGGACAATCGTATATTCTGTACTGCACAATTTTAAAACTAAATACAGTTACAAATTAAATAAACTACAATAATAAACTATAGGACAGTATCTAGATGCTGTCCTATAATTTATTATTGTAGTATATTTAATTTGTAATTGTACTTATTTAGAACCTAGGTAGGCTCTAGGTGCCGTGTGGTTTCCGGTAGAGTAGAATAGGACCACTCCAACTCTTCCCGTGGATGTAGTACAAGGCGACTAAGGGAATACATTATAAAACATCAATCAGGCCTCCCCAACCCGTCTGGCCAGCGCGGGGAGTGTAAGCCAAATCCTCCGTCTGTCTCCGGCAGATGAGAGAGGGTTGTGCTCCTGCAGTGGAGACAAAAATAACCTGATGATGATGATGATGAGGCTCTAAATAAATACAGTAATAGATTCTAGGGTCTAGAACCTCCTAGACCCTAGAATGACATTACTCGCTCTGTGTTGTTTGCTTGCCGATGGTATGTATGTATCTGAAATTTTTGTTTTATTTAATTCATCAGGGTTCCTCAGTGTAGTTGTGTCATGTTGTCAGGCGATCGACAGCATCCTGTCGGAGCGCGAGGGCCCCCTCCAGGAGGCGCTGGCGGTGTACGCGGCGCGGGGGGCGGAGGCCGCGCTGCGGGCCTGGCCGCGCCGGGGGGCCGGCGGGCGGGGGCGCGGGCGCGGGGGCTCCGGCGTCGAGTGCCGGCTGCTGCGCGCGCTGGCGAGGGCGCCCAACGACCTCACCGGGGCGCTCAATAATGTAAGTAAGGTTTATTTTCGCATAATGCCATCTTGATTAATGTACTATTTTTTTATTAATCCACTGAGTCTATATTTAACTTTAAAAATGAAAAAAAAATTCTTTGGAAATAAGTTTATCCTTTTGTATAATTTTCTTTTCTTTTTGTGTTCTTTGTATATTTCATTCCAGATTAATAGTCCTATGAAAACCAACGCTATTTACGTCTCGGTAACATATACATGAAAGGGTCACCAGCAGCAAAAATAGGTTTGTATTACCAAGTAAACTTTGCGGTCCACTTAGGAACACCATCTATTGTGTATTTTGTTTTCGAGACGCAAATGCGTTTGTTTTCATAGGACTATTAATCTGGAATGAAATATATATTTGTGTGTACAATAAACTATTAAATAAATAAATTATCATAAAATGTAGATCGTACAGTTCATGACGGTACGCCCCACTCCTCTAAATCCCTTGCATGTTATTATATGAGTTACCGTGTTAGTTCTATCACCACGCACTGATCATCAATGAGTTATACACTAAGTTCATGACGTTCGGATAAGTTAAGATTAACTCCCCGCGTCCCATCGTATTGAATACAAGTTGTCTCCTGTATTAACACGCCTGTGCCGCCTCTTGCTGGAGAAAGGTATTGTCCCAAAGTCCTGGAAGCTTGCTAACGTGCAACTTGTTCCCAAATAGGGTAGTCGTGCTGACCTGCCAATTATCATCATCAGGTTATTTTTGTCTCCACTGCAGGAGCACAACCCTCTCTCATCTGCCGGAGACAGACGGAGGATTTGGCCTACACTCTCCGCGCTGGCCAGACGGGTTGGGGACTGATTGATGTTTTATAATGTATTCTCTTAGTCGCCTTGTACGATATCCACGGCACGGGAAGAGTTGGAGTGGTCCTATTCTCCGGAAACCACACGGCTAATACTTTCTTTCCACATGCCAATTATCGACCCATTGCAATCGCCTTCATATTCCGTAAAGTTATGGAGCGTGTTATGAACAACCGCCTGCTCTCATACCTAGAAGGTAACGATGTCCTTAGTGACCGGCAATGCGGATTTCGCCGAAACCGGTCTATTGGCGACCTATGCAACGCACTGCTGGGGTGAAGCCATCGAGAAACACGGCGAGCCGCTCGCAGTGTCTCTTGATATCACGAAGCGTTCGACAGGGTCTGGCACGCATCCCTGCCAGCTTGCGTATTTCCTGACAAGTACAATTTGGATCTTTTTAAAGGAAGAGTGAATAGGCATCTTCTGGGCAAGCGCGCTCCGCCTTAGGCCTCATCATCACTTACCATCAGGTGAGATTGATAAAACAAATTCGGTTTGAAGGTAAAATTCACTCGGTCCAAATTATGTTCAAACCCAATTGTGTTTAAGGTCTAAAATCTCCAGAACATTTTGATATCTGTTTTTGAATTTTACTTTCATATCAAACCAGATATTTTTTTGTATGTTGTGATACTGCTAATGTAATTTAAACTCTATGTATATATTATTGCCGTGTGGTTTCCGATAGAGTAGAATAGGACCACTCCAACCCTTCCCGTGGATGTCGTACAAGGCGACTAAGGGAATACATTATAAAACATCAATCAGGCCTCCCCAGTCCGTCTGGCCAGCGCGGGGAGTGTAGGCCAAATCCTCCGTCTGTCTCCGGCAGATGAGAGAGGGTTGTGCTCCTACAGTGGAGACAAAGATAACCGATGATGTATATTATTACCCTGCGATACTTTTGTTTGACGATCGCAATGTTACTCGACTTCTTGGTACAAATGTGGTCAATATAGTTTATTGCAGATTTTGCTAGCAAATAGGTACCTATTATAACATACTTTATATATTCTTTATTGCACACATTTTAAAAGTAAATACAGTTACAAATTTTGTATACAAAGGCGAGATTATCTCTAAAAGAGATCTCTTCCAGTCAACCTTACAGGGTGTGAGACAAGGCACTAAGAGCGAGGGGGCAAAAAGTACATAATATACTACATAATAACTAAATACTGAAACTACTTTACACACATAATAAATATTTATAATAAATAATAATAAATATACATAAATACATACATATCATATTATACTTTCCACTCTAGCAAGTGCGTCAGGGGCTTCGAGGTCACGTCGGAGTTTGTACTTTGTACACCTCGAAGTAAAATAATAGTTTGCACCTATGAGGAGTCACCTCAAAGTTTTTTCCTTCAGGATTGGACAAAATTAGATAACAGATGCACACTTAAAAATCGTCTGTTGTCTAATTTAATAACCTATTAGCGTCAATTGCGAAGGAAAATCTTTGAGGTGCGTACGAGGTGCGAAAAATTATTTTGATCTTCTCCGCTTATCCTCGATGTTTGTGGGGTCGGTGCACCAGATGGCGCGCAACACGCGGCTGCTGTACCTGCACTCGTACCAGTCGCTGGTGTGGAACCGGGCGGCCTCCGCGCGCCTGCGCCGGGGGGGCGCCGCGCCCGCCGCGGGGGACCTCGTCGCGCTGGCGCGCCACCCGCTCGAAGGTACCCATATATTTTCGTCTTCTACAGATGAACCTAAATTTTGGTATCGTTTGAAGACTAGAAATTTAAAATTTATCTCTGGTGTTTTGATTAATAAATAAAAATATATATATGTCGTATCTCTCTCCACTGTGCGCCTCTTCGCGACGCTCGCCAAACCGAGCCGAACGGCGCGGCGAACACGCACTGTGCCTCCAAACCAGCTCCTCTTTTATCATTTCGCCGACATACTCGTATGTATCAGCCTTTACACGTCCGCTGCGTTACATATACCTTCCCCAATGAACGCCACCACATCCGGTCCTCCGCCCTCCACATCCAGCCGCTTCCGGCCACCTTCATCAGGACGGCGGGGTATCCCACCCTGCTGTCTCCACTCCAGAACTCGTCTGCCCCAGCGGCTGTCAGTTCTGCGACATATGTGACCTAACCACTGACCTTCAGCTTCGGTCACCTTGATAATACTCGTCACTCATCTGAATTGGCCTCGAGCGCTCGTTTGTGTTCGTAATGTTCGTTTCCTATTGGGGCCTTGGACAAAGATAAGACGTGAATTGTCCTATCCTTGTTTAATTCCCATAGCACCGGAGAAACTCCTAGTTTGGGATTAGACAATGTATATATCCCACTAATATTATAAATGCGAAAGTTTGAATGTTTGGATGTTTGTTACTCAATCAAGCTGCAACCACTAGACGGATCGGAATAAAACTTGGCACACATCTAGATTAGGTCCTGGAATAGGACATAGGATAGTTTTTAAACCGAAAAAACATCTCATTCCTACGGGAAACCAAATTAATCGTTAAAAGCGGTGAAGGTGTGTAAATATCCAAACCTACGCGGATGAATTCGCGGGCAAAAGCTAGTATGTAATTACTGTCACGTTTTTTTCGTAATATGGATATAATGAATGATATATGGAAGGAATATGCTTCCAAAACTAATTAACGCCTACGAAAAATATAACAAGGGCTTAAGTTTCGAGTAATCGATTGGTATGGGCCAGGGTTCAAATCCTCAACCTCATCATTTTTTGTTTGTTTATATATTTATTTAAGTATGTGTATCCGTTATCTAGTAACCGTACCACAGGCTCTGCCTAGTTTGGGACTGGATAATTGGTGTGAATGTCTGACATATTTATATTTATATTATTATTTATATTATATTATATTACATTATATTATATTATATTATATTATATTATATTATATTATATTATATTATATTATATTATATTATATTATATTATATTATATTATATTATATTATATTATATTATATTATATTATATATTATATCAACGTGAGGCGAGCGCCCTGCGAACTAAGCCACCGCAATATTTAATATCCTTTAACTAACATTTACAGAAGAGTTGCGTGAGGACGATTCCGACAACGAAGACGACGACTCGGAGACTGACACTGAAACTCAAGATGACAATAACGGTGACAGTGAAAGCAAAACTGTGGAGGAGAAAGATGAAAGTGCGAAAGAAAAGCCAACTACCACACTGGAGACGTCAGTTAAGGAAAAACAGAGGATACCTGTAAAGGTCCTCACCCAGGAGGATGTCGACAGCGGGAATTACAGTATATTTGACATCATACTACCGCTGCCGGGAAATATGATCGAATATCCGCCTAATATGAAGGAACTGTACGTTGAGTTGCTAGAGAAAGATGGACTAACTTTGGATATGAAACATAAAATTAGGTAAGTTGCAAGTGTTTCAATCCCAAGACCAAATTCTTTTTCTATTCCTTCACTGTCCGAGCCGCGCAAATAAACTGCCGACGGTCATTCGAGATAGTACGTCGGTGACATCTTTTAAAAGAGAACTATCTGTCTCACTCAGTATAATATAATATGTATGTATTTATGTATGTTTATTATATATGTAGTTTATTAATATTTTAAAAATCCTAATTTTAATTTAATAACGTATATCTAACATATATAATATATACACCTCATACCATGAAGCAAAATAATTTTTCGTAGCTCATAGTTTCACCTCAAAGTTTTTACCCAAGTTTTTAATAAGGATTGACACTTAATTGGTTATTAAATTAGATAACAGATGCATATAAAATCATCGTTCGTATGATGAATATGAATGTTTGTACCCAAGTCTTGGATGTTTATATATTTATTTAAGTATGTGTATCCGTTATCTAGTAACCATACCACAGGCTCTGCCTAGTTTGGGACTGGATAATTGGTGTGAATGTCTGAGATATTTATTTATGTCTATCTTTAGGTCAGTGGGACGCTGGAGTGGTTAAATAAATATGTTATAATGTTAAACCCAGGAGCTACACGCTGTGCGGCGCGTACCGGCGGCTGGTGGTCCGGCCGCTGGGCGCGTCGTGGCGCTGCGTGCGCTACTCCGACCCGGCCGCCGACCTGCTGCCCTCCGACAGAGACCTTCTCGAGCGCCGCCAGCTGACCGGCATCCGGGAAGGTATCACTACCAACTTGTACTTTGATCCTGACCATGTTGGGAGCGTTATAAAAAAAGTACACTCGAACATTTTTGTATCTATATTTCATTCCAGATTAATAGTCCTATGAAAACCAACGCTATTTACGTCTCGGTAACATATACATGAAAGGGTCACCAGCAGCAAAAATAGGTTTGTATTACCAAGTAAACTTTGCGGTCCACTTAGGAACACCATCTATTGTGTATTTTGTTTTCGAGACGCAAATGCGTTTGTTTTCATAGGACTATTAATCTGGAATGAAATATATCCTGGCTGTAGAGGTATCGACGTCGGAGGAAGTAAAGACTTGCATGATGATGATTTATAATGTAATAACAAATAATGAGTAATCTAATGAGAAATTACAATATATATATATATACTAATTAGAACATTGGACTCGATTCTGAAGGCACAATGTTAAAATTTGACAGCACTAAAACTGTTGCTATCCTTGTCACTCAGTATTATGAAGATAAAGACGAAACCAATTTTAGCGCTGTCAAAGGAGAATGACCAAAATTGTATGGGAGTTTGCCCTTAAACTTTGAACCTTGCGTCTGGATCAAATTGTCGTCAAAATACAGGCAAAATACTAAGGATTATTGTATTCCTGGGAAGACATGTGGAGGGCATCCAAGCTCATAAAAGGCAAACATTATGCTGACACCCAGGCAAATATCCCCAACAAACCTTGGTTCTTCCACTATCGAGAGGCCAACAAACAGGTTACTTCCACCATATGCCGGCTCCGTCTTGGCCATGTGTGCACTCCCGTTCACTTGGCAAAGATTAGAATCAGGGACAGCTCCATTTGTGAGTGTGGTCTTGACGAAGGGACCCCTGACCATATTTTTTTTAACTGCCCCAACCTTCTCTACTCCTTATATGATATCCTTCCACCAAATATTCCACGTCCCATTAATTTTAAGTCTTTGCTTACTTATGTAAATACTCCACTTATTAAAACTTTATGTGATTTTACCCGTACTAACAAAATCAAATTATAATGATATTAACACTTAACTAACATATTGGTGATCGGGTTTTTGTTATATATTTTGTGTTGTCCATTTTTAGATTGGATGCTCAAGAAGACTTACCGACCAAATTTTTTTGTGTCACTCCCATGACTGACTCGAAATTGGCAGAATTCTAATAAAGAGAGGCCATTAAATAAAAAAGAAGAAGAAGGATTATTGTAAAAAGAAAATCGTTAAACTATATAGTGGGAAAATTGAATAATCTTACTTGGAATGAAATCTTCGTTGGCGCACAGTTTTCACAACACCGTGGGTATATGGCCACGATTAACAGTTCCCAATCTTGATGTCATAGTTTGGTGCGACGGTATATTGCGTTCGACACTACATTAGACTCGTTAAAATAGATTTTTTCACCCAAATACATAATGTAAACAAAAGGAGACAAAACAGCTGTTGACACCATATGGGATATGACGTCACAGTACGAAACCATAGTGCTAATCAATAGTGAGGTTCTACTAAATCGATTTAACCAATTGAATAATCGATATTTCTGTTTATTTTCATAAATATCTTTTAAGAACGTGTGTATTACTTGAAATCAGCTAAATATTGTTAAATACCTAAAGAGCACAAATACAAAAATAAGTATATCTGCTCTTATTTAAGTACACCTCAACCAAGCTTATATTTTAGTTATTTACCACCTTAACAGGCAGACGCGGTCGCAGCCGAAGACTTTGTGGAGTTATATTAGCAGTAATTTTTGCAAGTGAATGCAGAAAGGGCTTTACTTAAACATGTACGTACAAATTACTATAAAATAGAAAAATACTTACAGAACCAGGCGCAATCCACGAACTCAAAACATTAAGCATAGAATTGGATAACTCATCCATAGAACGAACTCTTGGTTGGCGCGGCACCACCAACGAACAGTTTATACAGCGCCGTGGTATATGGCCACGATTAATTGCTCCAGATGTTGATGTCATTGTGTGCAAAGAGAATATAACAAGATTCAATTAAATTTTTCCCTAGTTAGTTTAGTGGTTATATACACAAGTTATAAATTACACGACTGACATGCGTGACAGTACGTACAAAACCATAGTGCAAATCGATAGTGCGGTTCTACTACACCGACTTATTAAATTGATACATCGACGTTTCGGTTCCGTACTAATATTTTCATAAACCTCTTAATAACGTGTGTATCACTTTAAATCTGTATAAATACTGTATTTCCAGTCAGTAAATGAAAAACTTGATGAGTGGATTATCGCGCCAGTAACTGAAAGGCAGTATCAACTATGGTTGACAAATATCGATTATAAATATATATCGATTTTAATTCTGCTTTCACTACTCTAGTTGAAAAGATGCCGGTCGGCTGGCGGAAATCAATCAATGTTTTTATTTTATGTTATTTTTAAACTCCCTATTCCATTAGCTTTAAAAAAAAATGGAGGGGATTCATAATTCAGACCAATATATTTGGTACATGAATGATAAAGACGCATCTTAGGCCCACTTTTGGTCATTCTCCTTTTGAATGTATACCTTCAGAATCGGGCCCATTAAGTAATTATTTTTTCTCAGATGAAATCAGTTGTTTGTATTATTGTTGCATGTAAATTTTAAATCTTATGTTAATATGTTTCCGACACAATGTATTTTGGAACAAATAAATTGAAAATTGAAATTGAAAATAGTAATGTTTACTCATGACAGTTAAAACTGACCGACATCACGTATACGCGAAACACGTCCTATTTATTGTTATGGTTGATGTAGAAATGTCGGTACACTAGCTGTGCCCGCGATTTTGCACGCTTAGACCTCTGTACTACGTGGCTCCTCCACCTCCCTCTCTTTCTTTTTCTCCACTTCCCTCTCCGCTTTTCCGCTCACTCTTCTTACGTCCTTCCCCTGAACCTCATCCTAAACCTCATGATTGCCCGCGTCTTCTCTCCATACCTTCCCCCAGCACTACTTTGTTGATATTAAATTAATATTAATTGTATTCCAGACGGCATATACAAAGCACTTCTCCTGGACATGACGTTACCTCCCAGCTGCTACGCCACCATGGCTCTGCGGGAACTCCTCAAAGTGGATACCTCCTGCGATAACCAGGCCCTACAAAACAACTACCACAAGAAGGCAGCCGAGGTCAAGCCAGATGGGGGGGAAACACCCGACAGCGAAGAAAACCAAAACAATATTGAAGAAAGCCAAAACAAGATTGAAGAAAGCCAAAACGAGATTGAAGAAATTCAAAACAAGAATGGAGGGAGTCAATTAAAAACGGAGTTAATAGAAAACCCAAAAGAGAGTGTTGAAAAGAGAAAGTTGGGGGTTGACAGTGACGAAGTAGAAGCTAAAAAGATGAAAATGGAGGTAAATCAATAAATGTCTTCGAATTCTTTTTAATGTTTTATTTGAGCATCAGTGTATTTGTACAGTTCGGTGTCAATCAAGATGACTTACGTCTACAAACGTTATTAGCGTCTCGTCATCAAAATATTCAATAGATTATAGAAGTGACACTAGCCGAAAAAACAAGTTTGTATTAACATTATCTTTGCAGTCGACATAGTCTCAGAACCTTCTGTTACATATTTTGTTATCGAGAGACTTAAATTACGTTTGTTTTCGTATATAATTTTGATTGTTACTAAGTATTCCATACTAAAAGTAGTTCTAGCTTAAATCTAGAATAATTTAGGGCGCCAAATTGGGATCATAGAAGATTGAAACTAATTCCACTGGGATAAGCGCTACCGAAATGTATATATTCTTCATTCTTACAACTAAATGATTATATGTAACAATTCTAGGTTTGTCTTCGGCTGGGTAACTTAAAAACTACTGTATCGATGAACTTTTATGCAAAGTTGTGGAAACTATTAACAGGAGCCCCGAGCCACAAGTATTCACCACCATTACGGATTGCAATTCTGAATAGATATACAAAATGCCGTCAATTAGTCAAAAATTAGTAACTAAATACTACATTTAGTCGGTTCGCCGTTTAAAAGTTATCTATACCAATATTATTAAGAGGTAAAGTTTGTGAGGTTGTAGCGGGTAATCTCTGGATCTACTGGACCGTTTTTGAAAATTCTTTTACCAATAGAAAGCCGCGTTGTTTGTGAGTGTCATAGGCTATTGCCGTGTAGGATCCGGTAGAGTAGAATAGGACCACTCCTACCCTTCCCGTGGATGTCGTACAAGGCGACTAAGGGAATACATTATAAAACATCAATCAGGCCTCCCCAACCCGTCTGGCCAGCGTGGGGAGTGTAGGCCAAATCCTTCTGTCTCCGGCAGATGAGAAAGGGTTGTGCTCCTGCAGTGGAGACAATTAACCTGATGATGATAGGCAATGTATTAACCAGAAAAATGAAGACTTTTTCGTGGTAATCGGACTTGCAAAGTAAGTCGGAGAAAAAACCGTTCATTCCACTTGACACCACTAGAACTCACCACCGGTGGTGTCGTTTGGAATCACTATTCAGTTCCGATTATTAGTGATGTCCTGCAAATTATCATAGGTAGGTATCACGGTCGAACGAAAATGTTTTTACGATCGCTGCCTTAACGATGAGAATTTCATCGCAAGTAAAAATGTTTACCGTCCAACGAAGTGGGCACGGGTCAGCTAGTAAATACCTTTGGAACCACAGTACATAGCGAGCTAGTGATTTAGTTGATTGGTCTTCCGTTCAAAAGTTATAGAGGATTGAAAGTGGCCCTGCCAGAATAAGCCTAGTTTGAAAACAAAAAAATGTCATGTAGCAAATTATTCGCATGTCTTTCCTATCGGATTTCTTATGGATTCGGTCGGTTTTTGCCGTGTTTTCAAGGACCAACCAAGGGCTATTCCAATAATCCCCTGCCAAAATCCCCTGCGAAAGGGTTTTTTGTATTTTTTGTCCAGAAATCCCCTTTGCATTTCCTTTGAGCACTGAAAGGGGATTTCTGGACAAAAAATCCAAAAAACCCTTTTGCAAGGGATTTTGGCAGGGGATTATTAGAATAAGCCCTTGGTTGGTCTTTGAAAAAAATTCCAAAACTTCCCATATCTATTTATGGAACCTCCCTCATGGTAAGTGATAGGAATCTGGGGGAAGGGGTCTTTGGGGGATGTTGGGATGTAATGTATGTATATCAGTTGTCTGATACCCAGTACAGGCTCTGCCTAGTTTGGTATCAGGGGTCCTGCTTCGTAAGCATTTCTGCTTATATCCGTCGAGAAAAAAAGCCATTTTGTACTCTCTAACGTGTCTGTAATGTATTTGGATTAGCTTTTAACTATCGTGGTTAGAGTTGGGAAATAATCCTAACAAATCCTCGGAAAAACGATAAAGATCGTTCCATCCCTATTGTCGAGAAAGTAAGTAACTTGAGTGAAACGAAACGCGAAGGGGGAGGGGGCAGGAGGCAACAAGGTTGTTTTAGTGCGACCAGTCGAGGACCAGCGAGGATGGGAGAGAAGAATGTGGTGAAGTGAAGGATACTGGGAGAAACTGAGAGAAAATGTGGTCCGAGAATCTGGGTGCAGCAACGATCTCTATGTACTACTAGATGGAGCGTTCCAAACAATCGTTCTGTTCCACGCAAGTAGCCACAACTCTGTCACATTCACAATGAAACTTGTACAGTAACTACGCAGAACATTTAATTATTACTAAATATTAACGCTACGGTTAAATAATGACAATATTTAGAAAAAAATTAAATGTTCTGAATAGTAACTGCACAAGTTTCAAAGTGAATGTGAAAGAGTTGTGGCTACTTGCGTGGAACAGGGCGATTGTTTGGAACGCTCCATCCAGTAGTACATAGAGATCGTTGGGGGGCAGCTATGAGGAGCGGAGTTGGAGGCCATTCTCGGCACACGAAGTCCCACCTCATCGTCAACTGGATCGTACGCATGTATAGTTATCGCGACATGAGAGTGTAATTATAGTAGGTAATTGGATCCTTGGATCCGTTTGCGTTCCTTCCCCGAAGAGTTAAATATCTCTGATTATGACTAAATTGGAGGATATCCGCGTGTTCCTGGCGGCCAGCCGTGCGCGTGCGCATGCGCGTGCGCGCGCAGCTCGCCGGGCGTCGGGAACGAGCGCGGGCACCACGCGCACTTGTGCGGCTTGTTCTGCAACCAACACGGGGGTATACAGCGAGCAGTTCACGAAGGCATGCTCCGCTACTATTTGCGAGGGGTGAATCGCAAGGGATTGCCCCAGGGACGGGAAGCAGCGTTCTCCTGCGTATAGGTATTGTGATATGCGTGTGATAAGCGTGGTGATTATGGTGGGGAGGCTTATGTTCACCAGTGAACTTATTTCGGCTGATGATAAATATGATAGAACTAACACTAACAATATAACGCATACATTGAAATGTAAGCGATTTAAAGTAGTGGGGCGTGTCGTCGTGAACTGATCGATCTATAATTATAAGTTAGGGAACGTATCCAAACTACGTGACCCATTTTTTACAAATTTTACCCTCCCCTCTTCGGTGACCACACATAGTATATGACAAGACCCCCCCCCCCCCTCCCCTCCCCCTCTAGTTTTCACTAAGTAATGCATAAATATGGTTTTAAACCAATTTTTGCTAACAGAAACTTAAAAGATAAAAAAGCACGCTAAAAACTGCGTGCCTAGAGGATATTGACTACGTGACGAAACCTCCCCCCCCCCCGTGACGAATTTTGTTATTTTGAAGAGCCCCACTTAGTTTGGGTACGTTCCCCTAAGTTTTACACATCGCAGCCTTTTCTCTCATTCGTGCAGTATTGTGACTTCGGGTGTGTATCCATCATTATATCAGCACTTAGCCGTCCACTGCTGACATATCTATGCCTTCCCCAATGAACGCCACTATATCCGGTCCTCAGCATTCAGCCGCTTCCGGCTACCTTCCTCAAGTCGTCTGCTTGATAACCCCTCCCCCCCCCCACACACACCTGAGTAGCACTTCGCTGAGTTGGGGACCTCTCACTTGCACAGCATCTTCCACCCATAATTTAATTAATTATATTTATAATAATGATAATTAATGTGTATGTACTGTTTTTGTTGTCTTAGTGAATAAATATTTTTTCTTTCTTCTTTCTTTCTCTCGTCATCGTTAGTCATAACTTACCACCTAGAGCGTCAAAGCGACAATGTTTGTAACCCAATATACTTATTCTCATAACTGGTGTTACCTTGGTGTGGGTCATTCGATGGTAATACAGGTTAGAGCTGGCGGTGAAGCATTTGCCGCACTCCGGGCATTTATGAGGCTTTTCACCTGGAAAAACAGGAAGCAATGCTGGGCTTTAGATCTTATGATATATGGGTCTCGAGTGAATCGGAGTTTGTGTACGGTTTATTATCATTATCATATATGACAGCATTTTCGGCGAAGAAAAACATCGTGAGGAAACTTGATATGGCGAAGACACCAACCAGTACTGGACCATTTGGATACATTTGATTAGGCGGTCATTTTATGGATACATTTTTTACCACTTCTGTGTATGAACACTCCTTGTATAGTAAGTATATACATACATAGATAAAGCTTTAAACACATTATCGGACGCGTCCGTCAGTCGCGGCTTACGGACGCGACAAGCGCCGGTTTTAGCACTACCAGCGCCCTGGGCGAGAATTCTACGGCGCCTCCTATTCTATCGAAACCCAAGAAGAAAAAGGTAAAAAGGCGCCCCTGCATATCTGGTGCCCTGGGCGGTCGCCCCCCCCCCCCCCCCCCCAACCCCCCTAACGGCGCTACTGGACTGTAAGCCGCGGATGCGACCTTGCGCGTGGGCGTCCGAGTGAAATATGACCGGCTGAATACCGAACAACCGCGCACACTTCGGTCAGCCGCGGTCAACGCGTCAGATAATGTATTTGCATCTTAATGCCTTGGTACCAGAGGGGTAGGCAGAGACGAATTATGGCCACTGCGCGATCCTGACAGACGTCGCGAAGCGACTTTCCTTCGCCCGCTTTTCGCCCCGTGATTTCACTTGCCGTCATGTGTAGCGAACAACATCGCCGCCTCCGTGTTGAGGTTCCCTTGTATAGTCGTAGTACTTAAAATATTAAGAAAAGTAGGTAACATATATAAAGCTGCGGTCAATAGAGAGTCGGACCCCTCGCAATAAGTATTTTAAGGTTTATAACGACGGCACTAGGAGTGATCAAATCTGTATTTGGTAATATAAGTGGACAAATATCCAGCAGTGGTCACCGACCGTCAAACCCGGTGGACTGTGGTCATGCTGAGAGTGTAGGTTCAGTGTGTATGTTGGTTTTACCTGTGTGTATCCTCTTGTGCGTATTAAGTGAGCTGGATGTGCTGAATCCTTTGTTGCAGACGCTGCAGATGTGCGGCTTCTCCCCTGCAAATGTCCATATTTATTTCTTGTATGTATGTATGTATGTATGTATGTATGTATGTATGTATGTATGTATGTATGTATGTATGTATGTATGTAAACGCTTTATTGTACCAAAAATATAACAACAACAATAATAAAATAGGAATTAAACTGTGTACAAAGGCGGACTTATCCCACTTAGGGATCTCTTCCAGTCAACCTTAGAGTAACCGAAAGGACAAGTATAATGCGTTTAGTACCAAATTTGATGAAGAAATGTACCTACTTTTAATTAAGTTTGAAAATACATATTACATAAACATAAACGAACAATGGGCCCGATTCTGAAGGCACAACATTAAAATTTGACAGCACTAAAACTGTTGCTATCCTTGTCACACAGTATTATGAAGATAAACACGAAACCAATTTTAGCGCTGTCAAATTTTAAATGTGTGCCTTCAGAATCGGGCCCAATATATACATAAACTCATACACATAACATATAAATATATAAGACATTTATATATATGTTCATATATACTACTACATTATATATCCCAATAAATAGTTAATAGTAGTTTATATACTGTAATATAAGTCAGCTCAAAGCTTCGGTATTGAACCCATAATAATTTTTTAAGTGTATAGCTGTGCTCATGTATGGGAAAAATGGAGAAGCCCTTGATCAACGATAAGCATATACACCGGTCCTACCTCGAGGTAATCTGTAGGTGCTGAGCGGATATGGCGCGCCAGCCTAGCACGCGCCAAGCAAGGAGTAGCTTAAGCAGTAACGAGAGATAAAAGACGAGATCGTGCAGCTTTGTCATATTAGATTAGATTAGATTAGATTTCTTTATTTCACATTACAAATTGTAATATATAGATTAACTTACGCAAAAGGTCAGAGTTAATGTTATCGTCAAAAAATAATAAAAAATAGTATACAAAATGCCAATTCTACACAACTCGTGTATGAGATTTATAACAATGTCATAACTTAATGTACATAATAACAATCATCTTTATTCACCTTTAGCTAACAGTGTCTAATACCTACCTAACTGTATTATTTTAAGTTTTATATATAAGTAACAGTAATTAATACTGTCTTGTTTCGCAAATATAGTTACTGTCTCAATCTTCACGATGTATTGGTAGGCTGTGTCAATAGGCAAAGCGAAATAATTCGCTCAATTCGTTTTATTTTTGCTTTTTTTATAAAAATAAAAAAATCTATTTTCATATACCATGTCGCAGTTTAAATTAAAAATTGTATGTCCATAAATTCTTTGACAGAGTATAATTCTTTATCAAAGGTTTTTCAGTCGGCGACTAAACGTTTCATCATTCGTTTCGTTCTGTAGGTCCCCAGGGAGATGTTGGTAGTAGGTGGGCCCTATGACGCGCGGGTTGGTCTCTGCGAGGGCGGTGATGAGATAGGAAAGAGAAAGTAGAGAGATACATCGTTTTTCCCGAACGAGGCTGAACATAAGCCTCCCCAATAGAATGCCACTTTTGGTGGACTGTCCATTGGGGGGATTTCCATAATTAACACGTTTGGCTGGCGGATTGGTGATCATAGTAATGATCTTAATATACACAGGAGAACGCTACTGCCCGTCTCTGGTGCAGTCACTTAGTCGCCTTGACGACACCCACGGGAAGATTGGGGGTGGCCCTATTCTAAGCCGGGAACCACTGCACCTGCCTTCATCATGTCAACCCCCGAAGTCCACTGCTGGACATAGGCCTTCCCCAATAAACGCCACCACACCCGGTCCTCCGCCCTCCGCATCCAGCCGCTACCGGCCACCTTCTTCAGGTCAACGGTCCATCTGGCGGCGGGGCGTCCCACCCTGCGAGTGCCGATCCGCGGTCTCCACTCCAGAACTCGTCTGCCCCAACGGCCGTCGGTTCTGCGGCATATGTGGTCCGCCCACTGCCACTTCAGCTTACTAATCCTTTCAGCTATGTCGGTCACCCTCGTTCTTCGTTGGATTTCTTCATTACGAATCATGTCCTTCAAAGAAACCCCGAGCATAGCCCTGTCCATCGCTAGCTGAGCGGCTTGGAACTTGTGGATCAGGCCCACCGAAGGCACCTGCCTTACGAAGTCTTAATTGTTTCTTACCCGTATGCGTTCGCATATGCCTTTTCAGTAGAGACGGTCGGTCGAAGGTCTTCAAACAAACTTGGCAAGGCAGGATGTTCTTCATACTGGCAGTCCTTTGCGGCAAGCACAGGCTGTCCTTACTGTATACCAAGTTAGTCCTCTCGTACAACTTCACTAGGTGGTTGTTCAAGCCCGCTAGGAACTTAAAGTCTATCACGTTAAGAATGTTTTTTGGTTGAGTGTTTTTGATTGATAGGTCTAAGGGCTCCGCTTGTGCTTCCATTTTGTTACTTTTTTATATTTATTATAATTAAACTATTTCTGGTATCATACTATTTTAACAATGCTTGCTAGGTTTTTGTTAGAACAGTGTTATAATTACCTATACCTCATACCATGAAGCAAAATAATTTTTCGTAGCTCATAGTTTCACTTCAAAGTGAAACTATGAGCTACGAAAAATTATTTTGCTTTATGGTATGAGGTGTTATCTATTATAAAACCAACTCAGGAACAGTGATCGGAGTAAGTAGAGCTTATATCATGATGCCATAGTATGGGCATGCCGTTGGTTGGGACCTGTTTTAAAATTAACATTTAGTCTGTAAAATCGACTAGATCAAAATCATTATCAGGTTATTTTTGTCTCCACTGCAGGAGCACAACCCTCTCTCATCTGCCGGAGACAGACGGAGGATTTGGCCTACACTCCCCGCGCTGGCCAGACGGGTCGGGGAGGCCTGATTGATGTTTTATAATGTATTCCCTTAGTCGGCTTGTACGACATCCACGGGAAGAGTTGGAGTCGTCCTGTTCTACTCTACCGGAAACCACACGTCATAATAATAACAAAAAATTACACATAATCCGTTTCTTCCGGTTCGCTATGGCCAGAATTGCTTTTGTAATTGCTCAATTATTTAAAAATCCCTGGATCAATGAGGCATGTCCATATTAAATAATATGTAGATTTCATTCCAAACGAATAGTCATACGAAAATCAACTCTATTTGCATCTCGGTAACATGCGCCAGCAGCAAAAATAGCTTTGCTGTCCACTTCAGAACACCACCTACTACTTATTTTGTTTTCGAGACGTAAATGCATTTGTTTTCATGTTTGAGGTCATTGCCTGAAAATTGCTCCTCCTATCCGATCACTGCTCATGAAAACATTACTTTAATAAAAAAAATCTATACTTGACTAATATTTGATTAAATATACTTTTTAATCACGAATTAATTACGAACTCCCAATACTTTAGAAGCACTTTGCAGGTTTAAAACTGTCGCGATTTCCCATCGAATTTTCATAGATAACTGTGGTGAATTTCCACAAGTGTTCCCTTAAATAGCCCAGGGGTTGACGGTTACAAATGACAGAGTTATATTAGCTGGTATTAGGTTGTGCAACCCGCTTGTGCTTTGTGGTCGTCGACAATGAGCGGTGTAGCATCGGCCACTAATCGACGTGACGTGGTTTTTTTTGGACGCGAGTGAGGGTAGTTTGGATGTGGTATCTGTTCGCAGCTCTAGGTTCTATAACACTAATGCATATTGTCAATGTCTCTACACTTGCCAACTCTGGGTGGATTTCACTAGGAAATCATATAGTACCATGAGGGTGCAATACAATGATGCATTTCGCACCCTCATGCGACTGCCGCGCTACTGCAGCGCGTCGAGCATGTTCGCCGAGGCGCGAGTGCCCGATTTCTATGCAGTTAAGAGAGCGTTTTTTAAGCCTTTAATAAAACATTATTATTATTATTATAAAATAACACTATAGGTAAGGTTTAAGCGTAATTTAGGTAGATAATGGGCTCGATTCTGAAGGCACAACGTAAAAATTTGACAGCACTAAAACTGTTGCTATCCTTGTCACACAGTATTATGAAGATAAATACGAAACCAATTTTAGTGCTGTCAGATTTTAAATGTGTGCCTTTAGAATCGGGCCCAATATGCTGTATAGAAGTGTCATGAGGTTCCAGTGACTGCAGCAGGGACTGGCAGCGGCGTTCTTCTATCTTTATTCTTAACTAGCTGTTGCCCGCGACTTCGTCCGCGTGGACAACTTAAAATAACAAATTATTATGTTTTCGCGTAGAATTGGGATGTTTTTCGGGATAGAAACTATTCTATGTCCTAGGCCAGGACCTAACCTATATTTGTACCAAGTTTCATCACGATCCGTCCAGTGGTTGAAGTGTGATTGAGTAACAAACATCCAAATATCCAAACTTTCGCATCTATAATATTAGTAGGATTGCACATTTTAAAAACGAAATACAGTTGTAAAATATTGTGTACCTACAAAGGTGAGCTTATCTCTAAAAGAGGTATCTTCCAGCCAACCTTACAGGGTGTGAGACAAGGCAATAAGAGCGAGGGGGGCAAAATGTGCATAATAAACAACATATAAAATAAATACCAAAACTACTTATGTATATGTATATACATATAATAAACATAATAAATAATAATAAATATGTAGGTATATTAAACACACATACATAATATATTATACAGAGTGAGACAGATAGTGCTCTTTTAGTTTAGTTTTAAAACCCCCCGCCGCCAGATGGACCGACGATCTGATGAAGGTGGCCGTAAGCGGCTGGATGCGGAGGGCGGAGGACCGGGTGTGGTGGCGGTCATTGGGGAAGGCCTATGTCCAGCAGTGGACGTCTAAGGGCTGATATGATGATGATATCTTATGTAATTCTATACAACTATTGATGTAATGAATAATATACAATGAAACAAATTATTTTTCAGTTTATTAATTAGGTGTCTGTCGTTTAATGTTCAATTTACCTTACATTGTATAAGAAACTATTGTAAACTACCTGTAGATTTGAGAATAAAAAAATGAGGGTAGCTAACAAGAGAATTTCAAACTCGAATCTTATAGTATACGGTTGTCTGGAAGAAATCACTTAAGACCGTCTAAATTGTACTATTTGTAACTTTTTATAACTTGTAACTGTATTCGTTTGTGCAGTAAAGTGTATTGTATTGTTAGACTAATCTTCGAGATCATGGAAGGTTAGGATAATTACGATAATATTGGTGCCCCCCTCCCCTCTCTACTCTTATTTTGGCGGGTAGGGTCACGTGGTATTAAAGTGGCTTGGGTTTTATTTTTTGCGCAAGCGATTTAATGTTGAGTTTTCTGCGCCTTATTCATCATCATCATCAGGTTATTGTTGTCTCCACTGCAGGAGCACAACCCTCTCTCATCTGCCGGAGACAGACGGAGCATTTGGCCTACACTCCCCGCTCTGGCCAGACGGCATACCCTCAGTCGCCTTGTACGACATCCATGGGAAGAGTTGGAGTGGTCGTATTCTACTCTACCGGAAACCACACGGCAGGCGCCTTATTAATTAATTAATATATATTTTTTTATTTTGTTTTATTTTTATTTTTCTTAAATTACTTTGCATGCGTCAAAGTGTCTTATCCACGACTTTTATACCTCCACGCAATGTATTGAAGAAAACGTAATCGCCTATAAAGGTGACGTGGCAATAAACTGTTTGGATTTCCACCTTTGTGCGTGAGCACAGCCCTGGTATTTGTGTAGTGTCCGCATTGTACCGGCTATACTGTGGACGATAAAGCAGCAAGCAGGGTACTATTCAGCCGTTGCCTCTGCCAAAGCAGGCCTGTCTCACTCCGCACTTTACCTATAATAATAAATATTTCAGACATTCACATCATTTATCCAGTCCCAAACTAGGCAGAGCCTGTGCTATGTTACTGGATAACGGATACACATACTTAAATAAATATATATACAACCAAGACCTGGGTACAAACATTCATATTCATCATACGAACATTTGCCCCTAGCGGGATTCGAACCCGCAACCTCCGGCGTGGCAGTCCGAGAGCTACCCGTTCCGCCACGGAGGTCGTCAATATACCTACCTACGCGGCCCCTGTCGACTGTCAATGTTGCGTGATTTAGCGGTTCAGTGTAAGACTGACTTTCGTCCATGCGCGTAGAATTCAATTTAGCTTGCACTGAATGTTGTAGGTACGTTTATAAGAAATTGAACAAATTTTTTTTCGGAATGCGCCTTCAGTAAATACAGAAGGTGCATTCTCAAAAAAAAAACTATTACTTATTACCTACTTATACTATGGCCAAAGTTACATTGGAGGCATGAAAAGGTTTGTCATCTTAAAGTCTATTTTTGCGTGTACCAGTTCTAGAAATATGGTCAACATTTGAATAAACTTATGATTTGTTTAAATTTCGTGTCTCTGTCTGTACATTGAAGATATTTGCAAAAAAAAATAGGGGGGTCTAAGGATAAGTAATAGAACACGTTTCAATCATTTTTAAATTATTGACTCTTTGTCTGTTAGTTTGTGCACGCATCACTTAAAAACTACTAATCCGATGTCGATGGACTTTTCACAAAAACATAGGGCTTAACTCGGAGTATCATATAGGCTTTATTTCATTGCAATCGTTGTACTAAATCAATAGTTATGGGCATTTTTGTTTTCAAATACATTAAAGGTTAGTATGCCATATAACAAAGAAGTATAATTTTAATGTTCGGTACTATTCAGATTGCGATGAGCTTTTCACTACATTTGGAGCTGTAGTGGGAAGAGCGGGAGCAGGAGCGGAAGCGGGAGCGAATTTTGTAGTCCACGCGAGCAAAGCTGCGGGCACATCTAGTCACACATAATTTTCTACGCAACAATCTGTTTTATGGTTTAGTTTGAAAAGGTTACGTGTACTCGCGACATATTTTTATTCGAAAACTGTATAACTTTTTCATTTTTGATGGGGACGGTATCTGTAGTGCTCGGTGTAAGCTTATGATCATTCCTGATGACGTAATTAATATAATACCGTAGGCCCGGTGTAAACTTATAAACGCACCTCGCCCTCTTTGTCTCCAGCTATAACCTAAGACGGACGTCTAATAGCATCTCACACATTTTATAATAATATTAATAGTTTTACAATAATAAAACAGTGTCTCACCAATTAGACGTTTTATTACTAATACAGTATCTTCGATTTCCAATAAAATATTTCTGTCACAAAAAGCGCTAGAAATATATATAGCAAGCGATGTTTTGGAGAAGCGATCCGACGCTTATATTTTGCATTAACAACATAATTTTCCATGCTACAGTCGATTTTGTGTACTAGTCTGATAAGGTGGCGATCCATAGTCTCTGCCTACCCCTATGGGACCAAGGCGTAAGCATTATTTATGTATGTATGTATGTATGTATGTATGTATATTTCATTCCAGATTAATAGTCCTATGAAAACAAACGCATTTGCGTCTCGAAAACAAAATACACAATAGATGGTGTTCCTAAGTGGACTGCAAAGTTTACATGGTAATACAAACCTGTTTTTGCTGCTGGTGACCCTTTCATGTATATGTTACCGAGACGTAAATAGCGTTGGTTTTCATAGGACTATGAATCTGGAACGAAATATATGTATGTATGTATGTATGTATGTATGTATGTATGTATGTATGTATGTATGTATGTATGTATGTATGTATGTATGTATGTTTGTATGTATGTATGTATGTATGTATGTATGTATGTATGTATGTATGTATGTATGTATGTATGTATGTATGTATGTATGTATGTATGTATGTATGTATGTATGTATGTATGTATGTATGTATGTATGTATGTATGTATGTATGTATGTATGTATGTATGTATGTATGTATGTATGTATGTATGTATGTATGTATGTATGTATGTATGTATGTATGTATGTATGTATGTATGTATGTATGCATGCATGCATGCATGTATGTATGTATGTATGTATGTATGTATGTATGTATGTATGTATGTATGTATGTATGTATGTATGTATGTCTGATAAGGTAACTCCCGACATGTTGAAGGAATTAATTTCAAAACTGAAGAACCTTTTAATTCCGTCACTGTACAAGACCACATCGGTCGTGTGCGGTGTCGATTGGTTCGAGGGGTCATGATTATGCGTTGTTCGTGTATTACGTATGTGTTCGTTGCGACAGCGTCAACACGCGGCGTGGATCCCCTCGCGAAAGACGGGACGTTGCGCATCGAAAGAAAACATTATGGGGCGTCTACACTTTCAGGGCGAACCGGCAGCTCCGCGTTGCTCTACGCTGTGGACCGCTGTCGAGTATTAAGTTATTGTGAATAGGAAAGATTTGGGACGATTTTCATACATATAATTGTACAATCACACTTTTCTCAAAGGATATTGAATTTACATTACGAATTGGAGTAGATCTGGGGCCGTGTGGTTCCCGGCTTACTACAGTGTCGTCCCGTGGGTGTCGTCAAGGCGACTAATTGATTGCATCAGAGACGGGCACCAGCGTTCTCAATCCACCTGCCAAGCGTGGTGATTATGACAAATCCCCCAATGAATAGACCTAAAGTGGAATTCTATTGGGGAGGCAGTGGTCAGATGATGATGATGGGGTTCTCAAACTATGGTAAACGTCGGGGCTTCTCAAGTTGTCACGCGCCCTTTTCTAGCCTTTTCAAGCGGCCATTCTTGCTTCGAATTTGTACCAATCCTACAAAATTTGTCTATTTGGCCAGACTGGCCTATTTCCATAATGTCGAAAATGTGCCGAGTACAGACGACCTCCGCGGCGGAACGGGGTAGCTCTCGGACTTCCACGCCGGCGGAGGTTGCGGGCTCGAATCCCGCTAGGGGCAAATGTTCGTATGATGAATATAAATGTTTGTACCCAAGTCTTGGATGTTTATATATGTATTTAAGTATGTGTATCCGTTATCTAGTAACCATAGCACAGGCTCTGCCTAGTTTGGGACTGGATAATTGGTGTGAATGTCTGACATATTTATTTATTTCTCTAAACATAATCTAGATCCTGTTTCTAACTAAATTAACATTATTAGCGTTACATAACAGTTTGGTTGAAATAAACAGTTTTTGAGGTTAAATCCAAAATTTAACAATCAAGGAAAAATGATTTTCATTCTCACCTAAACATTTATTAAAAACTAGCTGTTGCCCGCGACTTCGTCCGCGTGGACAACTTAACATTACACATTCTTATGTATTACGTGTTACTAAATCCTAAAAGAAATCTATTAATCTGGTTATGCATTAAAAATATTAATATACATAAAAAACATACTATCCAATTGAGAACCTCCTTTTGTGAAGTCGGGTAAAAATTTGCGTTGGTTTCGCCCGTTGGACCACAGTTTTTTAGGTTTCCGTAGCCAAATGGCAAAAAACGGAACCCTTATGGATTCGTCATGTCTGTCTGTCTGTCTGTCCGTCCGTATGTCACAGCCACTTTATTCCGAAACTATAAGAACTTACTATTGAAACTTGGTAAGTGGATGTATTCTGTGAACCGCATTAAGATTTTCACACAAAAATAGAAAAAAAAACATTAAATTTTGGAGGTTCCCCATACTTAGAACTGAAACTCAATTTTTTTTTTTCATCAAACCCATACGTGTGGATAGGTCTTCAAAAATGATATTGAGGTTTCTAATATAATTTTTTTCCAAACTGAATAGTTTGCGCGAGACACTTCCAAAGTGGTAAAATACATTGCCATGCAAACTTCCACCGAAAATTGGTTTGAAAGAGATCTAGTAAGTGTTTTTTTTAATACGTCTTAAATCGTAAACCACAATACTATTATTAAAACATCGATCAAAGTTACAACGTTACTTGCTGCTACGGAACCCTTCATGAGCGAGTCCGACTCGCACTTGGCCGCTTTTTTTTTTAAAATAAAGTTGACATTTACATTTATCATGAATTAAAAGATTATCATATAATCAATAAAAAAAAATATATTTTAATATTGTGCAAATTAGGTGATATTTCCTTCCCACCCTCCAATTTGTCCTTTCCATACCCTTTCTTTATTTCCTTCTCCATCCCCTTCCCACAACGTTGAAAACCCCTTCCCTCTCCCTACTCCTACCTCTCCCCCTTCCCTTAACCCACCCCTTCCTACACCCTTTATTTACCACTGCCTCCTCATCTTTCCTCTCTTACCCTAATCCCTCTATTCTTTTCCATCCGACTTCCTTCCCCTCCTATTCCCTTCCTATGTTGCATATCCAATTAACTGTACAACAAAATGTCTGTCAAACTGCTGGACATGCCTTCCCCAATGAATGCCACAACGCCCTACAGATCCAGCCGCTTCCGGCCACCATCTTCAGGTCGTCCATACACCTGGCGGAAGGGCGTCCCACCCTGCGCGTGGGACGTTGCGTTCCACTCTAGAACCCGTCTGCCCCAACGGCCGTTCGGTACCTGCCATTTCAGCTTACTAATTCTTTCGGCTATGTCGGTCACCTTCGTTATTCATAGGATCTCCTCATTACGAATCATATCCCTCATAGAGACCCCGAGCATTGCCCTCTCTATAGCTCGCAGAGCCACTTGAATCTTGTGGATCAGGCCCACCATCAGTGTCCACGTCTCCGCGCTGTAATCATGACAGGCAGGACGCACTGATTAAAGATTTTTGTCTTTAAACATTGTGGAATAGGTGACGTAAAGACTTGACGCAGTTTTCCGAATACTGCCCACCCTAACTGGATTCTTCTGTCAGCTTTTGAAATTGATCCTACCCAACTATATTGTCTGTCCTAGGCAGACGTACTCCTGAACAGCTTCGATATTGACATTGTCGACGATCACCGGTCTAATACAGGGCCACTAATTATCGAATAGCGAACTTTTTGTATCAAGACTTGTGGAAATACCTGAAATACATCAGCTAAAATAAATCTATAAATGAGCTTTAAAACATCTCTGTCACTTTCTGTCAAGTTCTTGCAACGACCAGTAATGTTGAACTACACTTTCATACAAATGATATGAAATGAGAGGTCAACTTGTATATCAGCATCCTGACATTTTATTGAGATATGACTTATACCAGTATGAGGCCCGAACTCAAAGCTATTAAACAGTGAAAACGCCGTCAAATTCTGTTCAGCAGTTTCCAAGATTAGCCCGTACATACATACATACATACAGACAGATAAGAATTTTTTAAATTATATTTTTGGACTCTACTGGTCTTCAGTAACGTTCGAGCAGTGAAATTTTTTTTTTAACTTCAATGTACAGATTCGCTTTTCTTTTGTTTTTTCTACTCTTTTATTATATGTATAGATATAGATGAAATGGGCCGTCTGCATCATCAGCGACGAATTGTCTAAGAAAAATCATCATCATAAGAAAAATAAGTTTCCAATATAATGGAGATTCATTATTAAACAAGCTCTCAAATAGTATTTACATACAAACCAACTCCAATGGTTGCATGAACTCGATATACATCGTACAGATCACGACGGCGCGCCCCACTCCTCCAAATCGTTATCCTTCCATTGTATGCGTTATATTGTTTCTGTGTTAGTTCTATCGTTACGCACTGATCATCAATTTGTGCATATGTACACTAAACTGACGTTGGGACTGAAATGAAATGAGACGTTTCATCATCATCATCAGGATATTTCTGTCTCCACTGCAGGAGCACAACCCTCTCTCATCTGCCGGAGACAGACGGAGGATTTGGCCTACACTCCCCGCGCTGGCCAGGCGGGTTGGGGAGGCCTGACTGATGTTTTATAATGTATTCCCTTAGTCGCCTTGTACGACATCCACGGGAAGAGTTGGAGTGGTCCTATTCTACTCTACCGGAAACCACACGTTTATTATAATAATAATCATTCATTTCAGATTAATAAATCCATATTCATATTAAAATAATGATAACAATAAAAATAAAATTTAGTAAAAATAAAATAATTACTAAGTATAACGTATGGAATTCATGTATTTTAAGATCTTACATATTAGCACAAGTTTTAGTAAACCCCACCTTTACAGCACACACAAATCTACACTAATTTTATAAAGAGGTAAAGTTTGTGAGTTTGTAGCGGGTAATCTCTGAATCTACTGAACCGATTTTGAAAATTCTTTTACCAATAGAAAGCCACTTATTTGTGAGTATCATCGGCTATATATTAACCTTAAAATTAAATTCAAATTCAAATTCAAAAAACTTTATTGCGATACACAGGTGTTAGTGGTAGTATATTTGTATAATGGGCTCTGTGATCTGCCTTGGAGCATGCAATAATTATTACTTTTTCTAGTGTACATAACGGTAAAAATCTTATTCATCTAATTATTACAATTTATTATTGATAAAACTATTATAAATATATTATGTAATTTTCTCATCATTCCCACACATACAAATCATTAATTATGTATTATGAACGCTATAATATTCCTCCATACAGTAAAATTCTTTATCAATTAAATAGAGTTGCAATCTTTTTTTAAATTGTTTAAAATCTGTACGCCGAATTTCGAAAGGCAGTCTGTTATATATTGTAGGCGCCTGTCTAAACAAACTGTTGCGGTATAGCGTGGTTTTTGATGGTCCTAGGACCAACTTATCATTACGTCTTAGGCTTGTTACATTTACAAACAAATTTGGATTGCGGCGAACAAACATGCATGTTTCGTATATGTACATTGACGTTAATGTAAGAATTTTCAATTGCTTGAAATGGTTTCTGCAGCTGTCAGTCCGTTTTAGATGGCAGATTGCTCGCACACATCGTTTTTGTGCCCTGAATACTTTAATTATGTTACAAGCATTACCCCAAAATATTAGCCCATATCGAATCGTAGCTACCACCTGACCATGGTATGACACAAGTACCGCTTGCCTGTTTGCTATTTTGCTTAGTTTACGCAGGGCATAGGAAAAACTAGTAATTCTATTACAAATATGCTCCAGATGTGTTTTCCATGTCAGGGTACTTTCGATATGTAAGCCTAGAAATTTAGTCGAGTTGGTTTGTTTTATTTCCGTATTACCATATGTTATTTTTGAATCTAGTTCATTGTTTCCCCTTTGTTGAAATTTCATGATTTTGGTTTTGTCTAGGTTAATTAGTAGGTTATTTGTTTGTAGCCAGTTTATGATAGTTATAAGGCTACTGTTTATGTCCAATTCGTTATCGTATATTGCTGTACTATCATCCGCAAATAATATAATGGGATTTTTTATAACCTTAGGCATGTCATTAATATAAATTAGGAAAAGTAATGGCCCCAGTACGCTGCCTATTATAAAAGACTTTTTCGTGGTAGTCGGAAAATGTTTACCGCCCAACGAAGTGGGCACGGGTCAGCTAGTTATTATTGTATAAAATTAAATTAAAATTAAATTAAAATTAAAAAAAATTAGTCAACAATCATTACATTCTAAAATGTCAAGAAAAATACAGAAGTCAAAGTTACTACAAACTATAATTATCTTATTATTTTTATGTTGTAAAAATAAAAAATATTATTCGATTATCTTTAATTGCTATTTATGATTAGCTCGCCGCACCTCCCTTGCGAAAACTAGCGGAATGTGCCATCGTGAATTGAATGACCTATACCCGAACTTGTCTTATATCTCGCACATGCATGAAGTCATAAACCGTCATAACTCAAAAAGCATGTTTAGAGAAAACACGACTTATTACTATACGTATAAATCGTGGTTTCTCAAAACATGGTTTTTTGAGTTACGACGGTTTATGATTTCACCTAAGGTATCGACTGCGTCGATAAGAAATTCTTTAAAATATTAAAGTAACATTATTATATTAGCGCCACTATGCATAGTGTCATAAGTATCAAAATTCTGTGAACAGCTTTCGCTTTTATTCAAAAAAAAAATATAAAAAAAAATCAAAATATTTATTTTCAAAATTGGAACACATAATTCTCTTTTTGACGTCAAATTCTGCCTAAATCTACTCCACTTCCACCTGTATAACCGAGGGGATGAAGTGGCAACAAACCCAACGGCACAGGGATTTACCTTTGATTTATCTTATTCATTACAATCATTAAGTCTACCTATGCTGAGCCATCAAGCACTCCATGGACTTTTATCATTTAAGTAGTCATCTAACTTATAGTAGGCTTTCTTGCACAGATTAACTTTTATAGAAGATTTGAATTTTTGTTCAGACAAGTTAATAATTTTATTCGGAACCTTATTGTAGTAACGCACGCACAGCCCCACAAAAGAATTATTGATTTTAGACAATCTAGAATGATGTATTTGAATTTTATTATTATTTCTAAGATTTAAATTATGCCTCTCATTATTTAAGCTAAGTAAAGAAAGGTTCTGGCTAACGAACATAATGTTAGCGAATATGTATTGACATGGCACCGTCATTATATTTATTTCCTTAAATAATTCTCTTAGAGAATCACGACTACGAAGCCCATAAATAGATCTTATTACTCTTTTTTGTAAAATGAATATAGAATCGATATCAGCGGCACGACCCCAGAGCAAACGACGAACTACCTGTTTAAAAAAATATCAGTAGTCTGTCTCACGGCTACGTATGCAATACGGAGGGTAAGTTCTTGAAATACTGAACATAGGAATATTTACTTAAAGAAGACTTAAATAAGTTGAACTGTATTCAAAGATTAAAGGTTGTCTGGAAGAAATCGCTTTTAGCGATAAGACCGCCTATATGTACATATGTAAGTTACTTTACTAATGTATCTTTTTATTTTTTATGTGAAATAAAGTGTAATTGAATTGAACTGAATTGATTTTTGGAAAATCACCTACTTGAGCCGGGAATTGAGCCGTACAAATATGGGAAAAAATATATTTTTATGAATCCGCTTAGGTGACGATATTTACACATTTTCACTGCTTTTAACGATTAATTTGGTTTTTATGAGGAATGAGATGATTTTTCGGGATAAAAACTATCCTATGTCCTATTCCAGGACCTAACCTATATGTGTGCCAAGTCTTAACCCGATCCGTCCAGTGGTTGAAGCGTGGTTGAGTAACAAACATCCAAACTTTCGCATTTATAATATTTTTGGGATTTAAACTGAACTTATAAAGGAACCCTTGCCAATCGTTCTTTAAACCCACACTTGCTTGAAAATTTTTCATTGTTACCCCATAAACACATTCCGTAAATAAACGTTTAGAAATTAGGGTAAACGCGATATTAGCGTAATAAGCAGGCAGTGAAAGACTTGTCGGGGCAGGAAGTGACTCCGCACCTTCATTGTGCCAGCCCTACAATACCATGCGGACGTCCATTACTTTAACAAACTACGCATAATATATTGCACTTGCGATAGATAGATATTTACTTTCTAGCTTGAGCTCCATGAAAAATGAAAAGGGAACTAGAAATTTTACTTACTGTCACTCGTCTCACGTTCATGAGAATCGCCTCACGTTCATAAGAATCGTCTCCCGCTCATGAGAATCACCTCACGCTCATGAGATTCGCCTCACGTTCATGAGAATCGCCTCACGTTCATGAGAATCACCTCACACTCATAAGAATCGCCTCACGTTCATGAGAATCACCTCACACTCATAAGAATCGCCTCACGCTCATGAGAATCACCTCACACTCATAAGAATCGCCTCACGTTAATGAGAATCACCTCACGCTCATAAGAATCATCTCACGCTCATGAGAATCGCCTCACGTTCATGAGAATCGCCTCACGCTCATGAGAATAGTTGATACACGAAGAGTTTCTTGAACTTAGTACGGTTAATTATCGTACGTATAAGCTTTTCCCGCATGGAATTTTCGAAAAGTCCTATATTTTATGTGCCAACAAGATACATTATAGTTCTGTTATATGCTATTAAGTTTAGTGTAGTGGCGTACATTTGCAGTGTGGTTTCCGGTAGAGTAGAATAGCACCACTCCGACTCTTCCCGTGGTTGTCGTACAAGGTGACTAAGGGATTACATTATAAAACATCAATCAGGCCTCCCCAACCCGTCTGGCCAGCGCGGGGAGTGTAGGCCAAATCCTCCGTCTGTCTCCGGCAAATGAGAGAGGGTTGTGCTCCTGCAGTGGAGACAAAAATAACCTGATGATGATGATGATGTACATTGGGGAAAGTATATGTCCAGCAGTGGACGTCTAAGGGCTGACATGATGACGAAAGTGGAATTTAACAGAGGTTAATTGCGATTATTAAATACTAGCTGTGCCCGCGGCTTCGCTCGCGTGGACTACAGAATCCGGGACTATAGGACTACAAAATTCCAAAAATGATCGAATGTGTTCCTTAGACCCCCCCCCCCCCCCAATTGTTTTTTGCAAATATCTTCAATGTACAGACACGCGAGGTTTACGATTGTATTTATTAGATACTAGCTGTTGCCCGCGACTTCGTCCGCTTGGACAACTTAACATCACAAATTATTATGTATTTCCCGTAGGAATGGAATGCTTTTTCGGAATAATAACTATCATATGTCCTATTTCAGGTCCTAACCTATATGTGTGCCTAGTTTCTTCACGATCCGTCCAGTGGTTGAAGCGTGGTTGAGTAACTAACATCCAAATATACAAACTTTCACATTTATAATATTAAGTACTAAGTTTGGGTGGTGGTAATAAAGTGGCCTAAATCCCAAAAAAGAGTGTATAATTTTACGTAGCTATGTAGGTACCTGTGTTTCTATTTTTATCTTATCTTCTTAGGCGGCCAGGAAGACCTGGCGACGCTTCGACCCTTCAGGATCTTTTGTGCCAAACCCCTGACCACCAACGGTGCCCCAAGCCGATTTGGTGGTCTTCACATACGCCTTAGAATTTCTTCTTCGGCATATGCAGGTTTCCACACAATGTTTTCCTTCACCAAAAGCCTGTGGTATTATAAATAATCCGTACTTAAGTTTCATAAAACTCATTGGCACGGGCGGAGTTTGAACCCACGACCTCATGAACGTGAGGCGAGTGCACAACCAACCGGCTACCACGGCTCCTGTGTTTCTATTTAATTTGTTCAATCCCGGGCTGGGTAGAAAAGCAGAGTTGCGCCACTCAGGCGCCCGCGTTTTATTCAAATACCCTCACAAATCCGATTTACTCGGCAACTTTGCAACTTGTTACCAGTTCTTTTGTTTAACCTGTTTTTTTTATTTTTCGTTGCTTTTCTATATTGGCCGAAGTTTATTGTACAGGTGCTTAGTTAAAATCTGCCGTAATGTAATAAAAAGTTTGAGAGCTTGCTATTTCCCGAGCTTGGTAAACTTTTTAAAAAGTTTGTAAGTTTTGATATGTCGATTTATTGTAAGTATCATTATCAGGTTATTTTTTTAGTCTCCACTGCAGGAGCACAACCCTCTCTCATCTGCCGGAGACAGACGGAGGATTTGGCCTACACTCCCCGCGCTGGCCAGACGGGTTGGGGAGGCCTGACTGATGTTTTATAATGTATTATTCCCTTAGTCGCCTTGTACGACATCCACGGGAAGAGTTGGAGTGGTCATATTCTACTCTACCGGAAACCACACGGCAAGCTCCTACTTTAGCCGTGTGATTTCCGGCTTCGAATAGGCCACCCGATCTTCCGGTGGGTTTCATCAAGGCGACTAAGGGATTGCACCAGGGACGAGCAGTAACGTTCTCTTGAGTATTTAATGTCATTACTGCGATCACCAATCTGCCTGGCAAGCGAGACAGCCGACCTAAAGTGGCATTCGATTGAGGGATTTAGTTCTGCAATGGAAGTATTTCGGCTGATGATGTAAGTAAGTATCTATTGTTTATTTTTATTCCACTCGCCATTTTTATTATTTTTTTTGATCAAAGGAACTAAAAGTAAACACAGTAGGGTATAAAGGTTTCGTTCTTTCGTCAAATTACACGGCGTATCGATCGCGAGCGGTGCCTGATGCATAAATGCATTAGCCTGAAGATAGGCACCTCGCACTATTGCTGCGGCGCAAGGCAGGGCAGGCTAGCGGAGCGATTCGCAAATCAGCTTGTTTTTCAAAATTAAGCACAGTCAAATGCTTTAATAAAAACAATATCAAAAAAATTCTAATTTTTTTAGAAATCGCATGATTATCTACTTGAAGTAACCCGAGACTCCTCACAAGCGAATAGGATTATTCCGGTCACCTTCTTCAGGTCGTCGGTCCATCTGGCGGCGCGGCGTCCCAATCTGTGCGTGCCGATCCGCGGTGTCCACTCCAGAACTCGTCTGCCCCAACGGCCGTCGGTTTAGCGACAGATGTGACCCGCCCACTGCCACTTCAGCTTGCTAATGCATTCGGCTATGTCGGTCACCTTCGTTCTTCGTCGGATCTCTTAATTACGAATCATATCCTTCAAAGAAACCCTCAGCATAGCCCTCTTCATAGCGGGCTGAGCGACATGGAACTTGTGGATCAGGCCTACCGTCAGTGTCCACGTTTCCGCGCCGTAGGTCATGACAGGAAAGACGCACTGATTAAAGACTTTCGTCTTCAAACATTGTGAAATGGGCGACTTGAAAACTTGACGCAATTTTCCGTATGCTGCCCACCCCAACTGGATTCTCCTGTCAGCTACCTTGTCGAAATTGTTACCTAGGTAAATGTACTCATGAACAACTTCGATATTGACAATCATATACTTTTGCGTTTGACTGAGGAGTGAGCTGGGGAAACGAGGTTAAGGAGCGTCGGAGGAATATCCCAGTTATCCACTCCAACCTCATTCCCCAAAACTATTTAGGTAACTCGGTCCCCCACTGTATTTATACGGCAGCATAGCTTATAGTAAGTATACAGTGAAATGTGATCCCACTGTCGCTCACGCCGCTTTCTCATCACTTGAAAACCGCCGCTGTGCCTCGTCCGCCCTAAATTTATTCTTAATAAAGCGTGGAGGCCGGCCGATGTGTTTTTTTGATATCTCGCTTTGAGGATGAAGGATCTCAATAGAGGGATATTTTCTTTTGGGATTTGGAGCGTTTTGATCGGGAGTTTATCGATAGTCTATCGCTCCTTGAATACGAGAACAAAGTGAAGGTTCAATTTACTTTGTATCGGCGTTTTATGTCGTTATATACCTATAATTGAATGCGAATAGGGTATTGGTTTTATTCTGTGGGGTAAAGATGATTTATGCTGATTTTTCAGCTAGTATTTTTCTTAGTTCATCATCATCATCAGCTGAAATATGTCCACTGCCTCTCCAGTTTCGGACTGGCGTGTGAAATTAAGAAATGTAAGCTGATTCGATTAGAATTTCCTTTTTTATTAGTAACTAGCTGTTGCCCGCGACTTCGGCTGCGTGGACAACTTAACATCATAAATTATTATGTATTTCCCGTAGGAATGGGATGTTTTTTCTGGATAAAAACTATCCTATGTCCTATTTCAGGACATAATCTAAATGTGTGCCAAGTTTCATCACGATCCGTCCAGTGGTTGACGCGTGATTGAGTAATAAACATCCAAACATTCAAACTTTCACATTTATAATATTATAGTAGGAAGGATAGTAAGATAGTTCATAATTGTATACTTTTTTAAGCAGATTATTAAACGTTATCATATTGAAATACGAAGTTTTATTTTTTATTCCTGATAGGTTTACGCTTAACTTCATTCATACCTGATGGTAAGTGACGATGAGGCCTAAGGCTTACCCAGACTCTTACTTTAATAAAAACCAAGTTGTACTTGTCCGGAAATACCGAAGCTGGCAGGGAGTTCCATTCCTTAGCAGTTCGCGTTATGAAAAAGGAAGCAAAACGCTTCGTGCGATAACGTGGTATGTCTACTACGTAATGATGAAGTCCCTCTCCACGCCTGGTAGTCCGGTGACGGAACGGGGGTGTGGAAATCAAATCGTGCAATTCCTGGACACACTCCCCAAAATATAAGAATTCGTTAGCAGCTGTGGTGAGCGTGGGCGTGGGAGCATGTTGTGTAGTCCACGCGAGCGGATCGGCTGGCACAGCTAGTGTAATAAATAAAACACACCTTCCGATACAAATAATCACTTTTATTAACAACTACTCGCATACGTAATTACATGTAGACAAACTTGTCTGCACCGGGTGCGACTGAAAATCAGCGCCTAGCACCTTACTTGGTCTAGGCATATGCTGAGTCGTTTGCCCTTTTGCTGCCACGGCACACGCATACTATTTTAACTATGTTAAAAAATTTAAATTGTTTTCTCTAGTTCTTATAATTTTTTTTTCCTTTTTCTTGCTTTGTTGGTTTTTTCTTTGTGTGTGCCAATTATGGTAGCAAATAAATGTTTTTTTCTTTCTTTTCTTTCTTAATTTTTCTGTAGACTTATTAGGTCCGATTTTGAAGCAATTATTCTAGTCTTTATATTCATAATGCTGTGTGGCCGGGACAGCAACAATTTTAGTGCTGTCAAAGACGTAAGAATCGGGGTATTTTTTGGGTTCCGTACCAAAATGGTAAAAAAGGAATGCTGGCGCCACTCTGTCCGTGCGTCTGTCACAGCTGATTATCTCAGGAACTACTAATGCTATCGACTTGAAATTTGGAACAGTTTTAAATAATGCCCACCCAACAAATATCAAAATTAAAACTTTGTAACTTTGCTCTGCTATTCACCATTGAGTAGTGATATTTAGTATTCTCTGCCATAGATGTGTATAAAGTAAGAGAGCTATTTCTGCGAACAAACTGTATTATACAGTTTGGCGGAGTTAGTTATTGTATGTATATTTTTAAGAGATGAATAAATAATTTTATTATTATTATTATTAACCTTATTGTGAATGATAGAATTGAAAAAAAATTCTTATTTTCATTGAAAAAGGGGCCGAAACAGACAAAATTTCGAGGTGTGGTTACTAGGTCAAGTGGGGTATCGTATGAAAGGGCATCATTGGTACATTCTACGTTTTTCGTTTCCGTTTATGCCGCTTAGTTTTCGACTTATAATGAAAAATATCTGAAAAATACCATTCCACCTTTATCTCCGAAGTTTGCACGGCGAAAAATCTGAAATAATTAAATCATAGAGGTTTATGTAAATATTACAGGAAAAATAAAACGATGTCTCTATAAAGATAGTATTACAATTTGATTTGAAATCATTATTTCGCATTTGCTCCATTTTCAGTATGATTCTTACCAGGATATGTAGAAATTAGTATTTTACTAGCTCTGGCCCCCGACTTCGTGCACGTAGGTTTATTTACACACCTTTACCGCATTCAACGAATAATTTAGTTTCCATGGGAACGAGATATTTTTTCGGGATAAAAACTATCCTATGCCTATTCCAGGACCTAACGTTTATGTGTGCCAAGTTTCATCCCGATCCGTTCAGTCGTTGAATCGTGATAGAGTAACAAACATCCAACCTTTCGCATCCTACTAATATTATAAATGCGATAGTTTGAATATTTCCATGTTTGTTTCTCAATCACGCTTCAACCACTGGACGGATCGGGATGAAACTTGACACACATAGATCAGGTCCTGGAATAGGACATAGGATAGTTTTTATCTCGAAAAACATCTCATTCCTACGGGAACTACATGATAATTTGTGATATTAAGTTGTCCACGCGGACGAAGTCGCAGGCAACAGCTAGTTTATAATATTAGTGGGATTTATCGTATAGGTAACTCTCAAATACTTTTACACCTCTTATAATACGGCATCTGTGGCAGTAATACCACATTATTACTAGTAAACGCATACATATATAATTTAGCCAGTAGGTGTGCCAAATTACAGCCACAGCGGTACTTCTGCGGGCAGGCAATAAAACTAAGAACCACTGGTGGGCATAAAAACAGGAGCTGACAAGATGGCTGGGCGGCCGCGTGGGCGGGGCACTGGGCGGGGCCAGCGCTGGGCGTGGCCTTGTGGACGGGGAGGGACGGGAACTGGGCCAAGTGGCTCTCAGCCAGATGGATTGTTTGGCTTCAATGTGTTTACAGAAAACCTGGAAAATGCGAGGTTTATTTTCGCAGTACTTACGTACCTCTGTATTTGGTTTTATACTTTATTCTGAGTCATCAGCAGAAGAAAAACCGTCCACTACTGAACATAAGCCTGCCTAATGCCACTTTTGGTGGGCTGTCCATTGGGGGGGATAATCACCACGCTTGGGTGGATTGGTGATCGCAGTAATGATCTTAACATACACAGGAGAACGCTGCTACCAGGGCCGGATTAACCAGTCGGGGCCCCTTGGCATTGCATTTCTCAGGGCCAACATATTTTTTCTACCACAACGCAATTTTATTCATAGCTAGCTTTTGCTCGCCACTTCGTTCGCGTAGGTTTCGATATTTACACATTTCAAAATAGATATCCTTTTCGTAATCAATGTCTCTAAAAACTGACATAATTCATATTAATTTGTTTTCCCATAGGAATGAGATGTTTTTTCGGGATAAAACTATCCTATGTCTTATACCAGGATCTAACTTATATGTGTGCCAAGTTTCATCCCGATCCGTCCAGTGGTTGAAGCGTGATTGAGTAACAAACATCCAAACATCCAAATATCCAAACTTTCGCATTTATAATATTAGTGGGAAGTGGGATAGTGGGAAGTGGGATTACGCTGTTTTACTACATCAAGAAAGTATGCCATCACCTTTATGCTACAGCAAACGCATCCAAGAAACCCAACTCACTCATATTCTCCACACTACACAATCACACTGCCATCAAACTCGGTCAACTCAAACCCTAACAATATTATTTCTTTTTTTTCCTTTCTAACAATATTTATTCTGTCTTACAGTTTGTAATGTATAACTTGTTATCTCAGGCTCCCCGATACAGCCTGCATGGTCTAGTGTGGGAGCTCTAATATGCATTGTCCTGTTAATTTCTATATTTTAATCGTGCTCAATTGATGTAATCATATAATTTTAAGGATGACTGTAATATTCTATGAATCTGGTAATTTATAATAATACACTATTTGAATCTGTTCAAAATCGGTACAGCCGTTTTTTGACAAAACTAGCTGGTACCCGCGACTTCGTCTGCGCAGGATTAGTATTTCGAGTAGCTTGTATTAGCGTGGCGTAGAAAAGAACTAATATTATGACATTAAAATTATAATTATATGGCGCACGCCAGAATAGCTCGCAGATGGTAGATTTTTTCCTACTTACTTGATATTTTGGACAATTCACAAAATATCTTTATAAATTGTAGCCTATGTGTTATTCTGATGTATAAGCTATATTATTATAAAGTTTCATTAAAATCCATTCTGTAGTTTTTACGTGAAAGAGTAACAAATATCAATCCATACTTACAAACTTTCGCGTTTATAATATTAGTAGGATGTTTATTTTTTATTTTTGCTGTATGACAGCTACTCTCAAATTGAGAGCCAGCGGGGAACCACTAAGGACCCTCGAATGAATTAGCCTACAAGTTCATATCTTGGTTTCAACCAGACCATGGTTTAGCCGATTGGATAAGTGTATGTAGGTATATATGTTATATCTATCATTATATATGTTATATAATGATACGTAATTTCCTGGTATGGAATGACAAACACGGAGAAATATTTTTGCATATTTTTCATAATGTAAATGTAGGTAACTTAAGAAAAAAAAAGCGCATAAAAAAACATATTTCATTCCGACGCGGAGGAACGCTGTACTCCATTAGAACAAACATTAGCATAGAGAACAGGCAGGTACAAACGCGTTCACAAACCCATAGACTGCCTCTAAATTGAAACGAGACGGCGAATTAAAAAATAAATCACAAGTGGATTTCCTCGGCACGTCGGCGGCGGCGAAATTGGAAAAATGTAGCAGCGACGGAAACTGTTTCCATTACCATCACGGCGACAGATATTTCGTCGTGTTACCTCCATATTCTCGTATCTGAAAATTATACAAGAGACAATTAAAAAATTTTCCCACTAATGTTATAAATGGGAAAGTCTGGATATTTTGATGTATAGATATTTGGATGTTTGTTACTCAATCACGCTTCAACCACTGGACGGATCGGGATGAAACTTGGCACACATTTTAGGTCCTGGAATAGGACGTAGGATAGTTTTTATCCCGAAAACATCTCTTTCTTACGGGAAATACATAATAATGTGTGATGTTAAGTTGTCCACGCGGACGAAGTCGCGGGCAACATCTAGTATTATAAATGCGAAAGTTTGTGTTTAGATATTTGGATGTTTGTTACTCAATCACGCTTCAACCACTGGACCGATCGTGATGAAGGCACACATATAGGTTAGGTCCTGGATTAGGACGTAGGATAGTTTTTATACCGAAAAAACATCTCATTTCTACGGGAAATACATTATGATTTGTGATGTTGTCCACGCAGCGAAGTCGCGGGCAAAAGCTAGTAGAAAACAAATTGTCAAGGCGATTAAGAGATTGTCCCAGGGACGGGCAGCGGTGTTCTCCTGCGTATTTTAGATTCCGTACTGCGTTCACCAATCCGCCTGCCAAGCGTGGAGTTACATGACATCACGTCGGTAGAAGGAATAACTTACATGATGATAACTAAGAAAAAAAACATATGTAATATAATATATTTTAGATAAAAAAAAACTGAATATTATATAATAATCTAATGTACAATTACAGTCTAAGTATGTATACACTAAATATTATGTTTACTCGTGATATTTAAAACCGAACGACATCACGTAATATCTAGATACAAGGAAACTATAAGTTAATTTATAATTAGTTTATTTGCACAGTTAAGAGTTAAAAAGGTATTACGAGTACAATATTTATTTTAGATCTAACATGATTGACCTTGTCGGTATGGCAAAAACTATGAGGGTAATATTTTTTTAACTAATTTAAATCTAACATTTTGTCGGCTAAATCCTCTTCAACTGTGTAATACCATTTCAGTATCAGTAGCTTTTCTAACGCTCGTTGGTAAAATTTGTCCGCATCAATTTGTTCTAGTTTTTCAGAGAGGTGATTGAATATTTTTATTGCCATGAAATATGTACTGTTTGTTTGTAGTTTTAGTCGAGACACTGGTTGACATAACTTATTTTATTTCGTGTGTTGATATTATGTATGTTAGAGTTTGTATAGAAAATGTTGTAATATTTTCTAACAAAGCAGCTGATTTCTAAGATTATATGCAAGGCACAGTGAGGATTTTATATTTTTTAAATACCGTACTCTACAGGTTGAAGTAGAAATATAGGTACACGTGGTAATTCTAGCAAATCCTCAATGGACCGCTTCCAAATAATTCGGCTAATTTAAATCCATTCGCGTTTTTTTGGAGCGTTTTTTTTATTCCTGATGGGTCTACGCTTGACCTCAATCACACCTGATGGTAAGTGACGATGAGGCCTAAGGTGGAGCGCGCTTACCCAGAAGATGCCTATTCACTCTTCCTTTAAAAATATCCAAGTTGTACTTGTCCGTCAGATTGCAATCACAGGACAATGGAAACGCACACCCGACAAGATAATAAGAACGTTCTTACATAATATTAAAATGGCGGCGCGACGTACAGACCGAGTAATACAAACCTCATTTAAATATAGCTACACGATGAAATTGAAGGAATTACCGGGGGGGGCTTATTGCCTTGACAGAGTTTCTGTAAACGTTGGATGAAATATGTATGGTTTGTTTTTGTTTGTTTTAATATTTCATAATATACATATACAGCATCATAACAGCATCTTGAGGGTGGTGGGGGGAGGCACGAGTGTCCTTTTGCCAGCCACTGGACAGCGCTTTTATAATTCACTGATTTTCTATTGTACAATTGAGGAAAAAAAATATGACTCCCTACTAACCTAGTTTAAGACCTATTAATTATATATGGATTGTATATCTTTCTGAAATAAATAATTTTCATTTCATTTCATATAGACATACACCTTCCTCATCAACCGAAACACGTCCACTGCTGAACATAAGACATGAACATGCGTCCGTGAGTCATTTGGTGGCTTCACTGACAATCAGCGCTGCAGCTCTTGCTACAGCATAAGCTGAGCTGTGGACCCTTTTGGCCTCACACTACAACACTGTGTAATTTTTTTTCTGTTTTGTTTTAATGGTTATGTAATTTGTTTGCTTCTTTTTTTCATATTTATGTCGTCAATTTTAATTCCTGTGTTGTATTTGTTTTCGCTAAATGAAGTCTTTCTATTCTATTCTATGAGCTTCCCAATAGAATGGAACTTTTGGTCGGCTGTCCATTATAGGATTTGCAACAGTCACCACGCTTGGCAGGCGGATTGGTGATCACAGCGGCCTTGACGACACCCACAGGAAGATTGGGGTTGGCCCTATTCTAATCAAGGAACCATGCTGCACGTATACTAGTCTAATCAGAAACTAGGATTTTCTCCTCTGCTGTGAGAATTAAACAAAGATAGGACCATTCACAAATATATTTTATTTATTTTAGGAAATTACAGCTATTTAAATCTAAGTAAATTACATATATAGTGCCAAAAAGCCAATTACAAGTTACCACTTCTAGAGGTAAATTAAATAACAATTAAAATTCATAATAAACTAACCAAATATACTAAAAATAATACATACATACACTATACAAGCAACATAACCTAACGGAAATATATAATACATAGGTATCATAATATATATCCTGGCCTAACGCTGATGTACCCCAAATGGACCACATCATCATTATATCAGCCCTTAGACGTCTACTGCTGGATCTATGCCTTCCCCAAGGAACGCCACCACACCCAGTCCTCCGCCCTCCGCATCCAGCCACTTCCGGCCTCCTTCTTCAGGTCGCCGGTCCACCTGCCGGCGGGGCGCCACACCCTGCTCGTACCGATCCGCGGTCTCCACTATAGAACTCGTCTGCTCCAACGGCTGTCGGTTCTGCGACAGATGTGGCCCGCCCACTGCCACTTCAGATTGCTAATCCTTTCGACTATGTCGGTGAGGTCATTACTAATCCTATCTGTCAAACAAACCTCGAGTATAGCCCCTTCTATAGCTCGCTGAACCACTTGCCGTGTGGTTTCCGGTAGAGTAGAATAGGACCACTCCAACTCTTCCCGTGGATGTCGTACAAGGCGACTGAGGGAATACATTATAAAACATCAATCAGGCCTCCCCAACCCGTCTGGCCAGCGCGGGGAGTTTAGGCCAAGTACTCCGTCTGTCTCCGGCAGATGAAAGAGGGTTGTGCTCCTGCAGTGGAGACAATAATAACCTGATGATGATGAGGTGTTGTAATACTTGATGGGACGCAGTTTTATAAATGCTGCCCATCCCAACTGAACTTTTCTGTCTATTTAAGTATATTTGTATGTTATATATTAATGTAGGTAGTATATATTATAAGCATAATCAAGCATATTTATTTAATAATATTTGTTATGTAAATTTAAAAGGGTAGTATTTTTAAAAATATAATTTTACCTGCAATACTCTGTCGCTATGTCTTTCTTGTTTTCCTTCTGAAAGGTTGCCTGGAAGCTTATAGCTTTAAGCGATAAGGCCGCCTTTGTACACTTTCCAAAACACTGTACCTAATTTTATTGTTATTCTTAAATTGTGTGCATTAAAGAGTTTATCTATCTATCTTCCCTATCGAAATTGTTCCTACCCAACTGTTGCGTGACCTAGGTAGACGTACTCCTAAGCAACTGGACCCTATTACGATATACAATAGACTTCATATTTCGCCAGTGTTCTAATACAACTGTGGAACGGTCTTCCTGCACACATTCGTGACAGTCCCACAATAAGATCGTTCAAACTGAGATGCAAAGAGCACTTCCTATCTAACTTGCCGTGATATAGTATATATTATGAATATGTATGGTATGTTATATATATTATTATGTATGTCCTTTACTTAGTAACTTAGTATATATCAATAGCTATACCTACTCATTTATTCTTTGTATAGTACAATATTTTATTATACAATTTCAATATCCATGCACATTTTTTTTTATTTTTATTTTTTGACCTACCGCTCGTTTTAGCTTTTCCCACAGTGAAGGTTGGCTGGAAGAGATATTTTATAGAGATAAGTCCACCTTTGTAAATTTTTATGTTATGCCCTATTTTTTGTAAAATTTATGTGCAATAAAGAATAATAGTTGGGTTACCAACGATAATATTTTCAAAATTTTTTCAAAACAATATTTAAGTTAGTGACAAGGTGGCGGCAGGGGGGGGGGGGAGGAGGGGGCTGTTAGCAAAAAGCTTGCGATGTAACAGATGATCTTCATTTAAATATTTTCCTTCCGAGGGACACTCCGGTGTTTAACGGCAAAAAGGGCCCTTTCACACTATGTGTTTAAGAATAAACTGTATTTGACACAACTTAATGGAATATATTGTACGTGGAGAAGGAAGAAATATTAACTTAATAATAATAAAACAATATTTAATGCAGCACTCACTAAAAGTGAAGTTAGTCACATACATATCCTAGGTACCTTTTATTCTTCTCACTGCGGACCCCAGCCTTTTTGAGGACGTTACTAATTTGATCTTGGAACGTCCTCCTAGGACTACCTCTAGCTGTACTTCCATAAACATTCTTTCGGTGCATTAAAAGGTTGATGAATATGAGTGAGGTGTGTTAGGATCGCGCAAAGTGGCGATCCATCGTCTCTGCCTACCCTTCTGGGACCAGGGAGCATTATGTATATATGTACATCCTACCTACATGGATAAATAAACACACACACCCCCACACACCCCCGTACACCCCCTCATTACAGCAGCTTAATTCTATTATATAGAAACTATTTGCTCTTTGCTTTGCAAAGAAACGCTTTGATGCCAACGATGTGTAAAATAAATATAAAATAAAATGTAATCAAGTTAATATCCATTATGAAGCCTTGAGTTCTCAATGTCCCAAAAGACTGAAATAAATTAGTTAAATAAATAAATATGTGGGGACATTTCACACACGGCCACCTGATCCCAAACTAGACAGAGCCTATGTAATATGGGTATCAGACAGCTGATATACATACATAAATACATAATATATAAATAACATCCAGTCACAAGGCAAACACTTGTGCTCAGCACACGAATGTTTGCCCTGTAAGTTATCCAAGTAAGCAGATATAGTTAGTTGGTAAGTATTGGACTCGACTCTGAAGGGCACAACGTTAAAATTTGACAGCACTAAAACTGTTGCTATCCTTGTCACTCAGTATTATGAAGATACAGACGAAACCAATTTTAACGCTGTCAAATTTTAAATGTGTGCCTTCAGAATCGGGCCCATTATCTTACTATCTTATCTTATTTAATATTATAAATGTGAAAGTTTAGATGTTTGGATATTTAGATGGTTGGATGTTTGTTACTCAATCACGCTTCAACCACTTGACGGATCGAGATGAAACTTGGCACACATATAGGTTAGGTCCTGGAATAGGACATAGGATCTTATCTTATCTTCTCTTCTCAGGGGGCCAGGAAGACCTGGCGACACTTCGACCTTTCAGAATCTTGTGCCAAACCCCTGACCACCAACGGTGCCCCAAGCCGATTTGGTGGACTTCACATACGCCTCAGAATTTCTTCTTTGGCATATGCAGGTTTCCTTACGATGTTTTCCTTCACCGAAAAGCCTGTGGTATTATAAATAAACCGTACTTAAGTTTCGTAAAACTCATTGGTACGGGCGGGGTTTGAACCCACGACCTCATGAACGTGAGGCGAGTGCACAACCAACCGGCTACCACAGCTCTTTAGGACATAGGATAGTTTTTATCCCGAAAAAACATCTCATTCCTACGGGAAGTACATAATAATCCACGCGGACGATGTCGCGGGCAACAGCTAGTAATATTATAATTTGCTGGTGGAGTGTGGTCGGAGGGCGACTTTGAAACTGTAGGACATAGTTGCAAACAATTTTGTTTTGTAGCAAAATGTTGCAGATACAGACTGTTTCTGTTGAGGAATGTTGTCGAAATGTTTCCAGTATTAGTTTATGTATGTTACAGAATGTATCTGAAACGTTTGCGAACGTATCGACACGTTTCGACACATATGCTTCCACACCGGATGTTTCTAAATGTTGAGAAGTTTTTCAAAGCAGATAAAACAGAATCGTCCCGTGTGTGGTGAGCCAATGAGATGCAGGCCCCAAAATATTGAAGGGTCGGCGCGGGGAAAAGCGCGCCGCTTAGAGGCTGAAGGTCACAGGGTCCTCACAAAGTGACAAGAACTTGCGACATTTTAACAGACCTACAGTGTTAAATTTAAAATCTGACTATGCAGAAAAAAGGAACTATAAATCTACCAAAGTTAGAATTTGTAAATTGAATTGGACATTTAGGTTGTTGGGCATTTTGGTAGTTGGGCATTTTGGTAGTTGGACATTTTCGGAGTTGGACATCTTGGAAGTTGGAGACTTTGGGAGTTGGGCATCTTGGGAGTTGGACGTCTTGGAGGTTGGACATCTTAGGGGTTGGACATCTTGGGAGTTGGACATCTTGGGAGTTGGACATTTTGGGAGTTGGACATCTTGGGAGTTGGACATTTTGGGAGCTGGACATATTTTCAAAATTTTGGTTTAATTTCATTTTTAAATGTTCAAACAATTATTTTTTAGTTCTAAAAAATAGAGTGAAAATAAAATATTTGTTTTATAGATCTGTAACTGGACGCTTCTCAATCGGATCCCTTCAATCGGATCCCTTCAATTGGATTTCGCGAAGTAGGATTGATCAAAAGTGGGCCTTATTATGGTTACTGCATTTTGGGTCAAGTACTTCAAAATTGTAAAAAAAATATATAAAAGAAACCAGACATTGTGTGCGGCGTTAACTTTTAAAGCTACCTAGTTGGACACAAGATAGAAATTAAAACAAATGTTTATAGTAATCAAAAAGTTTATTAAACAACATAAACCCAACAAATAAATCATGTTTAAGCATGTAATCCACATCCACATGAACATATACACTAAATGAAAAATGTATCAGAAAACTTAATCAGAAACCCAACACCGCTTAGAAATATAGTCATGTTAAACATGTAATAAACATGAAAATATACACTAAATGAAAAATGCATCAGAAAATTTAATTAGAAACCCAACACCACTTAGAAATAAAATCATGTTTAAGCATGTAATCCACATGAACATATACACTAAATGAAAAATGCATCAGAAAACTTATGTTTAAGCATGTGATCCACAAAGTTGCTGAAGCTCCAAGGTAGTATTTTACAATAGTGAAAATTAAAAAAAACATTTTTTTTCCTAAAATAAACTAAGTATTTTTATTTACTTTGTCTGAACAAATGGGAAGAATAAGATAAAAATGTCTAATTTGTTTCGGGTAAAAATATATGTTTTAAATTCTTCTCCATAAAATCCTATCTTGGCGCTCCAGCAACTTTCAACTAAATGAAAAATGCATCCGAAAACTTAATCTTAAAAATATAAGATAAAACCATTTTATGTGTATTATTACTCTGTATACATGTATTTTTTTGCAAAGACGTATAAAATTATGAATATTTTTAAACCTATCAACAAATCTGTATTAACAAAACAACAACAACGATAGTTTTAACCAACGGACAACATTTTCGTGCAAAAAAAAGAAACTTACTCCTATGTGCAAACAAATAACTTCTCAATTAATTATTTTGTTTTAGTAACGTCAATGCGTTTGTTTTCATATGGCTGTTCTGATATCACACTGTGAAATTTGTAGACTTCAAAGTTCCCTTAAGTTTAAAAAAATTAAACATTTAAAAGTATATATTTTTATGGATCAACATCTGAAATAAAGAATTAAATTAAATTAAAAATTAAATTAAATTTAAAATTATAAATCTTTTCTTCAACAAAACACTTAACAAACCTACAAACTCAAGGAAACTTTGAAGTATTCATTATGTACAGAGCGGTGTGAGAACTTAAACAGTCATATGAAAACAAATGCATTTGCGTCTCTAAAACAAAATAAATAATTATCATATGCGGTAATTAACTTTGCGGTCGGCTTAGGAACATGTATTATAAAATTGACCGCAAAGTTAACCAGTTTTCATGCTACCAGTAGGAAATGTTTTCTTTTTTGAATAAAAACAATACTAAAATTAACATCTTAAAACAATCTTACGTGACAATTAAATTTTATGTAATTATACCGCCCGGTATTCGATAATTTAATACTGGACGGTGTAATTAATACACGCGCAAGTGGATCAAGATCCTGGACAAACGCAAAGTTTGGACAAAAAATGTAAGTACGGTACAGAAAAAATAATCTGGTAAATCATGCATACAATTGACCAACTCCTCAAACAACAATCTCTATATCTGTATAATCCAAGTTTGCGGCTGTAACATTACTAACTTATGTGTTCGATCGATGAAGCGTTAACATATACATACATAAATATTTAAATATAAATATACATATACAGTACTTAAATAAAATCTACAATGTATTTAATTAATTTTTAAACTAAATAACTGTATCCCATATTGAATTCATTCATATTCATTAGCCTGAAACAAAAAAAAACCATAACTAATTATATTAAAACTACATCACATTAATACAAATAGTAATAATAGTGGTAGTAATTAGCAGCCAACAAATTTACTTATAAAAATGTGAAGATAGCAGTCAAAATCTATAAACCGAATATAAAATAAAAAGCCTGGTAATTTTGTTAGAAATGTAAAATCAAATCTGAATGAACAAATCGATACCTCAAATGTACACTACACCAACTAACATTTGGGTAATTTTTTTTATCAAAATCGAGTCGTCTGTACTCATCGTATCATCATCATCATCATCAGGTTATATTTGTCTCAACTGCAGGAGCACAACCCTCTCTCATCTGCCGGAGACAGGCGGAGGATTTGGCCTACACTCCCCGCGCTGGCCAGATGGGTTGGGGAGGCCTGATTGATGTTTTATAATGTATTCCCTCAGTCGCCTTGTACGAAATCCACGGAAAAGTTGGAGTGGTCCTATTCTACTCTACCGGAAACCACACTCATCGTATAAGTATTAATTATTATGCTCCCTGAATTTTGAGAAAAAAAAGGAAAAACGTAATTTTTTAAAAATTTAATGACTCGATTTTGATAAAAACAAAATTGACCCAAATTTTAATTGGCGTATTGTACATTGGATGTATTGAAGAATTCTATTGATACTGGTACTGTGCATAGTTATATATTTTTAAAATATTTTAATGTAATATTTATTCATTTATTTTGAGTTTATGACACAAAATTAGTTTTTTTTTAAATATTTTAATGTAATATTTATTCATTTATTTTTGAGTTTATGACACAAAATTAGGTTTTTTTAATTTAGCCTGGTTATCGATTTTGGCTGCTAACTTCACACCGGTTGAGTTTTTGGGATCTTAAGAGTGGGAGGTGAGGGAGCCACGTAATTGAGTGGTTTACGAAACCGCGGGCACAGCCAGTAGAAATAAAATGGGCTACAAACAGTACTAACATATCAATGGCTTTTTTTATAAACATGGTTTAAAAGCTCGGGCCAGTCCCGCGGCCGCCCCGGCAGCGGGGCGTCGCGCCGACGCACGCGGTGGGCCGGCCTGTGGAGCGACGCCGCAGCAGCCTGTAGACATAACCACCGATAACAGACATATTTTATATATGCTAAAATAATTATTTTATACTTAAAGGAGGTGCATGAAAAGGTTGATGAATGTGAGTGATGCGTGTCAGGATCGCGCCAAGTGGAGATCCATCGTCTCTGCCTACCCTTCCGGGACCAAGGCGTGGTCATTATGTATGTATGTTATATAAGACGGCACATGTAGAGCGCCATCTATTGGGATAGCCGGAGAAGAGTAACAGCTGTAGAGTTAGTTACTAGCGACGATGTATAGTAGAGTATCCCAATAGATGCCAAACAAATTCAAAAGCAAATTCATAAGCGTAGTCCAGAAAATCGGCTTGGGGCTCCATTCGTGGCAGGGAGATCCTGTCGAAGAGTGTCGCTAGGTCTGACTACGTGCATAAAAGTGTACATACGCGTTTTTCTCACATTTCGTTGTTCCCTGACTCGCTCGCACTCCTTCGACAGAGAATAATAAATATTACTAGATACTAAGTATAAGGGAAGAAGTTGCTCCTTTAACACTGCGGAAAAGGTTAGAAGACAACAGCGGTCTTTCGAGGATAGAAATACACGTGAATGAATGTCCTGTCTTGGAAGAAAATCTCATACATCCTAACGTCCCATGCGGTCCTAGTGCGGTCTATGCCATACGGTTCCAGCTATAATATACCAATGTCACTTAATAGAAAGACTTATCCCTCGCAGAGACCAACCCGCGCGTCATAGGGCCCACCTACTACCAACATCTCCCTGGTGACCTACAGAACGAAACGAATGATGAAACGTTTAGTCACCGACTGAAAAATCTTTTATTGGATAAAGAATTATACTCTGTCAAAGAATTTATGGACATACAATTTTGAATTAATACTACGATATAGTTTATGAATATTGTTTTTTTTTATATACATTGTTATTATTATGTACACTAAGTTATGACATTGTTATAAATATCATACACGAGTTATGTAGAATTGACATTTTGTATACAATTTTTTTTTGACGATCACATTAACTCTGACCTTTTACGTAAGTTAATCTATGTATTAAAATTTGTAATGTGAAATAAAGAAATCTAATCTAATCAAATCTAGAGATTCAAGACTCACCATTGCTTCACAGGCTACCAAACTTAGCGGAGTCCTGGCTAACTGTTAAACAAAACAATAGATTAGTATTCTGTCTACACGCGAGATGGAAAAATGAAAACCGGGATCGAATAGCACAGTAGAGATAGAGAGCAATATAAAAGAAAATCAAAGAAACTAAAGCACGTGGAAGCGAATGGCTGCCACGTGTCGAAAGAGAACAAAACACTCTCGTAAGCGAGTGCTCACCTCCGCTTCCCCAACCGAGTGCGCGGTGCGCGCGCGCACCGGCGTTTATATACGGTCGCCGAGCGACGCTACGACAGGCCCGCGTTGGGAAACGGCGTAAGTTCAATATTAAAATTCCGATAAAGAGAAATCTACTATATAGTAGTAGTTTTAGGAATGTAACGCATTATACTTCGTTTCATATAACATTAGACTCTAGAATAACACAGAAGCAGTGGTAGTAAATTTTGCATGTATATATATTTTTAAATTTCTTAACTTATGTAGGTTATGAAAGTTTTGTTTTTAAATGAATTACAACATTTCAATTAATCTGTTTATTTATGTTTATTTAAACGATAAAACACGTGAGAAGTGTGGTTTAAAAGGAGATGTAGTAACAAAGGTAGAGAAGGGTATGTTGCGTTGATTTGGACATTTAGAGCGTATGAGTGAAGGAAGAGTGACAAAAGAAATATACAGTGCGAATGTGGAAGGAACTACAGCTAGAGATCATCCTAGGAGGACATTCAAAGATCAAATTAGTAACGGCGAAGCAAAGTGGTGATCTATCGTCTCTGCCTAACCCTCTGGGACCAAGGCGTGAGCATTATGTATGTGATTAAATTGAAATTAATTATATATGATTTATTTTGGACCAATTAGCACACAAAAAACATTAAAAAAATGTCAAAATTTAAAACTAAAATAACAATATTTTTAAATTGATATATCATCATCATCATCATCATGTCAGCCTTTAGACGTCCACTGCTGGACATAGACCTTCCCCAATGAACGCCACCACACCCGGTCCTCCGCCCTTCGCATCCAGCCGCTTCCGGCCACCTTCTTTAGGTCGTCGGTCCATCTGGCGGCGGGGCGTCCCACCCTGCGCGTGCCAATCCGTGGTCTCCACTCCAGAACTCGTCTGCCCCAACGGCCATCGGTTCTACGACAGATGTGGCCCGCCCACTGCCACTTCAGCCTGCTAATCCTTTCGGCTATGTCGGTCACCTTCGTTCTTCGTCGGATTTCTTCATTACGAATCATATCCTTCAAAGATACGCCGAGCATAGCCCGCTCCATAGCTCGCTGAGCGACTTGAAACTTGTGGATCAGGCCCACTGTCAGTGTCCACGTTTCTACCTTATGTCATGACAGGCAGGACGCACTGATTAAAGACTTTTGTCTTGAAGCATTGTGGAATAGGCGAAGTGAAGATTTGACGTAATTTTCCAAATGCTGCCCAGCCTAACTGGATTCTTCTGTCAGCTTCCCTATCAAAGTTGTTTCTACCCAACTGTATTGTCTGTCCTAGGTAGACGTACTCCTGAACAACTTCGATATTGACATTATCGACGCTCACCGGGCTTAGGTCGACGTGTGAGTTGGACATGACTTTCATCTTGTCTACGTTCATCCTAAGACCTACTCGTCTGGAAGAGCAGTTAAGGCTGGTCAGCATTCCCTCGAGATCCTGCAGCGACTCTGCCATCACAACTATGTCGTCTGCAAATCGAAGGTGTGAGATGTGCTCGCCGTTTATACTTATGCCCCGTTCCCTCCAGTTCAGTGTTATAAAGACATCCTGCAGTGCGCTGGTAAACAGTTTCGGGGATATAACATCCCCCTGTCAAATTGATATATATTATATTTTTATATATTGGTAAATATAAAAATTAAATTTTTATATTTACCAATCATTATTTATCGTAATTTATTTTAACATTATTTAAACATTTCATTACGTAGAACTTAGTTTATTAGTTGTGTCTAGGTTTTTTTTTTTATATTTCCGGCTTCATATAACTCCTGCTTCTTTTTTAATATCATTCTGTCCATCATCTCCTTCCTCTTGATCTTTTGTTATCTCTCTGGCACCACTCGGTTGTTATTTTTGTCCAACAGTGATCTTTTGTCCTAATTATATGTCCGGCCCATCTTTTGACCTTCTAAGTTTTTGGACGTGAATATGGTTGAGACTCCAAGTTTGACATCCGTTTGTCAAACATGACAGAAGGAGTAAGCCTCAAAAACAAAAACAATAAAAAAAAAATATGCAGCTAACTTTAAGTTCCCTAAATGGCGATATAGAGGTTTTTATCTTTCCTGTGTCGATTGGATCTAAGCAGATTAATAATTCTTTTCAAAAATATAGTTACAAAGTATAGTATTGTAGGTACTAAAACGTAGAACACGTATAGGCACACGTATAGGCTAGGTCCTGGAATAGGACATATGATAGTTTTTATCCCGAAAAACTTCCCATTCCTACGGGAAATACTTTATAATTTGTGATGTTAAGTTTACCACGCGAACGAGATCGCGTCAACAGCTAGTATATCATAAAATTTTGAAGAATTTTAAGTTACGCCGTTTTATTATAACGGATTGCAATGCTGTGTGCATAGATAGAAATGCTCGCAGCGAGAACGGATTGTAATGCACATCTCATGATAGAAATGCTCGCAGCGAGCACGTGGCATGGAAGTATGAAACACTTAACAATAAAAGCTTATAGAAGTAGGTATAGTATATATAAAAAAGACGGCCATCTTGGCTCGCCCGAGGCACAGTAAATTTAATAATCCCAGCAGGCTGGCAGCCTTTCTAAAGACAAATGTCCAAAGTCCACCCTTCTCCCCACGGGAAATTATTATATATATTCCCGGAAAAATTCCCATTCCAGTGGGGCGGGAGTTCAGGCGGTGGGAGTGGTCCGACATGCCTTTCCACCGAGTGGGCGGGACGATTCCTTTTTGTTTCCACTATTTTCGGGATAGTTTCACGTTTATCTCGATGGGTTTCATTTTGCTGAGATTGCTTTGTAGTTATCTATAAGTATCTATCTTTTGTTAATGGATAGTATTTTCTGCAACAATATGTAGGTAGATGACAAAAAAATCTCACATTATTATAAACTAGCTGTTGCCCGCGACTTCGTCCGCGTGGACAACTTAACATTTCAAATTATTATGTATGTCCCGTAGGAATGATATATTTTTCGGGATAAAGACTATCCTGTGTCCTATTCCAGGACCTAACCTATATGTGTGCCAAGTTTCATCTCGATCCGTCCCGTGGTTGAAGCGTGATTGAGTAACAATTTGTACTACCAGACTTTTTTTAAATTTTATTTATTTAAGGTCTGTTGCTCACAGTTACATAACATGTGAACTTAATGCTGAAGGCATTCTCGACCAGTCAACCTTTTGTCCACTGTAAACACGATAGATATTATACATATAGGGTAGGAATAAGTAATAAATTCTATGATTCACTTTATTGAACAAATACACATAATAGCACAATTTAGGCAGTCTTATCGCTTTAAACGATTTCTTCCAAACAACCTTTACGTACATACAGCAATAAATACAACAGTACATAACTCCCATAGAATGGGCTGTCGATTGGGTGATTTGCCATAATCACTACGCTTGGCAGGCGGTTAGGTGATCCCAGTAATCATATTAATAGATATAGGAGAACGCCGTAGCCAGTCCCTGGTACAATAGCTTGATCACCTTGATGACATGATAAGTGGCGTCTAATTACGATATTATAGCCTTCAATCTTGTACTAGAATATGTATGAACATCATCATCATCATCATCGAAGTTCCCTTTTTAAGGTTCCGTATCACAATGGTAAAAACGGAATGCTGGTGCCACTCTGTCCGTGCGTCTGTCACAGCTGATTATCTCAGGAACTACTAACGCTATCGGCATGACATTTGGAACGGTTTTAAATAATGCCCACCCAACCTTATTGAGGAATTAAAAAAATAATTTTATTTTCATAGAAAAAGGGGCCGAAACAAGGAGCCAAAATTTTAAAGTACGGCTACTAGGTCAAGTGGAGTATTGTATATAAGGGAACCATTTGTACATTCTGAAATAGGTTTTCGTTTTGGTTAATAATTGCAAAAAATCTGCTTACGTAAAACTCGAACGGCCCCTTATTACAAATATTACCGAATATCTTTTAGCACTGTACATAAACTTTTAGCAGCTAACACATTAGCAGCTAATACATTAAAATTATAATTTTATGGCGCACGCCAGAATAGCTCGCAGATGGTAGATTTTTTCCTACTCACTTGATATTTTGGACAATTCACACAATATCTTTATAAATTGTAGCCTATGTGTTATTCTGATGTAAAAGCTATATTATTGTGAAGTTTCATTAAAATCCATTCAGTAGTTTTTACGTGAAAGAGTAACAAACATCCATCCATACTTACAAACTTTCGCGTTTATAATATTAGTAGGATATCAAACGACACCTATTTCAAGTCACTAAAGTCAACGATATGGTCAAAATTTGAAAAAAAGGATGTTTAATTTTAGTAGGTAATTAATTCTATTAACAACCATCACAAAAACCCTTAATAAATTAGCGTCCTGTGCTACAAATTTCGTCCGGACAAAGGGACCAACGAACAAATGCAAATATAAATACAACATTTTTCCGTACAGTTTCCAACAAACAACAGTTATGCTTGCGGACAAATAAAGTTCTTCGTTTTATTATTTATTTATCAAATACTTACATATCACTAGGTGTACAATAACTTAACCTAATATCAATTGCAGAAGGGAAGGGGGTGGAAGGGGGGGGGGGCACAGAATAAGACAGACTAGATATACAAATATAAGCTACTTTATTATTGTATCTGTGTACTTTTATACCTTGTGGTTCCCGGCTTAGAATAGGGTCACCGCCAATCTTCCCGTGGTTGTCGTCAAGGCGACTGAGGGATTGCGCCAGGGATGGGCAGCAGCGTTCTCCTCTGTATCAATAAGATCATTACTGCGATCACCACTCCATCTGCCGAGCGTGGTGATTATGGCTAATCCCCCAATGGACAGCCCACCAAAAGAGGCATTCTATTGGGGAGGCTTATGTTCAGCAGTGGACGTATATAGGCTGATGATGTACTTTTGTGAGTAATTGAATTGGATATAACATAGTATTTATATGTTTATTCAATTAATTTATTTAAGCTGCCATTACGAGTTTTTGAATCTATAGGGGACTTATTGTAGATATTAAAATACAGTGCCCCAAATTTGGAATGCATACGTTATAGCTTCATAATCATAATCAGCCAAAATACGTTCACCGCTGAACATAAGCCTCCCCAATAGAATGCCACTTGTGGTGGGCTGTCCATTGGGGCATTTCCCATAATAACCACGCTTGGCAGGCGGATTGGCGATCGCAGTAAGTTGATCTTAATATACTTAGAACGCTGTTGCCCGTCTCTGGTACAATTCCTAAGTCAAAGTCAAAGTCCATATCATTTATTGCATATGAGTACACTTGGTACATTTATATACGTAACTTTTTTTACCGACTACCGCTTTTTAGGTGTTAGCGCTGTGAAGAACAAACGGCGCAACAAACTGACACCCATAGGAAGATTCGGTGTGGCCCTTTTCTAAGCCGGGAACCACACAGTCATTATTACGTTACATTTATTATAATGAAACCAAAATAAAATGTTGAGTAACGAAATAAGTAATTTTTTGTTACACATTTCAAACTGCACGCGAGTGTACTGGTGTACTCTAGCCCCTTGCATCTGGCGCAGTACGAATTTCGAAACAAAAACATAAAATAAAATAAAGGAAAGACACAGGAAACGGGGAAAAGGGACAATCTCCACCCAGGTTCTGTTCGTTGTTCCACTGAGGACATATTTTATTTACTAAGTGGCTGTTTTGAATAAAAATGCGGTTTCCTCAGCGCCGTTAAAAAGTACAAAATGCTAAAATAGCGCACGCTGTAGATTTATTGCTTTTTGTGGACCCGCTGCGAGGTAGCAATTGTCTTTAAAACTTTTTGTTGAGGGGTGTAGTAGTTTCGTCCATACATAATATGGGAGAGGTTTATGTCCAGCAGTGAACGGACCAGCATGGTTAATGGTAAAAATGATGTATTTAAAAACATTTAAAAAAATGCAAACATTTATGAATCCTACTAATATTATAAAAGCGAAAGTTTGTAAGTATGGATGGATGTTTGTTACTCTTTCACGTAAAATCTACTGAATGGATTTTAATGAAACTTTACAATAATATAGCTTATACATCAGAATAACACATAGGCTACAATTTATAAAGATATTGTGTGAATTGTCCAGAATATCAAGTAAGTAGGAAATACATAATAATTTGTGATGTTAAGTTGTCCACGCGGGAGAACAGCTACTTAGGAATAAAAATTATGGCTTTTAAAGTATTAAAATTAAAGTGCAACTATTAATTTTAAAGTTCATTTATATATTCATATATTTGTTTATTATTTATATCAATAAATAGATTTTACATGGCCCTGGCATGCCAAAGTATTTTATCAGTATTTTACATTGTAATTTTCATTTTTAGTTATCAGGACTACGGCGGTGCCGGGGCACTCTGGCTGGACCCGCGCCACCGCAGAATTATTCAATTCCCATAGCACAGAAAAAATCCTAGTTAGAGACATATTTCAAACTAGGATTTTTTCCTGTGATATGGGCCAAGTATATGTATATATTATGTTTAATCGCAGACATAAAATCAAATTACGCTATACAGCGATAAACTTTAGACATAAAAACTTTTTTAATACCCGTAATCATACTTCAAGTTCACAGTCCATATTTAAACGAAAATACATGTGTTCTCGCAAGAGGTCAAAAGTGCTGTAAAACTAGGAATCCAAGAATGGTGTTATTATGCAATGGTAAGGTAAGACTGCATCGAAGTGCGGTAAGTAGGCGGTAGGAACACGGCTCGGCTAGATTTAGCACAGTGGGACTTCCAGTACTTAGACTGGGACAAACTATTAAATATAGTAATAACTTTATTTATGTTTTCTCACAAGGTAAATACATACAGTAGGAATCTTATGCTAGACTTAACAATAGATCAAAGGACATCATTTGCCTTGTGAGAGACTGCACTGAGAAAAAAATAAGTAGCCCTCCTACTTACATAACTATAAAAATATACCACTATTACGTAAGTAGCCGCCCCCATTATAAATGGTGTCGCCTACAACTGATTCAGTAGCCGGCCACATTATTACGTAGTGTGGTAACTTAATAATGTGGCCGGCTACTGAATCAGTTGTAGGCGACACCATTTATAATGGGGGCGGCTACTTACGTAATAGTGGTATATTTTTATCCGTAGGAGGGCTACTTATTATTTTCTCAGTGTGGTGTCTGAACTAGGCATGTGGCTGTTTTACAGATCACAATGCAGGTGGGACGCGTAGGATGCAACGCCCCGCCGCCAGATGGACCGACGATCGGGTGTGGTTGCGTTCATTGGAGAAGGAATGTGTCCAGCAGTGAACTAAGGACTGATATGAGGATGATTGACAATACGAGTCAGATTTACTCATGTATGCTCAAGAGAAAATGCCGGTTAGCTGTTTTATTCTTTCAAAACGAAATCAAACCCTCAAAAATTTCATACTTTTGCAGCGTGTCAAAATTGGTATTTTCGTCTAGAAACATACCACTATTATATATTCTTTATTGCACAACTTAAAACTAAATACAGTAATAAATGGTGTATACAAAGGTGAGCTTATCTCTAAAAGAGATCTCTTCCAGCCAACCTTACAGGGTGTGAAACAAGGCATTAATAGACTACGGAATAACTAAATACCTGAACTATACATATACATATAATAAATAATAATAACTATAATAAACATATTTACATAAATACATACATATCATATTATACTGAGTGAGACAGATAGTGCTCTTTTAGTTTAGTTTTAAAGGATGTCACCGACATACTATCTCGAATGACCGTCGGAAGTTTATTCCACATCTGCGCGGCTCGGACAGTGAAGGAATAGAAAAATAATTTGGTGTTGGATTAACGGTCACTGTTGGTCCACAACCACATCAACCACGGTAAGCGATAAGGCCGCCGTTGTACACTAAGTTCATCCTTCTATTAATTTTTTTTATAAAAAGTTATATGTTTTGGTGCACCATCATCAGGTTATTTTTGTCTCCACTGCAGGAGCACAACCCTCTCTCATCTGCCGGAGACAGAAGGAGGATTTGGCCTACACTCCCCGCGCTGGCCAGACGGGTTGGGGAGGCCTGATTGATGTTTTATAATGTATTCCCTTAGTCGCCTTGTACGACATCCACGGGAAGAGATGGAGTGGTCCTATTCTACTCTACCGGAAACCACACGACACAAACTTATGATTGACACTAAATGGTTATTAAATTAGATAACAGATGCACATTAAAATCATCTGTTATCTAATCCAATAACCAATTAGTGTCAATCATGAAATTTGTTTTGTCAATTTTGGTGCACAATAAAGAATATTTGAATTGAATTGAATTCTCGTAACGCAAATACCGCTGGTTTTCGTATTACTATTGGTTTGGAATGAAATATATACGTTTCATTTTATGAATGAAAAGTCCCATGTGAAATGAGTGTCGCAACTTGTCCGATACAATGCCTTTACGACTTGGCATTAAATGCAGGTATTGAATTTTTTTGGTAACTGCTAAAATGCACGAGCCCACTGGGCTCATCTTTTCCCGGTTCGTGGTGTGCGCGGGCGCAGCGCGGCGGTCGGCGCGTGATCTCCGATCGCCGCTTGGTACGATAATCGGCCCACTGTGCAAACAGTCGCTTGCGATCCGCACGAATTTGCAAACAATTCATATACAGTGTGTGATTAGATTATGTTTTCTATTTACTGATAATTCCTGCGGTATATAAAGTGGGGGACTGAGCTGAACTCTGACCGTCGTCGGAGGAATGTAACAGTTGTCAAGAACACAGCCCCTACAGAAATCCTATGAAGGTAGAGCGGTTATAACCACTTGTTTACTTCAGTCTCCACTCTCCTATTATCATCAGGTTATTTTGTCTCCACTGCAGGAGCACAACCCTCTCTCATCTGCCGGAGACAGACGGAGGATTTGGCCTACACTCCCCGCGCTGGCCAGACGGGTTGGGGAGGCCTGATTGATGTTTTATAATGTACTCCCTTAGTCGCCTTGTACGACATACACGGGAAGAGTTGGAGTGGTCCTATTCTACTCTACCGGAAACCACACGGCGCCTATACCGCGCACTTTTTATGCCTCGCGGTCACATTTCTAGTCAGGAGATACAGGTAGAAATCACGCAATCTGGCACTTTTGCTGATCTTGACTCGCGCGGAACGTGTGAGCGTTTGATCTGGCAATGTATCACGTTTGTGGGCACGCGTGTCGTACCTACTTCTCCATCCTATCTTGATAGTATTTCTATGACAGCACCGCAGTTGGAGTTTGACGTTTTCTGCCACCTCACCGCACTCCAGGATTTCCGGGTTGTGGATTATCCCCCGGAACACTTTAAAAATATACGTGACGTATAACGTGGTGCCTTTCTCGATTGCGCTGGGTGCAGCAGACAAGTCTTAATACATTCCAGTAGTGTGTACTACCAGCCGTGAGTGATACCGGTAGGTGAGTGTCTGCTGGACCAATCCCCGCAGGTAGGAGCCGCACACAAACACCCGACCAGGAGCGGGCATATACTAAAACCTACCTGCCACAGACTAAAAAAATCCGAAGGGTCGGTATATGTTCTCGGATCGACAATTTATAATAGTTTACCTCGAGACGTGAAAAGTGCGACTTCCACCAGCATATTTAAAAATAAATTTAAAGGCATATTACTCAGTTGACGAATTCTTGAAAGATGTTTCAAAGTATATTACTTGACATTTGTGAATTTATGACATTATTTATTAATTATTATTATACTAGATATAGGTTTTTTACTGCGAAAATAAACAAAACAGTAAGGTATACTGGTTGAAACTCCATCAGCCAGCCATAACCGCGCATCCCGCCACAGTTTTTAGCTTATGTAACATTTCCATCAACCTGTAGAGAGTATCAGCGTGGGATCCTCACCCGCGGCGTGCGGTGCGCGTGCGCCGATCAGCGCCTGTGGCGGCGCGGCGCGGCCCGCCCCCGCTCAGTACCGCATCATAGATCCCACCATCGCGCGCCCAAATCAACGGGTTTGGATGTAAACTGCGTTTGTACCGAGCTGGGTAATAGCAGATAGTGGTCTCTACGGTAACACGGTAACTCTGTTTCATGATAGACTACCGTATCTAAGATTTTTACGGAGTAAAGGCTTATTCGAACCAAAGCGTTTTCCAGGCGTTTGAATTCGGATGGATGAACTCTTAGCTCTCATGGTTGAGATGCGGTCTTCGAACATGTGATAGAGCGAGGAATACAGTGGTACGAGAGAAGTGTGTTTTTTTACAATGATAATTAATAATACTACTAATATTATAAATGCGAAAATTTGGATATTTAGAAAGAAAGAAAGAAAGAAAGAAAGAAAGAAAGAAAGAAAGAAAAACATTTATTCACTACCATAATTGGCACACACAAAGAAAAAACCAACAAAGCAAGAAAAAGGAAAAAAAAAAAACTTATAAGAACTAGAGAAAACAACTTAAAATTTTTAACATAGTTAAAATAGTATGCGTGTGCCGTGGCAGCAAAAGGGCAAACGACTCAGCAGGCATACGCTGTAGTAAAGGCTTATTCGAACCAAAGCGTTTTCCAGGCGTTTGAATTCGGATGGATGAACTCTTAGCTCTCATGGTTGAGATGCGGTCTTCGAACATGTGATAGAGCGAGGAATACAGTGGTACGAGAGAAGTGTGTTTTTTTACAATGATAATTAATAATACTACTAATATTATAAATGCGAAAATTTGGATATTTAGAAAGAAAGAAAGAAAGAAAGAAAGAAAGAAAGAAAGAAAGAAAGAAAGAAAGAAAGAAAGAAAGAAAGAAAGAAAGAAAGAAAGAAAAACATTTATTCACTACCATAATTGGCACACACAAAGAAAAAACCAACAAAGCAAGAAAAAAAAAAAAAAACTTATAAGAACTAGAGAAAACAATTTAAAATTTTTAACATAGTTAAAATAGTATGCGTGTGCCGTGGCAGCAAAAGGGCAAACGACTCAGCGTATGCCTAGACCAAGTAAGGTGCTAGGCGCTGATTTTCAGTATTTGTATTTTAATTTATTTTTTGATATTTGGATGTTTGTTACTCAATCACGCTTCAACCACTGGACGGATCGGGATGAAACTTAATAGATTAGGTCCTGGAATAGGACAGAGGATAGTCTATCCCGAAAAAAACATCTGTATCCTACGGGAAATAAATAATAATTTGTGATGTTAAGTTGTCCACGCGGACGAAATCGCGGGCAACAGCTAGTAATAAATACATATTTCTTCTGTGGTATAGAAATTAAGACAATTCACAAATATAACATCCACGCCGGGGCCAACTTATTCAAATTGGACAAAGTTGTCTGTCCCCAGTGGGAATCGGACCCACGACCTCTGGCGACTACGTTACACGTTTGGTACATGGGGCAGTCAATACCAAGTCAGTACCACATTTATGGCAATAAATATTTATTTCATTTAATAATTTTATTCATTTCATTTCATTTTATTTCAAGGTGCGAAATTAAATTTGATTTACCTTTTAACGATTTAATTGACTAAGTTACATAATAAGATCTTTGGTCTTTAGGTGACTTATCACTTTGTATCATCATCAGGTTATTGTTGTCTCCACTGCAGGAGCTCAACCCTCTCTCATCTGCCGGAGACAGACGGAGGATTTGGCCTACACTCCCCGCGCTGGCCAGACGGGTTGGGGAGGCCTGGCCTTGTACGACATACACGGGGAGAGATGGAGTGGTCCTATTCTACTCTACCGGAAACCACACGGCAATATCATTTTGTATATTATACAAAGAATAAGATCGTCCGTTCAAAATTGAATGAAAGAAAACTTTAAAAGTAACTTATGGAAGTTCTCACGTGAAGTGTACTTTTTACCACCGAGTGTGTTCGTGATCGCAGGTGAGTTATAGCGAAGCTGTTTTGGGGTTTTGTGCTAAGAGTGGCATGATCAGGAATCGGATACCTCATACCATGAAGCAAAATAATTTTTCGCACCTCATAAGTCACCTCAAAGTTTTTTACCTTCATGATTGACACTAATTGGTTATTAAATTAGATAACAGATGCACATTTGTAAATCTTTACATATTTGAGGGTGGTTAGGTAGTTAGTTACACCTCATACCATGAAGCAAAATAATTTTTCGTAGCTCGTAGTTTCACCTCAAAGTGTTTTCCTTCATGATTGACACTAATTGGTTATTAAATTAGATAACAGATGATTTTATAATATAACCCACGATGGTCTCTGCCGCTAGAGTCCAGTGACCAAGGACTAAGTAAATGTGGCGGTCAATGACAATATTACGTTTTAACATAATAATGACTACATCTTATAAATATGAAATGTACCTTAGTTGTATGTAAATGCTATAATCTTTAAAAGTAGATAAACTTATTGTTGAAGAAGAAATTTAAGATTATCTTATTGTTTTTTCATATTCAATAAAAAAAAAACAAACAAACAAACAAACAAACAAACAAACAAACAAACGTAAGACATTCAATTGTATGTAATGACAATTGAACATTTTGATTAGCGTATATTTTGACAATTATACCAATTAACAAATTAGACGTTTTAATATATGGGCCACTGAGAAATGAAATGAAATATTTTATTTATTGTTGATTATAGGTTATTCATAATACAGTTCTTAATGTGTTAATATTGTCCTATATCTATAATCTGTCTAATGGCATACAATATGCTTTACACAAAATAAAATAAAACAGTCAAATAAGTGGGAACGTAATTCAAATCAAAATGTCATGAAATCATAATAAATTATAGAAAAACGTAACGCATTAGTAACTCGGGTCATTAATTAGTTATTTCAAAATGTATCATTAAAGAATTCGGAGACGGAATAATATGCTTTATCACTTAGAAATTTAAGTATTTGATTTTTAAATGTCTTAACATTGTCAGATTTTATAATACTCATACTCATATATTTCAACCTTTTGGGACATTGAGAACTCTAGGCTAAGTCGACATTGTTTTGTTTACAATTTTACATTTTGTTTCACATTTATGCATGGCTGGCGTTAACGCGACCATTATGAATACATGGCAATGAGCGACCAGTTCCTACGTTATAAACATTAAGCTGCGGTAGATGGCATTGTCAAATATACAAGATAAAATAATTATAAATATAAATATTAGCTGCTGTAAAGTGGCATTGTCAACTTATAATTAGAATGCTAAATAAAATAATTATAATACATGTTATAATACATGTTGAGCCCCGGGAGTTTTCTTTATTACCTATTACAATGTTTTCTTATATTCAATGCAAAGCCAGCTGCGTACAGCGAGGAAATTGGATAACTTCAAGTCGTGACCTGACATCACTCTACCAAGTTACATTTGCCGTTCCACAACTTAGTGCCGACTTCCCACCTCTACTGCGCCTCGAGTGAATGACTGCAAATTTAACTTGGCGATAACCCTCCTGCGGCGACATATCCAAATTCCAGGCTATGCAGCAGCGCGGAAAATGACGTGTCAGTTGTTCCCGACGGGTGACGTCACACGAGGTGAGAGGCTGTCAAGCGAGAGAGGCGTTAGAAGAGGTGTGGAAAGAGGTCTAATTTACATTGCAGGTGAATTACCGAGGCCCTACGCAGTGTTACTTGCAAATAACGTATCGGATAATATTCATCGAACGAGAAAGCCACTTTGTACTCTCTAAAGAGTCTTGTGGAATACTCTGATCTCTCTATCGGTCGTAACTATCGTATTTAAAGCACAAACACTTATTCAAACTCAAAATGTAACCATAGCACAGGCTCTGCCTAGTTTGGGACTGGATAATGTGTGAATGTCTGAGATATTTATTATTATTTTGCGAATATGGGTACATAATACAATACAATACACTTTATTGCACAAACAAATACAGTTACACGTTATAGAAGTTACAAATAGTACAATTTAGGCGGTCTTATCGCTTTAAGCGATTTCTTCCAGACAACCTTTAAAATAATAAAAGGTAACAATATCGGTATTTGACCATGGCTGCAATATGTAAAAAATATATTAAACTAGCTGTGCCCGCGGCTCCGCTCGCGTGGACTACAGAATCCGCTTCCCTTCCCACTTTCGCTCCCACTCCCACCACTCTATCATCAATAGTTTCCGCAGAGCATGCGATAAAAGACATTTTATGGCAAAAAAATTTACACCTTGGGTTACATTATTGAAGTTTTAGTAGGGATCCCTAATTTTTATATAGTAATAAATATAGCCTATGTTACTCAGGGATGCTGTAGCATTCTAATGGTGAAAGAATGTTTGATATCGGTCCAGTAGTTTTTAAGTTTATTCGTTACAAACATGCAAATCTTTCCTCTTTATAATATTAGTGTAGATTTTATATCTAATACTTAATGCAAGGTCTAATAATTAATTGATGCAAGTCAAACACATTTAATATAACACAAATTATATGAATAGAACTTTATTTACATATCTTAGTCATTAAAAAATTCTGAAATGTCATGTCATAATACGCTACGCACTTCGAAATATTTGGGCCTTGTTAAACAAATGTTACAATTCGAGAAATTTGTGGAATTATAGGGAATAAGTCGTTGAATAAAGAAAACAAACATGTCGCAAAGCGACAGGTAAACATATTGACGACCTGCGTGGCGGAACGGGTAGCTCTCGGACTGCCACGCCGGAGGTTGCGGGTTCGAATCCCGCTAGGGGCAAATGTTCGTATGATGAATATGAATGTTTATACCCAAGTCTTGGATGTTTATATATTTATTTAAGTATGTGTATCCGTTATCTAGTAACCATACCACAGGCTCCGCCTAGTTTGGGACTGGATAATTGGTGCGAATGTCTGAGATATTTATTTATTTATTTATAATAATAAAAAAAAACCTGTAAAATTTTACACTTGTAAATGCTATAAACCGAAGTCCGCAGCCTTGAAACACACTTTCGTAGTTCAGGATCGAATAAACCCGCGCCTTTTACTCAAGTTTGGTCCACTTCGCATTTGCTTCAGTTCCAAATCCATGTATCCAGAGGAGACAAGAATTTCCTTTTGAGTATGTGAAGGCAGTATCGTGGTGTTGAGATAGATTCGACCTTTAGTGAACGGGAACCCTCGCGGCGCTACTGCGGGCGGGATGGACATGTTCACTAAATTGTATGTACCCTGAATAAAAAGTATATCAAATTTATTTTTACTACATAACTAGACGTCCTTCTTCAAAATCAGTCATCAGGTGAGATTGAGGTCAACCGTAAACTCATCAAGGATAAAAAAGTGAGTCTGTATGTTCGACCTGAACTCGGAAACTACTAAACGGATTTAGATCTGTTTTTCATCGTTTGTTAGGCCATTTTTTGAGAAATATTTTGATATAAGAGAACAGTATAGGATAGGATATAGGACAGAGTATAGGATATAATAAACGAGCTACACAAAGAAATAAAATAAGAAAAAATTATACTTTAGAAGTCATAGCGCGGTTGACAGGGCCGTTTTCATAATAGGATTTTGGGGGGTGTTTTTTTATTTTTTTATTGTTGCGCTTTGGGTTTGTACTTGATCTTAATATACATTAATATTAATTAAGAATTTGTACATGATGTTCATAGATTTGATGCAAATTTTAACCCCAAGGCATGATATTAATTAGAATAATCACCTTCCAAAGCTTATAGACCACCTTCCAATGCAGTTAATAGGCCACCATCATCAGCCTGCAAGAGGCCAATGCTGGACGTAGGCCTCTCCCGAGGCGCGCCCCTGAACCCGATTATCGGCTCTTCTCATCCAGTCACTGCCAGCCGCCTTACGCAGATCGTCGCTTCATCTAGCCAGGGGGCGTCCCACACTTCGTCTGCCCAGTCGCGGTCTCCACTTAAGAACTCCTTTATCCCAACGGTAATCGGTTCTCCGATAGATGTGGCCCGTCCACTGCCACTTTAACTGGGTAATCCTTTCGGCCATGTCAGTCATATCCTTCAATGAAACTCCGAGCATAGCTCTCCACAGCTTGAAACTTGTTTCTGGTATTGATCACGTTTCAATAGGTTTTTAATTTAGATTTTGCTTTGAAAAGAGAATTATTCTACAGTAATAATCTAAAGGCAAATTACCGCTGGATAAGGACAGGATAAATTTTGGAGCGGGGTATATTTAACGAGTCCTCCGCCCTCCGCATCCAGCCGCTTCTAGCTTCTTCAACCTTGTTCTGATCGTCGGTCCATCTGGCGGCGGATGTTGGCCGCCTACTGCAACTTCAGGTTGCTAATCCTTTCGGCTATGTCGGTTACCTTACGTTCTTCGTTGGATCTCCTCATTACGAATCATATTCTTTGACCCATTCAACGGCGAAGGTAAGTGTCAGATCAAGACCGGTGGCCACCATGCAAATGGTCTTCTAGCTAATATTTCGTAAAGGGGCACCTCTAAAATATATTCTACAAGCTGTTGCTCGCGACTTCGTCCGCGTGGACAACTTAACATCACAAAATATTATGTATTTCCCTTAGGAATGCGATGTTTTTTCGGGATAAAAACTATCCTATGTCCTATTCCAGGACCTAACCTATATGTGTGCCAAGTTTCATCACGATCCGTCCAGTGGTTGAAGCGTGATTGAGTAACAAACATCCAAATATCCAAACTTTCGCATTTAAAATATTAGTAGGATAGGATTTAGGGCACTTATCTACGTAATATTACGTATACGTATTAATACGAATCCTTGGCACCTTGATTGGCTTTCACTTCCTGCATTCCAATTCTTGAGCTATCTCTTTCACAAATAGTGCAGTAATTACGTAACAATAAGCGCGTGCGCAGTGTGATTGACGATTGGGAATAGACGATTTAAAGAAACTATGAGCATGACCCTCTCCACAGCTCGCTGAGCTACTTGAAACTTGCTTTTAGACGATCACATTCCTATAGATTTTTAATTTAGATTCAAAAGAATTTATTCTAGAGTAATAATGTAAAGGTAAATACCGGTGGAAAAGGACAGGACAAATTATACAATGGGGTTTGTCTGACGACTGGCCCCATGAATTTGTCATTGTAGACAAAGTCACATCCTCTGATGTGCACCTCCACGAAGCCTCGCTTGTATGTGTTGCTTAGAAACTCGAAAAAGTAAAAGTGCAGCTGAAAGCAATAAAATTCTGTTGAATATCGGTCTGACTAAGCCAGTAGCAGCGCAAAGGGGGTCGGGGGGTACTTATTTCATTATCGGAGCCCACCCGATTTGGGGGTCTTCGCCAAAAGTATGACGGCGGGTACAAACTGACAACATTTCATTATGTATATAGTATCACATAGCACGAGTGTCAAAATGTACAAATGTCAAGTTGTTGAAGTTCGTCAAAGTGTTAGAACGATCACTGTTGACTGCTAAAAATAATCAATATTATATATTCTTTATTGCACATAAATTTTACAAAAAAAAAAGGGTATAACATAAAAGTGTACAAAGGTGGACTTATCTCTATAAGAGATCTCTTCCAGCCAACCTTCACTGTGGGAAAAGCTAAAACAAGCGGTAGGTCAAAGAGAATATAAATATAATGTGCATGGATATTGAAATTTTATAATAAAATATTGTACTATACATGGAATAAATGAGTAGATATAGCTACTGATATATACTAATATAAGTTACTAAGTAAAGTACATATATAATAATATATATAACATTAAATATTATAACTACAACTATACATATTATAACATAAATACATCAATCAATCAATTTACCAAAGCAACATCAAATTCGGTGAGTTTATTTAGGTTTATTGAAATACCTTTGTCCGTACTTAAATAAACAACATGTTTAAATGTAACTTATGTAAATAACATTATGTTAGCTTTGTTGAGCTCTTTAATTTTTTTGGATACATACTGGGCCCGATTCTGAAGGCACACATTTAAAATTTGGCAGCGCTAAAATTGGTTTTGTCCTTATCTTCATAATACTGTGTGACAAGGATAGCAACAGTTTTAGTGCTGTCAAATTTTAACATTGTGCCTTCAGAATCGAGCCGGGGGGGGGGGGGGGGGGGGAAGGATCGCTTCTCTACGTAGTACTATTTATTGATATAAAAAGAGATGTGAGATGTCATCGTCATCGTGATGTCGCGCCTCCGAATGGGGAGATTTACCGTATAGAGGACGAAGCACAGACTTACTTATTTGTTGGGGAATCCCGGGAAGTACCGGGCACCTCCCCCGTGATTCGGCCTGTGTGGCCTAGATGTCGAAAGGCCATGGGAGGTGAGAGTCTGTCCTTTGTACTATTTAGTATTTTTTGGCGCTATGTTTATACTACTTTTTTTTTTAATCTTTATTTGGTGAGGGTTTTTTCTGTCTAATAAACGCCACCCTCATAGTATTTACAATTAACTAATACAAAATAAATAATCATAACTTATAATCTACGCCTAATACCCTTCTGTACAAATTTATACAGTGACCTGGCAGTCTGCGAGGTGGGGAAAGCCAGGACACTGTTACATAGGCCCACTTCACAACAAAAGTTAACAGAGTTAAACAACTGTAACCTTTCAGCTTCGTTCCGTACGCACTCCATGATAATATGGTACGCATGTCCAACCACTTCACACTCGGTACAATCAGGTGTTGCCACCTTGCCCATCAAGTGTCCGAAGCTATTCAATGGGATATGTCCCGAACGACGCCGAAAGGCCGTAACAATGTCCTGCCTACTCATCTTGGCTCCATCCATCCACGGGTATGTTTATACTACTTACTGTTAAGTTGTTACCAAACCCGGATTTTGCAACAAAGTGTATGGATACATAGTGGACGGGGTCCGCTCGTCCGTATTGCCTACTTCTTATGGTTACATCGGTCAAGAAGGCTGGGTTAAAGTAAGTTGTATTCGGATGTTCCAAGCTCCAGTAGGTTACCTGCAAACAGTAACGTTACTACCCGGATTAGAATAGGGCCGCCCCCATCTTGCCGTGGTGCCAGGGGATTGCACCAGGGACAAAAGACAAGGGTGCAACATTCGATTGGGGAGGTTATGTTCAGCAGTGGACGTATTTCGGCTGATGATGATGATGACTTCCTCAGTATCATAGCATACGACCTCCCGTGGTGGAACGGGTAGCTCTCGGACTGCCACGCCGAAGGTTGCGGGTTCGAATCCCGCTAGGGGCAAATGTTCGTATGATGAATATGAATGTTTGTACCCAAGTCTTGGATGTTTATATATTTATTTAAGTATGTCTATCCGTTATCTAGTACCAACCCAAGCTTTGTCTAGTTTGGGACTGGATGATTGGTGTGAATGTCTGAGATATTTATTTATTATTTATTTATACGGTATCTTACTGTGGGGTCAAGCAGCAGATATAGAGACCATTTTTGTTTTGCAAAAGAGAGCAGTTATGGCAATCTATAATCTGCGTTGTAGAGAGTTATTAAGAGAAAAGTTTAAAGTTAATTAATTTTAGATAATATTCCATATGTCAGAAAAAAATTAATTCTCTTTTTGAGGCACTGACTGTGACAATAATAGTGATAATACAAGAAATAAAAGTAAGGTCAGTAAATCGTTCACGGGGCAATGTATACGCTTCTATAACGAACTACCAGAGGAAATCTTAAATATGGCAGATAGAAAGTTTAAGATTCACATTAAAAAACAACTTTGTAAGAAAAGACTATTATAAAATAAACGATTATTTGAACGACAAAGATGCCTGGTACTAATGTTAATTCAGCTGCGTACAATCTTTATATAATTGTATGCAAACTTGATTTTTAGGGTATGTCCTTTCTAATATAATTTATAAACTGTATCTGTGGGGTAATTTGACCTGGGCCCTATTAAATAAACGTCTCAATTTACAATTATTAAATATAAATTTCTGTTTAATAAAGAGTACAATCTACAAATAAGTCTCTGTGGAAAATTTACAAATATGTCGGATTGTAGCTACAATTCTACAATTTCTTGTTCTATAAAAATATTGTCACAGGTGACAAATTAGTAGGAAAAACTCATGCATTTCCGCGCTACAATTATACAATTGTAATTAAAATTTGACATATTTGTAGAATTGTAGTAGAAACTTGACAGGTACCTTATAAAATCCATGGTTATTAAAATCCATGGTTTGTTGTTGCTCACTACATCACCTTAATTAGTAGGTAAACAAACAGCTGTATAAGTTACTTTTACTATTAGGAGTCAAAACTACCTAACCACCTTCAAATATTTAAAGGTTTACAATTATGTTAATTAAATTAATTTTTTTATAAAGTACTAAGTAGTTCTAAGTAGACAGAAAAAAAATATGCTACACTCCTAAAGGGGTAAAATTGTACAGGTACTTTAAGTATGTAAAAATATCCAATACAATATATTGTATGTACCTACAATTTATGGCAAATAAATGAAATGAAAAATGAATGAAATTATCGTTTACAATGACATATTTGTAATTGTAAGCTTTACAATTGTTTATCGCTATTGTAAAGTTTTATTAAACAGCATTTACAAGTAAACAAATTTACAGGTGTTTACATGTCGCTTTGCGACATATTTCTATTCTTTATTAAACGACTTATTTCCTACAATTCCACAAATGTGACAATTTTCGACAGATTTGTCGAATTGTAACCTTTATTTAACAGGGCCCTGGTGCTGATAGAATGCAGCATTGTGCTGAGTCAGCGCCATTTTGTTGATGCGAAACGTAGGTACCTGGATTATCTTGAAATTGTAGTTTGTAATCCTGTTCTGTATATTTTGCATGTTTGTTTGTGTGTGGAAGCTGTGAATAAATGATCTATTCTATTCTGTTCTATTAAAAATCTATATAAGTAATATGTACCAGTAACCGCATACCTACTCATACATATATAAATAAATACATATCATATACAAATCCTATACAGGGTGGATCAGTAATAGTAAAAGATATCCGAAAAATTCAATTGACATAGCTACTAGATGGCCTGACGCTAAAAAGGATTTAACTAAAAAAAGTCTAACAACCAAGCCAATAGGCCAACGAGGTGGTAAAAAATTCTATAATTTAGAATAGAATAGAATAGAAAGACTTTATTTGGCGAACACAAATACAACACAGGAATTAAAATTGACGACATAAATATGAAAAAAAGAAGGAAACAAATTTATTGGTTTTGACAGTTTAAATTTGCATTCTATTTTAGGTATTTAATGTTAACATTTTAAATTGAATTTATGTTTGCAATTTTTCATTAATTCTGTACTTTTAACTGACATTTATAATTCACAGATTTTCTATTGTACAATTGACGAAAAAAAAAATGACTTCCTAATAACCTAGTTTAAGACCTACTAATTATATATGGAATGTATATCTTTCTGAAATAAATAATTTTCATTTCATTTCATTTCAAATTACATAACCGTTAAAACAAAACAGAAAAAAGACACAGTATAAAATTTAATTATATATAGTGGAAATGTAAAACCCTTGGTCATAAATGGGAACCTATCTCGCAGAATAGAATAACTAGACCATGCGGTATTTTAATAGCTAATAATAATGGCGTGTTTTTGAGTTTTGTGAAATACTCCTTGTACAAAATTGAACTTTGTTTCTATAAAGTTCTCAGCGATTTTATCTTTCCACTATCAATTAAATAATTAAAATTAAATAAAATAAATATCAGACATTCACACCAATATATTAAAAATAAATATATAAACATCCAACTTTGAGAAAAAAATAAGTAGCCCTCCTACTTACATAAGGATAAAAATATACCACTATTACATAAGTAGCCGCCCCCATTATAAATGGTGTCGCCTACAACTGATTCAGTAGCCGGCCACATTACTAAGTAACCACACTACTTAATAATGTAGCCGGCTACTGAATCAGTTGTAGGCGACACCATTTATAATGGTGTGGCCTACTTATGTAATAGTGGTATATTTTTATCATTATATAAGTAGGAGGGCTACTTATTTTTTCTCAGTGAAGATTTGGGTACAAACATTCATATTCATCATACGAACATTTGCCCCTAGCAAGATTCGAACCCGCATCCAAAAATATTATAAATCTATGATACTCACCCTTTCTTTTATAACCGAACAAAGAGTGACGGCGTATAACGCGCAAATTATAAAAACACAAGAAAATGAATCCATTCGTAACGTCCAAACGAAATCTGTCGTTTATATTCAGTGAGTATACGACTGTAAAACGTTTATTTTGTTAAAACTACACGGGTCGTTACCTACTGCATTATATGAGATTTAAACAGAATTATTTTAATTATAATAATTGTTTAGTTTTATCATTTCCCGCATATCCATGCGTGTACGTAAATCCACAAAATAAAAAATAGACGCGCGACCGCCGCTTTACGTGCTTTGTGGTAAATCCATCACGAGAGATTAAACAAGAATAGGAGAACTTCCAGACGCCGAAACTTGTAACAAATTGTACCAAGTTATCAGGAATGGAGTCCAATGTAATGTATTATTAAGCAAGCAAGCCAAGCTATATGTATACTGTTCTGTTCTGCGATCTTTCATTACTAAAAAGTCAATAAAACGAACGAAAGTAGTTTGGGGAACCTGGAAAAATTGTCACAGAGTATTTTCCTTAGGTATTCCCTCTCAATATTAGGTGCATCAGCCAAAGAGAATAAAATCCTACGTAGAATAACAACTATTATGGTTTATTAAGGCCTACCAATTCTAGGAATTATCTTTTTTTTATGACAAAAACGTCGATCTCGCGGCGTCGACGGGCGGCGGCACACAGCATACGTACTGCCAGACGTGCCCTATTTTGCCGATGTTCCACTGCATGGTTCCTGAAGTAGTAATATTTAGTACTTGAAACATAACTAGTAATATGTTTGCATGACCTACAAACATACAGAGCACGTACCTATTAAATGTGCACGGTTATTTAAACTGCACTAATATTTTATTACGATTAATAAATAAATAAATAATCTAATAAATAAAATCGTAATCATCGCGTGTCTGTACATTGAAGAAATTTGCAAAAAAAATTGAGGGGTCTAAGGATAAGTAATAGAACACATTTCAATCATTTTTGGAATTTTTGTCTGTTTGTCTGTGAGTTTGTGCACGCATCATTTAAAAACTACTGAACGGATTTTGATGGACTTTTCACAAAAACATGGGGCTTAACTTAACCATTCGTTTTTATTTCATTGCAATCGGCTAACTCAATCAAAAATTATAGACATTTTTAGTTTTCATATACCATAGTAGGTTAGTATGCAATATATTGCACATTATAGTATTTCCGTACTATTCAGATTGCGATGAGTTTGGATTACATTTGGAGCTGCGAGTAGGAATTGGAGTGGGAGGGGGAGTGGGAGTGGGAGCGGGAGAGGGAGACGGAGAGGGAGTGGGAGTGGGCGTGGGCGTGGGCGTGGGCGTGGGCGTGGGCGTGGGCGTGGGCGCAGGAGCGGGAGCGGGAGCTGGAGCGGGAGCTGGAGCTGGAACTGGAACTGGAACTGGAACTGGAGCTGGAGCTGGAGCGGGAGCGGAATTCGAAGCGGGCGTGGAGCGGGTGCGAGAGCGAGAGCGATAGCGGAAGCGGAAGCGGGAGCGGGAGCGGGAGAGGGCGCGGGAGCGGGAGAGGGACAGGAGCAGGACCAGAGCGCGAGCGAGAGCGGAAGCGGGAGCGGGAGCGGATTCTGTAGTTCACGCGAGCGGAGTCGCGGGCACAGCCAGTAAATAAATAAATAAATATCTCAGACATTCACACCAATTATACAGTCCCAAAGTATACAGAGCCTGTGCTATGATTACTAGATAACGGATACACATACTTATATTTCATTCCAGATTAATAGTCCTATGAAAACCAACGCTATTTACGTCTCGGTAACATATACATGAAAGGGTCACCAGCAGCAAAAATAGATTTGTATTACCAAGTAAACTTTGCGGTCCACTTAGGAACACCATCTATTGTGTATTTTGTTTTCGAGACGCAAATGCGTTTGTTTTCATAGGACTATTAATCTGGAATGAAATATAAATAAATATGTAGACATCCAAGAATTCGGTACAAACATTCATATTCATTATACGAACATTTGCCCCTAGCGGGATTCGAACCCGCAACCTCCGGCGTGGTAGTCCGAGAGCTACCCCGTTCCGCCACGGAGGTCGGTCCACCTAAATAAATAAATATCTCAGACATTCACACCAATTAAGTCCAGTCCCAACCGACGGCCGTTGGGCAGACGAGTTCTGGAGTGGAGACCATGGATTGGCACGCGCAGGGTGTGACGCCCCACGCCAGATGGACCGACGGCCTGAAGAAATGGCCGGAAGCGGATGGATGCGGAGGGCGGAGGACGGCCTATGTCCAGCAGTGGACGTCTAAAGGCTGACATGATGATGATGATGTTCCAGTACTGAAATAGGCAGAGTCTGTGCTATGGTTACCAGATGATAACGGATACACATCTAATAAATAAAATCATAAACTTCGCGTGTCTGTACATTGAAGATATTTACAAAAGATATTTACAAAAAAACTTGGGGTGTCTAAGGATAAGCAACAGAACACATTTCGAACCTTTTTTGAAATTTTTGTCTGTTTGTCAGTTTATCTGTTTGTCTGTGAGTTTGTGCACCTATCACTTAAAAACTACTGAACGGATTTTAATGGACTTCCACAGAACATTTAATCTTTATTTCATCGCAATCGGTTTACTCAATCAAAAGTTATAGACATTTTTAGTTTTCAAATACATTAGTAGGTAAGGTTAGTATGCCATATATTGCACATAATAGTATTTCCGTACTATTCAGATTGCGATGAGTTTGGACTACATTTGGAGCTGGGAGTGGAAGTGGAAGTGGGAGTGGGCGTGGGCGTGGGCGTGGGCGTGGGCGTGGGCGTGGGCGTGGGCGTGGGCGTGGGAAAAGGGGAGTGGGTGTGGCGGTGGCGGTGCTAGCGGGAGCGGCAGCGGGAGCGGGAGCTGCATTGAGAGTGAGCTTGTCTGAGGGGAAATGGGATGGGAAGCGGAAGTGGGAATGGGAGCGGATCCTGTAGTCTACGCGAGCGGATCCGCGGGCACAGCTAGTACTTAAATAAATATATATATTTTAATGACAGTCGGAAACAATTTATAATCAAAATAATACTTCCTGTACTAATTTTAATTTAATGTTATAATGCTCGAATGACATCATTAGGCTGGCGCAACTCAGTAGTAAAAAACCGATGTATGAAACGGACAGAGTTTTTAATGGCGGCCTAATCCGTCCAAATCAGGAAGAGCACTGAAACCCAAAATTGTTATAGGACTCCAGTGGACTACAAACCAGACGGATTATGTGTTGCCTTTTTCAAGAATTTTGTATGGGAGTCGCGTCTCTTACTAGTTATATCCTCTTTGGATATCATCTGTATTATGTTTCAACTTAATTTATATTAGGCATAAGTTTTTATCTACAACCCCGTGCCTTGTGGTTCCCGGTTTATAATAGGGCCACAAATAATCTTCCCGTGGGTGTCGTCAAGGCGACTAAGTAGCGTGTGTCCATTAAGATCGCTACTCGATCACCAATCCGCTTGCCATACGTGGTGACTATGGCAAATCCCCCAATGGACAGACCACCAATATTAGTATTTATTGGGGATGCTTACGACAAAAATGGAATACCAAGTCTAACCCAATGGACGAGGATTGCATTGTGATTTGCCGTGTGGTTCTGGTACCCTTCAGAATAACTTGTAATATAAATGCATTAATAAAATATGAAATATTGAATAACTACTAATATACTAACAAGCAAACAACAAACTAAAGAGTATAAGTCCTATCCTACTAATATTATAAATGCGAAAGTTTGGATATTTGGATGTTTAGATGTTTGTTACTCAGTCACGCTTCAACCACTAGACGCGATGAAACGTGGCACACATATAGGTTAGGTCCTGGAATTGGACATAGGATAGTTTTTAATCCGAAAAAACATCCCATTCCTACGGGAAATACATAATAATTTGTGATGTTAAGTTGTCCACGCGGACGAAGTATTCATAATATATTCATAAGTTTATTGAAGTGGTAAAGGGCCTTACAACAGGTCTTATATAATGGACTATTTTAACTTTAACAGTTCGCGTAACTCCATCCTTACCAGGATAGAGTTCCTCGACAATACCGAGAGGCCAGCTAAGCGGCGGCGATTTGTCGTCACGTATGATCACAATGCATCATCCGCCTAAATACGTCCACTGCTGGACATAGGCCTCCCCAATAGAATACCACTTTTGCCATAATCACCACGCTTGGAAGGCGGATTGGTGATCGCAGTAATGATCTTAACATACACAAACAGGAGAACGCTGCTGCCCGTCCCTGGTGCAATCCCTTAGTTGCCTTGACAACACCCGGGGGAATATTTGGGGTGGCCCTATTCTAAGCCGGGAACCACACGCGATCGCTTTATACCAATCAAAAACACTTGCAAAGGAACTGTCAAAGTGTATGCTACGAAAAAATCTTTAGGTCAAGGGATTTCAAGAAAGTCTTGTTTTTCCTCCTATTTCCAATTTAAGTTCTTTTATTTACGCAACAGGACCTACTCCATAAGTATTTCGGATAATATCCGTCAAACATCAAAGCCATTTTGTACTCTGTAACGGGTCATGTGGTTCTGATTTCTTTATCGGGCCTAATTGTTATATTATACCAATATCGCTTAACAGAATATGTCATGTGACCCGTTCGAGAATGCAAAATGGCTTTGTATTTAATTTATTTATTAAAATTAAGATTTTGATTCATAGTGCGTTAATAAGTCTTAAGATATGTTAGTAAATGAAATTAAAAGAAAATAGCATTTTGTATTTGTTGCCGTGTGGTTTCCGGTAGAGTAGAATAGGACCACTCCAACTCTTCCCGTGGATGTCGTACAAGGCGACTAAGGGAATACATTATAAAACATCAATCAGGCCTCCCCAACCCGTCTGGCCAGCGCGGGGAGTGTAGGCTAACCTCCGTCTGTCTCCGGCAGATGAGAGAGCGTTGTGCTCCGGCAGTGGAGACAAAAATAATATGATGATGATGATGATGAGATTTTTTGTCGACAAGTAGCTTTGTAGTTTGGTCTAGCTAGATGGTCTAGAATAAAATAATAATAATATTAAATCGTTTATTATCAGGCAACTTAGCCCATAGATAAATACCTTAACCTAGAAATACATACATTATTATAACCTTAATTAACAGAGTTCATCACACTATTTTTGAGATGTTAGTCTTTGAATCCCTAAAAAGTCTAAACACTACTCCCTCGGGCCAGAAGTCGGGACTGAGGAATATGCCCTGGTGTTTTGTGGGAACCCGGAGTCTGCAGGCCTTAAAGTTATTAGTGTGCTAGTAGACAAACACCCACGGGAAAGATAGGGAATTTTTTGATAGATTTTATTTAATTTCCTGGTACATTACATTTATACATTTTTCTTCCATAATTTTTCTTGCAATTACCATATAGTATGTTCTAAATTTCATTTGAATCGGCTGATAAGCTTGCGAGTTAAGCACTGTACAAACGGACGAATCGACGATTGAAAATAAAGCCTGATTTAAGCCAATACGTCAGCGAATTCGCTCGCATGTTATGTACGAGTATGTATATTATTTATTAGACATTTTAAAAACTAAATAAAATAAGGAAATAGTGTGCACAAAGGAGAGGTTATATCTAAAAGAGATCTCTTCCATCCCAAACTTGCAGGATGTGAAACAAGGCAGTAAATAATAATAATTATTATATATTTCGCCAGTGTGCATACAAAATACGTTTGCAGACGTCATTTGTCCGAATTCGGACACACTGGTTTGGATAAGCCTTAAAACACACTTTCATTGTTAAGGTTTGACAACCCCGAGTTTGTTTGTCAAGTTTTGTCCACTTCTCATTTGCTTCAGTTCCAAATCTATGTATCCAGAGGTGATAAGAATCTCCTTTTGAGTATGTGAAGGCAGTATCGTGATGTTGAGGTAGATACGACCTTTAGTGAACGGGAACCCGCGAGGCGCTAGCGCGGGCGGGATGGTCATGTTTGCTAAATGATATGGACCCTGAAAAAATATATATAACATTTATTTTTGCTATATAACATAGATGTGCTCCACATTAGATCACTCGCCATCAGGTGAGATTGAGGTCAAGCGTAAACACATCGAGGATAAAACAGTGGGTCTGTATATTCAGCCTGATCTTGGATTTAGATCCGGTTTTCACCGTTGGTTAGGTTATTTTCGCTAAATTATATGGACCCTGCAAAAATGTGGATTATATTCATTATTAGGTACTATATAACAGAAGTAGTCGCAGTGTCGCCTGTCTTTCGGTTTTTATAGGTTATCATGGGGAGTGTGCCCGGAAATTACAGGATTTGATTCCCAAATCAGTGGACTACCAAACGTGGGGAGGACTCCATCCTTATGTATTAGAGACACCACGCTTTCGTCTGAGCGTTTTGCTTTCTCTTTCATAAAGCGAACTGCTAAGGAATGGAACTCCCTGCCAGCTTTGGTATATCCGGACAAACACAACTTGGATCTTTATAAAGTAAGAGATCCTATCCTACTAATATTATAAACGCGAAAGTTTGTAAGTATGGATGGATGTTTGTTACTCTTTGACGTAAAAACTACTGAATGGATTTTAATGAAACTGTACAATAGTATAGCTTATACATCAGAATAACAGATAGGCTACAATTTATAAAGATATTGTGTGAATTGTCCAAAATATCAAGTAAGTATGAAAAAATCTACCATCTGCGAGCTATTCTGGCGTGCGCTGCCAAAACCGCTAAAGTTACACTTATGTAATGTATGACGGAAATATTTATCTTAAATAGTCCTACAAAAAAGCTACTCGAAATACTAATCGTGCGCAGACGAAGTCGCGGGCACCAGCTAGTAGGCTATCTTTGGTAAGCGCGTTCCACCTTAGGCCCTATCGTCACTATCATCAGGTGAGAAAGAGGTTTAGTGTAAATCCATCTACACTAATATTATAAAGAGGAAAGATTTGTATGTTTGTAACGAATATACTCAAAAACTACTGGACTGATTTCAAAAATTAGATTTTTAAATTAGATTCAAAAGAAATTATTCTAGAGTATAATAATTTAAAAGTAAATTACCGGTGGAAAAGGACAGGACAAATTATACAATGGGGTTTGTCTGACGATTGACCCCATGAATTTGTCGCTTTGGGCAAAGTCACACAGCCTGACGTGCAGCTCCACGAAGCCTCGCTTGTATGTGTTGCTTAGGAACTCGAAAAAGTAAAAGTTCAGCTGAAATCAATAACATTCTATTGAATAGCTGCCTGACTCACTAGCATTGGGGTTGGTAAGTTCCCGAGAACATTCTCCTGCCGAGAATTTAATAAGTGAAGCCACTTTTCCGAACCAATGCAGCTAAATAGGAGTTTATCTATATAATCTTAATATCATTTTTTATGCGCCGGTTTTTTTTCTCTCATCCTTTAAGCGAACTAAATTAAGACATCAAGACAATTTGACACCTAAATTAATCGGTTATCAAATGTTTGAAAATTAAAGTAAAATTTAAAGTGTAATTGTTAATATATTAAAGTTATACAAAACAAGAATCTATTAATAGGAATAAGTTAGTGTGCAAAGGATGTTTCTGGGAATATATATCGTGTTATAGTTTTAAGTGTATATAAGCTAAGTCGTGTTGGACTAAGTAAATTTTTCTAGAAGCATCAAATATATCGGATGATAATAAAACGACTGTTAATATTTCTTCCAGTAACTCAGTAACACATTTATAAATCATTCATAAAAAAAACATCTGTTTGTTACGAACATTTTGAAAAAAAAAATGCAATATTTCTCGATTGTTCATCATATGGGCGAGGTCAATGGCCGCGGCGCGGCAAATGGCGCGGCGCGTATGGGATTGAGTGAAAATGAGTTTATGAGGATAGGGATGGGGTTGAGGTTGGGGTTGGGATTGGGATATTGAGAGTCTCGAGTCTGAGTGGGAGTGGAAGTAGAAGTAGAAGTGGGAAGAGAACGGGAGCGGAAGTGGGAACGGGGGCGGATTCTGTAGTTCACGCGAGCGGAGCCGCGGGCACAGCTAGTGGTAAATAAAATTGAGAGTCCTATTATGAGACACTGGAATCAAACACATGTGTTATTCGGTGTCTCATATATATAAAAAATAAGTTTTGTTCATATCTGTTGATGTATTATTTATTTATTACTAACATAGATTAAGTTTTTTTTTGTATTACTAACAAGTTATGAACTTTGTCTGAAATAAATTATAAATTAAATTAAATTTGGTCAATGTCAAATTTTACGTCAAGTCTACTAGACAAGTCAGATTTGAAAAAAAAAAAAACATATTTTTGATGTACTAGGTGCTAAGTCATCATCATCATCAGCCTGTAAGAGCCCACTGCTGGATATAGGCCTCTCCCAAGGCGCGCCACTGAACCCGATCCTCGGTTCTTCTCATCCAGTCACTGCCAGCCGCCCTACGCAGATCGTCGCTCCATCTAGCCAGTCATCCCACACTACGCTTGCCCAGTCGCGGTCTCCACTCGAGAACTCGTTCACCCCAACGGTTATCGGTTCTCCGACAGATGTGGCCAGCCCACTGCCACTCCAAGGTACTAAGTATGTCAATTCTACTTACTGTAACATTGTTAGCAAACCAGTATATTGCCACAAAGTTTACGGACGTGTAGTGGACGGGGTCCGCGCGGCTGTATTGCCTACTAGATATGTTCGCCTCGGACAAGAAGTCTTTGTTAACGTAAGTTAATTTTGGATGCTCCATGCTCCAGTAAGTTATCTGCAAACAGTAACTGTAACAGTAGGGATTTTTAGGTCCCTCCAGGCAGCAGGTAGGGTAGTAGGGTCTAAAGGAAAGTAGTTTTAGTTAGGTACTAAACATTAATTGCCTTCCTCGTTCGTCCTAGTTTTGAGATTAGATTATATATGTAAGTTTTAGGAGACTGGCCTCAACAGTAGGCAAGCCTTGGAACGTCCTCCTCTCCTCCAGTCCAGCAGGAAGCGCAAATTTAGTATGGTAGTTGTTGGTTAATCTTCATCATCATCAGGTTATTTTTGTCTCCACTGCAGGAGCACAACCCTCTCTCATCTGCCGGAGACAGACGGAGGATTTGGCCTACACTCCCCGCGCTGGCCAGACGGGTTGGGGAGGCCTGATTGATGTTTTATAATGTATTCCCTTAGTCGCCTTGTACGATATGCACGGTAAGAGTTGGAGTGGTCCTATTCTACTCTACCGGAAACCACACGGCAAGGATAAGTAACAGAACACATTAAGATCATTTTTGGAATTTTGGTCTGTTTATCTGTTAGTTTGTGCACGCATCACGTTAAAACTACTCAACCAAATTTGAAAATATAGGGCTTAACTTGGAGTAACATTTAGTCTTTATTTCGTCGCAATCGACTTACTATATTGACGACCTCCGTGGTGGAACGGGTAGCTCTCGGACTGCCACGCCGGAGGTTGCGGGTTCGAATCCCGCTAGGGGCAAATGTTGGTATGATGAATATGAATGTTTGTACCGAAGTCTTGGATGTTTATGTATTTATTTAAGTATGTGTATCCGTTATCTAGTAACCATACCACAGGCTCTGCTTAGTTTGGGACTGGATAATTGGTGTGAATGTCTGTGATATTTATTATTTATTTATTATTATTATTATATCGGCAAATGAGAGAGGGTTGTGCTTCTGCAGTGGAGACAAAAATAACCTGATGATGATGATGATACTTATCCTTAGACCCCGAATTTTTTTGTTGTAAATATATTGATGATGCTCGCCACAAATCACGCCATGTGGTATCACGGAGCCAAAAGCGGACGAAGGAAAGTCGCTTTATGACGTTGGACCGCGCAAAAAGACTATGAACCTACCCCTCCGGGACCAGGGCGTGATGATTATTATGTGTATATATATGTATAAATTTTCAGACACGCTCACGTTTTTATTTGTTTTAATATTACAATCGATATTATAAACTTACTAGCTGTTGCCCGCGACTTCGTCCGTGTGGACAACTTAACATTGCAAATGATTAAATATCGGGATAAAACCTATCCTATGTCACATTCGAGGACCTAACCTATATGTGTGTCAAGTTTCATCCCGACCCGTCCAGTGGTTGAGGCGTGATTGAGTAACAAACATCCAAACGTTGTTGCTACTCACCCTTTCTGTTACAACCGCACAGAGAGAGACGGCGTATGACGCACAGATAATAAAAACAAAAGAAAATGAATCCATTCCGAACGTCCAGACGTGAGTGTTCGTCTATTGCCATTAAGTATGAATGTAAAATCACACGGCTCGTTATATTCACAATAAATATTGCTTTGTTATTTCGAGCGGATGTTTCCCAAATAACACAATGGCGAATTAAGCAATTATTATCTTTAGGTTCATAGGCCCACAGACGGCTTGCATCGGCGTTATGTACACTGACAGCGATCGATTTACCCCCACTATTGACCTATTTTATAGCCTACTAGCTGTTGCCCGCGACTTCGTCCGCGTGAACTACTTAACATCACAAATTATTATGTATTTCTATGAATGGAATGTTTTATCGGGATAAAAACTATCCTATGTCCTATTTCAAGATATAATCAAAATGTGTGCCAAGTTTCATTACGATCCGTCCAGTGGTTGAAGCGTGATTGAGTAACAAACATCCAAGTATCCTAACTTTCACATTTATAATATTAGTAGAAAGGATGGCTGGTTATTTCGCCAGTGTGTTTTGAGACGTAATGCCTCATATCCAATGATCGCAGTACGTTTGAGTAATATTGATACCCTACATTTCTTTCGGCGAAGATTTTTGCAAAGATTATTCAATTAATAAATTTCTCGATAATTTTAAAACCTGGATTCCGGTGGCGTGTCCGTTTGAGGTCATTAACCGGAATTCTACCTACTAAGATAGTATATACAATACAATACTTATTTTAAAGAATAGAGTCGAGCGAAAGAGACATTTTTTTTCTTGACAATAGAGCGAGAGAGTAAACAGTGTTCGGATACAATGATTATAATATTAATTTTGGATACATTCATCTTTTAACAACTTAGATAACATAACAATTATTATTAATATTAAAAAAAAAACAGTAATTTTGTGTCTACTCTAAAAATGTATTTTTTTCTGTATGTAGACATAGACATATACATACTTTATTGATAACTTCCGTTACAGGTCAAATAAAAATTATACACAAGTTAAATGAAAACAAATTAAACACAATTAAATATAAAAACATCAATAACTAACATAAATATAAAAATGTCAAATAAAATTCTTAAAACTAAAAAAATTACGATATTATGGTACTACGATATTTAGACATAAATAGCACAGTAAGTAAATAAATAAATACATATATACACTTGTCTAATCCCAAACTAGGATTTCTCCTGTGCTATGGGAATTAAACAAGGGCTGAACAATTCACAATTATAATATACAGACCGGGGCTAACTTGTACAATTGTCTGTCCCCAGTGGGAATCGAACCCACGACCTCGACGAGGCGGTCATTCCTACGAAGGATAAGTTATCAATATCAATAGCAACGGAGTCTAATGAATTACCAAGCCCAGTAAGCTATTGGTCTACGCTCTGAGATCCCTTCGTAACTAAACAGCCGATATAACGATTAATACGAACTTCGATTAACTAAGCAGTCGAAGAATTAGACCTTTGACTTAGTTTTCCTATGGTAACATAGTCAATTCCTACAGTAAAATAGCCCAAGTTTATATAGAACATAGCTATCAGTATTTCAGGAGCTATAAAGGTTTATTATAGAGATGGAAGGATATCCAGCTTGGTTTGACTATCCGGCTGGAAACTCGATCATCATCATCATCAGGTTATTTTTGTCTCCACTGCAGGAGCACGACCCTCTCTCATCTGCCGGAGACAGACGGAGGATTTGGCCTACACTCCCTGCGCTGGCCAGACGGGTTGGGAGGCCTGATTGATGTTTTATAATGTATTCCCTCAGTCGCCTTGTACGACATCCACGGGAAGAGTTGGAGTGGTCCTATTCTACTCTACCGGAAACCACACGGCAAACTGGATAGTTGACCAATATCCGGCGGATACCGGATTTTCATTAAAATGCGAAAATTTCTCAATTAAAGTACTACATAACTTATTGCTTACTCTACTTTGCGTGCACTTTAAATTCAGAAACATGTTTGCATGACATACAGAACCAATACCTAAATCGGACCACAACAAAATATGTAAGATTATTCAAACCAGACTAACATTTTACCATGATTTAGTAATCAGACATAACTTATATTCAAAATAATTTTTATCATACGAGTAATATAACTTCCTGCACTAAGTATGTAATTCTAATTACGTCATGGGTACTTACTCGTATATGCAATGATGATTGAGTAATATCCTAATAATATAATAAATGCGAATGTTTAGATATTTGTATGTTTGTTACTCAATCACACTTCAACCACTGGACGGATCGTGATGAAACTTTGTACACAATTACGTTAGGTCCTGGAACAGGATATAGGATAGTTTTTATCCCGAAAAACATCCCATTCTTAAGGGATATACATAATAATTTGTAATGTTAAGTTGTCCACGCGGACGACGTCGCGGGTAACAGATAGTCATCTATATTATTTTCATACTTAATATCTATTATAAGTATATACCTAAGTATTTATCTATAACTCCTTACATTATTATGAATTGCATCATTACTTAATTAATATTTTATGTTGAATTTTATTTTACTTTACGTTGAATGATATTATTGTTGTGTAAAATCAAATTACTTTTAAAGTGTATTTTCAATGTATGCATGCAAATTGGGAAATAAAGGCTTATCTTATCTTATCCTTGCCGTGTGGTTCCCGGCTTAGAATAAGGTCATCCCCAATCTTCCCGTGGGTGTCGTCAAGGCGACTAAGCAGCCTGTGTACCAATCCGCCTGCCAAGCGTGGTGATTATAGCAAATCCCCCAATGGACAGCCCACCAAAAGTGGCATTCTATTGGGGAGGCTTGTGTTCAGCAATGGACGTATTTCTGGTGATCATCAAGCTCGTTCTTGGGCAGATATTTTCACGTAACGAAGAGATCATTGCATCAGTAAATGTGTATTTTGTAGAGAAAGACGCCAATTATTATTTGGCAACGATCTCTATGTACTATTAGATGGAGCGTTCCAAACAATCGCTCTGTTCCACGCAAGTACCCACAACTCTTTCACATTCACAATGAAACTTGTGCAGTTACTATGCAGAACATTTCATACAATAAAACACAAATATTGACATTATTTAACCGTAGCGTCAATATTGAGTAATAATTAAATGTTCTGCGTAGTAACTGCACAAGTTTCATTGTAAATGCGAAAGAGTTGTGGCTACTTGCGTGGAACAGAGCGATTGTTTGGAACGCTCCATCTAGTAGTACATAGAGATCGTTGTTATTTGGACAGGTTATAAGAGTGGGAGCATCGCTGGGAGAAGTGTATAGGCTTATAAGGAGACTAATGTTAAATAATGCTCACGCCTTGGTCCCAGAGGGGTGGGCAGAGACGATGCATCTCCACTTTGCGCGATCCTGTTACACCTCACTAGCCTCACTCACATCCATCAACCTTTTCATGCACTTCCTTTTATTCTTCTCACTGCGGACCCCAGCCTTTTTGAGGATTTGATCTTTGTACGTCTTCCTAGGACGACCTTAAGCTGTCCTGCTTTAGCTTCCTTCGACATTCGCACTGTAAAATTCTTTTGTCACTCTTCTTCCACTCATACGCTTTGAATGTCGAAAAATAGAACCAAAAACCGTTTTTTTTTTAACTTATAATCGGAAAAATACGAATTTAAAAATACTACTAGACCAGACATCTCTCTTAAGCTGTTCCTAGATATATGGTTGTCTGGAAAAAATCTCTAAAAGTTATAAGGCCGCCTTATTATATATTTTGTCCAATGTATTTCTAAGATTAGTGTGTAGTAAAATATATTCATTTCATTTCATTTTCAGACTCTCGTAGATTAGATTAGATTAGATTTATTTATTTCACTTTTACATCTTAAAAATTCAATTTTACATGTCATTCTAATACGGTAAAAGGGATCGTCATAAAATAAAATAATGTATAAATTACAATTTACGTAAATAGTAGATAAGGTGTTTGCCTCTACTAAGTACTTAAATAATCCTAGACCCTGGAGGCCGTAAGCATTTACAATATAGCGTTTTAGTAACGTCGAATTAAAACGCTATATTGTACACTCTAGCGGGTAACGTGACATTTTTGAAAACTATCATGCAAAATCAAAATCAAAATATTTATTTTCAAAATTGGAATACATTATTCTCTTTTTGACGTCAAATTCTGCCTAACACTACTCCACTTCCACCTGTATAACCGAGGGGAAGAAGTGGCAACAAACCCAACGGCACAGGGCCCTACCTTTGATTTATCTTATTCATTACAATCATTAAGTCTACCTATGCTGAGCCATCATGGACTTTTATCATTTAAGTAGTCATCTAACTTATAGTAGGCTTTCTTGCACAGATTAACTTTTTTTTATTATGCTTATCAGATTATGTCGCCTGACCTGATAGAAAGTACAAAAAAGGTTTTCAGCTGGACGGATATTATTCTTACGGGGTAGGCCAGGTTTTATATAATAATAATAAAATCATTTATTCATCTCTCCAACAAATATAGATACAAAAAAAATACAAAAATGTTTATTACAGAAACTTTGGGGGTTACAGAGGATAGTTGGGGCCCTCTTTTAGACATAAAAATAGATATAGGTATACAATATCTCCGTCATACTGTAATACAGTTTGTTGGCAGAAATTGCTCTCTTACTTTATACACATCTATGGCAGAGAATACTAAATATCACTACGTAATGGTGAATAGCAGAGCAAATTACAAAGTTTTAATTTTGATATTAGCATAAAAAGATTGAGGTTACGTTAATGAGTTTAGTTGATATTTCTTATCTTTAATTCTGTTTTCTTATAATAAAAACGTGTCTTCGTTATTTTATGTTAGGTTATGTAATGTGTGTAGAATATTTCCATTGCCATTTGTCAGATATGGCATTCTCGATCAAAGTAAGCAAACTTATTGACGTAGTATTTCCCGTAAAGTTATCTAAGAAGTCTTATTTTTATACTTCTCGATACGTAGTTGGTTTAATCTATATCTCAAAGCAATTCATAAAGAAATACTCGTAAATACCATGCAAAAATATTCAAAACGGGCAGTTTCGGCGGCCATGTTACTTCGATACACAAATGCGACACGCACGCCGCCTGGCGGTCGCGCAGTACTCACACGGTCCGCTATCTCCCAAGATGGCCGCCAAGTCTCCCGCCAACCGCCAACTCTCCGCGCTCCATCGCACACTGTTTCACAAAACTGCATTTTCGACTTCCGCACAATTTTAACTCATTTGCATAAATATCCTCTCACAACACTTCACTAACTTTCACTCGCGACGAGGTCTCGGTCTGTTAAAGTCATCTCTAACCATAGACAAGTAGACAAATAAAGCGTACGACACACGACCGATTCCAATCAGCACATCACTAATTAGCATGACGGAGCTATGTCTTCTCCGACAGCGGACCGTCGAATGAAAACCTCCACCATGTTGTTACTGAATTTTATACTCCATCCCAGTCAGCAGAGCCTCCAAGTTTGCCTCCTTCAAATTCGTTATGCATACAGCACCAAGGGCTGTTGAATACTGTTCGCGTTTATTTATGAACAGGCAAACTTCTGGTGGCTGGTGGGACGCACGGAGCGCGATGTAGGCTCGCCTCCCCGAGCCAGGCCTGGGGAACGCCGGGCCTGCCGTGCCCGGCCGCAGCCCAACAATGCATGGGAACACTGAAAAAGGGCTTTTTATGTATTCAACTTTACAACTCCGGCTCATCTGCAAGTCGTATTATGGACCTAATTAACAAGTTAATATGGGCGATCGGGGGGCCCCGCGTCTGCGCACACAGCCGCACAGATTTGACATTCAAATTTCGCGATCCACGTCGTTTCCGAACAGCACGCGTCGCAGACAGATTCGTCGGGACGAAACACGAAATCGACTTTAAAATTCCGAAGTCAACGTTCAACCTGAGAATCTTTTAAAGTTGGAGCATATTCGGTGCGTTCTGCAGAAGCGTTGCGACTTTGCAATGGTAAGGAGCTTTAGATATTCCGCCCCGCCCGACTCCCCCATCACAAAGTATAATGATATCGTCGCCGGCGTTATTATGGGAGTCGTCATAAATATTTCATAGAGAGGGGCAGTAATGACCGAGTGACCAGCAACGCCGTCGGAGGCCGCGCGATGGCCGCCCATCCAAGATATCATTACGCAATGATAGCCCTAATCCTATGCTCTTTCAGTCTTTGATTCTGTCCTCTTATCTGTCTAGTCATCTTCACTTTGGCATAAGGCTTTTGGATATTCTTTGATTGATGAGAACTCTGAGATGACCAAAGTAGATTTTCCTATTACCAATAATAGTTAGATAGCTATTTGTAGGAATTTCAAGTTTTCCTGGTGACAAATCATTGTAGTCCTTGGATTATGCAAAAACTCTACTGGCGACACTTTATTCCGACGTCGATAAAGTTCAGAACAGACTTCGCCCGTGTTCTATTACGTCATTCACTACTTTGTATATTATAATGCTTCGGCGGAATAGAGAGCGGAGTTTTTCCTTTTATATTAATTTTCACAACCTTACCTGAAGCACCTGTGTTTTTACTTAAAGTTTCCTCGTTCTCCAATCTACCAAATTAAAAACTCGTTAGTACGAGTATACAAAAATATTGGCGTATACATTGTACAATGCACGATAACTTTTCGCGCGGGGTGAGGGCGGAATGCAGGGAGTAAAACAGTATGGTTAATACTATGTCAGTTCTATATATCGTTACGCACTGATCATCAATGTTTGAATGAACATTAATATACTTACCTTACTTACTTAGATACTGACCTTCGGATAGGTTAGGAGTAACTCCCCGCGTTCCGCGCACACCCCGCGCGAAAAGTTATCGTGAATTATCCGTTCTATAATGCGTAATATGAAATGCAGCTTAGAGAACGATTGGGGCGGGCCGTCGTGAACTGTACGATATCTACTGGCGACATATACAGCCATGAGCTATAAAATAGGTGCATAGTAGGTCTTACACTGTTATACCCCATTATTGACCTATCTGCACTTATATTATAAAGAGGATAGATTTGTATGTTTGTAACGAATAAACTAAAAAACTACTGGACCGATTTAAAAAAATACCATTAGAATGCTAGATTGTCCCTGAGTAACATAGGCTATATTTATTACTATAAAAAATTAAGGATCCCTACTAAAACTTCAATAATGAGATCCAAGGTGTAAAAAATTAGCCATAAAATGTCTTTCATCGCATGCGCTGTGGAAACTATTGATCATAGAACAAATAAAAATTCTACAATATTAAAGAACATATCAATATCTACAAAAACTTCGTAATACCTTAAGTCTAACAATCTTGGATGTTTGTTACTCAATCACGCTTCAACCACTTAACGGATCGGAATGAAACTTGGCACACATATAGGTTAGTGCCTGGAATAGGCACTAACCTATATGTGTGTGGTTTTTATCCCGAAAAACATCCCATTCCTACGGGAAATATATAATAATTTGTGATGTTAAGTTGTCCACGCGGACGAAGTCGCGGGCAACAGCTAGTTTATCTATAAAACAGTTGCATATTTCGCCAGTGTGATACTCGTAGTTAAGACGACCTCCGTGGCGGAACGGGTCGTTCTAGGACTGCCACGCCGGAGGTTGCGGGTTCGAATCCCGCTAGGGGCAAATGTTCCTATGATGAATATGAATGTTTGTACCCAAGTCTTGGATGTTTATATATTTATTTAAGTATGTCTATCCGATATCTAGTAACCATACCACAGGCTCTGCCTAGTTTGGGACCGGATAATTGGTGAGAATGTCCGAGATATTTATTTGTTATCTCTCTCTATATTTATCTTTAACATTTTCTCTTCCAATTCCTTGTTGCAATCTAACGATGTGCCTTAAAACAGTCTGTAGTCTCCCCCGGTACCTATATACCCTCACATCTATGTCTCCCCGGTGTCTGGTATAGTTTCCTACGTGCCCGTCGGTACCTTCAGACCCTGAAGGTGCCTAATTATCTCCGCCTGGACGTCGGTCGCCTTTGATCACCACGCTTTGATCGGACTCTCGTACTACCGACAACTGACTATGTAGCTGGAAGGACATGTTGATTTTATTTCTGTTTCCATCCTGTAATTCCAAACGAAACACAATGATGTAGGTAAGTTCTCGTAGGTAGGAATCTCGCTATCGTCAATTTGCTGAAAAAACTGTTGCATACCTAAGTAAATACGTCTTATGTCAAAAACTTTTGTTTAAGAGACGCCATCATCATCCGAAATAGCCGACATATAAACGTCCACTACTGAACATAGGCCCCCCAATAGAATGCCACTTTTGGTAGGCTGTCCATTTGCCATAATCACCCTCTTGTCAGGCGGATTGGTGAGCGCAGTAAGGAGAACACTGCTCCCTGTTACTAGTGCAATCTCTTACTCGCCTTGACGACGATACTCAAGATCGAGGGTGACCCTATGGGAACCACACGGCATGAGGTGCAATCAATAAGTTATTTTTGTTTCCTGTAAAAACGTTTTAAAATCCGACCCGTTGCAGTAACAACGATGATATATAAAATTTTTTTTTGGAATGGAATGGAATGAAATGGAATTAATTTCGAAATGTCCGCTTCGCCCGTGTGCAACGTTCACTGGAGCTTCGCTGATCTCCTTTGACAACTCAAAACTTGTTAGGAGTCCGTATTAAAATTCAAAAACGACGCACCGAACTCTCTCCCGATTCCTGAAAACATTATTCAGGGATTTGAATAATGATTTTGTTTTAGTCCCAGCGCACACCTCTCGCTTTTAATATATGCGTGAAGATTGCAAGCGGGCCCTAAACTTCGTAATGTGATTTTTGGTTGGACTTAAATGGTTTCAAAACTTAATTTTGGGCATTTTCGTGTCTGCCCAAAGCTGTTTATGCAAGCGAGGTGTACGCAAATCTCTTTGTAGGGACGCTTTGATAATTTTCTTAGTTAAAATACTTGTTAACATCATATTGTTGTTATTATACTTTCCAAGAAATTTGCGATGAAATCTGGAAGTATTTATCTGAGAGCTTCAGAAAGTTACAACTGGAATCAATAGAGTTTTAATAGGTAAGTTAGCCTTACAAACATTTTAACTTAAGTTCTTGTATACCGCGATTGTCTAAGTTTTACAATTATATATTTTATTTACAAGTATCAATAAATATAATTTAAAAATCAAATCAATCAATCACTGAAATCGATATAAAGTATATCAGTAAATAAAAAAAAAACAAAATTTCGTTAGCCGATTACAAAAATAAATTGTCTTTTTTATGTTATTGTCACTAGAGTTTCAAATAATAATTTGTACCGTAGCGCTCCACATATTTTCTCGCGAAAATATAATGTAGGTACGCAGTGAGGTCCGTACTCGAGCCTCAAGTCATTACGAGCTGGTTTTTATTAATAGTAGATAAAAAAAACATTAAATGATATGCTGTCAGATATATGACCAACTAGCTATTGCCCGCGACTTCGTCCGCGTGGACAACTTAACATAAAAAAATATTAAATATTTCCCGTAGGAATAAGATGTTTTACGGGAGAAAAAGTATCTTATATCCTATTCCAGGACCTAACCTATATGTGTGCTAAGTTTCATCCCGATCCGTCCAGTGGTTGAAGAGTGATTGAGTAACAAACATCCAAATATCCAGACTTTCGTATTTATAATATTAATAGGAATTAGGATTAGTAGGATAGGATTCGAAGTTCAAATTGTAGAACATTAATTCTTTTCAAGTGGTTTCGAGAAAATCGAAGTTCATCATGAGCATGCTTTAACAATGTTGATCAAACTTTTTATGTTCTCTAATCTCCTAGTTATCTTACGGCAGTATCCAAAATTGCCTGTCCTGTCAAAATTCATATAAAATATCAACTCTCTCTTCTGCCGGAGACAGACGGAGGATTTGGCCTACACTCCCCGCGCTAGCCAGACGGGTTGGGGAGGTCTGATTGATGTTTTATAATGTATCTTTATATGACAGTTACCGTCAAATTGAGAGCCAGCGGGAAACCACTAAGATTCCTCTGATGAAGTAACTACAACACTTAAGTTGAAAAGCTAGGAAAAGCTTGACGGACTGACGTGTTTGGGAAACTTATTTTGATATGTTCAAAAAATATACGACGACAATATCTTTCTCGCCGCGCTCGAAAGTTAAAAGGGTAATCTAATTACTAATTACCCTTTAAAATCAGTAACGATTTCAAATTCAAATTCAAATTCATTTATTTACTTCACAACTTTTTGTGAAGTCTGGTGCCTGAACTAGGTTACACAGTAGCCTGTAAATATAGGTCGCCAGGCTCCACCTCCGAACCGTGAAATACAATAGAAAGTAATTATGAAGTGTTTAGTGTGAGTTAGGGTGTGATTAGTGAGTGTAGGTATGTGTGTGGGTGTGGGAGTGTTTGTGTGCATGTGTGAATGTAAGAAGGAGTGTATATACTACTAATCATTAGTTTATAAGTGTGTAATGGTAAGTAAGTACCTACATATTAAGCAATATCTGTGATACTATGCATTTTTTTATTTTTTTATTATTTTTTATTTATTAGAACAGAATTTCAAGTAGAGCTTCAGTAGTTATGTAATTCATCGTCAACAGCCATGTTCTTATAATTGTTTTACATTTGGTAGTAGTTACGGTTACAATTTCATTTGATTTAGACGCTTTATTGTATAGACAGTATTCATTTCCTCTTCTTGTTTACCCTCGTGTTACAACTTGACAATCAATAAAAACAATTTCTATAATAACGCCTCTTTTGATGTTGTTTCTTTCCCCAAGACGCCATTTAGACTACATTAAGTGATTCCTCTCAGTTTAGTCGTAAAAATGTTAATGTAGCGAGAACAAATAGCGCGTAATGTATGCGCGAGGGGACGCGAATTAACCGCCTCGTCTGTCTGTCTGTGTGTGCAATGGAATACTTACTTCTGTACTTAAGATAAAAGTCGGCAAATTGAATTGTCGGGGAGAATTGATTTGGTGTTCCAAACGTGCTATGACGACATCCGGCATGGTTATCTTATAAATATGTAAGTCTATTCTACACATTCGCTGGAAAGACAAAATTGCTGAAGCTCAAAAACTGGATTTTACAATTTAATTTCAAAGATGTGGTTTAAAAGAAGATTTAGTAAGAAAGGTAGAAAAGGGTATGTTACGTTGGTCATTTAGAGCGTAAGAGTGAAAGAAGAGTGAAGTAGAAGGAACTACAGCTAGAGGTCGTCCTAGATTAGATTAGATTAGATTTATTTATTTCACTTTTACATCTTAAAAATTCAATTTTACATGTCATTCTAATATGGTAAAAGGGATCGTCATAAAATAAAATAGTGTATAAGTTACAATGTCAACTATTCAAATAATGTCATAGTATATAACATACTATCTATGTCAGTATATAATATTAAAATAAAAATTTAAAAATACACTTTGTATTAAGTTATCACAAATTAAATTAAACGTCAGAGGGCCCACCAATTTCATTTTTTAGAAAATTCATTTATGGAATAATATTCATTTTCCAACAAAAGGTTTTTCAGTCGTCGACTAAACGTTTCGTCATTGGTCTCGTTACGTAGATCTGCGGGCAGGTGTTCGTAGTACGTGGGGCCGATGACGCGGGGGTTTTTGGTGGCAAGTGCAGTGCGTCAAAGGATCAAAATAGTAACGTCCTTATAAAGGCTGGGGTCCGCAATGAGTATAATCATCATCAAGTTATTTTTGTCTCCACTGCAGGAGCACAACCCTCTCTCATCTGCCGGAGACTGATAAAGGATTTGGCGTACACTCCCCGCGCTGGCCAGACGGGTTGGGGAGGCCTGATTGATGTTTTATAATGTATTCCCTTAGTCGCCTTGTACGACATCCACGGGAAGAGTTGGAGTGGTCCTATTCTACTCTACCGGAATGAGAATAATAAAAGGAAGTGCATGAAAAGGTTGATGAATGTGAGTGAGGCTAGTGAGGTGTGTCAGGATCGCGCAAACTGACAATTCATCGTCTCAGACTACCCTTCTGGAACCAAGGTGTGAGCATTATTATTTATTTCAAAGATATAGTCGAACATTATGAGAGCGATATGAGCAAAACATATTTACGGTTTTGATCAGAAACACCATCTGAACCCGGTTAGCAGAGTTGATGGAAAACACGGGCCAGTCTCCTATCACTCACTTTGATCAAGGTGTAGGTATCTATTGAATTTTTATGAGTCTATTACATACTCGTACCTCCTATTTCAATTTGAATGAGATTCATAGAGTGCTCGGTATAAATAACCATATGTCTATAGGAGTTATGAAAAGCATAAGTACGTAGTCGAGTTTATAGACTTAAAATACAGTGTGTAATCGATCGATCGTCAGGCAATTATTCCGTAAATACTTATAAGAGATATCAACCAAACTTTGAACAGTTATCGACTGCTGCACCCACGCAATCGAGAGAGGGACAACATAAGTTCTTCTCTTTCTAACTTATAGTATCGATCTCCCGACGCCGCCGGCGGGCGGCAACAACGCATAATGCCTACCTACCAGTCCTTTCAGTTACTCCGAGGTTGACTGGAAGAGATCCCTAAGTGGGATAAGTCCGCCTTAGTGCACAATTATATTCTTTTATTTATTTTTGTTGTTGTTAATTTTGGTACAATAAATCGTTTACATACATACATACTATGGTTGCCATATCTAAAATCTGCATGAAAACCTCGGAATTTGCAGCTCACAATATTAAAAAATAATTACTCTTTAAAACAAAGAAATGTTTTAATCGTTATAAATAAACTTTTTATTGAAAATTTTAAAACCCGGACTACTATATAATAGAACAAATTAGAAGCAACCCTAGCGGCAGCAGCGTAGTAGTGAGTACTGCCAAACGTACTCTATTTTGCGGGTGACGCTTCCGGGGGGGTGGTTGGTCGCTCTGCCTATACTATACACAGAATACAATGATCATATTTACTACCGTACCTAACAATAGCTGTGAGTAACACCAACAAGATTATCGTCTAGCGATACAGGATAAATAAAGGCTGTATTTGATAAATAAAGGTTGTAGGTTACGCGGTACGCGAGTGACGGAATCCTGGTATGACGTTTTCTCTTACCTCCCTGCACCCCCCCCCCCCCCCCCTCCCCCTTATAGTCTTATTATTTGTATCTGATTAGACTGTGTTAACTTAGCTTGCATTGTGGACATCGCGTCTAGTTGCCCCGCTTTATAAAATAAACTGCGCGCGGAAATGATGGATTTCCGGCCCAAAATACTCCCAAATTATTCAAATTAATGCAGCCGGAGGTAGCGGATCTGTTTTGTTTTCTGTTTGTGGAAATATACCATACTTATTTTTACTGGAGGCTCGCATGCTGATGAGGCTTCTTCATATTCGATTAGAAGATAAATGTAAGCTTTTTTACTGTGTTACCGAATCACAGTATTATATAAGTAACATATAAAATATGTTATAAAATCCTTATATTAGACGTCTAATGAAAGAATTTTCTTATACTTGCGTAATTAATACCTAGATATAAAATTTAAAGAGTGGTTGCTTACATTGCCAAATTAGGTTACCTGTAACGGCACTGTAATGGTATTCATCATCATCATCATCATCAGGTTATTTTTGTCTCCACTGCAGGAGCACAACCCTCTCTCATCTGCCGGAGACAGACGGAGGATTTGGCCTACACTCCCCACGCTGGCCTGACGGGTTGGGGAGGCCTGATTGATGTTTTATAATGTAATGGTATTACAATTAAATAAAGAAAAAAAAAATTATGTTCTTAAAATGTATGTTGCGTTGGTTTGGACATTTAGAGCGTAAAAAGTGAAAGAAAAGTGACAATGAAGAAAAATTAACCGAGAAATGTGGCAGGTACTATACAGCTACAGGTGGTCCTAGGAGGACGTTCAAGGATCAAATTGGTGATGTCGTCAAAAAGTCCGCAGTGAGATGAATAAAAGGAGGTGCATGAAAAGGTTGATGAATGTGAGTGAGGCTAGTGAGGTGTGTCAGGATCGTGCAAAGTGGCGATACATCATCTCTGGAACGAAGGCATGAGCACTATGTATGTATGTATGTATGTATGTATGTATGTATGTATGTATGTATGTATGTATGTATGTATGTATGTATGTATGTATGTATGTATGTATGTATGTATGTATGTATGTATGTATGTAGGTATGTATGTATGTATGTACGAGTATGTATGTAAAAAGTATAATTTTCTCTTTCTAACTTAAATATGAATCACTGAGGTGCGAGAATTTCGCAAGCCCTAATGTAAACAGCAAGAAGACGGCTGCTAGGTTACACTTCAGAAGAATGTATTTTACATTGTAAGTAATTTGTGATTGATAACCGTTTAAAATAAAATAATTTTTTTTTTACTCTACATTTTTTTTTTCAAGAAATTTGGATAAAAAACGATTTGAAATCTGCTTGATGAAACTTGTGAAACTTGTTATTTAATAAAAATAAAAAAATTATAATCATTGTTAAAAATAATATTCTCTTAAATACACTTACAAATTATGATCTTAAATTAGTAGCAGTGCTACGGCGTAGCGGGTGAGCGTAGCAAAGATTTTTTTTTTCAACTTCTTAACACTAGCCTTATGTCATCATTATATATACTTACTAATGAAATGAGTGACGATCTCTTTTATAACTTGTGACGTCCATAAGGATGATAGTCCTCTGGGTGGCGTAGCTTTATGCTGTGTGGATTGTGTGTGGAAAATAAGAGCCGATCTGAGCCAAACTAATTAAAATTCTTAATAATAGATAGATAGATAAACAAATTAAGGATAACAATAAAATAGGTACAGATTTTTGGAAAGTGTACAACGGCGGCCTTATCGCTAAAGCGATCTCTTCCAGGCAACCTTTCAGAAGGAAAATAAGAAAGACAGCGACAGAGTATTGCAGGTAAAAGAAGAGAAATTTATAATTTTAGAACATGGTCAATACTTAGTAAAAATATTACATACAAATATACTTAAATACATACATATGCATACATATATAGTTTATAATACAATACATATACCGTACGTCATATACTATATTAAATAATAATAATTTGTTTTATTTCTCCACAATAAGGTACAAAGTAAGTTATGACTTGACAATTTGTGAGTAATTAAGAAAACCTGTTTTGTGGAGAGTGATGCCTGAACTAGACAAACTCTGTTTTTCAGCTTGGTCTTAAAAAGCCTGTTTGTTCACATACGCAAATGAACTACAATTTCAACTAATTTTTATAATGATAATATAATGTGCCTCTTAGAAATCATTTATATAAGAACCACTTCCAAGGTGGTTCACGTATGATGGGGTAAGGTCTAAAAAGTGTCTAAAATTAGTCTGCATGGATTATAAAGAATCCTTTGGCGCTGAAGATACTTAACTCCTAACTCTACTACTCGTAACATCAGCTTTTTAAGTCCTTAATAAAAGCGGGCGATAAATCGTCACTGTCCTTAAAAATCGCAATAACATCGCTTACTCTCGCATCATTACGAGATCCCCCTTCAGAATAAGATTGCCGAATTGTGCCTCCTGTATACATGCAACGAGAAATAAGATGCAAGGGTGGGGGGGGGGGGGGTTCCAAAGCACCCCCTATCCAATTGGGGAGTTCTCCGCCCAAAGTATGAATGCCCTACCTTGCTAGGTTTTCTTTATCGCAGCTCTTAGACGTCCACTACTGGACATGGGCCTTCCACAAAGAACGCCAGCTCACCCGGTCATCCGCCCTCCATATCAAGTCGCTTCCGGCCAACTTTTAAATATAGGACTGCCGGGAACTAGGGGCTATGGTCTTTAGTTGCTGCTCATGGGTGAGTTTGCATAGCAGACGCGTTGGCCGACGCAGTACTACTCGTAGGTAGGTACATCACACCGTTAGCGTCTTACAAAACATCCCTAAAAGTAAAGACACTCAAAAAACTTTCTACAGCATCTGCGGGACACAGTTTCAGTTCATTTAGCCGCTAAAATGTATATAAAAAGTTAAGAAGCCTCCCCCAAGTGTTCTTTAGGCGCACTTTGAATAAAGGCGTCCTATTCATGGAACGACTATTTTTTTTTACAATGCTGAGGATCGAATCTTGTTATAAAGATCTTTTTTTCAGTCCATACAGTGGAGGAACTCTCCCCAGAAGGTCCTTTACTTCGGCCCCTCACTGTAGCTTAGTTTTTGTTTCTATTGTGCAACAAAAGGTCGCTCGCGGCATATAGTAAAGTTTAAAATGCGTTTAATATATTTAACAAAAATTATCGACTGTGTGTGGTTTCCGGTAGAGTAGAATAGGACCACTCCAACTCTTCCCGTGGATGTCGTACAAGGCGACTAAGGGAATATATTATAAAACATCAATCATGCCTTCCCAACCCGTCTGTCCAGCGCGGGGAGTGTAGGCCAATCCCTCCGTCTATCTCCGGCAGATGAGAGAGAGTTGTGCTCCTGCACTGGAGACAAAAATAACCTGATGATATGATATATCGACTTTTACGGTTTGAGTCTTCACAAAAAGGCATATCTCTATTTTTGTTTTCAAACTATTTTGTTTTTTTAGTTATCAAATCACAAATAAAAATGTTTAGTATCTGAAAAGTTATTGAAATTGAGATTCGCCTGTATGTTTCTAGAGCGACGAAATGTTATTGCGTTTTTGGTTGCGACTAACAGTCGCGCATTCACAGGTCGCTCTACGAAGTTTTTTTGAATAATGCGAGTGTTATGGCTCGAAATATGGTTCATTTGGCGAGAAAAGTTCTCCGAGAGGCGCGTGCGGAAATCATATTCATATTTTTTCCACTTCAACTGTTCTCGACACAATTTGAATAAAGTATTTCGACTTCTTCTCGTCCTACATTACCATATTGTAGAGGATGTCTTGTTATTGATGAGGTTAGCTGATGATTATCATATGTTTGCCTCGTTATTTCCTATAAGGCAGTTAATAAAGTTTTGTAAACATATTTTTCCCGTTATATAATGTAACTTTTTATATAACGTTGGGACAAAGGAGTTCTTAAGTGGAGACCGCGACTGGGCAGACGAAGTGTGGGACGCCCCCTGGCTAGATGGAGCGACGATCTGCGTAAGGCGGCTGGCAGTGACTGGATGAGAAGAACCGAAGATCGGGTTCAGTGGCGCACCTTGGGAGTGGCCTATGTCCAACAGTGGACTTTTTCGGGCTGATGATGATGATGATGATAATGTAACTGCTAAGGTACTTTTCAATATACTTGTTCGCAAAAGGCGTTCTCTGCATCATCATAAATGCTATTCATTATTTATGCTTTTTAGACTGTAGTTATAATTTAATAAGTTGCCAGCAACTCGAAACCAAAAAGGTTGTTAGTTTAAATTTTCTTACAATAACAAACCAAGGAGTTTTTAACTACTTATTCAAAGATACCAATCAGATATAATCTCTTTGGCTTTTTAGAAGTTTAACTTTAGGCTGTTTGGTGTGATATTATTATTGCCTTTTTATTTTTCTTATGAATCTTGTGCGCGCCATGTGAAAAATAAGGTTGTTCCCGCGTTTTTTTGGAGTATAGTTTCTTGTGTATTTGTTTTATTCTAAATAATGTATACTTCGGGCTTTGGTATTTAGTAGAATAGTATATAAGGAAACATGAATAAACGTGACTAAGCTGATATTCTTAAAACAGTGAACTTCCTAATCTCAAACCTTACTAAAGCTTACTATCAACGTTAGTAAGGGAAATCTGTGACTATATTAGGACCAGCGTTGGTCTGAGGCACTCTGATACTGATAGTAAACAGAAAATAAAAAAATATCGTGATTAGACTGATGGTATTATTGCCAATGTCTTAAAAAAATAAGCCCGCCATAATTGAAAACTCAAATAGGTACTTCGGTTTAGTATTGAATATTAATAATAATAAATATGTCAGACATTCACACCAATTATCCAGTCTCAAACTAGGCTAGGATACACATACTTAAATAAATATATAAACATCCAAGACTTGGGTACAAACATTCATATTCATCATACAAACATTTGTCCCTAGCTGGATTCGAACCCGCAACCTCCGGGGTGGCAGTCCGAGAGCTACCCGTTCCGCCACGGAGGTCGTCTAGTATAGTATAGAATAGTAATGTTATTTTGAAAATGTCGTATGAAATTAATTATTCAAATGTCGTATTTATTTATTATTTATTTCGCTTACGACTCGGGTATAAAACTTGTAAACTTTCGCCTACTGCCACTTGTTGTTATACTGCAGAATTGTTAGTTTCATTACAGAATCAAACTAACAATTCTAAAGTATAAAAATAAGTACTGTAAAATCGTATCCCACTAATATTATAAATGCGAAAGTTTGGATATTTGGATGTTTGAAACTTGACACACATAGGTGAGGTCTTGGAAAAGGACATAGGATAGTTTTTATCCTAAAAAAAGTCTCATTCCTACGGGAAATACATTATAATTTGTGATGTTAAGTTGTCCACGCGGACGAAGTCGCGGGCAACAGCTAGTAGTATAATAAGGCGCACTCTCTAAGAAAGCTTGTTTAATTTATTAAAAACTAGCTACTTCGTCCGCGTGGACAACTTAAAATCACAAATTATTATGTTTTCCCGTAAGAACAGACTATTTTTTCGGGATAAAAACTATCCTATGTCCTATTCCAGGACCTAACCTATATGTGTACCAAGTTTCATCACGATCCGTCCAGTGGTTGAAGCGTGAAAGAGTAACAAACATCCATCCATACTTACAAACTTTCGCATTTATAATATTAGTAGGACTTACCTACCAAAATTCGATGCAAGTCAAATTGATCCTACGTGCACGGAACATAGTGAATGTTACGCTGAATAGCTAAATCACGCACACATTATCCGTCCGATTCGCCTGGGGCTGGTATCTACGCTTTCGGATTGTGGAGCGGCGCGGGACTTTACTTGAATGCATGACATCGCTTTCTAACGCTAAATGAATGACAACATTAATTGTGGCACACTTCCACGTTAGTTTAATTGGTACTAACTGGGACTTACTCGTACCAATGTTATGAAATGTGAAATTACGATTCTAAGTATACAATGGGCTCGATTCTGAAGGCACAATGTTAAAATTTGACAGCACTAAAACTGTTGTTATCCTTGTCACACAGTATTATGAAGATAAAGACGAAACCAATTTTAGCGCTGTCAAATTTTAAATGTGTGCCTTCAGAATTAGGCATAATATGTATCTATGGAAAATTTTGTAAAATAAAACGCTTGACGGATTGGCCCCATCAATCGGGGCCTCGCCACGTATGTATATTTTAATACCTAAAGTGCGGAGTGAGACAGGCCTATCACTCATAAAAAGTACGTTCCTAACTAAATGAAAATCCAACTTTAACGTTGAATATCTAAGACTTCAGGCAACATTTTTATAGCACCTCAAACGGCGTGCTAACTCACAATTTCCTCAACATTCTGGTCTGAATTTTGTGTAAAATCAGCGAAAACTGCGCTGGAAACTCGGGGAAGTATTTATCCAGACGAACTTCGTTTCCCGCCGCCCGCCGGCGCGGCCGCAAAGAAAACTTGCCGCAAAATTAATATTTCTTTCATTAAAATCTTGTAATATTTTCGCTGCTGCATGCATAAGTAATGTCTATGAATAAGTTATGTGCAAAAATCCTGATTGAACGCGGATATTGTTTCAATTTGGTTCTGTGCGGCTGTGGCTGGGGCGGGATTGAGTTTGGGTCCATCTAATTGTAATTGTTTAAACAAATGTTTGCTGTTATTTTGTTTAAAGTTGAGATTTGTGTTACGAAATCAAAGAAAGGACTTTAGAAGCAGACTGAAGTAAATATTTTGATATTTACTTCAGTTTGCTTCTTCAGACCTATCATTATTACGAGCTTTTATCATATTGACCATCTCAAGCTTTATGAACTTTGGTTCAAATCTATCATTATTACGAATTTCTATATTTTTTTCGTTTCTCAAGCATTATGGACGAAAGTCCATCTTCATCAGGTTATTTTTGATCTCCACTGCAGGAGCACCAACCCTCTCTCATCTGCCGGAGACAGACGGAGGACTTGGCCTACACTCCCCGCGTTGGACAGACGGGTTGGGGAGGCCTGATTGATGTTTTATAATGTATTAGTCGCCTTGTACGACATTCATGGGGAGAATTGGAGTGGTCCTATTCTACTCTACAGGAAACCACACGGCAAAAAAATATCTCAATTTTCGAAAATTTACCAATCTGCATCAATCTTAAATGTTTCAACGAAAGGGTTAATTGTGAAAGAAAATGGGATTTTTCTCAAAATGTATTCAGGAAGGTACTCCATCAAACTTGCACCTGTGGTTCGTATTTTTTTCTCGGCTATTCGCAGCAGGCTAGCATGAACATCCGTTCGTGAAAATGGATTATTTTTTATCATTTATTTCTTAAATTTGGGATTAGATTAAATGTATATAGGTAATACTAGCTGTTGCCCGCGACTTCGTCCGCGTGGACAGCTTAACATCACAAATTATTATGTATTTCCCGTAGGAATGGAATGTTTTTCGGGATAAAAACTATCCCATGTCCCATTCCAGGACCTAACCTCTATGTGTGCCAAGTTTCATCACGATCCGTCCAGTGGTTCAAACGTGATTGAGTAACAAACATCCAAACATCCAAACAATCAAATATCCATACTTTCGCATTTATAATATTAGTAGGAAGTAGGATTTATTATAAAGGAGAAACAGAGATGATAGAAAAAATATACAATTTGACATATACTAATACTAAAGAAAAGGGGGTTGGCAGGGGCCGCTCTACAGATAGAATATCTCCTCCAGCTCTGCAGTGTTTTTAACAGTGCTGAGGATCGCTGCGTTACCCCTTTGAATGTCCAGGCTGATGCGGTTGATAAAAAAGGATCTGGCTCGACGGGCGCCGGATTTTTCCTTCAGAAGTTTGCCAATATTCGATGCTTAGTCTTTCTTAGCTTCCGGACTTCAAGCGCCAAGTGTTTCTACCGCAAAAGAAAGGATCTCAATATTTATTATTAAATTTTCCAATTCCAAAAAATTATATTAACAGGAAAAAAAAATTATAAACTTTATTACCAGGAATAAACATAAACATAACTTTATTCATTTCAAAATGATACATTATTTATGAAGCCCTGACTCCCAAAATATGTTTTTATTTATGTATGTATGTTTTTATTCCTTGTTTGTTTTATAGTTTTGTTTTATCATGCGTTAGTTAAAGTGACAAAAAAATAATTTAAATAATATAGATAATCCATTTACTTCTAAACATTTTTTTATTTGTTAAAACTGACGTTTTCGTAAGTTTTATTCTTAAAGATTTTCATGCTAGCCACACCGTCTTTCACCCGTACTGTGCCCCCACAGTCAGCCTCTTGTAGAGCCTTCCTCTCTTTGCATAATACTCCTCCGCTGCATAATTTTGGGAGCTTGCTCAAAGGTAAGCACGACTTAATCCGTTTTTATTTTCACAAGTTGCTTTAGGGGAGCGCTTTTATCATACCACTGTACTTAGAGTAACTTATTTACTTGACGGATGTGCCCCTTAGTCTCATTTTATAATAATATAGTTTGATTATCACCAGTTAGATAGCTAGAAATGGCAAAAAGTCCTCAATATTTATTTGATGAATATATTTTTTCAGTTAAGTTAATATTTTTCGGTTTTTAGTTCTATTTTCCAACATTTAGAGCTTATGAGTGGAAGAAGAGTAACAAAAGAAATTTACAGTGCGAATGTGGAAGGAACTACAGCTAGAGGTCGTCCTAGGAGGACGTTCAAGGATCAAATTAGTAACGTCCTAAAAAGGCCGGGGTGCGCAGTGAGAAGAATAAAATTAGGTGCATGAAAAGGTTGATGAATGTGAGTGAGGCTAGTGAGGTGGCGATACATAGCCTCTGCTTACTCCTTTGCGTGAGCGTTATGTATACAGAAATAGCTTTTTGCCGTAATGTTAAATTATATCTAAGATGAGAAATTACATCGGTATCCATAATACATTGTAAGTTCTACCATGGAACTGTCAGTATTATTAACAGTGTGTCAGGACGCTGATCTCGTCCCCCCTGAATTACCTATATATTGCGTCACCCATGACCATGCTGGTTCATTGTGGGAATCTAGTAATACATCATCCAAGAAACTTCAGTTAGTACATGACTTTGTATCATCATCATCATCAGGTTATCTTTGTCTCCACTGCAGGAGCACAACCCTCTCTCATCTGCCGGAGACAGACGGAGGATTTGGCCTACACTCCCTGCGCTGGCCAGACGGGTTGGGGAGGCCTGATTGATGTTTTATAATGTATTCCCTTAGTCGCCTTGTACGACATCTACGGGAAGAGTTTGAGTGGTCCTATTCTACTCTACCGGAAACCACGCGGCAAGCTTACTTTGTATCAGTTTCCTGTTAATTCTTACGTTAATAATAATAAAAAAATCATTTATTCATCTCTCTAAAAAAAATATATACAATAACTCCGCCAAACTGTATAATACAGTTTGTTGGCAGAAATTGCTCTCTTACTTTATACACATCTATGGCAGAGAATACTAAATATCACTACGCAATGATGAATAGCAAAGCAAATTACAAAGTCTTTAATCTTGATATTAGCACAAAAAGATTGAGGTTACGTTAATGAGTTTGAGGTTACGTTAATGAGTTTGAGGTTACGTTAATGAGTTTGAGGTTACGTTAATGAGTTTGAGGTTACGTTAATTGGTTTTATATGCCTAATCGATTAAGTACCTGATACATTGTTTAGAATTACTGTTAAATCGTGGGGTACATTTTTCTCACTCCAGATATCTAAGTTATAGGCTACGTTGTAATCATATTTGTGGATAAAACGAACATTTAAATTTTTTGAAACTCAATCAATCATATATTATTTGCGAACTAGGTAAAAATATGGTGTTAACAAAACGTAGTGTGGTAATCTAAGCTCCGCCATACGGCATACAAATACATTATTTAATAATAAGCACATGGGCATGCGGAAATGATTCTATTACAGTATGTCAATTGATTAGAATAAAATGGCAAGTTATAAAAATCATCATCAGTTAATGTCAGTTATATAAATATTAAGAATAATGACAAGAATTATATGAATGGAAACTAAGTATCAGGTATTATACATCAGTGTACATTGCAAAACATGGTGTACATCAAAAACTGTTGTCATTCATGAATTCGTTTACAGAGTAGTATGTTTTTCCTATTAAAAACTTAAATAAGTTACTTTTGTATAAGTTCATATGATTGCAGTCTCGTATAGGTTTCGGCAATTTATTATATACCTTTACAGTAACAATGAAAGAATTGATTTAGAAATATTTATTGTAATAAACAGAATATTTCCCTGTCCCGTGCCTCCTCTATTTATGCAGTTTTCAAAAAAGGTGCGTTTTAGTCATAGAAATCTTATACAGTGTGTTTATTTAGTTTTTTTTTAATATTTGCAGGGGTGTCGACGAGTTATTGGCATGCATTGCGCGTCGTGTGGGCGCGACACGCGGATTTACTCGGATGATGGTTGTGATGTCGTTTTTAACAGCTTTTCACCTACAGCAACCTATTGAGGGTTATTCATGTTATAAAGCTTAGTTTTTAAATTTGTGGTGCTATTATTAATAAAATAAAGTTTTACACGTGATTTAGTTCCTAAAACCTTTACCATATCATCAGACTCAATCCTCCTCAATAGAATGACACTTTTGGTGGGCTGTCCATTGGGGGATTTGCGATAATCACCACGCTTGGCAGGCGGATTGGTTAGGGCATTAATGATCTTTATATGCACAGGAGTCTCTGGTGCAATCCCTTAGTCGCTTTGACGACACCCACGCCATGAGAAGATTGCGGGTGGCCCTATTCTAAACCGGGAACCACATGACTAAAAAAAATTAATGTTTTGATAAAATTAACCATATTTCGTATCGTTACTGTTCGGTTTCATTCATTCCATTCTTCCCATTCACCTCGCTCTCACGACAATGTTTAAAGCAAAAACCCACAAGTTCCATCAAAACGCTCGCCATTGTCATCGTTGATGGAATTCAGTTCGGATTGACAGCCCTTGTTTTTGTCACGTAATTAATGTCAAACCATTCACATCATTGACATTGAAGAAAAATCTTTAACTGCAGAAAATAAGAGTGATAATCCGTCGGAACGGATTTCATCCAAAACCAAATTTACGTTTGCTGCAAAAATAACTGAATTTGCAATGCTTGATCTCTATTCGTTTCACATACGATTTATTTTTCAGAAAACATGTCAGAATTGAGGACAGGCATATTTTTCTCGTGACAGCTGAAGTGTTGTGATATTTTTCACGCGGCCGCGTCGTGTTGCCAGGTGACGGAGCACCATCGTGGGTAAGCTATGTGCATAAATTACGTGAAGAGTTGTGACATGGCAACCCAGCCTTTGTGACTCGTCGAGAGCTCGAGTGTTTTCGTCCTACATCTTGGAGTTGGGAACTTGGGAATTATGTTATAGAAAGAAAGAAAGAAAAAATATTTAATCACGATCACAACATATTCATCATCATCAGGTTATTTTTGTCTCCACTGCAGGAGCACAACCCTCTCTCACCTGCCGGAGACAGACGGAGGATTTGGCCTTATCTCCCCGCGCTGGCCAGACGGATTGGGGAGGCCTGATGGATGTTTTATAATATATTCCCTTAGTTTCTTTGTACGACATCCACGGGAAGAGTTGGAGTGGTCCTATTCTACTCTACCGGAAACCACACGGCTTATTATTAAACATACAGGATGTTACTTTGCATTCTTGCCATATTTACAGAGGTAACTATATTACTGATACTGAACACAAATCAATTAAAAAATCAAGACCTAAATTTTTTGTTTTTGTTTTGAGTATTTTATTTTATCGACAATCTGTTAAGCACACCACTAATTATCGTAATGCATGCACATCACTTATTCGTAAGATCACGACATGACATAGATGATCTCTTTATGCTAATCTTTTCTCTTTATTTATTGATATTATTTGATTGTCAACTGCTAACTGTCATTATTCTCAATAATATTGTTGTAAAAATGACTGAAGCGTATTCAAATATTGAATTGGTAGAAATGGTGCGCTTGTACGCAATAAGTGGTGACAGTTTGCGACAAGCCGTAGAAATGTTTATGGAAAGGTTTCCCAACCGACCGAGGCCGACCCGTCAGGTGATGCTTGCTGCCACGCAGAGACTTAGAGACTATCGCCAGTTTGACGTCCCTATCCACGCTCAAGCTCGAGGCAGCGTAGGACTCTCAGTCGAATTGCAAGAGTCAATTCTCGAGTACTTTGTAAGAGAGCCCCGTGCCAGTACCCGGGAAGCAGGCCGTTACTCTTCTTACTTCATTATGGACGCCAAGTGCGTGAACACTTGAATAATACGTTTGGTGAACAGTGGATTGGACGTGGGGGTCCAGTAGCATGGCCACCACGGTCTCCGGACCTAACTCCGATGGACTATTATTTTTGGAGTGACGTGAAACGCTTGGTATACTCAGAGGAGATCTAGACAGTGTAAATGTGTTACGCGAAAGGATTGTTTCAGCGTTCGAAACAGTAAAACAAAACGTTTATGTGTTGCGAAAACTAAAGCGAAATTCGCTTCGCCGTGCTAGACTGTGCCTTCATCAGAACGGAGGACATTTTGAACATTTGCTTCGCAGCACGTAAATTTTGTAAGTAGGAAATTGTAAATAAGATGATTTTTGCCGTGTGGTTCCCGGCTTACCCCTATCTTTCCCGTGGGTGTCGTCAAGGCGACTAAGGGATTGCACCAGGGACGGGCAGCAGCGTTCTCCTGTGTGTGTATGTTAAGATCATTACTGCGATCACCAATCCGCCTGCCAAGCGTGGTGATTATGGCAAATCCCCCAATGGACAACTTACCAAAAGTGGTATTGTATTAGGGAGGCCTATGTCCAACAGTGGACGTATTTAGGCTGATGATGATGATGAAGATGATTTTAGCTTTTTAACTAGGTTCGCTAAAAATGCCAAATTTATTACTTTGCAAAGAAATGGAGAACAAGTAATGATATTAAATTAGGTATTGTTGTCGGTCCTAAGCCCGTAAAGTAGGAAGGAAAATCTGAAATCAATTCATTTACACGCCAGGCCTGGCCACGCCCACATGGTTTATTCCTATTGCGCCTGTTGAACGTGCGAGAAAAAATTGGTTTATTCCTATCTGTACTGCAAAACAAAGTTTACTAAAAACTTAGGGTGATTTATTTATGGGAGTCTTTAGTTTATCTAAAATAATAAGTAATGTTCTCCACTATTAGCTCTGTAAATATGGCAAGAATGCAAAGTAGCACCGTGTATTATTCATTAATTATTATACCTCAGTGGAGACCTCATCTTTGAGGCGTTTGGGGTCGAGACCCAGGGCGAGTGGGGTTCCGGTGCCCACCACCTTTTCAGGGACATTTCGAAAAGACTGTCGGAGAATACCCGGGACCCCAGAGCGGGCGGGCCCAGCGCGTAAGCCTCGCAATCCAGCGAGGCAATGCCGCCAGCCTCCTGGGTACTCTGCCAGCGGGGGACGAACTGGGGTCAGTTTTTTATTTGTAGTGTATGTATATAGTTACGTTTTATTTTATATTATTATACTAATTATTAAATGACATAATCAAAATCAAAATATTTATTTTCAAAATTGGAATACATTATTCTCTTTTTGACGTCAAATTCTGCCTAAAACTACTCCACTTCCACCTGTATAACCGTAAAATGATGTTTTACATTAACTTAAAATTAAAGAGTGGAAGATTTTGTAAAAGTGTGAAGTCCGCAACTCAACGAAGTGCTGCACCCGGAAGGTATCTGCACTGCATACTGTGTACTCATTAATGTTTGTAAAAAGAACTAATTTATAGATAATTCAAATAACTTTGTGCAACTGCAATGTCCTTTGCACTTCTCCAGTTGCAGAGCTTCTCTACGGGAAGCCACGTGGGCAGGTCGAAGGTTATGGTGATATCCTTTGCTCTGAGCGACACTCCCTCGGTGCTCGAGTGGCACAACCCACAGCGAGCTCTCCATGTTCGTCTTCGATTTTTATGCAAATACAGCTGTCATTTACCATCAAACCAAACTCTTATTGACAAAACCTCCTTTAAAACAACAGAATTTCAGAACTCAATTCCAAACTTAATTCTCGAATCAAGTTTACATTGCAAAACTTCCGAGCGACGCTCCAATCATTCTTTATTCAAACTTGATTGAACGACGACAAACATTTCTTTCTCTTTATTCGTACTTTTTATTTCCTGCCCGAATTCGAGCAGCATTCCTTGCGAATGCGTTACGAAGGTTTTATACTTTTATCGCCTCTTTTCTGGGCCAAAACGGCAATATAACGGGTTTAAGGATGCATCAAATTTAACTTTTTGTTACTTTTACGGTGGGAAAAAAGGGCAGGTGAGGTTTTAGATGGCGATATTAAAATGTTTCATGTAAATTTCACTCGTTCCGCGGGCTATATTTCAGCGAGTTTTGCTGTCTGTCTGCGAATTTGGTATTCATACCTGGCTTTTAGTTTAATATTGGGCTGTTACTTAAAAACATATTACAAGTAACTCCCACGTACTTCAGTTCAACACTGAGGATTTTACTTTTCTGCATTTGGAAGGAAAATTAAATAGAAACTGAATTAAATTAAATTAAATGGAAAATTCACAGAAAAGAAATCGCTGAATAGGCCGGCGATAAGGGCGCCGCGCCTTTGCACACAAAATTCGTCCTATGTTTAAATTTTTTTTTATAAAATTATATATTGTAATTATAAAGCATACTTGAATTTAAATTCACATATCTCATTTAATAATCTATAATTCAATTTCCTCACGCTAAGCATTAAAATGAAATATAAATAATACAATACAATACAATACACTTTATTGCACAAACAATACAGTTACACGTTATAGAAGTTACAAATAATACAATTTAGGCGGTCTTATCGCTTTAAGCGATTTCTTCCAGCCAACCTTTGGGTAGAAAAATATTATGCCAGAGAAATTGTAGGTTGCGCTGATTAGGAAATTTAAATGATAAATAGGTACTTATATGACTATAGTAAATAAAATAAAATAGCAAATAAGTTATAAGTATTAAGTTTTTATGGTTCTACACATATATATACAACAAATAAATACAATACATACATACAATACTAATACAATAATAAAAAAATACTACAAATACATACACATACAATACATACATGAGTAAATACATTTTGGGAGTATAAAATTATCTTTTCTTAATTGGATAATGGGCCCGATTCTAAAGGTACACATTTAAAATTTGACAGCGCTAAAATTGGCTTCGTCTTTATTTTTATAATACTGTGTGACAAGGATAGCAACAGTTTTAGTGCTGTCAAATTTTAACATTGTGCCTTCAGAATCAAGCCCAATGTACTTTTTAATTATTACTACTTACTGAGAGTCCCGGAGTTTTTATTAAATAAGTTAATAAAATCCCGTGAAAAGAATTTCACTCAGTGCCGACAATGTTACAACAATTTATGCCTTCAGGGGGCTGACGGGGCTGCGACGTGCCTGCAGTTCGTTAGGGATGCTGGTAGAAGCTGGAGTTGATAGCTTCTCTAGTATTGTTAGAAAGCGCATCGCTTCCCTGATCCAACGTGTGAGGGGCAGCTCCAACAGCCTTCTGCAGACTGCGGCGGCGAGACTGGACGTGGACAGTGATATTATGCAGGACCCGCGTCCACCTCGCCAAAGAAACAACAATTTCATTTTAAATGTTTTAAGTTTATTAAGTTACTAACATAGTTATAAGGTATCTTTGTTACTAACACTCTATGGGCAACGCCTGAAATAAATTATTTTTATTTTTAACACAGTACAGACACTCAAGTTTAGGACTTTATTAATTAGATATCCCCTTATTTTTGTATGTCCCACCACTACTAAAAATGCTTTCTAGTGCGGTTCAGGTCGATATCGGCCCGCCGCTTTCCCTGGTTTATTTCTCATTTTCAGTTTGGCAGATCCAGAAGCGAATCGAACCTAAGGAAGTTGGGTTCAAGGTCATTCTAACAGTACAAGAAAATACTGTATACATCATGTTTTCTCAAAGTTATAGCATTTTAGTCTACCCTAGTACTGGTAGGTCGAGAAAGACCTGCCACGCACTGGCGGAAATATCGTTTGGGGCGCATTTCGGCCCGCCGCCGCACCAGATGATAGTTTATGATTTTATTTGCCGCAGCGAAGGTGTTAACAAATAAAACTATGTGTTCTGGAGGAGTGAACTATGATCTTTTATTTCGAATATCACTAATATTTATATAATTTGATTGGATTACAATCTCAGCTGGTGAGGGTATTCTTAACTAACGTTACCTAAGTAAATCGGTGGATATGGATATCCCACATATCTACCCCGCAAGCTAGCGTTTTTATTATTAACAAGCTGGTGGCCTCGACTTCGTCTGCGCAGGATTAGTATTTCGAGTAGCATATTAGCGTGGCGTAGAAAAGAACTAACATTATGACATTAAAATTATAATTTTTTGGCGCACGGCAGAATAGCTCGCAGATGGTAGATTTTTTCTACTTACTTGATATTTTGGACAATTCACACAATATCTTTATAAATTGTAGCCTATGTGTTATATGACGTATAAGCTATATTATTGTAAAGTTTCATTAAAATCCATTCAGTAGTTTTTACGTGTAAGAGTAACAAACATCCATACATAACATACTTACAAACTTTTACGTTTATAATATTAGTAGGATCTTTCCGGCCATGCGATTCCTGGTGATTCTTCCCGTGGACTCTTCATTAGATTTCCTGACTTAAGTTATGGTAATAGAAGCTGGGTATGAAAATAAGTTAAGAGTGCAGATTAATTGGTATGGTTTTTAATAAAATGCGGCGGTTAATGAAATACTCAGGGGTCGAAACTGGGATGGAGAGTACAGGGACGGAGTTTCGTCGCCTATATGTAACAATTGATGATGTTCAGATGTGGGCTGCAAAGTTAACGTGGTAATGCAAATTTATATTTGCTGTTAGTGTACCTTTCATGAACCCATTGTGTTTTCTTTTCGAGATGACAATAACGTTTATTTTTCTATGCGATAGCATTTGCATGTATGGAACTGCCGGTTAATAATCTATTGTTTTACTCTCTAGTATCTTGCGATCTATTTAAGTACAAAATCTGATTTTGGATACAAAGTAGTACAAATTCCGTCCGTCCGTCCGTAGTCATTTTGCCGTGTGGGGATACAAAGTAGTACAAATTCCGTCCGTCCGTCCGTAGTCATTTTGCCGTGTGGGGATACAAAGTAGTACAAATTCGAAGCCTGGTGTGATTAGAATTTAAGTACGTGCCTCAGTTCAAAAAGTCCGAGCTAGGATGACGTCACTTCAGCTTCGAATTCAATAGCTCCATGTACCTTTGCCGTGTAGTTTCCGGTAGAGTAGAATAGAACCACTCCAACTCTTCCCGTGGATGTCGTACAAGGCGACTAAGGGAATACATTATAAAACATCAATCAGGCCTCCCCAACCAGTCTGGCCAGCGCGGGTAGTGTGGGCCAAATCCTCCGTCTGTCTCCGGCAGATGAGAGAGGGTTGTGCTCCTGCAGTGGAGACAAAAATAACCTGATGATGATGATTATGTACCTTTGATCTTTTTAAGTGCAAACTCTGAAATTTTAGTGCATCAGTCATCAGCCTAAAAACGTCCACTGCTGACCATAAGCCTCCCCAATAGAATGCCACTTTTGGTGGGCTGTCCATTGGGGGATTTGCTATAATAACCAGGATTGGTGATTGCTGTCTGGTGCAATACCTTAGTCGCTATGGCGACTCCCACGGAAAATTTGGGGTGGCCCCAATTTAAGCCGCGAACATAACGACTCCAATCGATGTATTCACGGCTCAAATACTTAAATATTGTTGATTATATACTTGACTATGTACGTCTATCGAAAAATTCCGCCTCCAGAATCAGGTTTAATGATTAGTAACGTTTTTTTTAGTAAGTTACTAGTAACGTAACTTGGTTGTGTACGAGGAGCAAGTTTTTTTTAAGTTATCACCAAATTAAGATCAATTTTCAAGTCCGCCCCTGTTTAATATAAGCCGTAGAGCTGCCCCGCTGTTTGTTTTGATTGTATTAATTAAAACTCGAATCCCTCAAAGTTTTATTAAGATTAACACCTCTCTTTTCTTTCATTATGAAAACACTCCATATTCATGTTTCGGAGCTACTTCGCTATAACTTTGTTAGCGGTCTTTACGTTTGAGGCTTTGAAGTAGACTTTACGAGAAAATAGCCTTAAAATGGAAAAGTCTGGTTTTCGCACGTCTTTTTAAACACAGTGTAAATAAACTCTTTATAACGTCTTTCGATATAAGGTAAAACTTAAGGTTCTTTATTAAGTTTGGTACTAAACGCATTATACTTTGTCCTTTCGGTTACTCTAAGGTTGACTGGAAGAGATCCCTAAGTGGGATAAGTCCGCCTTTGTACACAGTTTAATTCCTATTTTATTATTGTTGTTGTTGTTATTTTTGGTACAATAAAGCGTTTACATACATACATACAAAACTTCTTATAACGTTGAAATAAGTTCAACTTAGTAACAATCATTGATACAATCTTTATAGCGCAACAGCCATTCTCTATTACGAAGAAATACGTTCATATTTAGACGTCAGTAAATATATTTGGTCTGGAAGAGATCCCTAAGTGGGATAAGTTCGCCTTTGTACACAGTTTAATTCCTATTTTATTATTGTTGTTGTTGTGATTTTTGGTACAATAAAGCGTTTACATACATACATACATACATACATACATACATACACACACACACACACACACACACACACACACACACACACACACACACACACACACACACACACACACACACACACACACACACACACACACATACATATTTTATCAGCATTACTGATCATGTTACCAGTTTGCAAAAGGTTCCGACTGAATCTTTGAGGTGCAGAAATTTTTAAGTGAAATACTTTTTACTTTTATAAAAAAATTTAAGGTCGTAAACAGCAGCCTAGAACACGTATGACACCAGTCTTGAATTGCAAAAACTTTTTATTGTTGTTATTGATAGCAATGTAAAAATGATACACTGGGCCGGTATACCTTTTGCTTTTTATCAATCAACTTGGTCTTCAATAATTCATCACCTGTTGCCGGTACCGAGTGTAAACGGTAATCAAATTCACACGTTCCCGAACCAAAGCAATAATTTCACCCAAAGCGGGTAAAATGTAAGCAGATCCGGTAACATTAGCATAACACACGCCAGTGAGGTGTTGCTAGATTTTTATATTGTTTTCCTTGAATTCTATAACAAATAATTAATTTATGGAGTTTATTCTAAAATTAAGTTTTAATAAAAACATTTTTTTATCATAGTTTAGTTTTTTATCATACTGAAAAAATATAATTGTTGATTTGAACGATATATTGTTAACAGTGGAGTCTTAACTCCACATACACGTACGAATCAAAGATCTTGTTCCCTTGAACTAACTTTTGTGGGGACTTTGCTTGTTAACTTGGTCATGGGTTGGTTTCAGATAATTATAAAAATGACCCATCCCTGATCCCCGTAGATTAGATTAGATTAGATTAGATTAGATTTATTTATTTCACTTTTACATCTTAAAAATTCAATTTTACATGTCATTCTAGTATGGTAAAAGGGATCGTCATAAAATAAAATAATGTGTAAATTACAATGTCAACAATTCAAATAATGTCATAGTATATAACATACTATCTATGTCAGTATATAATATCAAAAAATACACTTGGTATTAAATTATCACAAAGTAAATTAAATTAAACGTCAGAGGGCCCACCAATTTCATTTTTTAGAAAATTCATTTATGGAATAATATTCATTTTCCAACAAAAGGTTTTTCAGTTGTCGACTAAACGTACATAACCAAATTATATTATGGCGAGAAAATATACAATACAATACACTTTATTGCATCAACAAATACAGTTACAAGTTTTAAAAGTAAAAAATATTACAATTTAGGCGGTTTTATCGCTTTAAGTGTTTTCTTCCAGGCAACCTTCGGGTATACAATATTATACAAGATGAAAAGGTAGGTTTCGCTGATTTGGGAACGAAGAATATGATTCTTGCTACAAATAGACCAGGGCTAACTAACTAACCCGTCTGACCAGCTCGGGGAGTGTAGGCCAAATCCTCCGTCTGTCTCCGGCAGATGAGAGAAGGTTGTGCTCCTGCAGTGGAGACAAAAATAACCTGATGATGATAAACTGACAAAGTGAGCCCTAATTGTTTTAATAAATATTTTTTCTAATTCTATTCTAAATATGTAATGTACAAATTGTTGTTTTGCAGGAATTTTGAAGCTCGTATGCGACTGGGAACAACGTAACATTTTTGCAGGAAATCTTTACACTCTGGCAACACCTAACCCGTATCGCCACGTGGCGCACACTGAATATGAGGTTTTCAATTTAATTGGATACAAAAGATGTGTAATAAGATTTTATTGCGGCCTCCCAGGGCGTTTATGACTTCATTTCTATGCGGCATGCGAATATGATCGAGTTGTGGTGAGTGGATGGGTAAGGGTAGGGTGAAAGTACCTTCTATGTTAAGTGAAAAGAATAGGACATTGTTTTAGTTAATTAATACTGTAGTACTTACCGTGTGGTTTCCGGTAGAGTAGAATAGGACCACTCCAACTTTTCCCGTGGATGTCGTACAAGGCAACTAAGGGAATACATTATATAACATCAATCAGGCCTCCCCAACCCGTCTGGCCAGCGCGGGGAGTGTAGGCCAAATCCTCCGTCTGTCTCCGGCAGATGAGAGAGGGTTGAGCTCCTGCAGTGGAGACAAAAATAACTTGATGATGTAGTACTTACCAGAGATTTCTCATAAGTAAGAAATTCGGTAACCATAATTCGTACCTTTCGTAAAACAAAAGTGACATAAGAAAATGTAGAGTATGTTTCCTTTTAGAGTCGGAGAGCTTGTGTTAGGAGGCACCGCTCTTCTTTACAAATATTATATCTCTGTGTACTGTCTAAATATTTTTAGATACATAGTTCTTTTGTTATTATTTTAATAATTATAAATAAATATTACATATACTGGTCTAATCCCAAACTAGGATTTGTAGGTTGCTATAGGAATGAGGTGAGTTTCATTTTTTTACGCAGTAATATTTAGTATTCTCTGGTTATTTACTATTTTATTCTTATGTAATCATTGTTGTTAATTTTAGTACAACAAAGCGCGCAAACAATCGACCGATCAAAATCTGTATCCGTTACTATTCGATCCATGAGATAACTATCAGTTACATTTATTTCTTGCATTTAATTCCTTAAATCCGACTTCTATCAGCCCATCCTTCCAGTCCGAGGCAAAGGTAACAAAATAAAAAGGTGCACTTAAACCTCCGTCTCCTCGAATATCACTCAGTGCGGGATATTTTGTGAAGCTCCCGCGTCCTGTTTTTATCCTACTTGACTCCTAATGTGGTGAATTCATACATGAACAATCGCGATCTGGAGTGTTCTTGGGCTGCTCGGGCGGGAAGGAGGGGTAACCCCCCTTATAGCCCCCTTCATCCCCTCCCACCGTCTCTCTGTGTTCTTTTATAACGTTCAGAGGGAGGTGTCCGCTCCAGGCTTTGTTATATACAGTGGCTTGCTGAGGTTTAATACCTTGAAGGGAATATCGACGGCATATTGGAAGAATTTAACAAATCCACTTTTAGGTAAAAATAACAAGTTTCATTAATGGGTCACCAAGACGTGAAATAAAATGTACGTTTTGATTAAATGTATGGATTTAATTTTTTACTGATTCAGTAGCCGGCTACATTATTACGTAGTGTGGTTACTTAGTAATGTGGCCGGCTACTGAATCAGTTGTAGGTGACACCATTTATAATGGGGGCGGCTACTTACGTAATAGTGGTATATTTTTATCCTTATATAAGTAGGAGGGCTACTTATTTTTTTCTCAGAGCACTAAGAACGAGGGGGTAAAAAAGTGCATAATTGACTACATAATAACTAAATACCTTAACTACTTTACATATATATAAAGTAAATACTTACAATAAATATAAAAAAAAATTTGTTTATATTAATAATTTAAAATCCATAGTTTGTTAGTTATATAATAAACATAGATAAATACATACATATCATATTATATTGAGTGAGACTGATAGTCCTCTTTTAGTTTAGTTTTAAAAGATTTGCCAGAAGTCTATCTCGAATGACCGTCGGTAGTTTATTCCACATCTGAGCGGCTCGAACAGTAAGGGAATTGAAAAAGAATTTGGTGTTGGAATAAGATAAAACGCGTGGAAAAAACAAGTGAGGTAGGCAAATGGGCGGTGGGTTTCGTTTTAAATATATTTACTCAAACGTACTGAAGTACGGTTTAGTAAATATATTTTGAGCTGAAGCTCGCCTTTGTACACACAATTTAATAACTGCATTTTGTTTTAAAATATGCAATAAAGAATATATACTTTCCGACATAATAAGCTACAAGGTAATTAATAAATAGATGACGATTCCTTCATTTGCACCACTAAGGATATTATGTTATATATTGTTATATATATCTTCGTATATTTTATAATTATTGTAGTGTATTTTTTTTAATTATACTCCCAAAATGTATTTACCCATGTATGTATTGCATATATTTGTTGTATATGTATATGTAGTGAATGTGTAGAACCATAAAAACTGAATATTTATAACTTATTTGCTATTTTATTTTATTTTATTTATTATAGTCATATAAGTACCTATTTATCATTTAAATTTCCTAATCAGCGCAACCTACAATTTCTCTGGCATAACATTTTCTACCCAAAGGTTGTCTGGAAGAAATCGCTTAGAGCGATAAGACCGCCTAAATTGTACTATTTGTAACTTTTATAACGTGTAACTGTATTTGTTTGTGCAATAAAGTGTATTGTATTGTATTGTAAGTTGGACTACCTGTAATCGATCTGGAACATCCTGTTAGTTTACTAGATTATTGATACAAGTTATATTATCTTTCTTTCTGGATCGTTTCGGTTGAATTTGTGTCAGTCAAATCTCTTTAAAACGAAAATTAATTAGGCAGATAATTACACGTTATAATAATTTATGTTACACTAGCTGTTTCCCGCGACTTCGTCCGCGTGGGCAACTTAACATCACACATTATTATGTATTTCCCGTAGGAATGGGATATTTTCGTAATAAAAACTATCCTATGGCCTATTCCAAGACCTAACCTATATGTGTGCCAAGTTTTATCACGATCCGTCGAGTGGTTAAAGCGTGATTGAGTAACAAAAATCCAAACATCCAAATATCCAAACTTTCGCATTTATAATATTAATGACTATTAATTTAGAATGCCATAAAATAAATAAATCTTACATATATACATACACTTATCTAAACCCAAACTAGGATTTTTTTCCTGTGCTATGGAAGTTTAACAATAATAGAACAAATCACAAATATAACGTGCAGACCGGAACCAACTTGTACAAAGTTGTGTTTCCTCACTGGGAATCGAACCCACGACCTCTCGCACTCGAGTCGAAGCCACTATGAGGCGGTATCTATGTACAAAACACACCAAACCTCTCCTCTCCGTAATATTAGTAGGATATGAACAAACTGTGTGATATACCAATTAGGCAACCTTCAATCGCGTAAATACAAAAACAACCAGTTTCTTGAAACAATATATAATTTAACAAAGTGCCTACTTTGATCTCTTAGTCGCTGAAAAAGCGGAACCCTCAGCCCTACTTAGCTAAATGCGCGCCCGCCCTAAGTACATGGGCGGAAGCGCGACCCATTTCCCACCGCCTTGAAATATATAGCCTTTATGTACCGGGAGTTACCACCCGACTCTTATATACTACTGTTTCTGTTACTTTTGGTAGCGCTACGATTTCTTTCTTATCTTATATACAACTTTAGTTGTTTTCTTTAGAAAAAACTAGTCATTGACTGAATATGTACAGAAACATAAATGGATATGGATATGGGCTGGATGTTTGATGAGAACAAACGATGACAGGTTGACAAAGAGAACTACAGAATGGTACTCAAGAGAAAATATAGATGACCGAGAAGAAGATGAATTGATGATAGAAGAAAAACAAGGTGAAAATACATAGGTAATTTTTATTTAAATATCACATCTGTTTATTTATTATTCGGTATTGCTTATTAGGGTAGTCGAGTTAAATAAAAAAAAATGGAGGGCCATAGATCGGCACACGCAGGGGGAGATCCACCGCCTGCAGATGGACCGATGAACTAAAGAAGGTGGCCGGAAGCGGATGGATGCGGAGGGCGGAGGACCGGGTGTGGTGGCGTTCATTAGGGAATGCCTATGTCCAGCAGTGGACGTCCAAGGGATGATTTCATGATTATATATTTTTTTTAAAGAATGACTTGTAATCGATTGATGTTTGAATAATGTATATGTCTATAACTATCCCAGTGGCAGCAATATCCCCTCTCCACACGAACCAACTGCAATCTCTCACCGTTATCAACCGCAGCAATAAAACGTAACGTCTTCCACACGAGTTGTCGCCGCCAAATTAATTAACTGCCCCCCGCAAGTGCGCGATATGTGCGGCCACTTGTACAAGTCGACGGCGCAATTACATTAATAGGGGGAGGGGGTTAATAAAAGTGGAATGATAATGGAGGTGGAGTCTGTGATTTTCGTGAGGTCACCGTATCTCATTGAGTCTCGGGTCTCGGGGATGCTGAAGGAGAGAACGTGGTAACTGTCCAAAATTTAAAAAAATATGCTCTCGGTTATCATGTACTTATTTGAGACATGTAACTTTATTTGTATGATAAATATTACATATCGAAAGTGGAAAGGTAAAACTCGTCGTATTTTATTTAAATTGCCTAGATAATGCACCGTCTCGGGCATGTTCGCCGACGCTAGGGTACCTGACTACTTTGCGTTGCTACGAATATAGTAGCGGCTTTTTGGGGAAGGATACGAGGCTCTAAAAACGAATTGGTGAAAGTTTTGTTTGCATTGGCTTTACACGCACCGGAGCGCCAACAAAAAGTAGACGTAGAATATTTTATTATTAATTAGCAGTATTATTGCTATTGCATCATTTTATTAATTTTAGTTTTGGTAATTTTATTTTAATAATTTATTTTTGTATTTTGTATTTTATGGGACCTATGTTTCCCGAAATAAAGACATTATTATTATTAAAATCGCAATTTGGCAAAATATAAGGACTTATTATTGTTGTTATTTGTTTTTATTCACATTTATGGCATTTTATTACTTTTTTCGTGTTTCATGAAAATACTCCTCAAATAAAATAAAATATAGTTTTGGTAAAAAGTTAAACTTTAAACTGCTTTGCTGTAAAGTTTCTAAAAATTAATTTAACTAAATTAATTTAACTTTGTGGTCTTTCAGCTTAGTTGAGAATTTATTCTAATTTCCAGTGTACTTACATTTATAATTACATTATGTGGAATTACATACAATTAGAAATAAATAAAAACAATATAAAAATTATACAAAATTAAAATTGATATTACAATGGTTTTACGCAATAATTACTGCTGCTTCAGCTCTTGTTGCTTCCTGTAAAAGGTAAGAGTATAAGTAACTAATTCTCACCCAGACCTTCTATTCATAGAGATAAGTTTTTTTTCTTTAACAGTTTTACTTTTCCACTGCGAATATCAACTTTGTCAACTCAGATACTTGGCTTCGGCTCAGCTCAGTGAGTTTCAGCGAAAACGAGTCGCGCACTCTGGCCGGAGCTTCGCCAAAGGTTTCTAAGTGGCATGAATAACCATGGAAAAACCGCGGGCTTTCATTACGAGGAGCGTTCTGTCGCGGTCTGCGGTGTTTGTGTTCCACCTCGCCTTTTATGTGGTTCTACCTCTCCGTGTCGTATAGCGACTTTGTTTTATGGCAGTTACAAGCTTTTGTCCTCACGTCTGAATATGTATTTCCTTTTACCTTTCTAAGAGATTGGCTGTGGACTTTATTGTTTTCTTTAATATTATTTACACAAATATTGACGGGTATTGAGCTGCTGTTCATTTACTGATAGTGGAAATGTAAAACTGCCCAAGCGTTATTTTGTAGACATTACAGAAATAAAGGTTAAAGCATCTTCAAAACTCTTAGAATGTACCATATACCATGTTTTTTTTAAAGATTGTAATCATGACATAGTAATATTAATAGAATTGTTATTTTTTTTAACTTTTTAATTGTAATTTTATCTAATGTATACAATATTTTCAATGATTTTTTTTTTATGTTTGTATTTGACTTTGTACCACTATGAATTGTTTCTGTTAGGGTGCATATGATATTGACAATAAATATAATCGTCAAATAAACCAAAAATAAGATTTTGCATTTTATTCAATGTATACTCACAGGAAAAAACAGATAACTCAATATGTCTTACTACGAGTATATCTACATTAAAATACCAAATTGCTTCAAAAACTAAGTCAAACTCATCCCGAATGGGCAATCGGGACGGAAACTGTGAGTGGACCACCCAGCAGATATTCAAATGGGCCGGAATAAGGAGCGTGGCGCAAAAACCTTGCGCCCTCCCTGACACCTCATTATCATAGTCTGTTGCGAGTTGGGACTAGAGATGTTCGAAATTTTTGGGTTTGCTTCGGAGGTGATACTTGCTATGCTCCAATAAAATGTCTTCTGTTATTCAAACTTGCTTGAAATTATAATGTATAAAAGTTTTAGGCAAATTCTTTTTCTTTCTAAAATGCCTTCCTTGCGGTATTACCAGTGTCGATTGTATAGGACGAATAAAAACTTGGAGGCCACTCTTTAACGGAGTAAAGTTGTGGGTTGGGATATCATCACCTCTGATCTACCCACGTGGATTCTCGTAGAGAAACCCTACAGCTGCAGAAGAGCAAATGACAATGCAATTGTTGGAATTTATTTGAATTATCTTTAAATTAGTTCTATTCAGAAATATTAACGTCGGATATAAGAACACTCGAGTAAATAATTCAGTTTAACGTTTAATTTAACTACCTACCATGTTTAAGATAAGTATTGAAAAAGTATCTGAAAAATGCAGGATTTCCCATGAACTGAAATAGAATTTTTAGCAACTAATTAATAATGAAAAAAGAAGTAATGAAAAATCTGAGAACAACCTGTCCTGCTCAATCTTAAACAATCGCTTTAACTGTCTCGCTTTAAATATTCCATCATCATGAAAATCAAGCTATTATTATCAAACTTCACATGCGACATCCAAAACCGCATAGCTCCTGCTCAAATCGCGTAGGTGGATAGTAAAAAGCATCTTCGCGGCGTCTGACTTGGACAGGCCACTTGTCATAAAGTAACTCCGTGATAAATCGGCCCAGTGGCGACATCTCGTGACTGTTCGTTATTGTCCCCTTATATACACGCGCGCCATCTTCATAATACCTCCCTGTACTATGCGTTCGGTCAACTCTCAACTTTATGGTGTAGGTTTTAGTAGATTGGGGACGTGTTTGGTAGATGCAAGGGTAAGTTGGTAAGTATGCCTTCAGGAAAGTTGGGGATGATATAGTTGCGATGCTGAAGTAATGGCCGTGGTTATGTCGTCTTTATGATAAATTTTGGATTTAATTATGTTTGGTACTTTTGCACAAAATTATTGTATACTGTCATAAGTAAAAAAAAAACAATTAAAAAGGGCTAGTCGTAGATTTGGTAGTAGTTTTCATGTTTATTGTACGTTAGACTAGAAAATTTAGACCTTTGCTATTTCATGGTAGTATCCCGAATTCTTATTAATGTGACGTGGAGATACTTAATTAAGTAGATAGGTATATAATAAAAATCATTACCATAAACGTGGGACATTGTAGAGTAATAAATGAAGTAATTTAGTTATTTCTGACATACCTACAAGAATTTGGAATTAAAATTTTTAAGAATATTAATTTTAAATTAATTATAAAAAAAAATATCAAGTATATAATAAAATTAAATTGATCATACTGTCTAATCATAATATTGTAAAAAACGAAAGTAAAATGAAAAAAAATCACATGTTTTGCATGTGATTATTTTTTTGCACTTGGCATAGTATTGATGTAGTTAGGTTTTGTAATGATTGTCTGTAAAACGTAAAAACATAATTATAAGTTTGTATACTTCCTACTAATATTATAAATGTGAAAGTTTGGATGTTTGGATATTTGGATGTTTGTTACTCAATCACGCTTCAACCACTGGACGAATCGTGATGAAACTTGTCACGCGTATAGTTTAGGTCTTGGAATAGGACATAGGATAGTTTTAATCCCAAAAAAACATCCCATTCATAATAAAAGTTATATTATTATAATATTAAATATGACTTCCAATCAATCATAATTATTTTCAGAGTAAAGCCACAATTCAATAAACAAATCTCGAATATCTGCAGCGGCCATTCGTCACAAGCGCACCGCAATCAATCTCGTTCACTCTCCATTCGTTCTCTGCCGTTCAGTTCCGCCGTTCATCGCGAGATGGCGCACCGCTCATTCATTATGCATACTGATGACCTGCGGTAATGAGCTGCCGGCTCCTCGCTTGGTTTTCTCGCGGTTTCTTAAGAAAATTTGGCAACACTGTGCAAAGATTAGGGGAAGAATGACTTGATAACGCCGGGTCTTTCTGAATCCGTAATGTCTCCTTCTTGGCGCTGTTTTGGTTGAGTGTAAATTTTCGTTCGTTATATTTTATAAAGGCAATTAAGTGACCATCTACTATTCATAAGTTGAAAAAACATACCTTTGTTAATTTCCAATCGTTCCATCGAATTTAGTTTCAAAAACTGAATTACTAGATACAGTGGCGGAAAAAATATCTTATACAGTTGTTAAACAATTCCATTTTGCAGTATAATAGATCAGTAGGTAATAAATTAAAAATAGGAAACAGCTATAAAGATCATGGATTCGATTGAAGAGTATTTTTATATGTTATCGATGAATTATTTAAATCCATGAAGATTGTAAGTAAAATAATGTTTTTCAGCTAAAATTATGACGACGAAAACGGCCTGTCGCGGGCTTGTCTCATTGAACTTGTAGTTTTCTGAAATAACCGAATATCACCGATGTCACCCGACACCCGAGCATAGATTTATACGGCTAAATTGAAGTGCCTTGCAACTGTATAGATAATATTTGTTCCGAGACTGTACAGGTGGGGAACCAAGTTAAAGAATTGTCAGACGAAAGTATTAGACAAATAGTGATGTGCGTGTTGTACGTTCGACTTCCCCTTACCTCACACCACCTGATTTCCCGAAGCCTCCCCTATAATTCGGTCTCCCACTAATTCCAAGTCTCCCAGGTATTCATAGAAACATTGTGTTTTCCAGTTTAGTATAGAGCCACCACCTTCAAACCTCCCGTGGGTGTCACCAAGGCGACTAAGGGATTGCACCAGGGACGGGTAGCAGCGTTCTTCTGTATATATTAAGATCATTACTGCGATCACCAGCCAATCGTGGTGATTATGGCAAATAACAATGGACAGCTCACCAAAAGTCTTTTTCTATTACATGATTATACATACCACGCTCTCGCACGAAGCGTTTTGCTTCCCCTTTCATAATGCGAACTGCTAAGGAATGGAACTCTCTACCAGCTTGGGTATTTCCGGACAAGTACAATTTGGATTTTTTAAAGGAAGAGTGAATAGGCATCTTCTGGGTAAGCGCGCTCCACCTTAGTCCTCATCATCACTTACCATCAAGTGAGATTGAGGTCAAGCGCAAACCCATCAACAATAAAAAAGGCTTATTTTCAGCAGTGGACGTACTTCGGCTGATGATGATTCAGTTGAATATAATTTGGGATTTTCTAATTAATTCATCATCAGAATATTTTTGTCTCCACTGCAGGAGCGCAACCCTCTCTCATCTGCCGGAGACAGACGGAGGACTTGGCCTACACTCCCCGCGCTGGCCAGACGGGTTGGGGAGGCCTGATTGATATTTTATAACGTATTTCTAATTAATTATTAATAAATTATTATAATCCACTAAAGTTATAATATAGGGTAAAAAAAAAATACCGACCTGCAATACTATCTGAAACATTTTCTTGGGATGCAATATTTTTTATCTCGATAACTAGAAGTACGGTTCCCTCGAGCATTTCTATCAATTGAAAGCCCCAGAAAAATGGCGCGTTGATAAAATAAAAGGATGGCAATAACAATAAAACATAACGGGGCATTCGGAAACGTTCCCGATATATAAATTTCCTTTATTTTTCTTGGCCAGCGGCTAGTGGGTGCATAGTATTATTACTAGGACACATGCAAGGAAACTAGTATGGACACTCTGTTCTGTACACAGCTCGCGTAAATCGGAAACGCATAACTCTGACAATTATCATCAGGTTATTTTTGTCTCCACTGCAGGAGCACAACCCTCTCTCATCTGCCGGAGACAGACGGAGGATTTGGCCTACACTCCCCGCGCTGGCCAGACGGGTTGGGGAGGCCTGATTGATGTTTTATGATGACAATTATAAGTCTGTCAATTGTTTTGTATTTTCTGAGATCAAGAATATTTCAGAATATTCATTTATCGGCTGCACAAAAACACATGCAGTGTATTTTACTGCATGTTCATTCGAACCCGATGGTTGCGGGTTCGAATTACGTTAAGAGCAAATGTTCGTATGATGAATATGAATGTTTGTACCCAAGTCTTGGATGTTTATATATTTATTTAAGTATGTGTATCCGTTATCTATTAACCATAGCACAGGCTCTGCCTAGTTTGGGACTGGATAATTGGTGTGAATGTCTGAGATATTTACTTATTTATTACTACATGAAAGCATATTATGGTTCCCAGCTAAAATAGGACCACCTCTTATCTTCCCATTGATTGATTGAATATAATTTATTGCACACAAATTACATAATATATGTAGGAGAAATATAAAGTAATGTATGTATATAAGTAGGTGTCGTCAAGGAGATTGCACCCTGCTTGATCCCCCTACAAATAAGTAATTCTGTGCATCGTCCTCCATACGGCAACTCTCCCCAGTGTCGGTACTGTATTGCTTGTGGATACTGTGGTAATATAAAGTGCGTAGGGGAAGTAGCGGTCTGTCTAATTTGGAAACAAGATGGATCGCGCGGCGGCCGGCCGCTGGTCATTTATCAAGCATTGACGCGGGTGGCGCGGTTTTTGTTTCTCCTACAATTATATAATGGAGAACTGTGTTGCTATTCATTCGGAAAAGTGATGGAGGGAGTCTTTGAAGCCAAGGGTAGCCCGTGACGGTGGGCCTGATCCACAAGATTCAAGTCGCTCAGCGAGCTATGGAGAGGGCTATGCCCGGGGTTTCTTTGATATGATTCGTAAGGAGGAGATCCGATGAAGAACGAAGGTGACCGCAGAAGGCGGGCCACATCAGAACCGACGGTCGTTGGTGCAAACGAGTTCTGGAGTGGAGACCGCGAATCGGCACGCGCAGGCTGGTACGAAGAAAGTAGCCGACAGATGCTGGATGCGGAGGGCGGAGGACCTGGTGTGGTGGCGTTCATTGGGGAAGGCCTAAGTCCAGCAGTGGACGTCTAAGGGCTGCTATGATGAAGCATTACTCCGTACGGGTGGTATCCATGCCGGGGCGGTCCATTGTAACGTGAATCTCTTTTAATTTACGTTAATCGCGATTTCAACACAATCGATTCTCGATTCACTTTTAATCGATAATCGGTATCAACCGTAGAAGCGGCAACCCCTACGCGGCGACGCGAAACGTCACTGACTTCACTCGGTCATTTCAAATCTCGAGAGAAAAAACGAACAGCTGTTTCGTACTGTCAGATTTTAATTTATTCCTTGGTGCCCTAAAACCACCTAAAAAGCCTTAATTACTCAATAAATAGTGTTCCCTATATTAAACACTAAATTCAGTTAATTTAGACCCCCGCTGTTGGGTAAGTGTGAACTGATATTTACCTATTTGTTAATTTGGCCTTGTAAAACTCTTTTCATAAATTCTGTTCTGATCTGTGTATGTTTTCCACTTGTTTTCTTTGGTTCTTTATGTCATGTTCTATTTTCACCTTCCTACCACTGTGCTATTCCGTTTCTAATCTCCATGTATCGCCACAATCAAACCACCCATCATGGCCCAGCTTACTTGCAATGGTGTGGAAAGGTGGATGCATGGAGACTCACTGGAAGAGGATCTAATCCCGCTAAATCTTCCAGGGTTCTAAGTTAACGTCTAAGTTAACGTCGAAGTTAACGTTGAAGCTCTCTTCACATCGTTGACCTACACTCTCCGCTACACCGTTTGGCCTTGGACCCCTTGGACGAGCTGCGGACACTCATTGCAGAGCCAGCACCTAGCCCTCATCGGAGACTCCTGCAGTCACCGTCCACACTACAGCAGGGACAGCCAGGCCAGTAGCGGAACACCTCTGAAGCTCGACCAAACCTAGAAACTGCCATCAGGGCGGTCGATCACGACCCATCTAAATCTTTAATAAAACTATCTTATTCTTTGTTCATGTCTTGGGTTTTATTAGCTACACAGCTCAAGCGTGACAGTGGCGCCTACAACGTGGTTTTGATGGTCAGTTTTTTGAGTTTTGTTGAGCTTTTTGAGTAGTTTGCATTGTGCGCATACACATTGTAAAGTTTTGTTTTTTTACTTTTATTTTTGCTTTCTTTATTTGTGTGCTTGATAACCAAGTTTTAGAGTGTAAATTGTTTTGTAACTGTTGTAAAAATTTTTTTGTTTTAAATTGAAATTACCTTCAAATGTAAAAAAAAAGTGAACACTAGTGACGTTCCTACCCTTTCGATAATTTATAATCGATTCTTTATAACGATTGTTAATCGATATATTTTTATGTTTTGTAATCGATTCTCTTTAAATTAATCGAATCTATTATTGTAAACATTCTACATTTTGGTTATCGGTTATTTTTATTTTGCATATTTAATTTTTAGTTGCAATTTTATTTTTGTTTTGGCTTTGCTTTATTTCATTCATTTTCATTCTTATTTATATTTTCATTTAAAAAAAAAACAACTCTGTTATCACTACATTGTTACAGAGCGGAGTAGTAATAGTGCTTTATTTATTTGTATCGTTCACATTTGCCCAAACGAGTTTGATATCTGATATTTTTGTTTATTCCTTGCTTTTGTCGACATGGGCGATATTAAGTTTCTGTCTTTGCAAAAAGCAGAGTTGGCGTATGAAGTTGCAATCCGTGGGGAAACTCCCGCATCTACGGTTGAACAATTGCGAAAACAGATTGTGAAAATAGCTGCGTTACATCCTTCGGAGGATATTCTTGTTTCACCATTCGGTCCTGTTACTGATCTGGAAGCAGTTAAGGAAACATTGCTGAAACTTGACGATTTAGTAGCACAATTAAGTTTATGTTTTGATAGGAATATTTTATTGAGAGCTCAAAATTTAACACTGCATTTAAAATACAGAATTAGCAGAATTGATTGCTCTACTTGCGCGGAAGGACTTCAGATATTGTCGGATTGTGTAAATCGATTCGAATCGCTTAAATACAAACTTAAAAATATAAAACCGCCTGGTGACGCACTAGACAAAGATGATGACACAGATGCTGCTGGGACTATGACCCCTAATGTTATGGCATGTACAACGTCAAGTTGTGATAAAGGACTGTCTGATTTGTCAAAACTAAAATTCAACGGCAAAACGTGTGCACGTGCTTTTATTCAACGCGTAAACGAATTTTCAACAGCAAGAAGCATACCTTCTCATAAACTACTTACTTTTGCTACTGAAATTTTTACCGATGAGGCACTACATTGGTTTAGAAGCATTAAACATACCGCATCCTCTTGGAGTGATGTCTGCGAGAGACTTAAAGACGATTTTGGTCACGCTGATTATGACTATCGTCTTCTTGAAGAGATAAGAGCACGCACACAAGGTGAACGCGAAAACATTACTATTTACCTTTCTATTATGTCAGGCATGTTCTCACAGCTGGATAGGAAAATATCGGAGGAGGAGAAACTAGAAATTATTATGCATAATATTCGTCCTTGCTATGCCAACGTACTAACTTCTTCGTCTGGTATTAATAACATTGAAACATTGCGTTCATTATGTAAAAATTTTGAAAACATACAAGCCCGTATGTCTCAATTTCGAGAGCCGCCAAGAGTTTCTACTGAAACACTAGCCCCTGAGTTTGCGTATCAGTCTACGAGTACTAATAAAAACTTTAAAGATCTTCCGAGTAATAACCAAAAGTTTCATTACTCTGCTAACTACACTAAGTTCAATAAAGGGCATGGTAACTATACACAGTACAATACCCCAAACAACACAAACGCACAGACGAAACAACATTACTCGTACAATTACAATCGTAGTCAGGGTAATACTAATACTAACTACTCAAATTACAACAACGCAAATACTAATGCGAAACCTGTGAACACCATCACAAAGAATAACAAGTTCTGCCCACGTTGTCGAGTGGACAGTCATTGTCTTAGGAACTGTACAGCTGAACGAAAGATAGTTTGCTTTCGTTGCGGTCGTCCTGACGTTCGTTCAAATGACTGCCCTGATTGTCAAAAGAATACTCCAAATAATTCAAAAAACTAGAAAACCAGGATTGTAGTACATCTAATATTAACCATTTTGATGCTTCTGAATGGCAAAAATGGTTACAATTTATTAAAAACTTCTCTACAATTTACAAAGTTACTTCAATCCTGCTAGATAAACCTGAAAATGATAATAGACCTTATATTAAAATGAAAATTAATGATTTAAATGCTTGCGGTTTATTAGATTCTGGTGCTGCGGTATCGATTCTTGGCAATAATTCCCATCAGGAATTATTAAACGTAGGTCTAACCATTAACAATGGCGATGAAATTAGTGTTATTGCTGCTGGTGGTCAAAATTTAAAAAGCATAGGTTACATGAATCTACCGATACACTTTGAAAACGCTTTTAACATTATCAAGTGCTATATAGTTCCACAAATTGAAACTCCCTTACTACTAGGAGTAGATTTCTGGAGGAAATTTGAGTTGTGCCCCAAGTATATTGGCTCTATTGACATAACTCAAAACAGATTAGCTTCGTTAGCGATTTTAACTACGGATTTCGACAAGCATATTACTTCTATGGATAATCTAGTAGATTCACAGCGCCATATTGCAAACAATTTAATTGAACAATTCAACGAAATCTCTACAGAACGTAAGGGTCTAGGCAGAACTCATCTGATTACTCATCACATTGATACAGGTGATTCCCCTCCGTTAAAACAGAGATACTACCGTATGTCTCCCGAAAAACAGAAAATTTTGAAAGAGCAGGTTGATGAAATGCTAGGTCTAGATGTTGTGGAGCCTTGCGAGAGTGCATGGTCATCACCAGTACTAATAGTATCCAAAAAGAATGGTCAACCTAGATTCTGTTTAGATAGTAGGAAGTTAAATTCTGTTACCAAACGCGATGCGTATAATCTTCCATATATATCAGAGATACTGGACAATCTTCGCGATGCCAAATTTCTTTCTAGTATTGATCTGTCCAAGGCATTTTGGCAGATACCTATTGCTGAAGAAGATAGGAATAAAACCGCATTTTACGTCCCAGGTCGCGGCACTTTACGTTTTAAGACCACAGCCTTTGGTCTGACAAACGCACCTGCGACTCAGCAACGTCTAGTTGACATGATGTTCGGCCCCGAATTTGAGTTAAGAGTATTTGCGTACTTAGATGATATTGTGCTTGTAAGCAACACTTTCGAGGAGCACGTCTCACTATTGTTACGAGTGCTTGATAAACTGAAACAGGCAAATCTCACTATCAACATCGATAAGTGCCAATTTTTTAGGAGTCAGTTAAAGTATTTAGGATACGTCGTAGATGCTCAAGGTTTACGCACTGACCCAGAAAAAGTACAAGCTATTGTAAATTACCCAACCCCAACTTGTAAAAAGGACGTTAAACGTTTCTTAGGAACTGCTACTTGGTATCGCCGTTTTGTTCCTAACTTTAGCACGTTAGCGGGCCCTCTAAACAAGTTGACTACTAACAAAAAGACATCTCCACCCTTCTCTTGGAGCACTGAAGCAGATGCCGCCTTCAATAATCTCAAAAAATGTTTAGTTTCTGCCCCAGTCCTGGCCTGCCCAGATTATAGCCAACCTTTTGAGGTCCATGCCGATGCAAGTAATTACGGCACTGGCGCAATGTTGACGCAATTAATTGACGGAAAAGAGAGGCCCGTAGCTTATATGAGCAAGTCTTTAACTGGTGCAGAGAAAAACTATAGCATAACAGAGAGGGAAACACTCGCTGTTCTCATTGCGTTGGAGCATTGGCGTTGCTACCTGGAGAATGGACAAACCTTCACCGTCTACACGGACCATTCCGCTCTTCAATGGTTTTTATCCCTTAGCAATCCAACCGGTAGACTAGCTAGGTGGGGGGTACGTCTATCTTCATTTAATTTTGTCATCAAGCATCGTCGTGGAGTAGATAACGTTATACCCGACGCTCTATCTCGTGCGGTCCCCGTATCAGCAATTTCCACATCTAACTCAATTACAACTACAACCGATTCTTGGTACAAAACAATATACAACACTTGTTTAAACAATCCCAGTAGTCTCGAAAATTTTAAAATTAATAACAATTCCCTTTACCGTCTTTCAAAAAACAAGTCTCCTCTTACTGCTGAGTTTGCATGGAAAGAGGTAGTTCCTAGCGAACTACGTGAGAAAGTGATTTCTGAAAACCACGATGAACCTACTGCAGGTCATTTGGGAATTCACAAAACTTACCTTCGCTTGGCTCTACGCTACTTCTGGCCGGGTATGCACTCAGACGTTGTAAAATTTGTTTCAAATTGCCCAACTTGTCTTTCCATCAAATCACCTAACCATGCTACCCTGGGTGAAATGGGAAGACCAAAACAATGTTCCCGTCCATTTCAGATGATTTCAATTGACTTCATTGGTCCACTTCCCACTAGTCGAAAACAGAACTGTTACTTACTTGTAGTAGTCTGTTGTTTTTCTAAATATTGCGTTATGTTTCCACTGCGCAGAGCAACAGCTGATGCAGTGGTGAAACATTTAGAGGACTCTGTGTTCCTTGTTCATGGTGTTCCACAAACAATTTTCTTAGATAATGGTAGCCAGTTTATTTCCAAAAATTTAGAAAATTTCTTTAAAAAGTATAAAATACCAAATGTATTCTTCACACCAAAGTACACTCCACAGATAAACACAGTTGAAAGGTACAACAAAACTATTGTAACCTGCATTTCATGTTTCATAGAGAACGATCACAGATCATGGGATGTTAATTTGCCAAAAATACAATTTGCCATGAATAATTCTGTAAGTGAGGCAACAGGCTATACACCCACACTTCTCATTCATGGGAGAGAACTCGTCACATGCGGATCCCACTACATTGATCCGAATATCGAGGACGAAGTTATTTTCTTACCTCGCGACATTTACTGCGATAATATAGGTAATTTAGCAGGCATATTTAATAATGTACAGGCTTCTCTTTGGCACGCTCACGTAAAGAATACGTCTAGGTATAATTTACGCCGAAAATCGGCGGAATTTCAAATTGGTGACATCGTCTGGAAAAGAACGTATTTCCAGAGCGATAAAGACCAATACTTTAGTAAAAAGTTAGCACCCAAATTTATCAAATGCAGGGTGGTAAGTAAAAACTCACCTTTAGTATATGAGTTACATGACATGAACGGTAAAGACATTGGTACTTGGCATATCAAAGATTTGAAATTAGTTAGTAGTTATCAATAAATTACTTGCAATACACAGAACAGATTTTTTTTATCAAAATTTTGTAATTTTTTTTCCTCACCGATAGTCGCGTCGATGATTGTCACCTATTTTTGTTTTTGAAAAACGGAAGATTTACTTTAAGTCAACAGATCAATATGTCAGTTGCCTTTATTTATGATTTGGTGCCTCGTATTAATCAATAAATATTGAGGTTAGTTAGAAAGATGAATTTTGAAAGTTGAAGAATGTTTTGTTGATGTATGAATGGTAAGAGTAGTTCTTCTTATTTACATTATCGTTGGAATTTACTTATAACCTAGGTAAAGTACAACAAGAACGGCGTGATTATTAGGTTGAATTTTTCCTTTATTTAGTTAGTTTCGGATTTTTCTTCATAGGAAGTAAAATCCTGGAGGGGAGAGGCGAATCTGTAACGTGAATCTCTTTTAATTTACGTTAATCGCGATTTCAACACAATCGATTCTCGATTCACTTTTAATCGATAATCGGTATCAACCGTAGAAGCGGCAACCCCTACGCGGCGACGCGAAACGTCACTGACTTCACTCGGTCATTTCAAATCTCGAGAGAAAAAACGAACAGCTGTTTCGTACTGTCAGATTTTAATTTATTCCTTGGTGCCCTAAAACCACCTAAAAAGCCTTAATTACTCAATAAATAGTGTTCCCTATATTAAACACTAAATTCAGTTAATTTAGACCCCCGCTGTTGGGTAAGTGTGAACTGATATTTACCTATTTGTTAATTTGGCCTTGTAAAACTCTTTTCATAAATTCTGTTCTGATCTGTGTATGTTTTCCACTTGTTTTCTTTGGTTCTTTATGTCATGTTCTATTTTCACCTTCCTACCACTGTGCTATTCCGTTTCTAATCTCCATGTATCGCCACAATCAAACCACCCATCATGGCCCAGCTTACTTGCAATGGTGTGGAAAGGTGGATGCATGGAGACTCACTGGAAGAGGATCTAATCCCGCTAAATCTTCCAGGGTTCTAAGTTAACGTCTAAGTTAACGTCGAAGTTAACGTTGAAGCTCTCTTCACATCGTTGACCTACACTCTCCGCTACACCGTTTGGCCTTGGACCCCTTGGACGAGCTGCGGACACTCATTGCAGAGCCAGCACCTAGCCCTCATCGGAGACTCCTGCAGTCACCGTCCACACTACAGCAGGGACAGCCAGGCCAGTAGCGGAACACCTCTGAAGCTCGACCAAACCTAGAAACTGCCATCAGGGCGGTCGATCACGACCCATCTAAATCTTTAATAAAACTATCTTATTCTTTGTTCATGTCTTGGGTTTTATTAGCTACACAGCTCAAGCGTGACACCATAAGTGTAATGTACGATCGAGTGACAGAGACCTGATCAAGCCGCCCGCTGTTACAAGGTTACTACTCCAGCGCGCTAACAAACGGCGCCGAGAGATTCACGTTTTATGTCAGAAAGAGAAGCACTTATGTTGTCTCGTACGACTATGCTCTCGCACTGGGTGTAGCAGCCCTATAATAATTTACACGCACACACAAACGTGTACGGACAGGGCTCTTAAATTTGTAGCATTGTAGATTTGTAATTGTAAATTGTAACGTTTATTTAATAACCACTGTATCATACGAGTAGCTTAAGAACAAATTGTGAACGAAAATAAATATTTGATTTGATTTGATTTAATAGGGCCCAGGCTGAGTCTCCTGTATTAGATCATTAAGTCTGTTCGCTGATATGACGTACCAGGGTGTGGCAGCGACTCTAATCGTACTTCCTGGGGACTTTTCATATCTGTCTACATCATCAGGTTATTTTTGTGTCTCCACACCCGGTCCTCAGCCCTCCGTATCCAGGAGAAACGCGGACACTGACAGTGGACCTAATCCACAAGTTCCAGGTCGCTCAGCGAGCTATGGAGAGAGCTATACTCTCGTTTTCTTTGAAGGATATCATCATCAGGTTATTTGTGTCTCCACTGCAGGAGCACAACCCTCTCTCATCTGTCGGAGACAGACGGAGGATTTGGCCTACACTCCCCGCGCTGGCCAGACAGGTTGGGGAGGCCTGATTGATGCTTTATAATGTATTCCCTTAGTCGCCTTGTACGACATCCACGGGAAGAGTTGGAGTGGTCCTATTCTACTCTACCGGAAACCTCACGGCTTATCTGTCCTCATATGAAACCATTTCAGGCGCTTTGACCAGCCACTTGGAATATCCCCCGTACTACGGATGTGCAAATAGTTTGTTTTTTATTTATGCTCTTCGTCCACGCGCGTCTGATATGTTTTCTTTGGAAATTTTCCATCGTCTATCAAACGACGTCACGGTTCATCGGCCGCGATAGTTTGTTTTGGGTTGTGTGTCTAATGTACTGTGAATAAAATAAATAACTTCATGACAGTTATTTTTCTATCGGTCTGGGGACCCACTCGAATTATAAAGGCATTTTGTACTGTGAGTTGTTTGCCCTTTTACTGCCACGGCACACGCATACTATTTCTTTATTACATACATACATACATACATACATACATACATACATACATACATAATGCTCATGCCTTGGTCCCAGAGGGGTAGGCAGAGACGATGTATCGCCACTTTGCGCAATGTAATATTGCAAAGTGGCTTTACTTCATCCGCTTTTCGCCCCGTGATACCCCTTGACGTGATGTGTTGCGAACAACATCATTTTAACAATTTCTTTATTAAAATTTGTAAATTGTTTTCTGTAATTATTATAATTTTTTTTTCCTTTTTCTTGTTTGTTAATTTTTTTCTATTGTGTGCCAATTATGGCAGTAAATAAATGTTTTTCTTTCTTCTTCTTTTCTTTCTGTACGTATATATGTGTGTGTTGGTTGGGATCATAGTATTACCAAGAATCAAGCCAAAAGTATCGTTCTAAGAGTCTGCAATTAATTGCTTTCTCAAATTAACATGCGCGACTCCCTCCCTCCAGAATCTCGAGCTCTTGAAGCCTCCACAATAAGTCGCTAATCCTATTTCTTATCTTTCACACGCTAATGTCTTAGAATTTGCATTCGGTTGCTTACAAAAAGCCTGTGAAAATTTAGGGCACTTTTCGGTGTTGCTATTTTCAGGATAAAATTGTCGCTTTTAAAATTGATAATCAAATATAGCAAGACAGTACATTAAAAGCTTAAGGTTAAAAAAAAGTGATTTAATTGCATTTAATTAAACAATATATCATTGTCACAGTCTGTCCCAACATCTGCCGTTGGGGCAGATGAGTTCTGGAATGGAGACCATGGATTGTTACGGGAATGGCGGAATGACTGGATGAGAAGAACCGAAGATCGGGTTCAGTGGCGCACCATGGGAGAGGCCCATTTCCAACATTTCCCACCTCCACACTTGCTCCCCCCGCAACTCCTCTGAGCGAGGATCAACGGAGGTACGCTAACACATAACACTTACCAGTGAAGGTAGGGCAAGTCCCAATGAATTACACTACCTGGGGCCCCAGGCAAAATTAAATTAAAGAAGTAAAGAGTCAAAGTAGGAAGAGAGTTCCCACTTCCCCTCTAGCAAATGGGAGTGCAGCAATGAAACGATGACCAGAGTGGTCTGTTGGGGGGGGCTATTTCCAACAGTGGACTCTTTCAAGCTGATTATGATGGCGGGATGCCCCGCCGCAGATGGACCAACGACCTGAGGAAGGTGGCTGGAAGAGGAGGGCGGAGGACCGGATGTGGTAGCGTTCATTGGAAGCCTGAATTCCAGCACTGGATTTCTATGATGATAATAACGATGATCGTCATAGTATAGATACATTACTTATTGTTAGAGAGAACAAGCATATCGATACCTGAAGTATAACTTAGCATAATGGACTTAGAACCTACGTCCCACTACCGGGTATATTGTATAGGCACATACAACCTAACCTACCAACATAGTTTCCATACTAGGTATTAGATAAATACTTTTTCAAATATTTTAATTCATTTTTCACACTGGCTACCCAGCAAGGAATTAAGAAGCTTTTACAAAAAAGGTCCCTGTAACCGAAATCAAAGGAAATGCTAATGCCGCCTTGATATGGTAATGTGGCGGCCTCTGTCGGCAAGTAGACGAACTTTCCTTTCCAGTGTACATTGTACCTAAAGTTACTTTGCTATGGTTAGGTACTTTGATCAGTACATTAGAGGTACTCATTTAACATTTTACAGCAATATAGTTATTTCTCTACCACAGTATATTTTCATTGCCGTGTGGTTTCCGGTAGAGTAGAATAGGACCACTCCAACTCTTCCCGTGGATGTCGTACAAGGCGACTAAGGGAATACATTATAAAACATCAATCAGGCCTCCCCAACCCGTCTGGCCAGCGCGGGGAGTGTAGGGCAAATCCTCCGTCTGTCTCGGCAGTTGACAGAGGGTTGTGCTCCTGCAGTGGAGACAAAAATAACCTGATGATGATAGTTATTTCCTACAGTCAAATAATAGTAAAAAGATAGAAGAGACCTATCTATCATATCAGCCCTGCTGAACATGGGTCTTTCCCAATAAATGCTACCACACCACTCCTTTGCCCTCCGTTTCCATCCACCTTCATCAGGTCGTCGGTCCATCTGGCAATGGGGCGTCCCACCCTGCGCGTAGAAAACAGAGTAGCTAATAAATAATTAAACTAAATGTTATACTGTCAAATTTTTAACGTGTAGCGTCACAATCAAGCCCATAGTACCAAGTAGATTAATATTTCTATTCAATGTCTTTGCCGTGTGGTTCTCGGCTTAGAATAGGGCCACCCCTATTTTTCCCGTGGGTGTCGTCAAGGCGACTAAGGGATTGCACCAGGGACGGGAAGCAGCGTTCTCCTGTGTGTGTATGTTAAGATCATTACTGCGATCACCAATCCGCCTGCCAAGCATGGTGATTATGGCAAATCCCCCAATGTACATCTAACCAAAAATGGTATTCTATTGGGGAGGCCTAAGTCCAGAAGTGGACGTTATTAGGCTGATGATTTATTTATTTATTATTTATTGGAGAAACAACAGATACCGACCACAATTACATTAAACAATTAACTTATACAATAGATTAAAATCTGCACTCTTAACCTTCTCACTATGACGTACATTTATAAATACATTTTGAGCTTAAACTACACCAAACATACTATAATAATAAAAAGATACACATATAAAGTTAATTAGAAATCGATATTACATTTTAAACTAGGATACGGTAATGAGAGTTAGGTTATGATAAGTATATAAGTGATTCTAGCCATAAAAGATTTTTTCTATGTGCTAACAATAATATTAAAATACAGTGTCTCCATTGTACTCGTCATCGGTCAAACATTTGATGATGACGATGATTCAATATCTGCTATTGATCTATTATTTAATCTAGACAAATTCTTCCTCAGGAAATGTCTAAAGTTCTGCCTAAATATAAAAGTAAGAGTATTCTGTCTTTGTCTGTTTAATTGCTGATTTCTTAGGCCATTTAGAACAATACTTGGCATTCTGAAGGCGTGGTCTCCCGACTGGTATCAAATGACCTCACATCTAAGTAGTATTCAGTCCTTTAAACTGAAGCTGAAGAATTGGCTTCTCAAGCAAGCTTCTAGCTTCGATGAATTTATCGAAAGTAATTTTAATGATAAAAATACTGTTAAATTCGTGATTTTTTATGGTTTTAATATCATCATCATCATCATCATCAGGTTATTTTTGTCTCCACTGCAGGAGCACAACCCTCTCTCATCTGCCTGAGACAGGCAGAGGATTTGGCCTACACTCCCCGCGCTGGCCAGACGGGTTGAATTTTAAATTATTATTTATATAATGGACTTTAAAAAAAATTATGACATAACAAAAAAACAATTGTAATCATATGATTATCAATAAAATATGTCTTTGTCTATTGCGAGCTCATTTGCTTTGTGATTTTTTTCACTGTAGGTTTGAAATCTAGTTACATAGAAGATCATTGACATCTGCAATAGATTTCTTTCAAGAGGGTAGGTAGGTAGGTACTGTAGGTAATTTATGATATTCATTTACAACTAGCTGTACCCGCGGGTCCGCTCGCGTGGACTACAGAATACGCTCCCACTTCCGCTCCCACTCCCGCTCCCACTCCCACTCCCGCTCCCACTCCCCCTCCCAACCCACTCCCACGCCCAGCTCCAAATATAGTACAAACTCATCACAACCTGAATAGTACGGAACATTAAAATTATACCTCTCTTTTTTATATTGCATAAAAACCTATCCTACTAATATTATAAATGCGAAATTTTTGAATATTTGAATGTTTGGATGTTTGTTACTCAATCACGCTTCAACCACTGGACGGATCGTGATGAAACTTCGCACACATATAGGTTAGGTCATGGAATAGGACATAGGATAGTTTTATTCCGAAAAAACATCCCATTCCTACGGGAAATACATAATAACTTGTGATGTTAAGTTATCCACGTGGACGAAGTCGCGGGCAACAGCTAGTTAATTATAAAAGAGAATACCTGAGCAAGTAGATATCATATCTACCTTTTAAGTAATTAGGTTCTCAAAACTTTACGTTACTTGGAACTTCCCAAATTGACAGGCTGTGGAGTCTTGGTGCTTTTTAAAATTTGAATATATTACTATAATTTTTAAAAACTTTCTGTTTGTCCACTCTCCCTCATCAGGATGCCAGGGTCGTAGTCAGGACAAACGACCCAGTCCATAGTCCATAAAATCTCTAATTAACCAAACAAATGTTGGGGCCTCAGATTTAATACTTACAATAAAGTAAGCGTAATTGAATATTTTCTGGTAAATTAGAGTAGGACGTAATTTAATTAAGTTAGGTTTTTCAGAGTTTTCAGATGATTTATTTGGTAATCAATAAAATGATATTATATTTGTTAATGTATTTATCGAGGTAGTCCGTAACGTACAGAGGTATTTTTTTTATTCCTGACTAGCTGTGCAGTCCCTTATTTTCTGCCTGGCTACGTCACTGGCTAGCTTTTTTTAATTCGCCATTTATTAATGTTTAAGTTGACGCGTTGATAATATATTCCGTATTGTTCGGTTCCAAATTGAAAAGTTTTCCGAGAGTGTCCACAGATTAAAATACACACCGACAGATACGTTCATTTGAATAATTGGGGAAAAACAAACGTCCCCGAAAAAAGTGATTTAAAAAGTTTGAGAGGCGTTTTACATAGAACAGTGCTTTCCTATTTCATGGAAAATAAAACGTTATTCATAAGGTAGTTTTTTAAAACGGTATTTTATCTATTATAAGAGTTACTGTTTTTGGTTTAAAAAGAGGTAGTAACGACGATAGCTTCTTCGGTCACATTGTGCGATCTCCCAAGCACGACCTGGAGAAGCTCATCAACCTGGGACAAGTGGAGGGCAGGCTTGCCAGAGGACGAGCTCCGACGAGGTGGTCAGACCCGGTGAGGAGGGTGGCTGGCGGATCCTTATATGAAGCAGATGCAAATACAAGCAGGCCAATGACCGCTATGCATGGAGGCGCATTTTATACGGTCGCGATACTTAGCAGTGAGGAAACGGCAGAAAAGAAGAAGAAGAAGAACGATGGTAGAGGAGGGTATGTTGCGTTGGTTTGGACATTTAGAGCGTATCAGTGAAAGAAGAGTGACAAAGAAATTCACGCAGAAGGAACTATAGCTAGAGCTCATACTGGGACCTAGGATGAGCTCTAGCTGTAGTTCAAATTGGTGACATCCTTAAAAGGCTGGGGTTGCAGTGAGGTGAATAAAAAGGAAGTAAAAGAAATGGTTCGTGGATGTGAGTGAGGCTGTATCGTCTCTGGTACTAGGGCGTGAGCATGTATGTATTTTTTTCAAGATCTTGGTCAAATTTTAAAAATAGGCTTATTTTAAATTCTTGTGTTGACCTTGCACTTGCAAATAATTTAAGAATTAGCTTTGCATAAATATTTCTATTAACTAATTTACTAAGTACATTTTATTATGATATGATGATGGGGTTTTGGTCTCAGTGTGTTTCGGTTTGATTCCGGAAAGTAACCCAATTTATATTACCATAGTTTTTGATGTTGTTCTGTATGTTATTTTCTGTATATGTGTTATTAATATTTGCACGCTAATAATTGGCAGAACATGTTGGGAACATAACTGTTATGACATATTGACAGAATATGTTAAATAAATGTCTGTAATATTATTTATTATCTATATTGTATATGTATGATATGTATAGTATATTTTTTATTTATTTTTATTTATTTTATTTTATTTTATTTTATTTTATTCGGAAAACTTACAGCTATAGTACAAAGATAATATTATAAATATATAAAGCTAATAGCCATTAACTGGTTTTCACATATTAAATATGTATGTATATAGCCCTAGCTTAAGTATGTCGAAGGTATATCTTTCCACCCGCATCTTAATCTTAATTGTATTAATCTTAAGGTTTCAATTTGTAATTAATTAACTCTTAAAAAAAATTTGTACCTTTGTTTTTAAATGCATGCTTTACTGCGACACAATGTTGTATGCCCACGTGGCGGGACATAGCTGAGCTCTAACTATGACATGTAATCTTTTATATACCTACGATCCACAATAAAGATATTTCAATTCATTTCTTACTAGCATATAGTTGCCTGGAAGAAATCACTGAAAGTGATAAGGCCGCCACATGTATATTTACTGTATATTTTTCCTACATATTTTCTGTCATTTGTGTGCAATAAAGTATATGCAATCAATCAATCAATTGATTTTCAAGCAACTTACCTTATCTTATCTTCTTAGGGGGCCAGGAAGACCTGGCGACACTTCGACCCTTCAGGATCTTTTGTGCCAAACGGTGCCCCAAGACGATTTGGTGGACTTCACATACGCCTCAGAATTTCTTCTTCGGCATATGCACAGGTTTCCTTACGATGTTTTCCTTCACCGGAAAGCCTGTGGTATTATAAATAAACCGTACTTCAAGCAACTTAAAACAATATCTTTTTCGATGCCTTAAAACCCGTTATACGAAGTGAACTGTATTTGTTCTTAGCACCTGTTAGCCGTCTCCCAACTTAAATGATGTCAGTTAACTGAGAACACAGCAAACGTGAGTCTGAACCGAACCGTGACGCGATAACGGTCTCACATACCGAACCGAAAACAATCTTTTTTGTATTCACTACATATAATTTCTCACTACACACGCCACAGGATAGAAAATTATCTTAATTTCGACTCCACCTACTGGAAAAATATTTTTTTTTTGGTTAAAGTTTTTATTTTATGAGCATAATGAAAGGTTTGCTATACTATGCGTAAGTTTAAAAAAGCTATATCGTCCCACATCGCCGATGGGTCCCGATAAACTCAAACTGCAGTTCTCTGCAGCGGAATTGATGCTTTATTTCTATATGCATTTTATCAAAGTATTATGACAATAAGGATGCCAAACATGGTCATTGAACCAAAAACACAATAGTAAAAAATCATTTAGAAGAGCATGATTAGGTAAAAGAAGGGATAAAATAAGAAACGAAATTATCAGAGAAAAAACTAAAGTTATGGACTGCACAGAACATGTACATAAACCAAAAATGGAGATGGGCTGGACATTTGATGAGAACAAACGATGACATGTGGAAAAAGAGAACGACAGAATGGTACCCAAGAGAAGAGAAGAGCGGGACGATCGAGAAGAAGATGGATGAATGACATAAAAAAAGAAAGAAAACGAAGAACACAACACAAAATGACACAGTAACGAGACAAAGTAATTAAGTGTAAATAGATAATGACATGCAAAAATAATAACAATTGACATATTGATAATGAATGATAAATAGTACTAATTTATATATAATTTTATTAATTTAATTTGCATTGTAATGAATTCAGAATAAAGGCTTGTTAAAGTAGAACAAAGAATTGTTGAGCTGAAGAAACTGTAGGCGACCATATGTCGCTGAATCTTCCTCCAACTTACTAGAGGTGTCTTAAAGTCTACTTTTGATTGTATCAGTGCATTTGTGTACTTCTTTATATGTGCAATAAATACCTAATATAGTAATAAGAAACAGTACTGGCAACATTTGGTTAAATCTTACGTATTGTTTACTGTTTTACCGACCACGACCCAATCATGTCAATAACACGGAAATGATAACCAAAATCGTGAACAAATATTTTTTCTTTTTACCGAATTTCTTTCAAATTTAAACTTTGTTAATATAATTAATATAATTTGGGGCAGACGAGTTCTGGAGTGGAGACCGCGGATCGGCACTCGCAGGGTGGGACGCCCCGCCGCCAGGTGGACCGACGACCTGAAGAAGGTGGCCGGTAGCGGCTGGATGCGGAGGGCAGAGGACCGGGTGTGGTGGCGTTCGTTGGCCTATGTCCAGCAGTGGACTTCTAGGGGCTGATATGATGAATATAATTTCCTAGGCAACAGTCTGTTTTATGGAATACAGTTTCAGTTTGAAAAAGGTAACACGTACTCGTGACTAATTGAAGGAATGAGTCTGAAAACTGAAGAACCTTTTCATTACGACACTGAACCTAAAAGTTATCAGGACTGTTGAATGAGGACGGTATATTTATTCATCATCATCATCATTAGCCTGAAAGAATCCACTTTGGATATAGGCATCTCCCAAAATGCGCCAATAAATATGAATAATAATAATAATTTATTTCGTTTTTCATAAAAATTCTTACAACTCATAATACAATTAGTACATAAAGACCTTTTTGACCTACCGCTTGTTTTAGCTTTTCCCACAGTGAAGGTTGGCTGGAAGAGATCTCTTATAGAGATAAGTCCACCTTTGTACACTTTTATGTTATGCCCTTTTTTTGTAAAATTTATGTGTAATAAAGAATATAATTATAAAGTATTTCAGAAACTAACAGATACATCTAGACCTCACACTAGGGTACCCGGTGTTGTGCGGCTAGACTCTTTGCATTTGATTTAGAGATGTGTGTGTGTGTGTGTGCATCAACGGGTGTGTATGTTTGGTTGTGTGTGGATGTGGGGGGGTGTGTTTGTGTGTGTGTGTGGGGGGGTGTATTTATATATATGTTTTTGCCCAATGTTTGTACCCAAGTCTTCGATGTTTATATATTTATTTAAGTATGTCTATCCATTATCTAGTAACCATAGCACAGGCTCTGCCTAGTTTAAGACTGGATAGTTGGTGTGAATGTCTGACATATTTATTTATTTATTTTATTTAAATCTTTTTTAATTAATATTTTTTTTTGTATCTTCGATTCCCAAATATTGTAACGTTGTTCTGTTACTAAATGCGCTGGAAATAGCATTATAAGCGCTGTTATAGCGGAGCGGTCCCACACGACACGCAGATCGGCCGCAACGCATACATTTGCATTAATTTCATAACCAGTGAGCACGGGAATAAAATTAGACGCACATGGGTCGCTTTTTCGACCGTTGTTTTTACTTTTTTTCCCTCTGTTTCGCTTTCCAACGGTCACCGTCCGGCGGTGGAGGCTCTCCAGGCTGTGTTTGCTCGCTGCAGCGTGAAAGCCTTCTCTTCTGTATTCGGGGCTCGACTTTCATTGTCAATACCTTGTCATTTTCCAAAGATACAAAAAAGAAAGGTGTTGAAACTATAGAATGACAATTTAAATAAAATCAGTAAGTATTATTGTGGTTTCATATACTTATAGGCTGATCTGTGAAGAAAATCTTCATGAGGAAACCAGCATAATTATAACTGCAGAAGAAATTCTAAGTTTAAGAGTTCTAGATATTTTTAGAATTTTTGATGAAAGTTTTTTTTTTTTAATTCAATTACTCTTGATGTAGAAGTATAAAAAATCACAAATGCAATAATAAAGTACTGTATATGAACCACTTCTGATCTAATTTTTTAAACTTTTTCTATCTCAGTTATTTTATTCCCGATGCAATAAAATTTTTGATATCCTTACAAGAGAAGGCTCGGCAGAAACCAAAAGGCTAAAAACAAAATTATTTAAATATATCTCGAAATAAATAATATTGAATAAAGTCTACGTATCTATATTTTACGAGTGCTATTTTTTTTATTAAATGCTTTAATAATTGTTATAAAGGTTTCAACAAAATAAACTGTAGTAAAGTCTGTTCAGCTATTCGATGACAGAGGGCGCTGGCTGTATGTGTAATTGAAATGTTAACGACACAATCATAACTCATTTTGCTGTAATTATAAAACCTCAAAACGAATATCAGGAAGTTATCTTATACAGATGTGTGTAAACTTTGACTTAGTGTTTTAATATGAATTCCACTTAGTAACATACTAAGTGGAATTGTTGAGCTGAAAAAAAAAGTGCTTAAAAAATTAGTTTTCAACAATTTATTGCACAGAAATTAAGGATAACAATAAAATAGGTACAGATTTTTGGAAAGTGTACAAAGGCGGCCTTATCGCTTAAAGCGATCTCTTCCAGGCCACTTTTCAGAAGGAAAATAACAAATACATAGTGACAGAGTATTGCAGGTAAAAGAAAAGAAAGGAGAATGCCCAAAAGTGGGCGAAAAAATCTATTTTAACGAGCCTAATGTAGTGTCGAATGCAATATACCGTCGTTGACCAATAACCACACTATGACATCAAGATCTGGAGCAGTTAATCGTGGCTATATACCCACGGTGTTGTGAAAACTGTGCGCCAACGAAGATTTTATTTCAAGTAAAATTATTGAATTTTCCTTGAATATTTTAAATAGTTAAACGATTTTCATTATATAATAATCCTTAGTATTTTGCCTGTATTTTTACGACAATTTAATCCAGACGCAAGGAGGAAAGGAGGAATTCTTGCCCACTGTCCACTGGTGGGAACACTGCCAGGTATGCGGCGACGGGAGCGCCATTGTATTTGGGAATTTCGCTGACAATTTGATCTTTTATATTGGAATAGAATAGAGTACTTGATTTTTACCATTTGCTATAGGATCTCAGTGAATTTTAAATTTTTAGCAACTTTTTTAGCAATAATAGTATCATCATAATTAGCTGAAATACGTCCACTGCTGAACATAAGCCTCCAAAGTCAAAGTCAAAATCATTTATTGTATATGAGTACACTTGGTACATTTATACACGTCATTTTTTTATCGACTACCGCTTCCTAGGTGTTAGCGCTGTGAAGAAGAAACGTCGCAACAAACTTCACGCAACACATCTTTTAAAAATCAAGTTGGCATACAATTAATAAAGATTTTGCGAAGCTGAATTAACATTAGTACCAGGCATCTTTGTCATTCAAATAATCGTTTATTTTATAATAGGCTTTCTTACAAAGTTGTTTTTTAATGTGAATTTTAAACTTTCTGTCCGTCATATTTAAGATTTCCTCTGGTAGTTTGTTGTAGAAGCGTATACATTGCTCCCCAATAGAATGACACTTTTGGTGGGCTGTCCATTGGGGGATTTGCCATAATCACCACGCAGGCAAGCGTGTTGTGACCGCAGTTTTGATCTTAATGAACGCTAGCGAACGGGTAGCTCTATTCTAAGTCGGGAACCACACGGCAACAGAACTTACTATCTCGTACAAAATCGATCGAGTAGGCTCATAACAATTGATAGGTGCATCCAATGCGACTTCGCTGCAAAGTTAATTGTGCAATATTTTTTACGCAAAAGGTGTCTTAAATATGATCGATGCAGTACCTAATTGGCAACCACTTACGGTATGGAGCCTCGGGCTGTACAAAGGCTTCGTTATACCAGTTGAAGAGTTTGATAGATGCCTGGATGTTGGTTACCGTAAGTACTTAGCTAAAACTGGTTTTTCTCATTTTAATATAAGTATTAAGTACTGTAGCGGTATGAAAAGGTTGTTCAGTTTTCAAATTTAATCCTTCAACGCGAGCACGTGTTACCTTTTCAAACTATGTGACATAAAACCGACTGTTGCATGAAAAAAAATATAAATAAATAAATAAATGTGTGGGGACATTTCACACACGGTCACAACCTAGGCAGAGCCTGTAATATGGGTATCAGACAGCTGATATACATACATAAATACATAATATAATATATAAATAACATCCAGTCACAAGGCAAACACAAGTGCTCAGCACACGCATGTTTGCCCTGGGCGGGGTTCGAACCCGCGACCCCGAGCCTCGCAGGCAGGTGTACTACCGACTAGGCTACGGGGCCGACGAATATGTTTAACTGTTTGATCAATAATCACAAAGTTTAAATTTATTTGTCATTTCTGTCAGATTAATTCAAGTTAGCAACACTGTTTATTGCTCTGGTACAAGCAAAAATATACTTTAAGATGACGAACCTGTTTATATCACCTTTCATACAATTTTAATTGGATTATGGACTAGCATTCTAGTTTTTACTGAACATTATTTTCTACGCCTTCTATTTATTAATTAACATTGCAGTATATCAAATTATTAATATTATAAATGCGAATTTTTGGATGTTTGCTACTCAATCACGCTTCAATCACTGAACGGATCTGGATGAAACTTGGCACACTTAAGTTAGGTCCTGGAATAGGATAGTTTTTATCTCGAAAACACATCTCATTCCTACGGAAAAAGTGGTTCACGCGGACGAAGTCGCGGGCAACAGCTAGTATTTTACAATGTAAACTTTTGATATTAAGCATATAAATATTTTATTTTTTGTTAAATTCATTATCAGCCGAAATTTGTCCACTGCTGAACATAAGCGTCCCCAATAGAATGCCAGTGTTGGCGGGTCCATTCCGGTATTTGCCATAATCACCACGCTTGGCAGTCGGTAGGAGAATGCTGCTACCCGTCCCTGGTGCAATCCCTTAGTCGCCTTGATGACACCCATGGAAAGTCTGGGCGTGGCATAATAATAGAATAGCTATTATATTTATACAGTAGCCAAACAATACTGAGAGTACGCTATTCTCAAGCAAACTAAAATCCCACTGACATTATCAACTGCCGTGTGGTTTCCGGTAGAGTAGAATAGGACCACTCCAACTCTTCCCGTGGATGTCGTACAAGGCGACTGAGGGAACACATTATAAAACATCAACCAGGCCTCCCCAACCCGTCTGGCCAGCGCGGGGAGTGTAGGCCAAATCCTCCGTATGTCTCCGGCAGATGAGAGAGGGTTGTGCTCCTGCAGTGGGGACAAAAAAAATAACCTGACGATGATGACATTATCAACAAGAAAACAACAATCTTAACACCCTCAGTCACAAACCTTGTTCGCAATCACGTCAAAGCTATCAATATCAGCTATCTACTACAAAATACAACGTTTGTTCATTTGTCCGTTCGTTACCCGCCGCATGGAGGGTCGCACGCGCATGCATGCATATGCATGAGCAACCGAAATGCCCATATGCCGGCCGCTGCATGACTTGCCGCCACATTTTTCCTACTTCCATGCGGGAAATGATTATACTATAGTTGATAAGATTACGGAGTAGAGAGGTTTTGTGTGTTTTGTACATAGATACCGCCTCATAGTGGCTTCGACTCGAGCGTAAGAGGTCGTGGGTTCGATCCCCAGTGAGGAAAGACAACTTTGTACAAGTTGGTTCCGGTCTGCACGTTATATTTGTGATTTGTTCTATTATTGTTAAACTTCCATAGCACAGGAAAAAATCCTAGTTTGGGTTTAGATAAGTGTATGTATATCATCATCATCATCAGGTTATTTTTGTCTCCACTGCAGGAGCACAACTCTCTCTCATCTGCCGGAGACAGACGGAGGATTTGGCCTACACTCCCCGCTCTGGCCAGACGGGATTATTATGATCGATAATTGTTATTTAATTTACCTCTAGAAGTGGAAACTTGTAATTGGCTTTTTGGCACTATATGTGTAATTTAATTAATTACCTGTAAGTTTTCTTAAATAAACCAATAAATAAAATATATTTGTGAATGGTCCTATCTTTGTTTAATTCTCACAGCAGAGGAGAAAATCCTAGTTTCTGACTAGACTAGTATACGTGCAGCATGGTTCCTTGATTAGAATAGGGCCAACCCCAATCTTCCTGTGGGTGTCGTCAAGGCCGCTGTGATCACCAATCCGCCTGCCAAGCGTGGTGACTGTAGCAAATCCTATACTGGACAGCCCAGCCCACCTAAAGTGACATTCTATTAGGGAGGCTTGTGTTCAGCAGTGGACGTATATCAGCTGATGATGATTCCTAGAAAATTACCTTCCTGGTTTGTCACGTCGTAAAAAAGTACCTACACGTAATTTTGTATCTTAAGTTAACATCAACATCATCATCATCATCAGCCTGTAAGAGCCCACTGCTGGACATAGGCATCTCCCAAGGCGCGCCACTGAATTTCACTATACACAATGCCCTTATTTCTACAATTTACAAACACAAAATTATATATATATTTAATATTATTATGAACACCAATACATTGACAGCCCTCTAAGCACAATTTATAAACTAAATCTGTGAAGTCACTTGACCTGGTGCTGACAGAATACCAGCGCTGGAGTTCGCGTAGCGTGCTGCAGCATTATGCTGAGTCAGCGCCTGTTTGTTGCTGCAACACATCTTCTTATCTTATCTTATCTTCTTAGGGGGCCAGGAAGACCTGGCGACACTTCGACCCTTCAGGATCTTTTGTGCCAAACCCCTGACCACCAACGGTGCCCCGAGCCGATTTGGTGGACTTCACATACGCTTCAGAATTTCTTCTTCGGCGTATGCAGGTTTCCTTACGATGTTTTCCTTCACCGAAAAGTCTATGATATTATAAATAAACCGTACATAAGTTTCGTAAAACTCAATGGTACGGGCGAGGTTTGAACCAACGACCTCATGAACGTGAGGCGAGTGCACAACCAACCGGCTACCACGGCTCTGCTGCAACACATAGGTACCTTGATTATTTTTAAATTGTAATTTATTAATTCTGTTCTGTTTATTTCTCACGTATGTGTGTGTCGTAGCTATGAATAAATGACCTATTCTATTCTACTTTGAAGTGAAAATGTAAAAAACGATCAGTATGCCGTTTTCACGCACGTTACACGCCAGGGCCACCTGCGATAAGGCCGTTCGTTGTCGCCCAGCACGGCTATTAGGCGCCGTTACCGAGTAATTCCCGTGGTAACCGCGCGGCCAGATTCATGGTGCCACGGTGCAAACGGTGGCACCTCGTCACGACGCCGGCTAATTACCTTCTACCGTCATTTGGAAAATATTTATAGCCTCAGTTCGTACTTGCTAATAAAACTCCGTCGTAAGACATTGAAATTGTATTTTAGGGAATTGTAAAAAAATTGTTGGTCTGTCTGAGTGACTATGTTGAAATTTGAAACATATATAGATACATCATCATCAGGTTATTTTTTTTGTCTCCACTGCAGGAGCACAACCCTCTCTCATCTGCCGGAGACAGACGGAGGATTTGGCCTACACTCCCCGCGCTGGCCAGACGGGTTGGGGAGGCCTGATTGATGTTTTATAATGTATTCCCTTAGTCGCCTTGTACGACATCCTGGTCCTATTCTACTCTACCGGAAACCACACGGCAATATAGATACATACATACTTGTAACTGTGTTTGTTTGTGTAATAAAGTGTATTGTATTGTACTTACTGCATACGCCTTGCATTGCATCGCCACTTAGTGCGATCCTGACACAGTTCACTAGCCTCACTCAATCTTTTCATTCACCTCCTTTTATTCCTCTCACTGCGGACCCCAGCCTTTCTGAGGACGTCAATAATTTACATATATAAAACGTTGAAAACATTACAAGTAAACACGTCGATTAAATAATTTGTGATAATTATAACGTCATCAGCTTCTACTCCAAAACCACTAAATGAATTAGAATGTGGTTTTCACTGTTGGATAGCTTGGTTTACTGTGGGTTTTTTAGGCTGCAAACAAACACCTTTTTTAAGCAGGTGAATCTGCGGGCAACAGTTTTAATATAATTAAGTCGAAAGAGTGTTTGTGTGTTTATTTGTATGTTTCTTTTAACTGATGACCATATCTTTTTAATTGGTACACATAATAACATTATGTGAATGAACATAAGTCCACGTTTACCTTTGGAAAAATAGTTCCCTCTGGAAATATAAAATTGCTCCACGCGGGCGAAGCCGCGGGCGTTTGCTAGTAACAAATATGTTAGAAAGTGCGTTACATATAGATGGATAGTTACAAGCGTTATAGTTCTTGAAATAAGCACACGTTTCAGCGTGAAGCCACGTGACAGGCTTGGCGTGACCTGTCACATGATGTTAAGAACGACTTCTCTTCACACGCGGGTAGTTGAAGTCATCCAAGTTGACTGGCTTAGTTCAGTTGCTAAGACTTCACAAAATGATTATTCGTATTAAGTATGTTATTGTAACCGCTCGGCCACGACTTTTGGCTTAGCGGGACGCGGCGCGGTGAGCGGCGCGGTTTCGGCAGGCGGAGGGTTGGTCGCTAATTGCGGCGCCTCGTGGCGTGCTGCTAACATTTTTGTACATTTGTTCTCGCCGCTCGCCGCCCCGCTCCTAGCTGCAAGGTCGTGGCCGAGCGGTAAGAGACAAAGCACCAGCATTACCGCCTACAGTTGGGTAGGGGGTGGGGGGGAATCAAGAACTGTTCAAAGGTAGGCAAAGAATACTAAATATTACCACAGATTCCTCAATCAGCCTGAAAGAGTCCACTGTTGGACATAGGCCTCTCCCAAGGTGCGCCACTGAACACGATCTTCGATTCTTCTCATCCAGTCACTGCCAGCCGCCTTACGCCATCTAGCAGGACCCCGTCCCACACTACGCCTGCCCAGTCGCGGTCTCCACTCGAGAACTCGTTTACCCCAGCGGTAATTGGTTCTCCGACAGATGTGACCAGCTGACTGCCACTTCAACGTACTTACGTTTTGAGCTATGTCGTTTTTATTCCGTAGTAAAACGAAAATACCTACGCTTTAATCACCTAATATCCGACAATACACGAGAAAATATGTCTAAGGCAACGATCCTACGTACTACTAGATGGAGCGTTCCAAACAATCGCTCTGTTCCACGCAAGTACCCACAACTCTTTCACATTCACAATGAAACTTGTGCAGTTACTACGCAGAACATTTAATTATTACTAAATATTGACGCTACGGTTAAATAATGTCAATATTTAGTAAATAATTAAATGTTCTGAATAGTAACTGCACAAGTTTCAAAGTGAATGTGAAAGAGTTGTGGCTACTTGCGTGGAACAGAGCGATTGTTTGGAACGCCCCATCTAGTAGTACATAGAGATCGTTGGCAGGAGACGTATAACTGGCGGGGGAAGGTGAGTGTCCCTTCTTTATATACTTACAAGTCATACCATGAAGCAAAATAATTATTCGCACCTCATAAGTCACTTCAAATTTTATGCCTTCATGACTGACACTAATTGGTTATTAAATTAGATTAAATTAGACGTGACTATGAATCGTCTCTGCCTACCCCTCTGGGATCCGGGCGTGAGCATTATGTATGTATGTATATAAATCAGTATGCTTGTAGTTATGAAGTCCTAGTGGTGTGGTATCGTCATAAAGGTTGACCTAAACATCAATGAAATTGGATAGAAGTTTGTATCTATACTACATGATAATTGCGCTAAACGATTTTCATATCAATTTTCCTACAATGTTACTTCACGGCAACTACCTCGGCTGATTGCATCGGCAGCCACTTGCATCTATGATTACCATCACCGGTTTTTTCCCTTCCATCGACAGACACGCAGTCAGTTGGGGGGTCCTGAAAACAAAAAATAATTTATCATACGGCTTTATTTTAACTCCTGATGGGTTTACGCTTGACATTAATCTCACAGCCCTTACCCAGAAGATGCCTATTCACTCTTCCTTTATAAAGATGCAAATACGGAAGCTGACAGTGAGCTCCATTCCTTCGCAGTTCCTCTAGCAAAAGCTTCGTGTGAGAACGTGGTTTATTTATTACATATAGATGACGTCCCTCTCCCCGCTGAACGTTGTAGAACGAACGTTGAAGTGGGCTGGTCAGATCTGTCAGAGAACCGATAACCGTTGGGGTAAACGAGTTCTCGAGTAGAGACCGCGACTCGGCAAGCGTAGTGTGGAACGCCCCCTGGCTAGATGTAGCGATGATCTGCGTAAAAGCGGCTGGCAGAGACTGGATGAGAAGAACCGAGGATCGGGTTCAGTGGCGCGCCTTGGGAGAGGCCTATGTCCAGCAGTGGGCTCTTACAGGCTGATGATGATGAAAGAAGCAGTTGTTTGTTATATATTTCAATTCAAAAGATGCAGGTGCTAATTGTTATATATGTTTGTGTGTATAGGGTAGTCTTAAGTCATTCGTTCATTTTGTTTGTCTCTCAGTCGAGTAATAAAGTTGAAGTAAACACGTGTTTTAGTATTCAATACTGGCGACGAGGATAGGATTATAATCCACGCTTGCAAAGCACAGATGCAATGCTTACTAACAAGTCGACTAACTGCCCTCAAAGACCTCACACATTTAGCCCTGAGTGCGTCCCTGTTTATCGGCCTGTCATTCTGTCACAGGCGACACCTAACTATAAATATTATGCTATTGACAGCTAACAACTGTCGATAAACGGCTCGAAAGTTGTTTTCCAACTTTATCGCTATAAATTCTATATTTTATGTCAATTTCTGATATTAATTTTGCGTGACCATGTTCTCTTTCTAAAGGTATTCATGAATAAAATGAATGGTCAGCAAAATAGTCGTAGTTTTTTTTCTAGTGTTTGACAGGATGTACCGCTTGCACGTAAGGTTGACAAATAGGTACGTCAGAGAATCCTACTAATATTATAAAGTTTGGATATTTGGATGTTTGTTACGGAGGGGTTTGTACCCGCGACTTCATGAACGTGAAGCGAGTGCACGACCAACAAGGTTACAGCGTTTGTCAGTGTAACCTGGCGTCACACATTCGGAACGCATAATTAGGTGCGGAAGGAAGCGTCCCCCGCACCCCTCGCGATTGCTGTTAGATACATGCATTTGCATCCATTTGCATAATGAACTATGCACTCGGCCAACGCAACGGCCGATCATCTGTTGCCCCTTGTTTTTGTGCGGGGCCTAATTTTTATTAATATATTGTGGCCGAGTGCGTACAGTAAGGAGCTACTTTCCATTCAACACAAGCTTTGTTGTGAGTTTGATTTTTTCTCAGTTCAATGGGAAACCGACTACGTTACTTACTCTATATTTTGACATTATATACCCCCCCCCCCCCCCCTCTCATTCATATTGTTAAGTACTAGCTGTTTGCCCGCGACTTCGTCCGCGTGGACCACAGAACGTTACAATTTATTATGTAAGTACAAATAACTAAATCCTAAAAGAAATCTATTAATCTGGTTATGCATTCATCATATCAAAATCAAAATATTTATTTTCAAAATTGGAATACTTTAGTCTCTTTCTGACGTCAAATTCTGCCTAAAACTACTCCACTTCCACCTGTATAACCGAGGGGAAGAAGTGGCAACAAACCCAACGGCACAGGGCCCTAACTTTGATTTATCTTATTTATTACAATCATTAAGTCTGCCTATGCTGAGCCATCAAGCACTCCATGGACTTTTATCATTTAAGTAGTCATCTAACTTATAGTAGGCTTTCTTGCACAGATTAACTTTTATCAGCCCTTATACGTCCACTGCATGGAAGAGTGCGACCCTTTGGTATAAATATTTTTATGTTTAAAAAAGGGCCACAATGAACCACTGTAAACTTAATCAGGTTTCTGAAAATAAATATTGTGTATTTATTTTGAAATTGTATTCTGATATTAATAGTTATGCCAATGCCCAGAGCGGTATCATGATCCAGGCTCACTTAAATTTAAGATCTTAAAATGTACCAACATAGGAATAAACCATTACATTTCATGTAATTGCTTGTCGTTTCGACCACGGGGCTATTTTGTACTTTCTGTCAGGTCATGTGACATCTGATACACGCCAAACGCTTATGGGAATATGTCGTAATATGATCCATAAGAGAATGCAAAAAATTATTGCAGTTCGACGAATATTACTCAAAGTGCTTAATAGTTACGCCATCAAATTGTAATGAAGATGGATTTTAAGATCGTCGAAAAGATTTAAGACACTTTCGGCAGAATTTTTGTAACTGTGTTATATTTTTGACAAATAAATGTGAACTAACAAAACATGGGAAGAAGGAAAGGAAGGGAAGTAAAGAAAAGGGATTATGGCAGACTCGACTCCTTAGTTCGAAAGATATATATCCGAAATAGTTACAGAGTAGGGCCTCAAGTGTAATAAAATAAAAAAGCCTGTCTTAATATTTGATTTCTTGTAAAATTTAATTAAATTTAATTGAATTCTTGTAAAAAATTATTTTATTTGTCATTTTCATATGTAATTTATCATTATGTATGTATGTCATTATTTACAGGTAATTAATTTCTCTCGTTGCTGAGTCGTTATTTTATTTTTTTGCTTGTGTCCTTCATTTTCTTTTCAGTAGCTCTGTTACGAGCGTAAGCCTCTTCCAAGAACTGCCATTTCTTCCTGTCTGCTCTTCCCCTGTGCCATGCTACATCATCATCATCATCATGTCAGCTCCTAGAAGTCCACTGCTGGACATAGGCTTTCCCCAATGAACGCCACCACACCCGGTCCTCAGCCCTCCGTATCCAGGAGAAACGCGGACACTGACAGTGGACCTAATCCACAAGTTCCAGGTCACACAGCGAGCTATGGAGAGAGGTATGTTCGGGGTTTCTTTGAAGGATATCATCATCAGGTTATTTTTGTCTCCACTGCAGGAGCACAACCCTATCTCATCTGCCGGAGACAGACGGAGGATTTGGCCTACACTCCTCGCGCTGGCCAGACGGGTTGGGGAGGCCTGATTGATGTTTTATAATGTATTCCCTTAGTCGTCTTGTACGATATCCACGAGAAGTGTTGGAGTGGTCCTATTCTACTCTACCGGAAACCACACGGCAAGGATATGCAACATCTAATTCTTTTTTATGTCATCCTTCCTTCTTCTCCGTCGTCCCGCTCTTCTCTTGGGTATCATTCTGTCTTTCTCTTTGTCCACATGTCATCGTTTGTTCTCATCAGATTTATTATCGGTTTTTATTATACGAAATGCTCTGAGGTGTGAGGAATAAAAATATACTATGCATAACTTTGTGCAACAGGTTACCGGTAGAAGTGTCCCGGGAACGGTTGCGTCGGCGAAGAGCCACCGTCCACCGGTTTCTCCTGGCAGCTGATTTATCGCGCTCGTTCAGCCGTGACGTGCGTCGCTCGGTAACAGAACAGCAGCGAATTAACTTATGTGCGTTTTAATAGAGCTCGATGCGGAGAGACCGTTTAAAGTAATAACCTCATGGGTTTGTGGGTTTAGATTTATCGAAAGGCAAAAGATTAGTGCCGTGTGGTTTCCGGTAGAGTGGAATAGGATCACTCCAACTCTTCCCGTGGATGTCGTACAAGGCGACTAAGGGATTGCTCCAGGGACGGGTAGCAGCGTTCTCCTACCGACTGCCAAGCGTGGTGATTATGGCAAATACCCGAATGGACAGCCCGCCAACAGTGGTATTCTATTGGGGAGGCTTATGTTCAGCAGTGGACAAATTTCGACTGATAATGAATTTAACAATAAATAAATATATGAGTAGTCCATCACATAGTCATCAATCATCATTCTCTCTGGATTGTTTTCTCTAACAAGAAAAGATATGACCTGAAAGTGCATAAATTCAATGAATTCTAATTAGTTACAATTAATGTCTACTAATTTAATTAGTATAAGTTATGATTTTGATTATGAGAAGTTATCGAAATTTTTTATTATTATTATTAATTTATTCATTCTAAAGATAACATAGATCCATTCGTGTTAGTAAAGACTTAAACTACGTTAGTATTTAATAACTAAAAGTGATTTAGTCCTCTGGGTGAGTATCCACACCAGAGGACTGTCCAATCTATTTGCTATCATTTTTAGGATGCTGTTGTTGCTCCCGCGCACTCTGCTCAATAATGACGCAGTTTTCTTGCGCCAGATGGCGTGGAAGCCGTCTGTGCGCATCTCGGCGAACATTGCCGATGCACTGCAGAAGCGCGGCAGCCGCAACAGCACCCTAAACGCATTATTGAACTGGACTCGCAGAGCATTGCAAGCCCCTTGGGTATATCTGAACCACAGACTTGCCGAGTATAAATGCCATTACAACTGAATAACACATAATATGTGGTACCCTTATACATGTGTCTAATCCCCAACTAGGATTTTCTTGTCTATAGGAATTAGACAAGGATTAGACAATTCACAAATATAACACCAGGACGAACTTGTACATTTTATTTGTCCCTAGTGGGAATGGAATCCACAATCTCTGGCACTTGATTCTAACGACAAAGCCTCTAGACAAACAGTACAGGCTACATTATATAACATCAATCAGGCCTCAGGCCTCCCCAACCCATCTGGCCAGCGCGGGGAGTGTAGGCCGAATCCTCCGTCTGTCTCCGGCAGATGAGAGAGAGTTGTGCTCCTGCAGTGGAGACAAAAATATCCTGATGATGAAAAGATTAGTGACTCTCTTGCATCGGTGCACGACTACTAGCCAAAATACCTAAGTCCATTGACGAACATACCAGTATGAGGCCCGAACTCAAAGCTATTAAACTGTGAAACGCTGTCAAATTCTGTTCAGCAGTTTCCAAGATTAGCCCGTACATACATACATACATACAGACAGATAAGAATTTTTTTAATTATATTTTCGGACTCTACTGGTCTTCAGTAACGTCCGGGCAGTGAAATTTTTTTTTTTAACTTCAATGTACAGATTCGCTTTTCTTTTGTTTTTTCTACTCTTTTATTATATGTATATAGATATTTATCTGTTTATCTTTTTACATATTTATATAAATATAGAACAATAAATAAACAATTAATATATTGTTTTCCAGATCATACAATAATATATATACACACACACCCACACACACGCACACAAACACACACCCACACACACGCACATAAACACACACCCACACACACACACACAATCACTAGACTGTAATATTAATATATTGTAAATCCGTTATTGGCAGTAAGAACTATAAATTAGAATAGTTCTACTGTATACTAAGTGCTGTGGATTTTGTGAAAATAAATAAAATAAAATAAAATAAAATAAAAACATAAGCCTCCAGAACTGGATGGCACTTGGGGTGGGGACATTGGGGGATTTTATGTAATCACCACGCTTGGCAGGCGGATTGGTGATCGCAGTAATGATCTTATTGTATACAGGAGAACGCTGCCCGTCGAAGACTGGAGGTGTCCTTATGCAGACTGAACAAGTCACATTCTAAACAAACGTTAAATTTATCTATCGATATTATCATTACCCATCTCTAATAAAGTGCGTATGCATAACTCAAGATATGGAGTTGTATTCGTTTAAAAAGTATTTTTCTACACACGCACTGGAATTAATCATCGTTGCTTCGCGCCTAATAATTAACATTAACAGGATTTCGTTTAATTAACCGCTGAAAGAATCACCGGGACTCAAAAGTAATGAATCGAACAGTTTAATGATTTCGCCATGCGCGCGCATAACTGTGATTTATTTGTTCTGTGATTGGTTGAATGTAAATTTGCCGTGTGGTTTCCGGTAGAGTAGAATAGGACCACTCCAACTCTTTCCGTGGATGTCGTACAAGGCGACTAAGGGAATACATTATAAAACATCAATTAGGCCTCCCCAACCCGTCTGGCCAGCGCGGGGAGTGTAGGCCAAATCCTCCGTCTGTATCCGGCAGATGAGAGAGGGCTGTGCTCCTGCAGTGGAGACAAAAATAACCTGATGATGATTATACTCATTGCGGACCTCAGCCTTTATAAGGACGTTACTATTTTGATCCTAGGACGACCTCTAGCTGTAGTTCCTTCCACATTCGTACTGTAGATTCCTGTTGTCACTCTTCTTTCACTCTTACGCTCTAAATGTCCAACGCAAGATACCCTTTTCTACCTTTCTTACTAAATCTTCTATCAAACCACATCTTTGAAATTAAATTCTGAAATCTAGTTTTTGAGCTTCAGCAATTTTGTCTTTTCAGCAAATGTGTATCACATTTTAGAATAGAATTACATATTTATAAGATAACCATGCCGGATGTCGTCATAGCACGTTTGGAACACCAAATCAATTCTCCCCGACAATTCAATTTGCCGACTTTTATCTTAAGTAGAAGAAGTAAGTATTCCATTCCGTTTGGAGTGAACAGGCTCAGCAATTTGCAAAGGTCTTATACACACGCCATCACCCGAAACACGTCCACTGCTGGACATAAGCCTCTCCAACAGAATACCACTTTCGTTGGGCTGTTGATTTTACCACGCTTGGCATGACGATTGGTGATCGCAGTAATGATAATAATATACACAGAGAAATGCTGAATGTTGGTACCCTTAGTCGGCAGGCACCAACCATGTTGTTCCCGGCTTAGAATAGAACCACCCGCAGTCCTCTCCTGGGTGTCGTCTGACTTCGTGACTAGGGGTCACATATTATGATCATTACTGGGATCACGAATCCGCCTGCCAATCTTTGCGATTATCTCAAATCCCCCAATGGACAGCCCTTTCTATTGAGTAGGCTTATGTTCAGCAGTGGACGCATTCCCCTGATAATGATGATGATGAGCATTCGAATTACTTAAATCTTACTTAGAAAATAAAGTACAAAAAGTAGATATAAACGCAATTCGGTCATCTGGGTCTTTCGTGAAAATGGGGGTACCCCAGGGTTCAGTTCTGGGCCCATTTCTTTTTCTTGTATATATAAATGACTTGCCCTTTTTAATACAAAACATGTCCAATATAGTTTTATTTGCCGATGACAGTTCGCTAATTTTTAAAATTAGCAGAAAAGATTGTGAACTTGCTGAGGAAACTATAATTATTAGGCAGTTCAAAACAGTTATATGCCACATCTATTCAAAGCTAATTTTTTTTTTTTTAAACAAAAATATTGCCACCGAAAAGCAGTAGCTAATACGAGTAAATGACGTCGTTAGTCCCTCCGCGTTTATATGGCAGGATGTGCGGCCAAGCGGGCCGACCAATCAGAGGCCGCCCTTGCCGGATGTGGTCAGGGTGGCACCGTGGCCCGCCGTCATGGGATATGGTTCCAATAACGGGGTAACTCTTATGTATTACCGAGGAACGATAATTTAACTGACTTATTTTTGATGAGAGCCCTGGTAGTTGGTTGTGCACTAGCCTCACGCACAAGGAGGTCGTAGGTTTAAACCCCGCCCGTACCAATATGTTTTCGGAACTTAAGTACGGTTTATTTATAATACCACATGTTTTTCGGTGAGGAAACCTGCATATGTCAAAGAAGAAATTCTAAGGCGTATGTGAAGTCCACTAAATACGATATTGCAAGCAGCGAACGGTGACAACCCTATAGTGTTTACTCCCAGCCGTGCTTTTATTTAGCGACGTAAAACTGGCGGGGGAGTGAGTGTTGCTTCTCTATAAAGTTTAGTAGTTGTTAGTTAATACATAATACGAGTACATTATGTGCACAATTTATAAACTAAATCTGTGAGGTCACTTGACCTGGTGCTGACAGAATACCAGCGCTGGAGTTCGCGTAGCGTGCTGCAGCATTATGCTGAGTCAGCGCCATTTTGTTGCTGCGACACATAGGTACCTGGATTATTATTAAATTGTAATTTATTAATTCTGTTTTGTTTATTTCTCATGTATGTGTGTGTCGTAGCTATGAATAAATGACCTATTCTATTCTATTCTAATGTATATAATGAATTGATAAACAACTTGATAACGTCGACAATATTGTTGGTTCTCCTCTCTCCTACTTGCTTTGCCCAAATAGGTCCTTGAGAACTCTGTTTTTTTATCATCTGCTAACACCATGGAATGCAATAAAGCTTACTGAGTACTGATTAAATAGCCGTGTGTTCCCGGCTTACAATAGGGCCACCCCTAATCTTTCCGTGGGTGTCGTTAAAGCGCTAAAGGGATTGGCATCAGAAACGGGTAGAAGCGTTCTCTTGTATATATTAAGATCATGACTGCGATCACGTGATCCGCCTGGTCAAACGTGGTACCTAATTATGGCAAATCTCATAATGGACAGCCCAAAATTCCATTCTATTTGGGAGGTTTATGATCAGCAGTGGACGTAGAATAGATTAGATCAGATTCATTTATTTCACTTTTACATCCTAAAATTGGCCGTCTGGTTTCCGTAGAGTAGAATAGGACCACTCCAACTCTTCCCGTGGATGTCGTACAAGGCGACTAAGGGAATACATTATAAAACGTCAATCAGGCCTCCCCAACCCGTCTGGCCAGCGCGGGGAGTGCAGGCCGAATCCTCCGTCGGTCTCCGGCAGATGAAAGAGGGTTGTGCTCCTGCAGTGGAGACAAAAATAACCTGATGCTGAAATTACAATGTCAACAATTAAAATAATGTCACAGTACATAACATACTATCTATGTCAGTATATAATATTAAATTAAAAATACACTTGGTATTAAATTTTCACAAATTAAATTAAACGTCGATTCCCTAACGTATTTCGGCTGATGGTCTATGTGGAGACGAAGCCAAAAGAAACCTTTTAAATCGTTCGCAATTACCCTTGCAATCATATGCAATCGGTGTAGCTCCACGGTTTGCTAAAATATCCTCCGTGTTCAGTTTCCTGTCTAAACGCTCAGCCGGAATAAAAATAGAGCCTTCGGAGCGAAACATTTCGGTGAAAACTAGCGAAAACAACGGGAGGTTCGCTGGCGGATGGTGTATATAGGGTGTTATCAGTCGGGTGTTATTTCACGTCGCCGCGAGCTGCGCAAATAGTCGACTCGCCGCAATTATACACACGCCCTGTATAGGGAGCAGACACCGCAGATGAGACGAAGTATATAAACCAGGAGCGGATACACGTGTGATTTTACCTATCTTCCAGAAACACACTTTATTCGATTTAATCTGCTTAGGTAGTAATAATAACTATTCGAATATTTACTATTTAAATAGTTTTATAAATTGTATAGTAGGTATATGACACGTAATTAATGGATTAAAAATAATGTCGTACATTTTATACACAGATCGTGAGGTGGGGGGAGGTCAATTGTACACCCCCCCCCCCCCCCCCCCCCGTCTCCGGTATAACAACGACTGTCGTGAATGATCAATTTGTCATGCCTTTTACTAATATTTAGAAACGAAATGAAATGAACTGAAATGAAATATTTTATGGTTTATTATAGGTTATTCATAATACAGTTCTTAATGTGTTAATATTGTCCTATATCTATAATCTGTCTAATGGCATACAATATGCTTTACAAACATAAAATAAAACAGTCAAATAAGTGGGAACGTAATTCAAATCAAAACGTCATGAAATCATAATTAATTATAGAAAAACGTAACGCATTAGTAACTCGGGTCATTAATTAGTTATTTCAATATGTATCATTAAAGAATTCGGAGACGGAATAATATGCTTTATCACTTAGAAATTTAAATATTTGTACCAAAATTAACAAAAATACAGTAACAAATTTATACAAAGGCGGATTTAGCCTTTAAATTCTTCACAAATCCCGCTTAGGGATATCTTCCAGTCAACCTTAGAGCAGGTACCTGAGAGTTATTCATCCCATTTGGTAACCAAATTTCTGACTCATATGCCATTTAGTAACTAATTCCTTAATGACTACTAAATGAATTAGTATAATGCGTTTAGTAGGTACCAAACTTTAATTTTAATTGATATTGTGATTTGTGTGTATGTATGTATGTATGTATGTATGTATGTATGTATGTATGTATGTATGTATGTATGTATGTATGTATGTATGTATGTATGTATGTATGTATATTATTGATAAAACATGTAGTATGCATATGTATTTGTTAAAGAATTCATTATCTATAATTACTCATTTTTATTTATATTAATATTATTCTTAATATAATTGGCTCTTATATATTATATACTTCTAGACCCTATAAAATTTTCATATTTGTAATATTGTGCTACAATAGTCTCAATAAAGACCGTCTAGACATTAAAACCTGTCGTAAAGATTGAGAGATACGAGTAGTCCCGGCACGGGCTGTATGGCCTATTGGGGCTTCTCTGGACACACACTGTCGTTCCATAACGCATGCTCGGCCCATATACTCGTATGAGTTTTGTTTGAATTAAGAAAGTGTGTAAACTGTCGTAATAATATGTAAACAATATAAACAATAAACAATATTTTTCAAAGGTTCTTCCTTTCTGTGCAGTACCTATGGTAGGTATAAACTCTTTGTCCATAGTTGGGTCGGCAGGTTCGGTATGATTCGGCAGGCTTCATGCGATTACGGGACAGGTGTCGCCTTTCCCATGGAATTTATAATTCGGGACAATTCCCGGTGCAGGATTGTCCCGGATCCCGGATCGCTTTAATTGTATTCACACGCCGCCCGGATTTATCAACTATTATTTTATACATTATTATTTCGATGATTCGAAACCGGTTCGAATTAATTTAAATGTTTAGCCAAGTTGAGCTGAGGTGTGATGTCTATCTATGTTCACTGAGAATACAAAATATTTAGAGCATTATTCACTGTTATCTATGAAACTCTGTAACATCAATGGTTTTTTTCTTTAAAATCATCATCATCATATCAGCCCCTAGAAGTCCACTGCTGGACATAGGCCTTCCCCAATGAACGCCATGACACCCAGTTCTCTGCCTCCACCACCTTCTCCTCGGCCACCTTCTTCAGGTCGTCGGTCCACCTGGCGGCGGGGCGTCCCACCCTGCGCGTGCCGATCCGTGGTCTCCACTCCAGAACTCGTCTGCTCCAACGGCCGTCGGTTTTGCGGCATATGTGGCCCGGCCCGCCCACTGCAATTTCAGCTTGCTTTTCCTTTCGGCTATGTCGGTGACTTTCGTTCTTCGTCGGATCTCCTTGTTACGAATCAATTCTTTAAAATTCATATTATTATTCTTTCATATTTTTTTCACCTTAGGGCTTTAACTGGGATGATGCCATGAAATAAAATCGTAAATTCTTCTATATACACTGCCTAATTTCAAACGATGATTCCCTACCTATATTCACTGAGAATATTTACTATATTATTTACAACATTATTTACTGTTCATCTTTGGGCTTTAACTCCGATGACACTACGCTATAAAATTAAACCGTAAATGGGCCCGATTCTGAAGGCACACATTTAAAATTTGATAGCGCTAAAATTGGTTTCGTCTCTAACAGTATAATTCTGTGTGACAAGGATAGCAACAGTTTTAGTGCTGTCAAATTTTAACGTTGTGCCTTCAGAATCGGGCCCAATGACATACATACATAGCGCATTGGGAATAATGCGTAATTGGATATAATTCCTTAATGCCAATTTTACTTAATATTTATTGGTTTTTAATTAAGCGAAGTGAAGGGATAAACAGAGGTATATACATTGCCTTATTCCAAACAAGGATTATAAAAGAGGCATTTAAGTTTTTTTAATGTATTTATATCGTTTTGTTTGTTTTTTGTTTGTTGTTTTGCCGTGTGGTTTCCGGTAGAGTAGAATAGGACTACTCCAACTCTTCCCGTGGATGTCGTACAAGGCGATTGAGGGAATACATTATAAAACATCAATCAGGCCTCCCCAACCCGTCTGGCCAGCGCGGGGAATGCAGGCCAAATTCTCCGTCTGTCTCCGGCAGATGAGAGAGGGTTGTGCTCCTGCAGTGAAGACAAAAATAACCTGATGATGATATCGTTTTTTATATTTCAACTTTTATTTAGTCCCGAAAAAACTATGCCGTACCTCGGGAGAGAAGGATATCCTCATCTTTTCCACATCAGCCTGAAGGTATACTACTGAACACAGACCTTTCCCAGTACACCAGGTCCTCCGCATTCTTTATCAACCATTCATACAAATGATTTTAAATCATCGCCATTAGAAAATGCATATTTGTTTCTATATAACAACTATGTGTGTCACAGGACCGTCATGTCATATGGATAGCGATAGGTTATGCGCGTGCGCAGCGGAGAATGACGCGCTGCTATCGGGTCTCATTTCACGCATCGGGTGGCCGGCAAATCGGCGCAGGCGGCGACGGCCGCTGCACTTTTGGAGTTAGCAGGCTTGCTCATGAGGTTAGGTTGTGATATAAGTTATCTAGAAGGTTTTGATTACTTATGCATAATACCTACATTATTAAAAAAATTTGCGTTCTACTTACTGGCTATTTGGAGTTCGATGGCTCAAATCATACCATTGATTAATGATTTATGGGAACTAAGCTAGGTACAACAATTGCCGTGTGGTTCCCGGCTTAGAATAGGGCCACCCCTATCTTTCCCATGGGTGTCGTCAAGGCGACTAAGGGATTGCATCAGGGATGAGCAGCAGCGTTCTTCTGTGTGTGTATGTTAAATCATTACTGCGATCACCAATCCCAAGTCTGCCAAGTGATTAGGCAAGTCCCCCAATGGAAATCTAACCAAAAGTGGTATTCTATTGGGGAGGCCTATGCCTATGTATGGCAGTGGACGTATTCAGGCTAATGATGAAGCTAGGTACAGTAAAATTATATGAACATCCTTTTTAAAGGTAAGTAACACTGCCTTCAAAAATCTTGTACTTCAGGCTTGGTCACTGGACTGGAGCGGCCGAGGTCGTGGGTTCAATTGCTTTTCAGTAATGTAAAAAATTTTTTTTTTTTTAATTGGAATACATTATTCTCTTTTAACGTCAAATTCTGCCTAATTCTGTCCGCTTAAAGAACTCGATTTCACCCAAATGTCCGGGGTTTTACAGTTCTTGTCCGGCGTCGGCAATTTTGGTGATGACTACCTATACTAGATGTAATATGTAGATTTATTATCCCTGGCTAGATGGAGCGACGATCTGCGTAAGGCGGCTGGCGGTAACTGGATGAGAACCTAGGATCGGGTTCAGTGGCGCACCTTGGGAAAGGCCTATGTCCAACAGTGGACTCTTTCGGGCTGATGATGATGATATTATTACTGGCTCACAAACTAGGATTTTCTGTTCTATGGGAAGCCAAATAATAGTAATAACTAAAATTATAATGAAGATAATAACATTGCAATGAAAACCAGAATAAAAACTCTTTTTTTTACCTTACCATTATTTTGTACTAGCATCACAAATTATTATGTATTTCCCGTAGGAATTAGATGTTTTTTCAGGATAAAAACTTGTCTATGTCCTATTCTAGGATCTAACCTTTTTGTGTGCCAAGTTTGATCACGATCCGTCCAGTGGTTGAAGCGTGATTGAGTAACAAACATCCAAACATCAAACCATCCAAACTTTCGCATTTATAATATTAGTAGGATACATTGTTTAGCAAAATTGTGTGTTAGTACATTTGCGGCACCCACATGCGCGTGCATTGTTTTCGTCCAACGATCTCTATGTACTACTAGATGGAGCGTTCCAAACAATCGCTCTGTTCCACGCAAGTAGCCACAACTCTTTCACATTCACAATGAAACATATGCAGTTACTGCTCAAAACATTTAATTATTTACTAAATATTGATATTATTTTACCGTAGCGTCAATATTTAGTAATAATTAAATGTTCTGCGTAGTAACTGCACAAGTTTCATTGCGAATGTGAAAGAATTGTGGCTACTTGCGTGGAACAGAGCGATTGTTTGGAACGCTCCATCTAGTAGTACATAGAGATCGTTGTTTTCGTCGATTTGTGTGCGGCGCCATGCGTGACATGATCCCAAATAACCGCCTATGTGCGTACCACCCCGCCCGTATCTGCATATACTGTATCTCTATCGCGTGTAAGTTGGTATGTACATTACGACGGGTGACATGTTGTATTATGTACTTATTTAATTGCGGTAAAATATGTGCCTTTTTTAAAATACGCATTCTACCAGCTAGATTTTTTTTAATACAACTTAATTTTGTTCTAAAAACATTCGCACATATTCCACTTAAAATCCCACTATTGAATCAGTATGTTATATACATACTCGTACATATATAATGCTCACGCCCTGGTCCCAGAGGGGTAGGCAGACAGAGACGATGTATCGCCACTTCGCTCACATCCGTCAACCTTTTCATGCACCTCCTTTTATTCATCTCGGCCTTTTTGAGGACGTCACCAATTTGATCCTTGAAAGTCCTCCTAGGAAGACCTCGACCAGTATGTTATTTATGAAAATCCTATTATACAGCCTGAAGTCTAAAATTATGAATATTTTTTTTTATCTCCGTCTTTTTTACTGAGGTCTATCCATAAAACAAATATATGTATTTTTATCAGAAAAGATCAGTGAAAATCATGTATTAACCTTTGCTTCATACAATGCTTAATAACATACAAACAAAGATGCCTGGTACTAATGTTAATTCAGCTTCGCAAAATCTTTATTATCTAAATGCATATTACATTAAATTGCATACAATATAGATTAAAAATCTTTTTAATCTATATTGTATGCAAACTTGATTTTTGAAAGATGTGTTTCGTGAAGTTTGTTGCGCCGTTTCTTCTTCACAGCGCTAACACCTAGGAAGCGGTAGTCGATAACAAAATGACGTGTAATGTACCAAGTGTACTCATATGCAATAAATGATTTTGACTTTGACTTTGAGACATATAGTACATGTATATCACAGTTAACGAAATAGATATATTGCGTAAAAATACCATCTAATTTTCAAAGCGTCTACTTAAAGCTTTTAAAATACCTTTTCAAAGAACACTCAAGTATTACTTGTTAGAAACTGGAGTCTTTTGGAAGATTTCACATTCAATGTCTCGCAGGTGAAGTTTTAGCGCTCAGGTAAAACGTTTCTTAAGTTGCGCTTCAGTGCAGACTTAGGGAGATGTTGAAAGAAGGCTAACATATACTATAGTATATTTAATATAGTATATTACGTACGGTATATGTATTTTATAAACTATATATGTACGAGTATGCATATGTATGTATTTAAGTATATTTGTATGTAAATTCAATTGTGTAATATTATTACTAAGTATTTACCATGTTCTAAAATTATAAATGTCTCTTCTTTCACCTGCAATACTCTGTCGCTGTCTTTCTTATTTTCCTTCTGAAAGGTTGCCTGGAAGAGATCGCTTTAAGCGATAAGGCCGCCTTTGTACACTTTCCAATAATCTGTACCTATTTTATTGTTATCTTTTATTTTGTGTGCAATAAAGAGTTTATCTATCTATCTACTCAGACTGTGTACTTGGTTTTATGATATTTAGATTTTGTTCACATTTGTATGTGCTTATCTCCTAAGTGTCACAAATAAGTAAGAAATAACGCAAAGTCATCTAAAAGTTTCGTTGTCCACTCAGATACAGGCAAGATTCATTCTTGTCAAAAGTGAATATTTTGTGAATACACGCTAAGGATACTGAGTAATCAAATACTCGACAGACAGAGTGTACTTATATAGTGTAATGATAGGGATAATATTTAAATGGATATTTTTGTTTTATTAGTTTTTCTGACATTTTATATTATATAGATTTATATTGACATTTAAATTCATTTCTATTTTATAATTTAATTTTATATTTTTATTTATTATTATTTATTTATTTAACTCTTTATTGCACACACACAGATAAAATAAAAAATAATACATTAAAAGAAACACAAGTACAAAGGGCGAACTTATCTCTGAGAGAGATTTCTTCCAGCAGACCCGCGAGAGAGATATTTGAAATAATAAAGGCAGACATAGTGTGTACGTAAATTAAAAAAAAACATATACATACATACACTAATATAAACTATATACCCACTTAAATAGATTATAAACTACACGGCAAATATATATATATATATATATATATATACATATATATATATTATATATATTTTAATTGATAATTTTACATATATTGTAGCGCCCTTGCAGGGTTCATGTTAGTACCTGTGTATTGTTATCTAACATCTTGTAAACACATGAAACAATAAATTAATATATCTGTCAGACTTTTAAAGATTAGTATAAATAATACATTAACTTTCGTCGAATGTAAATGTGTTGTTTATGCCACTAATATTATAAATGAAAAAGTTTGGATGATTGTTACTCAATCACGCTTCAACCACCGGACGGATGGGGATTAAACTTGTCACACATATAGGTTAAGTCCTAGAATAGGACATAGGATAGTTTCTATCCCGAAAAAACATCTGAATCCTACGGGAAATATATAATAATTTGTGATGTTAAGTTGTCCAAGCGGACGAAGTCGCGGGTAACAGCTAGTACTAAATACTAAGGATACTAATTAATCAAATTATTCTCGACAGACAAAGTGTACGTATAAATACATCTATCAAACTTTTAAAGATAAATAAAAGCAAAAGTGAATATGTTGTCAAAGTCAAAGTCAAAATCAATTATTGCATATGAGTACACTTGGTACATTTGTACACGTCATTTTTTTATGGACTACCGCTTCCTAGGTGTTAGCGCTGTGAAGAAGAAACGGCGCAAAAAACTTCACGCAACACATCTTTTAAAAATCAAGTTTGCATACAATTAATAAAGATTTTGCGAAGCTGAATTAACATTAGTACCAGGCATCTTCGTCATTCAAATAATCGTTTATTTTATAATAGGCTTTCTTACAAAGTTGTTGTGTTTATTAAGTATATTAAGTGATCAAATACTCGACGCTCAAAGTATTGTAATGGATCTTTTAAACTTTGAAAGATTAGTATAAATAACATATTCACTTTTGTCGGAAGCACGCATAACCATAACAATGATGTTCACTTCATAATATGAATTGCAAATTAATGATTTTGTTGTGAATAATGACGACGGAAACCGAAAGTTATGACAAGTGTGAATGGGAAAAATGATTGTGTAATAATTGTATAAATATTTAGATTTTTAAAACGTCGGCGAATATTAAGCCGGATTCAACGATCTCTATGTACTACTAGATGGAGCGTTCCAAACAATCGCTCTGTTCCACGCAAGTAGCCACAACTCTTTCACATTCACACTGAAACTTGTGTAGTTTCTACGCAGAACATTTAATTATTACTAAATATTGACGCTACGGTTAAATAATGTCAATATTTAGAAAATAATTAAATGTTCTAGTAGTAACTGCACAAGTTTCATTGTGAATGTGAAAGAGTTGTAGCTACTTGCGTGGAACAGAGCGTTTGTTTGGAACTCTCCATCTAGTAGTACATATAGAGATCGTTGGCCGGATTGGTTTTTTTTTCCTTGATAACGGCCGGAGGGGCAAAAACATATTATTAGTCAGAAATTGACTGCAACGATCGATAAGTGCGCTTTTCGAAGATATTGTAAGCTTAATTCTCTTCACCCCGCTGGCCAAGTGTGATATTTGTCCTAAAATTGCCTTCCTTAGGATTCTGCTAACGTCAAGTGTATAGGACGAATAAAAACATGGAGAGCACGCTTTAACAGAGTAAGCTGTGGGTTGTGCCACTCGAGCACCGAGGGAGTGTCGCTCAGAGCAAAGGATATCACCATAACATTTGATCTGCCCACGTGGATTCCCGTAGAGAAGCCCTACAGCTGCAAAGGACGTTGCATTTGCGCGAAGTTACTTCAATTAGTTCTATTCACAAACATTAATGAGTACCTACTGTGGCCGTGTGGTTTCCGGTAGAGTAGAATAGGACCACTCCAACTCTTCCCGTGGATGTCGTACAAGGCGACGAGGGAATACATTATAAAACATCAATGAGGCCTCCCCAACCCGTCTGGCCAGCGCGGGGAGTGTAGGCCAAATCATCCGTCTGTCTCCGGCAGATGAGAGAGCGTTGTGCTCCTGCAGTTGAGACAAATAATCTGATGATGATGATGAGTTAGATTAAAACATTAAATCTAACTCAAATTATGTAAATACATAATTTTATGATGGCTGTAAAATTTATCTATCTATAAATTATTTGTATTAATTAACACACAAAACAACTTTCACTGTAATAGGGTTTTCTGTGTTGAGGGAACTCTAAAAGCACCGTGTAGTGCGATGTATCTCATGTATAATTTATTTGCCAGGCATTAATGAAGCAAGGTCATGTGAATTCATTTCCTTTGCCAACTTACACACTTCGTTCTTCACACAATTTTAAAATGCCAACACCATTAAAACTACAAACCTCATTTAGAACGTACTAAAACAAGAAATAATAATAATAATAATAATGTGGTCTGGAAGAAATCGCTTTTAGCGATAAGACCGCCTAGATGTACATATTATGTTATTATTTATTATTTATTTATTTAATTTATTAATCATATAAAATAAAACATTTTCTTACAAAAATTGTCTCCCAAAACCGTCTAGACGGTTTGACTGGGGGATCATAGTCTCCTTATGTTTAAGTGAAATTAATAATTAAAAGTGATGGAGTTAAATGCTTTCCAACAAATAATTTTTCAGCATTTTTTTAAATTTACGCTTGTTACACTCCCTTCTAATATCCTCGGGCAAGGTATTAAGTAAGTAAGGTAGGCGTTTTCTTATGGTTCTGTCGCCATAATTTACTTTATTATTGTATCTTTTTAATTTTTTTACGTGCAATGGAAGAGTAACTGAATTGAATGGAAATTGTTCATATAACTGTTTCTTTTTTAAATCGAGGATCCCAAAAATATATCTTACTTAACTTTTTAAGTTCTTTGATTTACACATAAAAAACTCACTGAAGGCTTCTGAAAATTGTTTTCACGGCTATATTAACCAAAATGAGAACCACGCTACGCTTTCTAGTATATTAGTTCCGCTACTCGATAAAAGATAGCGCTACTGGTAAGCTAAGAGCGCGTTGGAAAGCCATCGGGGTGAATTTTAACGCAGGCCACGTAACGTACGCGTCGGGTGAACGTAGACGGTTTAATAAAACTTTGTTTCTTGTTTATTTTGAACACCGCCGCTTGTCTGGGGAGTACAGGAACGCGTAAGTTTGTCAAATGCTTGTTTAAATTAAATCAATCCCTTTCGTAGGTCCTTCGTTAATTTTTTTGTATGGAAATAGGATTCGTTGAGTAGGTAGTACTTTTTGCTAATTAAAATGTGTCACATAATCAATAAAATTAGGTACTGTGGGAATTCGACAAAAACGTTACAAAATATGAAAAGACCACATTCATCTCATAAAAATTATACTAAGTTGTCTAGATTTGGGGCTTTTAGTTCAAATCGCTAAGCAAAATAGGTGGCATATAACAAATTATTTATAAAAATAAAATCGTTTAAAGGAATTCAACCCCACAGTAGTTAAAAACAAACCGGCTCGGTTTGAATACGGTGGCAAATTATCAAGCTCCAGTACAAGGCGCTGACTTAATTAATATTTTCCATTATCCGATTGCGAAGGTGCGTGGAAATCACAACCCTTCCTTCTTCCTATATATAGAAGTATATATATTATGTTACGCATAATATTACGATCAACGTATTTATAGGAATCTGTGTACTTTGAAAAATTAACATGGAATTAAACAGGCCTGCGTATATTTTGTAGGTAAGAACTTGTGGAAACCTACGACTGGAGGCCTCAACCTAAAGAACAGCAACTGCTATCAATTTTAATAAGATTTATTTATTATTATTTACATATTAATTATAACCATATAAGTAGGATACAATGCTACACAATTTATAAAATCTCTATAGGTTTTGTTAACAATTTGTCAATAAGTACATATATAAATAATAACATTAAAATACGACGACTTTAAAAATAAATTACAATATTCTGTATGTCAGAGATAAATTAAATAAATTTTGAAATATAACAAACATTAAATTAATATAATATAATCCAGAGATGTCAAAACAAAATGAAAGTACGACTTTTCAAAAAATATTTGCTAGCAAATAATTAATTTTGATAATAAAATTATCAAAGGAAAGCCTTTACAACTTAAGGCCCTGAAAAATCAAGACAAGTTTATAGTATAAGGTTTATAATAAACCTGAAAATATAACAATGATCATTATAAGAAATATCAACTGTAACTGCTTGCCATGAGGCAGTTTTTATATAAATATATGTAAATAATCGACCTATTTGACTATTATATATTTTAGTTTGACTGTTTTTTGAATTTAATGCCTCTAATAAAAATGTAATACATTATAAAACGTCAATCAGACCTCCCCAACCCGTCTGGCCAGCGCGGGAAGTGTAGGCCAAATCCTCCGTCTGTCTCCGGCAGATGAGAGAGGGTTGTGCTCCTGCAGTGGAGACAAAAATAACCTGATGATGAAGATTGTCATCACCAGTAAATAGTTTATCACAGATTCAAAGTCCGATCCTCTAGCACATTAGCAAACAGCGTTAAATACATAGCGATGTTGGAATCATATCTCCCCGTCTCTACATTACAATCGTTATCAACTGCGAACCTCACGTATACCTACATTCCATTTCCCGTGTCATACACATACATACACACCCACACACGCGAATTCCACTTGTGTGTGCGTTAGGTTTTCCCGTAGATTTTCTTCGGTGTGCCTCCGTGGGTGTGAGAGTGATGTTTCGTCCTTGTCTTCAAAATACATCTCTCCCTGTCTATTTGCTACGCGACTGGACGCGTCTCGGTAATATAGATAGATGGATTCCACTATACGTTGTTTAGGACTCTATTACAATGTGCTTAGTAATGTTTTGTAAGCGCTCTCGTACTGGACGTGGTGATTTTTGTTTTGTTTTCTAGTTTTTTGGTCTGAGGTTCTTATTAATATAGTTTTCTATCGATTTTCCATAAAGGTAGAACATACATACATTTGAAATTCGTCATTTCTGTAAATTAAAAAATGTGTATACTTACCCATATTATTTAAAATATACATACGGAACAGTCTAATCCTAAATTAGGATTTTTACATGTCTTAAATTTAGGACAATTTACAAACATAACATTACCGGGAATAACATTTCTGTCCCTGGTAGGAATCGAACCCGTGATCTTTTGGCACTAGAGTCTAATGGCTAACGAAGAGTTCAAATTATAAATTAATAATTCATTCATGAAGTTCATCAGTTTTAGATGCTATATGTAAAAAAAGTAAAAAGAGCGAATACTTAAATAGCTTTGTTAGTTGACGCTTCACCTAACTACCTACCTCACAATGGACATAGCGTAAAGATATTTTGCATGTGTGTTTACTGACCTAAAATTAAATTTTATTGGATAATTTTAAAAGTTATTACTTAATTTGCGAATATTGTGTGACGTAAAAATTAATAAATATTTTTTTATATATTCAATTAGCATGAATTATACAACAATATTGATTTTATTACTTTGTAATTTGTTACAAAACATCTCGTAAAATAATTAAATGCAAAACCTAACCAAACAAAAATAATAAACAAATTATTAAGTTTAATTATAACTAAACATGATCATTTATTTTCGTATGACGTCTTATATGCATTAGCTTAATGTAATGTAGTATTATAAAATAACTTATAATCATATAACATATATATTATAATTCTACACCTCATATCATGAAGCAAAATAATTTTTCGCACCTCATAAGTCATCTCAACGTTTTTACCTTCATAATTGACACTAATTGGTTATTAAATTGGATAAAACATGTCATCCGTTATCTAATTTAATAACCAATTAGTGTCAATCATGAAGATGAAAACTTTGAGGTGACGTATGAGGTGCGAAAAATTATTTTGCTTCACGGTATGAGGTGTAGAATTATAATATAAATGTTGTATGATTATAAGTTATTTTATAATAAGTCATAAAACATCATAAAATGCACTCTCATAGTAACTAATAGACTTTTGAAGAAAAAAGTGCTCGCACAACTTCAGCTCAAGTTTATCTATCAATGACCAATCATACAGGATTGCTCGCTCCGAACACTTGGCAGCGTACGCCTGGTCTAGAAGTGTGGGGGGGGGGGGGGTGAAGGGGGGAGGGGAGGGGGAGGCGGTGGGCGGGCCGCGCATGCGTCCCGTTGCCAAGACGACGGCACGTAGCTGCGCGTGTGTGCGTGTAAAGCCCGTTCGATGTGACACAGTGGAAATAGATAAGGTTGAATAAACTCGGTGTACATTTTGACAGCTACGACGAGTATACAATTATTAAAAAAAATATATTATATATATAACGTACATCATCAGGTTATTTTTGTCTCCACTGCAGGAGCACAACCCTCTCTCATCTGCCGGAGACAGACGGAGGATTTGGCCTACACTCCCCGGGCTGGCCAGTCGGGTACACTTGCCTAGATTTCAAAGTAGGAATTCTACGGGAATTAGAAAAGGATAGGACAATTTACAAATAAACTATATCATCCAGACCAGTATCAGCTTGTTCTCCCTTACGATATTATCTAGCTACAAGGTTGCTTGGAAGAAATCGCTTGCAGCTATAAGACCGCCACTTGTACATTTACTGTATATTTCTCCAACGTATTGTTCTGTGATTGTTGTGTAACAAATTCATTTCATTCATTCGTTCAGTTCGTACAAAGTCGACTGTCCCTGGTGGGAATCGAACCCTCGGCCTCTATCGCTCGAGTATAACAACCAAGCCACTGGAGTTAGGTTCCTCATCGAGAAAGAAAAAAAACTTTTACCAAAGTCATATATAATATAACATATTCTCTTCATACTTAATAATCCTTGATACGCTCTACCATACACAACTTCACTTTTCTCAACCCAACCAAATTTTATTTATTTTACAATATCACAATAATAACACCCATATTAGGAAGAACTTTTTATTAAATTCATTATTTTATTTTATTAATATAATCTTTAAAAAGTATGTCTTCTCTATTTGGTCGGGTTACAAATTTACTTTCAACTTTGGCTGCTAACTTCACACCGGTTTCAAAAAAGCACCTCTAAAGTTTCAGTCTTCATCCCACAGCGAACTGCGGCGTTTTTAATTTTATTATATTAAAGTTCACAACAGCATAAAACTAACTCTACAAACAAATCACTTATTACGCACTGTGACGTCACCTGTATCTGTACCACAGGCTGCAGTATCGCGAACGCGCTGTACTGCCACGCCGCACGCACACTCGCGCCCGCCCCGCACACACGCCCGCATCCCACGCCCAGCACTCGACTCGGCCTCTACGTACACTGTAGGTATTTCTACGTCTATACTTCACATTGCCATCTCTTGTGTGTACTTAAACTCCTTGGAGACCTGAAAAGGAGTTTTACAAGAGCGTTTTCTTTTGAACTGAACGCAAACCATTGGTTGTAAAAGGCTTTTAACCGTTATAAAAAAGAGGCATCGAGCGGCTCTTCCTTTGTAGTTTTGCATCTCAGGGGGTTTAAGTCGATCGTAACCGTAAAGTTGGTAAAAAATCATATATTTACAGTTAAGTGCGTTATAAGAGATTATTAAAAGTGCGCGAAATGCGGCGTAAAACAGATTTGCGTTCCAAACAAGGCTTTAAAAGTGTAGTAAAACCTTCGGCAAAGTATAAAATATCTATTGTATTGTATCTACTGCCTTAAAAGGAACATAATCTAGTTTCAGTTTCAAGAGAAGGTAAGCCGATAGTAATGGAATTTGATTACCCATTTCTCTATTTATTACGGACTAGATAAATTAATTATTCAGCTATATTGTTAGGTAACTGGTGTATCAAACAAAACAGACAATTCTTTTATTATGTTGTTCAATAAAATGTTCATTTTTGTCAGGTCCTTATGCTGTGCTGTGATTTTGGTATGAAATTCTAGTTGACATAACCTGGATTTAAATACTATACCAGGAGCATGATGACCTGTAACAGTACAGCATAGACGTAGGCAGACTCGAATCTAGAAAATATCTATGTCTAGCTATTCATATTCAGGGCCATACAGCATGATACAAAGCTAAATTATAATTCCAGTACCAGGAAATCATGATGACTGGAGAGCATGGATATGGGAGAAGTGGATCTCGCATCTAGAACATATTTGCGTCTAGCTCTTCATATTCAGGGACACACGGATCGATACACATAACCTGGATTATATTTACGGTACCAGGAATTCATGATGACTGGAGAGCATAGAGTGGATCTCAATTCTACTCGCATCTAGAATATATCTGAGTCTATCTCTTCATATTCAGGATCACTCGACATGATACACATAACCTGGATTATAATGACTATACCAGGATATCATGATGACTAAAGAGCATAGATATGGGAGGAGTTGATCTCAAGTTTACTCCCATCTAGAACATATCTGCGTCAAGCTCTACGGATCGATACGCGCGCGAGCGGAGGCGCGTCGGGACTCGTCTCCTGCAAAAATCCCCAAAATTCCCTGAAAAAATCGATGCAGGAGCCAAATAAGAGGCATTGCGAAGGTCACGGCCCCATCGATCCGACGTAGAAAGTGAGACCGGCTGCCACTACTAACACCGTCCCGCTGGCTATGCAGCCTGAATTAATCGCGCATATATTTGAATACATTTGAACAGCGTCAGTTCGCAGCGAGCGGTGCGGTGTCGTCGCCCCCTTAAGTTTTAGCGATTTTGTTGGTCTGCCGCTTGTTGCTCGCTTGACTAGCGCTGCTCCAGGCTTTGGCTGCGTTTGGCACCTGTTACCGGCGCTTCGGGCAGGTGACGCGTAGCTACTGGTAACGAATCTCGGGATTCTATCTTGGATGTGTAGAAATGCATCGGTACAAAACCTTCCTGAAAGGTTATAATAACGTAATTATAAGAAAACTTAATAAGATCAATAATACTGGGAACATATTTTTATTTCTGCGGTTTAGTATTTCTCAATTATTTAGATATCTCTACAATCTCTATGTAGTTAATTTATGTATATTTAGTTTTTCTTGATTGACTCTGGTGAATTTCTTATTGGTCGCAGTAATTGGACAAAGTTGAACGCTGCTGCCCGTCTCTGGTGCAGTCCCTTAGTCGCCTTGAGGATACCCACGGGAAGATTAGCAAAAAAATATATATTTGCAGTCTAAAAAAATTACAAGTCTAGGCATAGAATACTTAATAATATGACCTAGGGATGATTTACCTACCAATCATTTTTCTTGCGAAAGAGGTAGTAGATTTCCAAGATGATTCATTTGTTGGAAGGGGATTTAAGGCACTAAAATATTAGCGTCTGTGTTACTTAAGACTATTTGCTATCTATCTAGTCCTGCCATTCCCCTTTCTAGGTATTCCAATTGTTATTTCAGTCACGTTTATTCTCGAATAATTCGTTTAGTCTCTAGCTGACCAAAGTAAGTACCAATCCCTGTTTTATACCGTTGTTAAGGAGCAACGACTGTCTGTTTAACTAATAATTTTGCAGATGGATGTCTTTTATTTTGGCTTGAAACTCCTAGGCCTACATACATAAAACTACTGCTTTCAGTGATTCTGCTGTTGAGTTCATAAACTTTTGTTGCTTTTGAGACGATCATGTTCAATATTTGATTATGTATTTTTTCATTATCAGCTGAAATACGTCCACTGCTTATCAAAGCCTTTCCAATAGAATGCCACTTTTGGTAGGCTGTCAATTGTTGGACTTGCCATAATGACCACGCTTGGCCTGCTCTGGCTGACCACGTTTGGTCGCCTTGACGAAACCCACGGGAATATTAGCGCTGACCCTTTTCTCTCACTTCTTCTTTCTGTCAAAGTATAAAACTCATCTGTGTCCATTCTTCAAAACGTTTCCATGTGGGTTCGATGCCACCAGCATGATGCAATAACCCTGGAAACAAAACAACATTTTTAATAACAAAGCCACTAAGTTGGACAATTGACGGCATCTCCGTGTCCGGCGCGACGGGCGTTATTGTGAGCCTCCAGCTTCGCTCGACGAATACGTAACGAGTTGAGAGCCTGGGTGGAAGAAAGTCGGCCGATTGTCACAAGAGGACTATTACTATTCCGAGTACGTCACACATAAGCAGATGCCCCGCACACGCTCGTTCGAACATTAGAGCTTGTGCACAGTAAAACAATAGAGAAGAAAAAAGGTGATTGTGTTTTAATAGTTGGTTTCATGGCAGTGCCTGATGACTTGGTAACAGAGACGGTTTATCTCGTCATTATTGTTGTATAGGTACCTAGCGCTGCTCCCACAATCAACAATCAATCTCCGCTTGAAGTATGTGTTTTTGTATTCGTTTTCGTATCCAGTTGGTCTTTAATTTTTTGCGTTTATCTAAACTCACTTTCCCACGAAATTAAAACAAAATATGGAACATGCTTTTCGAATAAAGTTCATTTAAAGACACAGCAAAATTTTGTATAAAAATAGCTATTAAATAAATGTACTTATTATATACAATACTCCACTCCAACTCTTCCCGTGGATGTCGTACAAGGCGACTTAGGGAATACATTATAAAACATCAGTCAGGCCTCCCCAACCCATCTGGCCAGCGCGGGGAGTGTAGCCAAGTCCTCCGTCTGTCTCCGGCAGATGAGAGAGGGGTGTGTTCCTGCAGTGGAGACAAAAATAACCTGATGATAATTATATACAATAATTGTCTGTGTCTTCACCAATTGAAGAATGGGGATTCATCAATCATAGAATTGTAGACAACCTGTTTGACCTCTTTTTTAACAATTTCGAAATGGTTGTCAAAACACTTCGCGACCTTTTATGATAGCAGAACAATAAACATGTATTAATACATCTATTTAGTTCTAATTCTGTGAGCTATGTTCTTACTAAGGTCATAGATATAGCCCAAAGAATTAGTAACTAGCTATGTAATGATATAATAGGACCCATTCATTCAGTCATTTTTGATAAATCAAGTTTTAACCCTGGTTAGTATAAGTCAAGTGTGAACGGTGCCCAACTGAGGCACGCAGCTGTTTTCACATCGTACCTACGTGCCGAACTGTTGGCTGTGCTGCCCATCGATGCTATCTGCTGATATTGCCTTTTTAGCCTCGACCGACCACCCGCGCCCGTTAGCTTCCACCCATTACCCGGGATTAAAAGAAATGCCGGCAGCTATACCGGGCTATGACGACACAGTAACTTGACTTTTAAAATTTATACAAGTTTTATTGATGATCAGGAGAAAGGAGTTCACCTGATCATTACTGCGATCACCAATCTACGATGGACAGCCCACCAAAAGTGGCATTCTATTGGGGAGGCTTATGTTCAGCAGTGGACGAACTACGACTGATGATGATGATTATATCCAAAGAAATTTCGACAGAAAAGTCTTCTATGAAAAGTTAAGTCGACTGTGCAAATTAAGTACCTGTACGTGACATTAATTACTCAATTACTCAAGTTAGAGAATGCAGAAACCTCTTGTTGATAGGAAACTATTGACAGTAAAAATATACTCTAAATTTATAAGTGCCACGTACAATGGCATTTCTAAATTGTATTCGTTAGCGTTATGGACGAGTATATTCATAGCAGAATGATATGAATGACTGTATTCGACTTTAAATGACGGAACTCGTTCACACTCTTGAAATTGATAGCAATTTTCATATCAAAATGACGGAAAAAGTGGACGACCTTAAAGTTAAAAGCAATATTCATAACGATATGAATGTTGACTGCAAATGACGGAAAAAGTTGACAATCTTGAAGTTAAAAACAATGTTCATAACAAAATGATTTGAATGACGGTACAAGTTGTCAAACTTGAAATTTAAAGCAGTGTTTGCATATTTTTGCGTTCAAAATTTCGCCAACCTCACAGTTTTGACCATGAACAGCAAAATGGCCGACATAGTTTCAGCACCCCCGCGAAACTGCTAGACGCGAAGGTGAGAGCCCCCGGGGTGGTTTCAGCGGGTGCGTTGACCCCGGCATTGCAATGCTCGACACGCGCTGTACTTTTGTCGCTGTCAGAATAAGGTCACACTCATTGCGGGATGTGGGGCGGGCTGCCGGAGATGTAGGTCACTATCGACTACTGGAGATACTCTACTGATTACCATGTACTATGAAGCGAATATGTTTAATCATAGAGTTCAAAGGATTGGCTCAGGGCTTTGGAAGTTTTTTTTTTAACTTAACCCTCAAACCCCCCTCCCCCTCTCCCCATTATAAGGGATGACATTACATGTGGCGAAATCGCAGAAAACAGCTGGCAATGCCCAGTACTTGTAATATTTTGACCATGTATGATTATTACTAAAGCCGAAACTAGATAGAAATTAAACAAGGATAATAATGTATATTATATTTATATATTATTGATAAATATTTATTTATATACTATATTTTTTTATCGTGTAGGTTATAATCTATGTAAGTGGGTATATAGTTTATATTAGTGTATGAATACGTTTTTTTTTATTTACGTACACACTATGTCTGCCTCTCTTATTTCAATGATCTCTCTCGCGAGTCTGCTGGAAGAAATCTCTCTCAGGGATAAGTTCGCCCTTTGTACTTTTGTTTCTTTTTAATGTATTATTTTTGTTTTATCTGTGTTATGTGTGTGCAATAAAGAGTTAAATAAATAAATAAGGATAGGACAAGTCACAAATATACAATCTAGACCGGGACCAGACTGCAAGAAGTCTGTCGCTAATGGGAATCGAACCCAATACCTTTGACGTTCATGTGTCAAAGAGATCTTGAAAGACTTACTTAGATGTTTCATATCGAGATAGTTTGAAATGTTGATGACAAAAATGTAAATTTCCTCAAACTAGGGCAGTGGCGCCTGTAAGCGACATATAAATTGCCCAAATTTCAGCGCTTACGTTTCACGGCCACGCAAAAAATCGCTTTCACCAAACATGTGCGTACCGAGACAAACGAGAGACGCGACTCGGGGTTCAGTATGAAAGCGTACCTTATGCATTTTACATGAGCCGCGCCAGCCATGAGGCCCCTTACCTTAGCCTTGCAACACAGACAACCCGCTACACGCACACAGACGAAGCCTATTGTTATGGAAATGTTGCCAGGAGTTGGGCTCCTGGGTAAATCTGCGAATTTAGGGAATTATATTTTCAAGTTGGCAACATATTATTTCTAGACGACAGAAAATCAAAAGAAATTAAAATTGACCAAAATTAAATAGAAAAGCCGTGTGGTTTCTAGTAGAGTAGAATAGGACCACTCCAACCCTTTCCGTGGATGTCGTATAAGGCGACTAAGGGAATACATTATAAAACATCGATCAGGCCTCCCCAACCCGTCTGGCCAGCGCGGGGAGTGTAGGCCAAATCCTCCGTCTGTCTCCGGCAGATGAGAGAGGGTTGTGCTCCTGCAGTGGAGACAAAAAAACCTGATGATGAAATAGAAAAGGATAAAATTAACATGATCCTTATGTAGTAGAAATAGCATGCTCTCGCACGAAGCGTTTTGCTTCCTCTTTCATAATGCGAACTGCTAAGGAACTCCTTGCCAGCTTGGGTATTTCTGGACAAGTACAAATTGGATCTTTTTAAAGGAAGAGTGAATAGGCATCTTCTGGGTAAGAGCGCTACATCTTTGATCAAGCGTAATCTCATTTGGAACAAAAAAAACTGAGAACACCAATATTAGTTTCGTCTTTATTTTCATAATATTGTGTGACCAGGATTAATTTTATATTAATTAATTGCATATTGGACTGAAAAGTTATTTCTGAGAACCACTTAAAGCGCCCGGTGCCGTCGTGAATTGTACAATCTATTTATTTTATTTTATTTTATAGTTTATTGTACACACAAATATACAAAGAACAACACAAAGAAAAGAAAATTATACAAAAGGATAAGCTTATTTCTAAAGAAATTTCTTCCAGCTAACCTGCGGTGAAGACAAGGGATTATGGAGAGGCAGTAGTCGCGTAAATCTATACTGATTTTAAGATTTTATTTGAAAAGCGGGCGAAAGAATCACGCTTTGCGACATTGGATTGTGGTGAAACAAAGTGGCGATACGTCGTCTCTGCCTACCCCTCTGGGACCAAGGCGTGAGCATTATTTATGTATGTATACTGATTTTAGGGATCATTATAGCGCAGCAGTTTTGTCTGACAGTCGGTTTGTCTGGTGGATAACTCGAATACTGCTGGACCGATTGGGTTGTTTGGAACTTCCATATAAAATTAACCGGCAATAATACAAATCCTACTAATATTATAAACACGAAAGTTTGTCAGCATGGATGGATGTTTGTTACTCTTTCACGTAAAAACTACTGAATGGATTTTAATGAAACTTTACAATAATATAACTTATACATCAGTATAACACATAGGCTACAATTTATAAAGATATTGTGTGAATTGATCAAAATATCAAGTAGGAAAAAATCTGCCTTCAAATTATAATTTTAATGTCATAATGTTAGTTCTTTTCTACGCCACGCTAATATAAGCTACTCGAAATACTAATCCTGCTACCAGCTAGTTATGAATATTCCTGGATAAAATCGTGAAACTGAAAAAAATAATTACTTTGCTGACTTTTTCAACCTGATTTAGTTATTTGTCATCTGAAAGAATGAACACAAACCCTGGTCTCCATACAAGAGAATAGATCTACAAGAGTACCAGCATGTCCGTATCTATCGAGAGAGGGACGACGTTATACATCAACACATAAGCGCTTCTCTTTCTAACTTATAGCGTCGATCTCTCGACGCCGCTCGATACCGAACGGCGGCGGCCCAGTATTGCGTACTGCCAGTCATGCTCTGACTCACGCGGGGGGGGTGTGAGGGGGGGGGGGGTGAGGGGGGGGGGGGGGTTGGCGGTGACCAGGGAGAAGTGATTTCTTTACGTAGTAATATTTAGTATACTGAAGTCATTGCATATAAGATTTTTAAAGTTCATGTTGGCAACATTGTTTCGACGAAACAAAAACACTCACACTGGATTCTAATTAGTTGTTTGTAAACACGTGTCGATGTGCGTATGTGTGGGTAAATGTGCGCGTGTGTGGAGCGGCTCGTGGTAACGCATGCCGCTAACTTTTAACCGGCATTGTTTGTTGGGAATAATGAAGTCTTGAAGTGGGCGAGTGTCAAGGGCTTCTGGTTCACGTTTTGCATATTTTTGTTTGGGTGCTCGAGTTGTCGGCTTCATTTCCATTTTGGCACGGTTTGGTGCGCGGATACTCGTTAAATGTGATAGGGGAGAAGCTGTTTAATCTGCTCCATGTCTGCTGTTTAGTCTTACAAATAAAATCTTTAATTTCGCGTATCTGTAAAGCATTGGACGGGGTGGGAGGGAAGTCTAAGGTTTTTGTCTGCATGTGTGTTTGTCTATTTGTTTGTACATGCATCACGTAATAACTATTAAACCGATTTTGATGGTCTTATCACAGAAACGTAGGGCTTAACTTGGAGTAGCATTTAGTCTTTATTTCATCGCAGTGGACTTACTCAATCAAAAGTTATGGAAATTTTAAATAGACGTCGTCCTAGGAGAACTTTCAAAGATCAAATTAGTACCGTCCTCAGAAAGGCTGGGGTCCGCAGTGAGAAGAATAAAAGGAGGTGCATAAAAAGGTTGATGGATGTGAGTGAGGCTAGTGAGGTGTGTCAGGATCGCGCATCGTCTACCTACCCCTCTGGGATCAAGGCGTGAGCATTATGTATGTATTTACCTACTCTCCTGGCAAAAACTATGGTTACGGAAGGTATTTTTAATACTAAATATGACTACGTAAGGAAGCGACACACCCCTCCCCCGCAAGTTACATCGCTCGAAAAATAGAGCATGGATGGCAGTACGCAGTACTGGGCTGCCGCCGCTGCCCCGCCGGTACAAAGTTACTACACCAGCAAGCTATCGACCGAGCCAAGAGATCGTCGCTATATATTGGAAACTCGTATTGTCTGTCTCGATCGACTATGTTCGAGCGCTGGGTGTAGGAGCCATACCATAATTTACGCACACACACGCACGTGTGCGGACAGGCTGGTGCCCCTGTAATAGTGTCTGTTCGCTTGTCTGGAGTGACGGGGTGTGTCTGTTATTGACAGTCGATGTATTGTGATAATTTTTTTTACGAATATAAGCGATTTGCCGTGTGGTTTCCGAATAGAGTAGAATAGGAGCACTCCAACTCTTTCCGTGGATGTCGTACAAGGCGACTAAGGGAATACATTATAAAGCATCATTCAGGCCTCCCCAACCCGTCTGGCCAGCGCGGGGAGTGTAGGCCAAATCCTCTGTCTGTCTCCGGCAGATGAGAGAGGGTTGTGCTCCTGCAGTGGAGGCAAAAATAACCTGATGATGAAGCGATTTGAACAATCTAAAATTGACATTAATCTGTTACATCATGGTCTGTTTTAGACTGCACCAACTCGACAGGTGGTGTGCTAGACGGCGCCTGTGCCTAGGTAACTGAACAACAGACAATAATTCCTAGGAAATTCTGGCAATCGTTGAATAGAATTTCCTCTGACGTTTCCCATTTAATAATCCAGGCGTACTAGGTAAATACTCGCCCTCGCAGGGTGAGGGGGGAGCTGTAGGGGGGTGGGGGGAGGGGCAGCACTCGGTTAATGAACCTTCTGGGATGCAAGTCGGCGGACATTCGCAATAATATTATTTCTGGAGATATGAAAGCTTCCCATTCGTTTATGATTGTAAAAAGAGGAAACGCTACCAGATTCATTTGTCTATTGTTTTTTTAGTCTGACTCAACCAACGATCTCTATGTACTACTACTAAATAACTAAATATTGACATTATTTAACCGTAGCGTCAATATTTAGTAATAATTAAATGTTCTGCGTAGTAACTGCACAAGTTTCATTGTGAATGTGAAAGAGTTGTGGCTACTTGCGTGGAACAGAGCGATTGTTTGGAACGCTCCATCTGGTAGTACATGGAGATCGTTGGTTCAAGGTAACAAGATATTGGTGCGCTCGTGTGGAGTTCACGGTTAACAAGATCTCACACCCTGTAAGGTTGGCTGGAAGAGATCTCTTTTAGAGATAAGCTCGCCTTTGTACACAAAATTTGTAACTATTTACTTTTAAAATTTGTGCAATAAAGAATCTTATTCCGTCCTTAGTCTTATCTCCGTCTGTCTCCGGCAGATGAGAGAGGGTTGTGCTCCAGCAGTGGAGACAAAAATAACCTGATGATGAAAGAATATATATATATTGCAAATTAAGTGTCCAGCTCTATAGCACCTTATGAATGAACTAGGTCATTTATAGCAGCAGTGTTCTCCTAGTACATTAAGATCATTACTGCGACCATCAAGTTATTTACGCTTGCCAAGCGTGATGATTTTGGCTTATCCCCCACTGGACAGCCCACCAAAAGTGTCATTCTATTGGGGAGGCTTATGGCGGGTGATGATGATGATGACTGTCTTATCACTGGGTATGATCGACTAAGACATAGACATAGATATAGACATACTTTATTGATAACTTCCGTGACAGGTCAAATAAAATTTTTACACAAGTTAATCAAAATCAAATTGTAGACAAGCAAATTAAACACAATCAAATTAAACATCAATAACTAACATTAACATAAAAATTGCAAATAAAATTCTTAAAACTAAATAAATTACGTTAATGCGTTCTGAAAGAACTTTTCATAGCAATAAAATGCCTGCTCGACAAGCCAGGCGCAGTCTCTTAAGAGTGTAGTAGATGAAAACATTTATTAGACACTTTATCCTAACAGCATTTGTAGTAGTATAAAAATCATTTAGGAAATACGGAGTCAGAGGCCAAAAACAAGCACTTGGTCGAGATTAGGGGAAATCCAATTAACATGGAACAGAGTCAATAAAATCACTCCTAAATCCCAATATTGCCTATAAATGTGTCTAAGCGGACTTGGAAAAATTGCTCCTAATTGTAACACGGTTCACTAAATCCGTCATTTCTACAGGACCACTAGCCTGTACGTACGCGTAAATTATTATAGGGCTACTCCACCCAGCACGTGAACATAGTTATATGTCAACTTAGTGCTTCCCTTTCTAACTTACAGCTGACGTAGTAACTTTGTAACAGCGGGTGGGGCAGCCGTGCTCTATTTTCGGGCGAAGTACAACTGGCAGAAGGAAGTATGTGAGAGGGTAAGTAATATGAACTCAAAGTAATTATTTAGTTAACATTATCGACCTCTATTCAAACTAGACGATGAATTCTGTACAAAATCGTCGTTACGAAATGTCCAAAGTGCTGCATGTGTGAATATAAACTAAATCAATTAATAGGTTGCCGTGTGGTGTCCGGTAGATTAGAATAGGACCACTCCAACTCTTCCCGTGGATGTCGTACAAGGCGACTAAGGGAATACATTATAAAACATCAGTCAGGCCTCCCCAACCCGTCTGGCCAGCGCGGGGAGTGTAGGCCATGTCCTCAGTCTGTCTCCGGCAGATGAGAGAGGGTTGTGCTCCTGCAGTGGAGACAAAATAACCTGATGAGATAGGTTTTTAGGTAATTTCCAAGACTTTTGCATTTCGAAAGCGTCGCAGAGCTTTGAGCTCACTCACTTGAGTGCTCTAGTATTGCGATTTCCGTTTTATACTGCAGATTAGAAATGTATTTACTTACAGATATCATTGGATACAATAAACAACGAGAGAATGCTTCTGGAAAAAAACGAAAAGTGTATGTCCTAAATAAGGCACCACTGAAGAAACTAAAAGTCGTCTTTGCCTTTTTTGGTTGTCATAGTCAGCATTAACTCAAATCGAGACAACGCACAATTTATTACAAGATTCAATAAAAAGTCGTTATTGAAACTGGTTCTTCCTGCAGCTAGGGCCTGTGACGTTTTGTGAAATGTTACATGCTGACAACCTGACAGACTTGACGTTTATGATCGCTGACATAGTCATACATAGTGTTATAGAAAGGTGCGTGATATTAAAGTCTATTTTTACTGTGAAAGAAATAATATTGCCAACATTTTAATAAATCTTACGTTTGTTTACTGTTTTACCGACTTCATTAATACTACGGAAATGACATCTAAAAAAGGTTGTTATCATTATGTCTGTTTTATGCAACGATCTCTATGTACTACTAGATGGAGCATTCCAAACAATCGCTCTGTTCCACGCAAGTAGCCACAACTCTTTCACATTCACTTTGAAACTTGTGCAGTTACTACGCAGAACATTAATTATTACTAAAAATTGTCGCTATGGTTAAATAATGTCAATATTTAGTAAATAATTAAATGTTCTGAGTAGTAACTGCACAAGTTTCAAAGTGAATGTGAAAGAGTTGTAGCTACTTGCGTGGAACAGAGCAATTGTTTGGAATGCTCCATCTAGTAGTATATAGAGATCTTTGGTTTTATGGCATAGTTTGAACGGGCAACATGTGCCCGCGACATGTTGAAGAAATGAATTTAAAAACTAAAGAACCTTCAGAAGAAGAGAATAAGACTCCACTGAGACTGTGAAGAATACAAAATATGTCTGTTCCTTAATACAAAGAAAGTCCTTTCTCACTAGTAGGCTGGCAAAAATCATAACAATATAGTTAAATAAATAACAAAAGAATAAATAGAACATCAAAATAAAGATACATCATATAACAATATGACCACAATTACATATTATAATAGAACATGACAGCGTGTTTATTGATAAAAACCATAGTTATGTAAATATTAGATTATTTTGCTAAATAAAGTGGCGAGTAAGTTGAAGCTCCTGGCTAGATTGCCCATTTAGTGAACCGGGTAGGGTTTGTGGCGCCAGTGGCCGCGCGAGCTGAATTCTAATGGTCATTAATCTGACACTATGTGGATCGTTTGTGACTTCAGATGTAAGGTCCAGTACTAAATGCCCAGCGGATGATTCTTCGCAAGATTAGTAGCTGAGGCTTCAGATTAATCAGCTTTAATAGTTTTAGGAGTCGAAAAAGTGTCTTTGGTTAGAGATGTTACTATTTTAGGAGTAGGAAACGTTACTTTTGTCAGAGATGCTACTGTTTTAGAAATATTGAAGTTACTTTGGTCAGAGATGTTGCTGTTTCAGGAGTAGAAAAAGTTACTTTTGTCAGAGATGTTGCTGTTTTAGGAGTAGATAAAGTTACTTTTGTCAAAGATGTTGCTGTTTTAGGAGTAGAAAAAGTTACTTTTGTCACAGATGTTGCTGTTTCAGGAGTAGAAAAAAGTACTTTTGTCAGAGATGTTGCTGTTTCAGGTGTAGAAAAAGGTACTTCTGTCAGAGATGTTGCTGTTTCAGGAGTAGAAAAAGTTACTTTTGTCAGAGATGTTGCTGTTTCAGGAGTAGAAAAAGTTACTTTTGTCAGAGATGTTGCTGTTTCAAGAGTAGAAAAAGTTACTTTTGTCAGAGATGTTGCTGTTTCAGGAGTAGAAAAAGTTACTTTTGTCAGAGATGTTGCTGTTTCAAGAGTAGAAAAAGTTACTTTTGTCAGAGATGTTGCTGTTTCAGGAGTAGAAAAAGGTACTTTTGTCAGAGATGTTGCTGTTTCAGGAGTAGAAAAAGTTACTTTTGTCAGAGATGTTGCTGTTTCAGGAGTAGAAAACGTTACTTTTGTCAGAGATGTTGCTGTTTCAAGAGTAGAAAAAGTTACTTTTGTCAGAGATGTTGCTGTTTCAGGAGTAGAAAAAGGTACTTTTGTCAGAGATGTTGCTGTTTAGAAGATGAGTATATAATTTTTTTTACAGTTTAGCTTATGTGAACGCTGGGTCAAAGCAAAAAGTAAACAGATTTATTTTAATTAAAAAATGTATAACCTAACTTAAGATAGTGAAGGAAGGTGAAAGAATGATATAAGATTCTTTTATGTTTTAAAATTGTAACGTCTCGTTGACGGAAGCATTCCATAATCCTAAAACAGAAACATCTCTGACAAAAGTAACTTTTCCCTACTCCTAAAACATCGGGCTAAAATAACAGCCTTCTTCAAAATACCGAAATACCCATCGTCCATTCTTAAAGACTGCATCCACCAGGTATCGGAGACGGCCATACAATGCGGCGTCCATGACGTTTGAATGGCCGACCATTCTGAAATTTGTTTGGCGCTGCAGCAGCTACATGCGCGCGCGCAGTTTTGTCAATACTGTCTTCGTATGTACTGTTTAATCAGTTGCGCATTCAACTGTACCGCCTTTGACGAGTAATTGCTGTCGATTGAAATGTTATTTCTTGGGGAGATAATGTTATTGAGGTTCTTTATTATTTTTCTTATTGAACCAATCAGTTTGTAGCTGCGGTTGACGATTTACATTTAAAGAGAGTCAGAAGTCGTCAGTTGTCAAATAAAAGAGAATGTTTCTGAAAACCCTGATCGTTTACAAACTTATGACCAGACCTGGAAATTTTACTGGTATTAATGCAATCAAATATAGAATCTGATATAACATTAACTCTTTTAAATCTCTTATCAATATTAAGGTTGACATTACTTTAAAAATAAATAAATAAATATTAAATTTCTTTATTGATGAAAGATTCATCATCATCAGCCTATATACGTCCACTGTTGAACATAAGTCTCCCCAATATAATGCATCTTTTGGTGGGCTGTTCACTGGGGGATTTGCCATAATCACCACGATTGGCAGAAGGATTGGTGATCGCAGTAGTGATCTTAATTTACACAGGAGAACGCTGCTGCCCATCCCTGGTCCAATCCCTTAGTCGCCTTGACGACACCCACGGGAAAATTTGGTCCTATTCTAAGCCGGGAACCACACGGCAACGGATGAAAGATTATATCAACATAAAGCGATTAAGGTTTTTGTTAATAACAATAAAGAATAAATTTTAACTTATACGTTTAGAAAACAAAATAAATATTCAGTCACTGTAACTTTTTGTGGTCAATTTTGTTTGACATTGCGAAATTAAACTATCAACAGTAGAGACTTCATCAACAATGTTAAATGAGTTTTGATTACTTGAGCAAAAATTTGTACATATCTTTAAACCAATAAAACAAATACTTATAGTATCTTTGAGTTATTGATAGTATAAAGTATCGAGCTTATCTTAGCACTTAGAGAGTTGTTATCGTGTCAGAACAATTTCTAGGTCTTATTAACCTACTAGCTAGTGCAAAAAGCAATTTTCATTTCACGTTGTAAAATTACGATGAACAGCTATATTTAAAAGCAGACGCGGACTGAAAATACATGTTCAATAAAAACAATCGACAAGAATTCTTCGGTCAACAATCCTACAAAAACACAAGCAGCAAATTAGATTCGAAAATAATATCGAGAGACGAACAATAACGAACGTAACCATTAAAATAAGAGCGGAATAATAAATGAAGCCGGGCTCAAATTAAAAAGGAAAGAATAAAAATCCGTCGCGACGGATGCATAGAAATATGGAGGCTAGGTGCGGACCAATCAAAATTCTTCGTCAATTAAGTGAGCGGAGATCGCAGCAAAATGAAAATTGAAGGAAAAACTGAGGGTAGCTTTCAATGCTGGGGATGAGACGAACGAGATCTAATTTGTCGATGAAATTGGCTTAGTCACAAAAGATTTTAAATAACAAAGTCAAAGTCAAAATTCCTTGCTGCTCACTACTCCCAGCTTGGGTGTCAGTGGCGACAAGTGACTTAGGTACGTCTTAATGCATGATTATGTGTAGAAATATTTTCCACTAGCTGTTTGCCCGCTTGGACCACGTAACTTTATAAACTTTATAGCCGACGACACTCACCAATAACGTGGCTTTCTATTGGTAAAAGAATGTTCAAAATAGGTTCAGTAGATCCAGAGATTACCCGCTACAACCTCAAAAACTTTACCTCTTTATAATATTAAGATAAATAAATTATATAGCCTATGACACTCACAAATAACGTGGCTTTCTATTGGTAAAAGAATTTTCAAAATAGGTTCAGTAGATCCAAAGATTATACCCTACAACCTTTACCTCTTTATAATATTAAAATAAATAAATTATATAGCCCCTGACACTCACAAATAACGTGGCTTTCTATTGGTAAAAGAATTTTCATAACCGTTTCAGTAGATCCAGAGATTACCCGCTATAATCTCACAAACTTTACTTTTTTTTAAGATTATTATAGATAAGTATCAGTGGAGTGATCAAGATTGGTCAACTTTTATCAAGAAGTTGAAACAAGGATTCATGCGGTTTTGACGACGAGTCGGACATGGCTGGCCCCGAATTCAAAGTAAAAAAAATCCCTTTATTGCACATGAGTACACTTGGTACATTTATACACGTATTTCTTGCAACTACCGCTGTGAAGGAGAAACGGCGCAACAAATTTCAAGCAACACGTCTTTTAAAATCAAGTTTGTTTACAATATTAAACGGATTGTGCGAAGCTGAAGCAACGTTAGTACCAGGCATCTTTGTCATTCAAATGATTGTCTATTTTATATTATGCTTTTTTACTTATCTTGTCATTTACTGTTTTCTATTTATCTAACTTATGTGGACTAAATAATGCTAAATAATCTAAATCATCATCGGTTTCAAAATTCGATATCGTAGTCTGGATGACGTTGGATCCCATCACTATCATCTCCGAGGCTCTCTAGCTGGAGAGCTATGGAAATACAGTTTGTTGCGCGTACCTCGTAAATGGATTTATCACTATATAAATATTCCTCTATTTTTACGTTACGACCTCCAAGTTGCGTCATGTACCAACGGATTTATACGTACTTACATGCCGGTGATTTGAGATCTAATGTAACGTACGTAAACTTACTTCACTGTTGTTACTTTTCTAAACAAAATTAAGATACACTTCAACTGAAAATTAGAACTAGTACCTACTATCACCTAGGCAGACCCCCGGGACTTCATCATCATCATCAGCCTGTAAGAGCCCACTGCTGGACGACGACGACGCTCTCCCAAGACGCGCCACTGAACCGGATCCTCGGCTCTTCTCATCCAGTCACTGCTATCCGCCCCACGCAGATCGTCGCTCCATCTAGCCAGGGGGCGTCCCACACTATGCTTGCCCAGTTAGAACTCGTTTACCCCAACGGTTATCGGTTCATACAAGCGAACAAATTTAATTAAATACTACCACTGCTGGAGCATCAGCCTGTCCGCACCAAACACGCGAACAGAGTCGATCAAGAGAGGGACATCATTGAAATGCTTGCGAGTAGGCCCCCAGTAGGCAAGCAATAATGTTGTAAACTATCAGACCAAACCCAATTAGCAAACTGGCTAATAGGTTTATAGTGGGGATATATTGGTGTTAGGTACACTAACACCGATATACCGCCGCAATGGATCTATTATACAGCTTATAGCTGCATATTTCACTAGTATACTAGTTGAGAAGTTTATAATTGACGAATTCCTGAAAGATGTTTCAAAGTACGAGTATGTTACTTGACATTTGTGAATTTATGACATTATTTATTAATTGTTATCTGTTACCTATGTGACATTAATTGTTAAAAACATTTTTGACTTGTAATTTTGTTACCAATAAATATGTTTATGATTATAGAGGTAACGTAAGTAAAATTACCTATCAGAAAGTTAAAGTTTCTGCTGAACCGAAACAAACTGAAGGACTTGTCGGAAAACCATCATTAATTAGAGAAACTCGAAAATACATCATCAAATTCATGCTACTAATATTATAAATGTGAAAGTTTGGATATTTGGATGTTTGTTACTCAAACACGCTACAACCACTGGACGGATCGGAATGAAACTTGGCACACATATAGGTTAGGTCCTGGAATAGGACAAAGGATAGTTTTTATCCCGAAAAAACATCCTATTCATATGGGAAATATTTAATAATTTGTAATGTTAAGTTGTCCACGCGGACGAAGTCGCTGGCAATAGCTAGTATTATTATATATGTATATATTATATTCTTTATTGCCCAAATTTTAAAACTAAACACAGTTACAAATTTTGTGTACAAAGGCGAACTTATCTCTAAAAGAGATCTCTGCCAGCCAACCTTACAGGGTGTGAGACAAGGCACTAAGAGCGAGTACCTACATAGGAAGTGCGAAGAGATATGTCCTTTCACCCATAACACGCAAAATGTACGGGACATAAAATCAAAATCGTTTATCTTTCACGGGTCCGGCCCGGTGTCCATTTTGCCAGGAAGCGACCTCCGGTTTATTCCGCAGGGCACGTTTGTGAAATTATGCGCAAAATGCCCCACGGCTCATTTACTTTAAATGCTGCATCTTTGATACCCCATTGACCCTTTGGAATCGTGTATATTAATAACGAATGAAGATGTCCTCTCCCTTCTTCAAAGATCGTCCCTTTTCCGATACTTCACGCTATATTTGTCATATAAAGTGTAATGGGAGAGTGTTTGGATGTTTAAAGCTGGAACAGTCTCTGCTTAAATTGGAACTTCCTTATCTGCAATCTGAAAAAAATCCCTCTAAAATTATAAATGCGAAAGTTTGGATGTTTGTTACTCAGTCACGCTTCAACCACTGGACGGATCGGGATGAAACTTCGCACACATATAGGTTAGGTCCCAGAATACTCTTACTAATTCTCATACTCATTTATTTCAACCTTTTGGGACATTGAGAACTCTAGGCTAAGTCGACATTGTTTTGTTTACAATTTTACATTTTGTTTCACATTTACGAGTATGTATGGCTGGCGTTAACGCAACCATTATGAACATAAGACAGTTTTTATCCCGAAAAAACTACGAGAAACGGGAAATCGTTAAAAGCAGTGTGTAAATATCGATACCTACGCGGACGAAGTCGCGGGCAAAAGCTAGTTATAAATAAATATACTTATGCGTGATACTTGTGCAATCATAAACCAGAATTTCTCCTGTGCTATGGAAATTAAACAAGGATAGGACAATTCACAAACATAATATCCAGACAGGGACCAATTTGTACAAATGTACAAAGTTGTCGGTCCTCGGTGGGAATCAAACCCACGATCTCTGGCGATTGAGTCGAATTACCAAGTCACTAGGCAAATGAAGCGGTCAATGTTGTGAAGTGGCATGTTGTCTTGGTTGATGATCGTTTGAAACAAGATCGTGATCAAGTTAAGTGAGTTAGTTCAAGGTTAACAAGATTTGTTGAACAACAGTTTTTTCTTCAGTGCAATAATTCTTAAACCTTTAACTTAAGATTCCTTTTCGATGTTGCCTGTTTTATGGACTTTATAAAGAAGCCAGAGTTGTTTACGATGACACTAAAGTCTTTTCGGAAACCAGAAGCGTCCTAAAAGCTCCCAAACCCCTTTCAGAGGCGCAATCCTCTTAGGCAAAGTTCCGCATAAAAATAAACCACGCGCACCTGACTTAAACCCTCCGTGACCTAACCACCTTACGTATTTAGGGCTGCAGCGGTGCAGGTCTAACAACCTCGTACTAAAACAGAATATCGATTACTTTCGCTACTATAATGTAATCCCCCGCCCACTTTTCGATTTTTTAGCACAGGATAATAATATATTGGTCTCTGTCCCTCGCAGCGGTATCCAGGGCGTCGCGATCGTCCCAAGAGCCGGAGCGGCGTCCCTCTCGCACCTCAGTCCCCGCGTCCCGTATGTAAATGATCGTCTCCTAGTCTCTGTGTGCGACTACCCTCGTTTGTACACCACCCACACTAGCGCCGCGATGTTTGAGGTTTACTGCCCTGACAGCTTTTGTTCCATTTTAAATATTCGAGTTTGATGCGCTGTGACGTCTGCGACAGACTTCAAAACTTGGGACATTTTTCTCGTTTAACTTTTGATGCCAACGAAACAGTAGCCGCGTGTAGTTGTGATAGTTGTACGGCAAATATGCAAATACGTCTCGCTGATGACAAAGATAACAGAGCTGCCCCTGGTTTGAGCAAAAACGATTTTCTTGGAGGCATTCGTTCGCAATTTGGAGTTCTACTGTGGCTACTTAGAGTTTCATTTCGCGGGGCGTAAGGCATGGTTGGGACGTCGCCGTGACGTCACATGTACGTCGAAAATGACACTTTTACGAGCAATAATTTACATTATTTCGGTGTTAAGCCTCGCGTGCCGGCCGATTGATTTTATGTCAGTCGCTTCTCCTATTTGCGTTGGTAAATCGAATCACTTGCTACACGGCGGAGTTATTTTGTAATGGTCGTTTCGCGTGAGCCGTTTTTGTTATTTTTCGTATGTTATTTATTTTTTGTTTGTTATCGTGCGCTGCAGATGCGGGCGGGGCCATTCACAAAAGGGTTTGCGTTACGTTCAGCAATAATAGTTGTTGTTGATAGCCCTGATAAGGCATGGAGCGGTTGTTTACCTACTTGTAAATTATACTGTGTGGCTGATACATTAACAGTTGTGATTCTTTACGTCTTTGAAAGTTACAAATACAAATAGTTTATTATAAATTACCAGATACATAGATTTTTACAGTCATCCTTAAAATTGTATGATTACATCAATTGAGTACGATTAAAATATAAAAATTGACAAATATATATTAAATATTTATTTATTATTTATATATATTAAAAGGCAACTATTTCAGCCTTTGAGGATTAGTGCGTCCTGCCTGTCATGACCTACAGCGCGGAGACGCGGACACTGACGGTGAGCCTGATCCACAAGTTTCAAGTCGCTCAGCGAGCTTTTGAAAGGACTATGCTCGGGGTTTGTTTAAAGGACATGATTCGTAATGAAGAAATCCGACGAAGAACGAGGTTTACCGACGTAGCCGAAAGAATTAGTAAGCTGAAGTGGCAGTGGGTCACATCTGTCGCAGAACCGCGGATCGGCACGCGCAGAGTATGACGTAATCCAGGTGGACTGACGACCTGAAGAAGGTGGCCGGAAGCAGCTGGATGTGGAGAACCGGGTGTGATGGCGTTCATTGGGGAAAACCTATGTCCAGCAGTGGACGTCTAAGAGCTGATAAGATTATTTGAGTCTTATAATATAATATTTTGATTTCTGCGTTACTAGCGGAAAGCTATGTCTTAGGAAATTTATTTAGAGTAATGCGAGAGTTTTCTAACGCTTTCCACTTATCTTTCCCTGGATTCGACTTTTTTTCATTCTTTAGCAAGTTAGGTGATTCCTTCTTAGGAACTTACTCCTACTCCTATTAGACTTATATATCTTAAACTTTGTATGGGGAAACTTTTCAAACAATTCCTACAATGTTTTGGTTGTTGTTGATTTGAACAAGATCTTATATTGTTGACCTTGAACAGCTATTTTAACTCCATACGAGCGCAAAAACTCTTAAATTTAAATATGACACAATATACAACGGACTATACATACACTTGTACAATCTTAAAATAGGACAATTCACGAATATAACATCCAGAACAGGACCAGATTGTACAAAGTTGTCTGTCCCAGTGGGAATCGAACCCACAACCTCGGGCGCTCGAGTCCTATGACCAAGCCACTAGGCCAACGAGGCGGTCAGTCTTGTTACTTTGCACTTATTAATCTTGTTAACTTGATCACGATCTTGTTTCAAACGATCATAACTTAATCATAACTTAATTACTTTAGCTAACATACAGCAGCCAAGACAAAATTAGTTTACCACAATTTCTTCTAGTGTAGAGGAACAGGCCTATGATGGATTTTTAAGCTTTCATCATCAGCCTGTAAGAGCCCACTGCTGGACATAGGCCTCTCCCAAGGCGCGCCATTGAACCCGATCCTCGTTTCTTCTCATCCAATCGCTGCATCTAGCCAAGGGGCGTCCCACACTACGCCAGAACTCGTCTGCCCCAACGGCCGTCGGCACTGCGACAAATGTGACCCGCCCACTGCCACTACAGCTTACTAATTCTTTCGGCTATGTCGGTCACCCTCGTTATTCTTCAGTACGAATCCATATCCTTCAAAGACACCCCGAGCATACATGTTTGAAAGTTAGCTAACTCATTCTCCCGTTATTTTGTAGTTACACATAATGCTTCATCATCATCAGCCTAAATACATCCACTGCTGGACATAGGCCTCCCCAATAGAATACCACTTTTAGTTAGTTGTCCATTGGGGGATTTGCCATAATCGCAGTAATAATCTTAACATACACACACAGGAGAGCGATGCTGCCCGTCCCTGGTGCAATCCCTTAGTCGCCTTGACGATACCCACGGGAAAGATAGGGGTGGCCCTATTCTAAGCCGGGAACCACACGGCAAGGCTTCGTGTATATCATACGAACAAGTTGCATGGAGAGCGTGGCGATAAGGGCGCGGACACACACGGACACCCAATTTAAATCTTCATTAGGCGCCTTCCTCGAATGCCTGCACGCCGACGGCTTCTGTTTGAAAATAAAAGAAATGTTTGATTGGAGTTGGGGAGATAGCTTCAGTCGGGGTAAGTCACGAGAGAACCAGCTGTCAACGTGAACAGAGTTGAAGGAATGATCCATCTACAAGATACAGAACGTTTTGAAATCACATTAAAAAAAAAATAAAAAAAAATAAAAAAAATTTAAAAACAAGTTTCATCGTCATCAGGTTATTTTTGTCTCCACTGCAGGAGCACAACCCTCTCTCATCTGCCGGAGACAGACGGAGGATTTGGCCTACACTTCCCGCGCTGGCCAGACGGGTTGGGGAGGCCTGATTGATGTTTTGTAATGTATTCCCTTAGTCGCCTTGTACGATATCCACGGGAAGAGTTGGAGTGGTCCTATTCCACTCTACCGGAAACCACACGGCAAACAAAAAACAACTTTGTAAAATGCCTATTATAAAATGTGGTAAAAGTGACGTCACTCCAGCTCGGATATTTTGATCTAAGGCACTCACACCAGGCTTGACCTTGGAACGTGTACTATTTTGTACTTAAAATGACGATGTCCTCGTCGTCATCATCATCATCAGCCGAAATACGTATGCTGCTGAACATAAGTCTCGCCCCAATAGAATGCTACTTTTGGTGGGCTATCCATTGAGAGATTTGCCATAATCACCACGCTTGGCAGGTGAATTAGTGATCGTAGTAATGGTCTTAATATACACAGGAGAACGCTGTTGCCCTTCCTTGGTATAATAACCTCGTTATCGCCTTTCGTTTATTCTATGTGACTTGCGCCTAAATAATATACGCTGACATAAACAAAACAAAAATTAACAGTCAACAATAAAATTGCTATGAATATGCATCACAAATATTGCATATGTAGTCTAATAAATAAAATCGTAAACTTTGCGTGTCTGTACATTGAAGATTTTTGCAAAAAAAATTTAGGGGTATAAGGATAAGTAATAGAACACATTTCAATCATTTTTTGGATTTTTGGCTGTTTATCTGTTTGCCTGTGAGTTTGTGCACGCATCACTTAAAAACTACTGAACGGATTTTGATGGACTTTTGACAAAAACATGGGTCTTAACTTAACTTAATATTTAGTCTTTATTTCATCGCAATCGGCTAACTCAATCAAAAGTTATAGACATTTTTAGTTTTCAAATACATTAGTAGGTAAGGTTAGTATGCAATATTTTGCACATAATAGTATTTCCGTACTATTCAGATTGCGATGAGTTTGGACTGCATTTGGAGCTGGTAGTGGGAATGGGAGTGGGAGTGGGCGTGGTCATGGGCGTGCGCGTGGGCATGGGCGTGGGCGTGGGAGTGGGCGTGGGCGTGGGCGTGGGGAAAGGGTAGTGGTAGCAGGAGCGGGAGCGGGAGCGGGATTGAGAGTCTGAGTGGAAGTGGGATAGGGATCGAAAGTGGGAATGGGAGCGAAACCTGTAGTCCATGCGAGCGGAGCCGCGGGCACAGCTAGTTACTTAATAACATTACAAACTTATAAATTAATAATTGGTAGCATATACACCATTTCTCACACTCGCGCACACACCCTAACACTCACACATACATACACTCACATCCTAACTCATACATTACACACTATGTACTTAAAAGTTTAAAAATCCTTATTTCATATTCACTTAGGTTATTTTATAAGCAAAATAACTTAGTTGTTATTTAAATTGAAATAATTGTTGCTTACCACTATATTCCATGGTTTGGCGGTGGACCCTGGCGACCTGTATGTACAGGTTACCTATATAGGTAACCTAGGTCAGGCACTAGACTTCACAAAATTACTATTAAGTCAATTTTGTGGAGTAAAATAAAGGATTATTTGAATGACAAAGATGCCTGATACTAATATTGATTCAGCTTCGCACAATCTTTATATAATTGTATGCAAACTTGATTTTTAAAGATGTGTTGCGTGAAGTTTGTTGCACCGTTTCTTCTTCACAGCGCTAACACCTAGGAAGCGGTAGTCGATAAAAAATGACGTGTATAAATATACCAAGTGTACTCATATGCAATAAATGATTTTGACTTTGAGTAAATATCGAAATTTGTAATATGCAGGTAAATTTAACAGCAATAGTAAAATATATGTAGTATAAATATAGCAAGATCTAAACTACAAACTGGGAGACAGCCCGTAGTTGTGTCGGCGGAGTTGGTGAACGGAATTCTGCAGATATGAGACCTGAGCTACCTGCTGCCTGTGTAAATCTCGGCAAATGGACACTCGCATACGAAACCAACATGCTGAGGCTAGATTATTTAAAAGTGACGTCATCGTGACACTACAAATCGATTCAGAGGATATCATTATGAAAAATTAATGAGAGTATAGATGAAATTAAAACTGATGCAAGAAGGTAGAATGTAAGAAAGTTAGGTCTATATTTTTATATAAAAAAAGTTATTTTTTTGTGATATTCTTATATTCGTATAGTTATATACAGATAATTGATACTCCTTGTAATATTCTTGAACGTTGACGTCTTCAATTTGCTTGTATTATATAACACTTATTATTATACATAAATTGAAAAAAACCCAACCGTCGTTGCAATGAAATTTAAAGAGAGAATGGAAATTAGTGCTTGTTGGGAGGCGGCGAGCGAGCGGATCGGTGATCGTGACGTCACGCGTATTGGTGGCGTACTAGCGTTCGGGACTGGAGTGGCTTATGTTTAATACTCAATAACTTTGTAGCTACTGGTCTGATTTCAATAATTTAAAAATATAAATAATTAGGAAGTCATAGTGAACGCCGTAAAGTACAGATTTAACTAATATTCTGTAACTTTACTAATCCTTATTATTATAATTTTACAAATTAATTAGAATCAGTAAAATGTTTGCACGACAAAATATGGCAGTAGTATAGGTTAGCTAAATAACTCTATTGTCATCTTTTCATGACCATGTTCCAGCAATATTTCCCAAACATATTATACTTGGAAATGTCGATGGATGGATTTTAACAGTACAATTGATTTTTTTTATTGTATAGATTTAGATTTATTTATTTCGCTAATATACCATAAAACAATATATAATATTATATACTATCTTAGCCATAAAAGGGATCGTCAATTTAATACAATAATAAACCTTATGTCATATAAAATCAGAATTAAATCACATAGTCAAGATAATACAAAATAAAATAATGTCAGTATACAATAAAGTATATATCTTAAGAGAATTTTAGTTTTAAAAATTCATCAACAGAATAAAATTCGTTACCCAACAATAGATTTTTCAGTCGGCGACTAAACGTTTCGTCATTTGTTTCGTTACGTAGGTCTGCGGGGAGGTGTTCGTAGTACGTGGGACCGATGATTCGTGGGTTTTTTGTGGCAAGTGCAGTGTACCGGGGCACTACATATTAATGGATTTGCGCTTCTTCTTTAAAATCAGTGAATTTGAAATAAAACGGTATCACTTCTGTAAACGATTGTACCAGCGAGCGTCGGCTGATTTATCATATTCCAGCGCGCAGGTTGGTTGGCGCGACAATTTTATTGTAATGCAAACCCAGGGCCGGATTCAAACTCGCTCCAAATATCGCAAACGCGAGTGCGGCTCTGGCTGCCCCGGACACTTTGCGTCTTGCCAACTTCACGCTGGATTTTGGGCTTAAATTGTGTATTTGATATGTTGATGATGAAGAATTTTGAAAATATTCTAGACTTCCGGAATTTTAAGAAGTTTATAACTAGAGCCTTATCCAAACCAGTTTCACGTTCAGTTTAATTGAAAGTGGACAGTATATTTTTCCTTATTAGATACTAGCTGTTGCCCGCGACTTCGTCCGCGTGGACAACTTAACATCGCAAATTATTATGTATTTCCCGTAGAAATATGAAGTTTTTTCGGGATAAAAACTATCCTATGTCCTATTCCAGGACCTAACCTATATGTGTGATAAGTTTCATCGCGATTCGTCCAGTGGTTGAAGCGTGATTGAGTAACAAACATCCAAATATCCGAATTTTCGCATTTATAATATTAGTAGGATACTCTTATACAAATTCTTAAAATATATCTACTGCAATTTAAAAAGAATGACAATTGCCTTTATAATTTACTAGCTGTCTGCCCGTGACTTCGTCCGCGTGGATCAAGTAACTATATAAATGATATAGATAAGATCAACGATCTCTTTGTACTACTAGATGGAGCGTTCCAAACAATCGCTCTGTTCCACGCAAGTAGCCACAACTCTTTCACATTCACTTTGAAACTTGTGCAGTTACTACTCAGAACATTTAATTATTTACTAAATATTGACATTATTTAACCGTAGCGTCAACTCTTTTACATTCACAAGTTTCATTGTGAATGTAAAAGAGTTGTGGCTACTTACGTGGAACAGAGCGATTGTTTGAAACGCTCCATCTAGTAGTACATAGAGATCGTTGGATAAGATAAGATTTATTGTTGAAATTGTGGTTTACAAATGTAGGTCTTACTAAAAAATTCTCACAATCTACCCTTCGGGGCATACAATAGTTAAAAGTAATATAAAATTTATTTTACATCTAATTTAATATTACAATTCTATACAACATAAGTTATTTAAATTTATCAAGATGTCAAATTTTATATTTATGAATTATAAAATAACAACGCTAAGTCGACCGCCTTAGGCATATTTTTGCATTTATTGTCTGACATTAGGTGATTAGATCGTATGAATTTTCGTTTTACTAGGGTGCGCTAGTAACTTAAGTTATCTGTGCTTAAGTTTCGAAAAACTCATTGGTACGAGCGGGGTTTGAACTCACTACCTCGTGAACGTGAGGCGAGTGAACAGCCAACTAGTGTATCATGGCTTAAAAAAAGCAAGTAGATTTGTGGCGGGTATCGGAAGCTGCAATGATGTTCGCGAGTCAAGACCACTCCGTTTGCGACTCCTGCGCAGCTTTTTTCACGTCAACATCCTCAGAATTCAAGAGCTACGAACTAAATAGGATATGGCAGTTTATCTGGTTTGTTTTCTTCGGTGGTCCAATATGAACATTTTAAAGATGTTCTGTCTCTATTTTTCAAGGTCCGCAGTGAGAATAATAAAAAGATGTGCATGTAAAGGTTGATGAATGTGAGTGAGGCTAGTGAGGTGTCTCAGGATCACGCAAAGTGGCGATCCATCGTCTCTGACTATCCCTCTGGGACCAAGGCGTGAGCATTATGTATGTATGTAATCGCATCATTATAATTATTAGACAAAATTAAATCATAAACAATAAATCAATGTCATTCTTTTATAGAATTCTTGCCAAAAAGGATATGGCACGTAGAGGTGTGCCGATAATTTTGGTAACACTTCATTGTCATGCAAAACAGTAGCGGGACCTTACAGTTGAAAAATTTAGGCTCTGTAGGTTATAAATATGGTCATGTCAAAAACTGATATTGGCAACACTGCATACTTCAGACAGGCTACAAAGGGCTCGTTCCCAAGGCCGTAAAACCTATTAAAAAAAATCATTCGTAGTCTTGTCAAAAAAGCAAACCTAATGCTTCTGTTTGATTGATAATATAAACGGCCGTGTGGTTCCCGGCTTAGAATAGGGCCACCCCTATCTTTCCCGTGGGTGTCGTCAAGGCGACTAAGGGTTGCACCAGGGACGGGCAGCAGCGTTCTCCTGTGTGTGTATGTTAAGATCATTACTGCGATCACCAACCCGCCTGCCAAGCGTGGTGATTATGGCAAATTGGGGGAATGGACAACTTACCAAAAGTGGTATTCTATTGGGGAGGCCTATGTCCAGCAGTGGACGTTTTTAGGCTGATGATGATAAACGGCAAGTACATTTCCCATTTACCTACGCTTTACTAATGATATTTTATTTAATATAGTATATTACGTACGATATATGTATTGTATTATAAACTATATATGTATTTGCATAGGTATGTATTTAAGTATATTTGTATGTAAATTCAATTGTGTAATATTATTACTAAGTATTTACCATGTTCTAAAATTGTAAATTTCTCTTCTTTCACCTGCAATACTCTGTCGCTATGTCTTTCTTATTTTCCTTCTGAAAGGTTGCCTGGAAGAGATCGCTTTAAGCGATAAGGCCGCCTTTGTACACTTTCCAAAAATCTGTACCTATTTTATTGTTATCCTTAATTTGTGTGCAATAAAGAGTTTATCTATCTATCTTCATCATGTAAGAATTGCTGCAGGATCTTCAGGAAATGCTGGACAGCCCCAATGCTTTCTCTAGACGTGTCGGTCTAGGAATGAACTTAGACAGTGCCAGGGGTGTTCCAGTAGTGCGGACTGCCAGCGTTGTACATCAACAACATAATTGCTGCTCTTTCTAACTGAAAGCGTCGATCGCTTAATAAACTGGCGGGGGGAAGTAAATGTCGATTCTTTAGGCAGTAATATTGAGTATTATCTGCTTTCATCATCATCAGGTTATTATTGTCTCCACTGCAGGAGCACAACCCTCTCTCAACTGCCGGAGACAGACGGAGGATTTGGCCTACACTCCCCACGCTGGCCAGACGGGTTGGGGAGGCCTGATTGATGTTTTAATGTATTCCCCTAGTCGCCTTGTACGACATCCACGGGAAGAGTTGGAGTGGTCCTATTCTACTCTACCGGAAACCACACGGCTTCGAATGCTTTAATGTATGGAATATAGTTTTTGTTTGCTGTTTGTCGACTGCTTAGGAACCATGCATCACTGAATATTATTATTTCATACTTTCAAAACCAAAGAAAGGATTATCAAGGCTCCCAAAGACAACTTGCAGCAATCCCCTGCCCCGATCGGACGAGATCCGAAATGGGACGAGTCTGGCCGCCAACTTTCGACAAGCGGCGGGGCTGCTGGACCACATGATCGTTTCAGGCAGTCAGAAGAGCAACAAGGGAAGTCAATTTGACGACCTGCGAAAAAATCTTGCTATCGTATCACCTGGGCGCAGAAGAACTGCTGGAGGTGAGACTATGAGACATCCCAGATCATAAAAGGGATCAAAATGAGTCGGCATATGACGGCCTTCAGTGCGACAAGTGGTTTTGTGGCCTTGGACGAGGACAAGACGAAGCGGACAGGAAAAGAAAAAATTTAAAACCCCCCTTGCGACCCCATCGTGGTTGCCGCCCAGTGCACAAAGGTAATGCCTAGACAGGATACTTAGAATGGCAGAAACAGCCAGAATATTATCATAAGTTTTACTTATGAATATGGCTAAGTTTCGTCCAATGTTGGACCGTGTGTAATAAATAATTGTCCAACTTTTTTATACACGTAACTAGCTGTTGCCTGCGACTTCGTGAACGTGGACAACTTACATCACAAATTATTATGTATTTCACGAAGGAATGAGATAAAACTATCCTATGTCCTATTCCAGGACCTAACCTATATGTGTAGCAAGTTTCATCCCGATCCGTCAAGTGGTTGAAGCATGATTGAGTAACAAACATCCAAACATCCAAACTTTCGCATTTGTAATATTAGTAGGATAAACATTTCCATCATACATTATACATGTGTAACTCTAGCGGTTTTGGCAGCGCACGCCAGAATAGCTCGCAGATGGTGGATTTTTTCCTACTTACTTAATATTTTGGACAATTCACACAATATCTTTATAAATTGTAGCCTAAATGTTATTCTGACGTATAAGCTATATTATTGTAAAGTTTCATTAAAATCCATTCAGTAGTTTGTATGTAAAAGAGTAACAAATATCCATCCATACTTACAAACTTTTGCGTTTATAATATTAGTAGGATATATTGCCATATCTAAAGTTTCTCGCTCTCGACCAGTGCAAGACAATGAGCGCAGCCCACACCGCGTCACTCCTTAAACCTTTTCGCCTTATTGTGGGCCTTCCTTTTGTTTCGAGGGCATTTCTTTATTTTGTTGTGCGATCTTATTATTTCGCTACCGTTGGCCGCATTCGCTGCGTTTTTGCTCGCATTGCTTCGAGCGTACCTGCGCAGACGCAGCTCGGATAGGGTCACCATAAGGTACATTGATCAAATAGGATGGAATAGGAAATTTGATTATTTTTTAGATGTGACGTCATGCAGCAAGAAGGACGATAAATTCACCCTTCTATGTAAGTTTTGTTTTTATTTTAAAATGTACATGTTTTGGTGCACAATAAAGAATATTTGAATTGAATTGAATTCAATCATTTTCTTAGCATCTACGCTAATGTTTGTTACTTATTTGATTTAGTTATATAAACCTATTTCCCTATCATTTATTTAAGTTTCCAAATCATCGCAACCTATTGATCTGGCATAATATTTTCTACCGAAATGCCGCTTTAAGTGATAACACCGCTTTAATTTTACTACGTTGAACTTTTGTATTTTTTTGTGCAATAAAGTGTATTGTAATGCAAAATTAGATTTAAAAGTTTAATGTACATTCCTGCTGTTGATATTAGTGTGATGAATATCCATAACAATTCCGATCTTCACATTTCTCGTCTCCGGAAAAATCAGTAACGCGTTGTCACCGTAACCGCGAGGAATTAATGCTGCACAAGACTGCCAAGTATTGTGTATTTGCGAACTTTTTTCGTCGATACACGTCAAGTTTTTGTGCAACTCTCGTACACGTACACATGTGGGTTATGTAACGCACTCGTATGATGTGATCAAGTGTAGGCAATTAACGTAGGCACCAATTATATGCGGTATGTATGATTGAAACTGCAGAAGCGAAATATTAATTTGTCATGTATGGAATATAGTTTTTGTTGGCTGTTTGTCGACTGCAACGATCTCTATGTACTACTAGATAGAGCGTTCCCAACAATCGCTCTGTTCCACGCACGTAGCTACAACTCTTTCAGATTCACTTTAAAACTTGTGCAGTTACTACTCAGAATATTTAATTATTTACTAAATATTGACATTATTTAACCGTAGCGTCAATATTTAGTAATAATTAAATGTTCTGCGTAGTAACTGCACAAGTTTCATTGTGAATGTTAAAGAGTTGTGGCTACTGGCGTGGAACAGAGCGATTGTTTGGAACGCTCCATCTAGTAGTACCTAGAGATCGTTGGTCGACTGATTTAGAACTATGCATCACTGAATGATGCGCAAACATGTGTATGTTACTTATGATTTTGGCTGGGTTTCGTCCAATGCTGGACCGTGTGATATACTTAATCGTCCAATTTTTTTTATATAAAATAAATCCTACTAATATTATAAACGCGAAAGTATGTAAGTATGGATGGATGTTTGTTACTCTTTCACGTAAAAACTACTGAATGGATTTTTAATGAAACTTTACAATAATATAGCTTATACATCAGAATAACACATAGGCCACAATTTATAAAGAGATTGTGTGATATGCTCACTCATACGCTCTAAATGTTCAAACCAACGCAACATACCCTTCTCTACCTTCGTTACTACATTTTCCTTCAAACCACACTTCTCGTGTATCACTGTATTCCTCATATAACCTCACTCCACATATTTTTTTTAAAAACCGCATCTAATTCTACTATCTTACTACTATTATAAATGTGAAAGTTTGGATATTTGGATGTTTGTTACTCAATCACGCTTCAACCACTAAATGGATCGTGATGAAACATGACACACATATAGGTTAGGCCCTGGATTAGGACATAGGATAGTTTTTATCCCGAAAAAATAGCCTGTTCCTACTGGAAAATATAATAATTTGTGATTTTAAGTTGTCCACGCGGACGAAGTCGCGGGCAACAGCTAGTTTAATATAAAATTGAGTTTAGGAAGCTAAAAAACTTATTTTGGAATTTTTCAAATTTTTAGCTGATATTTCATTTTCTTTTAATTTAATTAAGTCCCATACGTTAATTCATATTTCCGGTATCGAAATATCAAGCGAAATAAGTAAGTTTTCTTTATCCATTGCTAAAGTAGGTACATTTCTTTATCAAATTTGGTACTAAACGCATTATACTTGTCCTTTCGGTTACTCTAAGGTTGACTGGAAGAGATCCCTAAGTGGGATAAGTCCGCCTTTGTACACAGTTTAATTCCTATATTATTATTGTTGTTGTTTTATTTTAGCTTTTCCTATTTTATTATAGTTAGCATTTACATACATACATACATACATAAAGTTTAAAACTAAGCAGTAACAAGGTTTTTAAGTTGCGAAGCCGCATTTTTATCTCCGCAGGGAATGTCTTAACTTGCCTCAGAGCCTCAGCACCTAAATAAGGTCGGGGAGTGTTGGCTAACAAAACTCTCGGCTGCGTTACACGGCTACTTGCGGACTAACTGAGATCTCCTTTTAGGGCGGGGGGAGTGTGAGCGCGTGTCTGCCAGCTAATTAACTGAAACATGCGCAAGCGCAGCTCCACGTAAGAGCTCTACACACGGTCTGACTTTGTGAAGGAGAAATGTGAAATTCATTTATTTTACACATAAGGCATCAGAGTTTTGGTTATCAGTTTAAAGTTTCTTCATGTCTCTTAAAGTAAGGACATGAAAGCTTATTTTATTTTCTCTCTGAGGTCCATAGTTAAATTTCTTCATGTCTTAAAATAAGGACATGAAAGTCTATCTTTTTTCCTCTCTGAGGTCCATAATTAAGTTTCTCCATGTCTCTTAAAATAAGAACATGAAAGTTTATCTTTTTTTTTCTCTGGGGTCCATAGTCTCTCCATATCTCTTAAAATAATGACATAAAAGTTTTTTTTCTCTCTGAGGTCCATAGTTAAGTTTCTTCACGTCTCTTAAAATAAGAACATGAAAGTTTATCTTTATTCCTCTCTTTGGTCCATAATTAAGTTTCTTCATGTCTCTTAAAATAAGAACATGAAAGTTTATATTTTTTTCTTTCTGGGGTCCATAGTTTCTTCATGTCTCTTAAAATAAGGACATGAAAGTTTATCTTTTTTTTCTCTCTGAGGTCCATAGCTAAGTCTCTTCATGCCTCTTAAATTAAGGACATAAAATATTTTTTTTCTCTCTGAGGTCCATAGTTAAGTTTCTTCATGTCTCTTAAAATAAGAACATGAAAGTTTATCTTTTTTCTTCTCTTTGGTCCATAATTAAGTTTCTTCATGTCTCTTAAAATAAGAACATGAAAGTTTATATTTTTTTCTTTCTGGGGTCCATAGTTTCTTCATGTCTCTTAAATTAAGGACATAAAATATTTTTTTTCTCTCTGAGGTACATAGTTAAGTTTCTTCATGTCTTAAAATAAGGATACGATAGTTTCTTTTTTTTCTCTGTGGTCCATAGTTAATGTTTGGGAGTTATTAAAGTCAAAACTTTGGATAAATCGCGTTTCTTTCTAATTAAGTTATTGATATCATTTTAATCATGACGCAACATAGTTTCGATATCAGTTCAGCTTTTTGATATCTTTTAATTATGGAATAATTGCCTGACGATACTTTACGATTACACCTGTATAGTACGTTACTATGATCAATACTTGATACTAAACTTATTATCCTGCCGTGTGGTTCCCGGCTTAGAATAGGGCCACCCCTATCTTTCCCGTGGATGTCGTCAAAACGACTAAGGGATTGCACCAAGGATGGGCACCAGCGTTTTCCTGTGTGTGTATGGTACGATCATTATTGCGATCGCCAATCCGCCTGCCAAGCGTGGTGATTATGGCAAATCCCCCAATGGACATCCACCCAAAAGTGGTATTCTATTGGGGAGGCCTATGTCCAGCAGTGGTCGTATTTAGTCTGATAATGATGTATTTACTCCTTTCAGTGAGTATAAGATTGTCTGGAAGAGACCCCTAAGTGGGTATAAGTACGGTTTTGTAATACACGTTTACATACATACAAGTAATTTCCGTGTCGTGGAAGTACACATGTCAGGTGAGAGTAAGTCAGTCTGACTGGGCCAGTTCATGTGTTAGCCTCGTTAATCAGGCGGCGAAGGCGCAGGCGCCCCCCGCACGCTATCGCCGCGCAAGAGAACACCAAGTTGCTTTTAGTGAGCGATGTTAGCGTAATCTCGGGAATTTCAATTATATTTCGTTAATGAGGCCGTCCCCGGCCCGGTGATATACGGTTTATTTGTTAACGGCATGCCTAATTAAATGTCATTATATAGCTTTCTATAGGCCTCCCCAACCCGTCTGGCCAGCGCGGGGAGTGTAGGCTAAATCCTTCGTCTGTCTCCGGCAGATGAGAGAGGGTTGTGCTCCTGCAGTGGAGACAAAAAAAATAACCTGATGATGATATAGCTTTCATTTTGAAGCCAAAAAAAACTTATTATTCATGTGGGTAAGCATCGGAAACCTTCTAATTAGTATCAGCTTCAGTAGGCTTCGAGAATTTGCGTGGCTTTCACAGAATTAGAAGCAGACGGAAGAAAATAGTAGGAAATATGATCGTGCAGCTTGATGACAAAGATGTAAATGAACAGACGTACAAGGGACAGACTAAATAACTTGTAGGGGATCAAGCAGAACGGGAAGGAATATTAACGCAAGAAAGTACCGCTCAGGGTGCCCTAGTGATGGTATATTCCCGAGAACAGTCTCCTGGCCGAGAATTTATGAAAATTTAAAAGGTGTTTTTATGTATATAATCGCCATATGCCGACTGGTGATACACGATTGTATATTGTATACATACATCTATAACTTGCATTGGTGATCATATTAAAAAGTGGCTTCACTTTTTAAGTTCTCATAAGTTCTCGGCCAGAAGAATGTTCTCGGGAATTCATCACCACTAGAGAGCCCGGTACTTGCTTGCGTTAATGATCCTATAAATATCTCATCATCAACATATCAGGCCTTAGACGTCCACTGTTGGACATAGGCCTTCCAACATGAACACCACCACACCCGGTCCTGCGCCTTCCGCATCCAGCCGCTTCCGGTCGTTGGTCCATCTGGCGGCGGGGCGTCCTACCCTGCGCGTGCCGATCCGCGGTCTCCACTCTAGAACTCGTCTGCCCCAACGGCCATCGGTTCTGCGACAGATGTGGCCCGCCCACTGCCACTTTAGCTTGCTAATCCTTTCAGCTATGTCGGTTACCTTCGTTCTTCATCGGATCTCTTCATTACGAATCATATCCTTCAATGAAACCTCGAACGTAGCCCTCTCCATAGCTTGCTGAGCGACCTGGAACTTATGGATCAAGCCCACTTCCTTTTCATGGGCGAGTTTTGCCTATAATGGCTACAATGGCCACAATGGGCAAACGTGGGCAATATCTATCTCGAGAAAATAAACTATCTAACTATTCGGAAGCTTCGCTGACGCATTGGTTTGGATAAGCCTTTAAATGGAACATTTTTGGACATTTTTCAAAGGAAGATTTTATTCAGAAATTTGTTCAGATGAGCTTTAATGTTTAATTAATGAATTTATTTATCTGGCCCTGGTGGGAACCGAACCCAATACCTCTGGCGCTCGAGTTTAACGACCAAGCCTACAGGCCGATGAGACGGTAGAATCTCTCAATTGATCTGAAATGGCACTATGAATCCAGAAAATCAACAATAAATTCACATGAACAAAAGGAGCTAAATTTTGCATCAGCCAGAAGCCAGAAAAGACAATATCTCGTTTTTTCAATGCGTCCAACAGTCGCTTCCAAGTTAGGAATTTATTGAGTCGTACACAAATAAAAAGACTTTGTTTATGGAGTCAGGGCATGTAGGAGAAAGCTTTGGAGTAAAATAAGAACATACTGCCGTACCATATAAGTTTACGTAGAAATGAGATGTCTTGTCTATTTTAGTACAGTCAAAAGTCCATCCAAGGGTTTTGTTAAGTTTTTGTATGATGGGATGGGACATTTTTAATGGAATCTTATTTGTCTGTTTTTCTCATGAAAATTGACAATTGTTCTCTGATATTATTATCCTCTACCCAAAGGTCGGATAATAATATCAGAGTTCTAATCGCTTTTAACGATAAGAACGCTCCAGATGTACAAATATGTAAGATACTTTATTATTGTATCTGTATATTTTAGTCGGGCAATAAAGAGTTGGTAACTGAATTGCTTTCCATCGACCACGTGTGGTGGTTTTGAAGAACGAACCACAATATAATGCAAAACGATTTGCTTTTAAAGTCACACTGCGGTGGCTCTTCTAAGATAATTTCTTTTGACCACGCCCTGTGGTTTTTAGTAACGAACCACGAACCACAAAAGATATACAAAACGCCCTTGTTTTTAAAGTCACACTGCAGTAGCTCCTCTAAGAACAGGATAATTTCTTTCGTCCACGCGTGGTGGTATATGTAGGAGCAAGCCACGAACCCGTCTCGCTGCAAACGCGATTGATCTTAGACATCAGCTGTCTGTCTGTACGTCTCGCTGCTCTACAGGGGGATGTCAAACTTTTTATAACTTTTGTGAGCACAGTGATCTCTGTTTATCCATTCTGTAGATAGATAGATAGATAGATAAACTCTTTATTGCACACAAATTAAGAATAACAATAGGTACAGATTTTTGGAAAGTGTACAAAGGCGGCCTTATCGCTTAAAGCGATCTTATCCAGGTAACCTTTTAGACGGAAAATAAGAAAGACATAGCGACAGAGTATTGCAGGTGAAAGAAGAGAAATTTATAATTTTAGAATATAGGTAAATAAGTAAAAACGATATTCAACTAAATTTATATGGTAAATATTATTAAATAGATATGCTTGATTATGCTTATATTCATTGCATAGGTATTAATTGATTAGTGTCAATCATGAAGGAAAACATTTAGAGGTGAAACTATGAGCTACGAAAAATTATTTTGCTTCATGGTATGAGGTACGAGTAAAAGCTTATCTTTGCCATTTTATTCCTTACGCTAATTGATATTTCTGCTACCGATATGTAGTTTATAGTTATTAGTAGATACTTAATCACTTTTAAGTACCTATTTAAGTATGAAATCGTACTAGGTACTCTGTACTTTTAAGATAAATGAGTAGTAAATCATTACACTATAAAACATCAATCAGGCCTCCCCAACCCGTCTGGCCAGCGCGGGGAGTGTAGGCCAAACCCTCCATCTGTCTCCGGCAGATGAGAGAGGGTTGTGCTCCTGCAGTGGAGACAAAAATAACCTGATGATGAGTAGTAAATCATAAATCCTTAGATCATCCTGTAGGAAAGTGTGAGAGCACGCGATCCGGCAAGCTTAATGGTATCGAGCGAGTAAAACTAAGGCGCAAGACAGAAAGACGAGACGTGGTAGACGTAGCCACAGACCAAGTATACAAGGGGCACCTAGAAAGCTTCTTCAGTTTCTCATTAAACGTACCTACAAAATTCAATGCAAACCAAATTGAATCCTACGAGCATGGACGAAAGTCAATCTCACGCACACATTGACAGTCGTACGAGATTTGCCCACGGCTGGTACCTACGCTTTCGGATTGCAGAGCGGCGCAGGACTTTAGTCAATTGCGTCATATAGCTCTCGCAACCCTGATTGATTTGTCCCGGCAATCATTGTCGCAACCCAAAGGTATATTTTTGGACCTAAAGTTGGAGTGAGAGAGGGCTGACGCAGTCAACTGCAAACGGGCAGCAGGTCACGACGCCTCTATGTTTTATGCCATATCTATAGTGTAAAGGTAAACTTGATTAAGTGCCATAAGGTCGAAAATCGATACCAGTCTCGTAAAATAGAAGGATTTGGCGACTTTATTGCATTCCATGGTGTTAACAGATGATAAAAAAACAGAGTTCTCAAGGACCCATTTGGGCAAAGCAAGTAGGAGAGAGGAGGACCAACAATATTGTCGACGTTATCAACATTATATACATTATACAATACAAAACAATACACTTTATTGCACAAACAAATACAGTTACACGTTATAAAAGTTACAAATAGTACAATTTAGGAGGACTTATCGCTTTAAGCGATTTCTTCCAGACAACCTTTGGGTAGAAAATATTATGTCAGAGAAATTGTAGGTTGCGCTGATTAGGAAATTTAAATGATAAATAGGTACTTATATGACTATAATAAATGAAATAAAATAGCAAATAAGTTATAAATGTTAGGTTTTTATGGTTCTACACATACATAAAATTTCAATACACGATTAGATATTCTGATGGTTTTTTTACTGTTCCATGAAAATACTTCTCATACAAAATTATTAGTTTTTGTCAAAAAAAACTTGATCTTTAAATCTGTGAAGTTCCCAAAAAGCGGTTTTAGGTTCTTACTACCGATAAGTATGTGACTGATATCATGGAGGGGGTTCTTCGTTCGCCCCACGATCGCAATGTCTCGTCGTCGTCGCCCGATATCTCGTGTGCTTTGCTCCTAACTTAACACATCCTGTCGGGAGACAGTTGTAGAAAACTCGTTTAAATCACTGTAAATAATTGTTTTGATGTTGCCAAAATTATACATATATTTTGCTGTACTAAGTTACCGAGGAGACTACTAGATGGATCGTTCCAAACAATCGCTCTGTTCCACGCAAGTAGCCACAACTCTTTCACATTCACTTTGAAACTTGTGCAGTTACTACTCAGAACATTTAATTAGTTACTAAATATTGAGATTATTTAACCGTAGCGTCAATATTTAGTAATAATTAAATGTTCTGCGTATTGGAAATAATACAAGGCGGCCTTATCGCTTAAAGCGATCTTTTTCAGGCAACATTTCAGAAGGAAAATAAAAAAGACAGCGACAGTGTATTGCAGGTAAAAAAAAGAAGTTTATAATTTTAGAATGTAGGTAAATTCTAAGTAAAAATACTATTCAACTAAATTTATATAGTAAATATTATTAAATAAATATGCTTGATTATGCTTATATTCATTGCATAGATATTAATTGATTCCACAGACAGAATATGAAGTCTCGCCGCTGACTTATGAATTTCCCTTTCAGTATCGTGTAAACATTTGTTCAGATTATCCACTATTACCCAATGAGACTTCCCCACTAGGCCCCGAGGAAGCCGCCTTTGCCGCACAATTTACAAGGGCAACGTGCAATCAAAGGCCAATATTCCCTGGGCAATCGGTCGAGATCTGTGATTGGCTTCAGGAATTCCGCTAATGATCGTTTCGCTTGAGTGAACGGTGGATAGTTCAGATCGCTTTGTCGAGAAATGATCTGAGATCGGGGTTAGAATTAACTGTTTACTTACCCATAGAACCCTAAAACATTTGCTGTGTGGTTTCCGGTAGAGTAGAATAGGACTACTCCGACTCTTCCCGCGGATGTCGTACAAGGCGACTAAGGGAATACATTATAAAACATCAATCAGGCCTCCCCAACCACCCGTCTGGCCAGCGCGGGGAGTGTAGGCCAAATCCTCCGTCTGTCTCCGGCAGATGAGAGAGGGTTGTGCTCCTGCAGTGGAGACAAAAATAACCTGATGATGATGATGATAGATATATCTATACTTATAATAAAACTGTAACTGGTCTACGTCTGTACTTGGGAGATATTGTAGAAAAATGTGTATGAGGGACTTTATAGGGCCATAAATAGAAGCCAAAATAATTGTTTTTAGAATTTTTGTCTGTCTGTCTGTATGTATGTTTGTTACCTCATCACGCAAAAACCACTGAATGAAATTTGATGCGGTTTTCACAGTTGTCTTGCTGGAGGTCTAACTTAAAACCTGGTGCATGTTTCATCTTGATACGCGATTTAGAACCTGAGATATTAATAAAGGATTTTTTTGTAGAGGCCATTATAACAAATAAGTATTATTATGTTTCGATTGATTTGTGCTACAGTTGGAGTGGGATTGGGGTTGGGGTTAGGATCGGGATCGGGATTTGGAGTCTGAGTGGAAGTGGGATAAGAAGCGAGAATGGGAACGGGACGGGATTCTGTAGTCCACGCGAGCGGAGCCGCGGGCACAGCTAGTCTAGTATAAGGATGCAAATGTTCTTGAACCAATAAAGTTATTTGTTTTTGTTTAGAGGAGTTTTTATGTGAATTATAATGTTGTTTGATAGATAGCATAAGCAAATTAGACATTTTATAACCGACTTCAAAAATGTTTTTTTTTTATTTAGTACCAATGTTCATCATAGAGAATATAGGAATAACTGTACTAGTTTTTAGGATTTCTGGAATTCCTAGTTGAATATAATAGTTGACGACCTCCGTGGCGGAACGGGATAGCTCTCGGACTGCCACGTGGAGGTTGCGGGTTCGAATCCCGCTAGGGGCAAATGTTCGTATGATGAATATGAATGTTTGTACCCAAGTCTTGGATGATTATATATTTTTTTAAGTATGTCTTTCCATTATCTAGAACCATAGCACAGGCTCTGCCTAGTTTGGGACTGTATAATTGGTGTGAATGTCTGAGATATTTATTATATTTATTTATTATTCAATTTAAATTGGTGGTTTGAACCGTAACTTTTTTAAATAAGTAACTGCACTGTTTCCAGGGAATGTATAGTATCTGCAACATCAATAAACATGAGATAGCCCTGATATTAGAAACCTTCTGTAGGTATTCAGCAAAATCCAAAAAATCCTAAAATCTATCCGAAAACATACCACTGACTTCAAACGTGGCTGCCTAAAATATTCCATTTGACAAGTGACACCCGCCTTTCGGTCCGTCTCTTTGATCTCTCCGGTTGCCGGCGAGAATTGCAACCAATCACAGGCCGGCGAGTTTGATTGCTTGAGGGACTGTTAATTACTCGGTGACCTTTATCCAGTCTCGGGAAGGCGTGTCGGGCCCTTAACACTTCACTGAGTGCCAATTTGCTTTTGGGTGGTTCGTAGAAATAGGGTTCGTTTGTGGCGGCCCTATTGGGGTCTCCGTGTAGGTATGTGAAAATTCATTACGTTCTAATATTTATGTAAATCCAATCGAGAAATGCTCAGTTCATTTCGTTTATTCAGCCTTAAATTGTATGTACGTCAAGTTCTTAAAATATGTTTTAGTCCTAATACAACATGATATTCTTTATTGCACAAATTTTAAAAGTAAATACAGTTACAAATTTTGTGTACAAAGGCGAGCTTATCTCTAAAAGAGATCTCTTCCAGTCAACCTGTACTTAAAATGGTGTAGCTTAAAATATCTTATAATAAATAAATTCTAAATTACACAATGTCAGATATTAAAAATTAAAATATGACGTATGTTGGCCGTGTGGTTCCCGATTTACAATAGTCCACCCCCAATCTTCGAGTGGGTGCCGTCAAGACGGGCAGCAGCGTTTTTTCTTTTTTATATAAAAAAAAAATTGAAATATATTTATTTTCGTTAAACAAGAGTAATCACAAGAAAACATTTGGGGGCTGATGTCTCCTTTTAGACTTCGTAAGTCTGTGTTAGGAGGCACCGCTCTTCATTGTAATGAAGAGCGGTGCCGAATTAGTAACTCTGTTTTATTATAGATTTCCTAATACTAACATTTGTTTTTATTTCAAAAGATACTTATTTCTACTTATGATATGCAGTGAAAATTAAACAACAAAACAAAAAGTAAAAGTAAAAAGGCACAAGATAGGACTTGCCATCTTACTTCTAGAGACTGTCCGATATTTCAGTATATACTTCTAAATATACTGAAATATCGGACAGTCTCTATAAGTAAGATGGCAAGTTTTAAGGGTGCAACAAAGCCTTAAAGATCGTGCCTTCAGTCACGGGGTTGCGGCGGGTCGAGGGGGGGGGGGGGGGGGGGACGCAGACCCATAGCTAAATAAATATCTTTTAGTATCTGCAAAACGTCTAATTTACTAGCAAGACTTTGATGTTACGGAGACTTGGAGAGGTATGGAGACGCCTTCCAAATACATGTATTTTAATGTACACCTCATGCCATGAAGCAAAATAATTTTTCGTAGCTCATAGTTTCACCTCAATGTTTTTACCTTCATGATTGACACTAATTGGTTATTAAATTAGATAACAGATGCGCATATTTTTCTGATTTTATGTTGTATTTTTCTATACCTCATACCATGAAGCAAAATAATTTTTCGCACCTCATACGTCACCTCAAAGTTTTTACCTTCATGATTGACACTAATTGGTTATTAAATTAAATAACAGATGCACTTTTTAAAATCATCTGTTATCTAATTAAATTAAACCACACAGCTTGCCGTGTGGTTTCCGGTAGAGTAGAATAGGACCACTCCAACTCTTCCCGTGGATGTCGTACAAGGTGACTAAGGGAATGCATTATAAAACATCAATCAGGCCTCCCCAACCCGTCTGGCCAGCACGGGGAGTGTACACCAAATCCTCCGTCTGTCTCCGGCAGACGGGTAGGGTTGTGCTCCTGCAGTGGAGACAAAAATAACCTGATGATGATGATGATGACACAGCTTGTATCTTTATTTTACCTAAACACAGATATCTCATTTATTTAAGGTGTAAGGTACAACAAGCGACTCCACAGCTCCCGCAATCATCCGGGTTGTATCGGCGGTCCCCGGGGAGCGTCCCTCATTTACTTATCCATTGCTATCTGACGATCGGTCGCGCCGCGCCGGGAGATTTCGCGTGGGTGTGTGTACAGCTTTATGTAATCGCCCGCTGGTACCGCGATCCCCGCGGGGTAGGGGGGGGGGGGGGTATAACAAATAACAAACGCGTTAGATATGCTTTCATTAACAATAGGTTAGTGACGTCAGAAAGAAGCCTTGTACCGAACGTTATTGAAAGGTTTTTATAAAGCGATAGTAAATAAAAAAAAATCATGTATACATAGACATCACATATAGATCAACCATACGGCAGGCTTAGGCAAAAAAGAAACTAAGTGCACGAGAATAAGAGTTGCAATTAGAACCTTAAGAATTTGGTAAGAGGTCACTAACTGCTACGGTACAGCTACCTCTTAGTTGAATACATTTTATACTGTACTGTGCATCTGAAGATCACCCTGAAACTTATTAGTATCTGAAGTTCCACGCACGCAGGCAGTCTCGCCTCTCGAGCATGTTCGTGCGTACCGTAATTCGAGTAATTAAGACTTCCCAGGAACATAACATAATGTATGTCTTCCGTATTACTCGCACCGTACGTACAGTCGGCGTCAAACGCAGCTGAACAAAAACTAACTTCCAAAAGTATCGACTGTCGTGTTATTATTATTGTATATTCTTTATTGCACAAATTTTAGACGTGGATAGTCTATGTTAGGAGGCACCGCTCATCATTACATACATATATTATCTCTGTTTCATTTAGAGATTCCTAAACATACATTGAACATTAAATCAACAAAGGGACATTTAAAAATATGCAGATGTGACTTTTACAGCAATAGAAGAGCGGGGCCACCTGGCACAAGTATTTTGCAAAATACTCAATAGGTGGCCTCCAACCACTGTATCATAGCTTAAGAACAAATTGTGAACGAAAATAAATATTTTATTTGATTTGAAAAAAAAAGGGCAACTGTAATTTGGATAAATGCTAACGTGTGTTAGTTTGGAAATTGCATATACAAAAATTCTATTGATGCTGACTGTACCCATGTGGGTAGCAGTTAGGGTGTCATCCACCAGTTATGGGGTAATTATGCAGTTTATATTAGTTCAAAGCAGGAGTTAAATACGTTCATCATCATCATCAGGTTATTTTTGCCTCCACTGCAGGAGCACAACCCTCTCTCATCTGCCGGAGACAGACGGAGGATTTGGCCTACACTCCCCGCGCTGGCCAGACGGGTTGGGGAGGCCTGATTGATGTTTTATAATGTATTCCCTTAGTCGCCTTGTACGACATCCACGGGAAGAGTTGGAGTGGTCCTATTCTACTCTACCGGAAACCACACGGCAATACGTTAATTTATATAAATTTTTAATCATTAATAAAAAAAAACAATTAATCTTACTTGTTTCATTTTATTTTTTTCTATTACAAAACAGACATACAAACAAACAGTCACATGATAGTAATATACATAAATAGTGTATGTATGTATGTAAACGCTTTATTGTACCAAAAATCACAACAACAACAATAATAAAATGGGAATTAAACTGTGTACGAAGGCGGACTTATCCCACTTAGGGATCTCTTCCAGTCAACCTTGGAGTAACCGAAAGGACAAGCATAATGCGTTTAGTACCAAATTAATATTGTTTTGATTTTGAACGGTAATCAAAACTATGTTATATTCCATTCTAAATGTCTCTCAATTTGCGCCTCAGAAACAAATCACACATGAGAGGAAAGGAAGCACATTTTAAACATATTTAGACCAAATAAAAAATTTGCAAAACAGATTTATAAAGACTTTAGTGAACAAACAAACGAAAGATAACTGTAAACAGGATTATGAGAAACTCTTTGCAATATGTCGAATACTACCAGTCCATGAGAAGGTGAAGCTCCTCTTAGCTGCAGAAAATTTTAAGTGCGGTCAATATCTGACACCAAGTGACCACTCACGCTTCACAAGGAGTGTTGACCATCAACTGTTTTGTGTGCCTAGAGTCTGCAACTACTATGGTGAAAGAACAAGGCAGTATTTGGCACCCAACATTGTTAACACTATCCCACTAGGCATCAGAAGCAATGTAATCAACAAAACCACTTTCAGAATTAAATATAAGAAATATCTAGTAAACTCATTAACGTAACCTCAATCTTTTTGTGCTAATATCATAATTAAAAACTTTGTAACTTTGCTTTGCTATTCACCATTGCGTAGTGATATTTAGTGTTCTCTGCCATAGATGTGTATAAAGTAAGAGAGCTATTTCTGCCAACAAACTGTATTATACAGTTTGGCGAAGTTATTGTATGTATATTTTTTAAGAGATGAATAAATGATTTTATTATTATTATTATTATTAAGCAGCAAAATTAAGTTTGTTCTTCAGCAGTGGATGTTTTCGCCGGATGATAATTTTGACTTGTAAATTATTGTACCAATAAATATGATTATTTACTTCGCTTCTAGAACTAAAAGACTCAAAAGCGAAGAAACTTGGAGCAAAATCTTCTCTCGCTCCATGTTTACTGATTTATTGTTCCGTAAAAAGTAAAATTCCTCCCATACCTGATAAACTTACGAGCACAGGCATTCATCATCCGAACATTGCTTCGAAACAAAGATAAAAATTACCGCAGAGTTGTCATAATATCCACCTCGGAATCCCCCCCTCCGAGGCCGCAATAAAACCCCCTAAGACCTCCGATATGGCGACGAGACAAGGAAAATCGTCGACACAATGGGACAAAATGAAAGCAAAACTTCGTGTAATTAATTTCGAGCACCTACTCAACGCTTTTGTAATAAATCGTTTTATCCGCGAATACATTTTATCCCGCCCGAGACGGCCTGAACTTCAGCCGTACCGCCGTCCCTCTCGCACCCACCACATTTGCATAATATTAAATCACCTGTCCCTCTCGGAGTCGCAAATAATTTCCAGTCTCCCGCTTTTCACTAATCACGTAACATCTCGATATTTAAAATCGAATGTTATTTGATAAAAAATAAAGCTGGTTTTGGAGTGTGCTGTGAATTAGTGCGTCTCGTAGCGAGTTTTCCATCGTTAAGGCAGGTACACATGACAGTGATTTGTGTCGCTCGCGATTGGCGTATTATTTATGCGTAGATGTGAGAAATGCGGAACTAGATGGAGCTTGTGGTGAAGCATAATAATAAATAATTTATTATTTTTTGACGTTGTTGTAGTAAATTATTATTTGTATGTATTTATTGAAATGAAATGAAATATCTTTATTGTGGATCATAAGTATATAAAGGATTACATGTCATAGTTAGAGCTCAACTATGTCCTGCCACGTGGGCATACAACATTATGTCGCAGTAAAGCATGCATTTAAAAACAAAGTTAAAAAAAAAGTTTAAGAGTTATTTAGATACAAATAGAAACCTTAAATTGAACCGTCACCAAGAAATTCTTCCAAACTATAATAACATTTTTCTATCAACAGATCGTGGAGTTTTTTTTTAAATAAATTAATCTCATCTACATCTCGTATCGTCTTCTTAATATTTTAGAAATTATGCCGGAAACAAGTGGAATTATAACTCTTAAATACGAGTACACTGACACGATTTGTCTTGACCATAGAGACGTTACGCATTACCATTTCTATCAGATGCATAACATTCTGCCATTTTTGGCGGGGGGATCTACGCAAACATATCGATACAGCGTAGGACCAGGTGGTCTTGTACTTTCAGCATAAGGATAAGTAGGTATTTAGAATCCCATGTGTTAGCACTTAGAAAGTTCGGCTGGCCAATTAGAAACCCTAGATCTGTGGTCGACGAAATTATAAATTTACATATTTAGTTATTAAATGAACTTGCTAAAAGAATACTTAGTTGCTAGGTTTACAGGTAAATCTCCTAAATTATCAATGTTTTGGCTGAGTTGATGCCTCGAACTATCCAATACACGAAATTACAAACTACAAAAAAAACCACTAATTTTTTCCATGCCATAAATATGTCTAGGTCTGGTTATAACGTTCATGGAATTTTCAAGACTTATTTTCATTTCATTTTCTAGTACCAAATCTCTTATTTACTCCACATATATTGTCTGCGCGCGGGCAACACCGGTCAAAAGAAAAAAAAAGGATCTGTCACTTTGGTGTCGAGACGGACAAGCTTCGACCTATTTTCATTGATTACAATCAAAATGTTTAAAAAAGTAATAATTAAACAACTATCGACAAAGTTTGTGAAATTCATTGAATTCTCCTTAACACATCGCTCGGCGCGAACATATATACTTCAACGCAACAGAAAGTCTCAAGATTTTTCCGTCTGATGAGCTCCGAGCCTTAGTGAACGTTTGTCGAAATAATTTGAGCGGGATATCGGACCGCGAGTGAATAGCCGACGAGTTGTCGACTGAGGCAGAGATAAGCCGCTATAATTCTTAATCTTGGGGAGAGGGGGCGGAGGCAGGGGAAGCCCCGGCACAGGCATTGTTTTAGAACAACCATAATTTCATACTCGCCGAGTTGAAAGTTTGAAAGCTGAGAGGGAAAAGAACATAAATTTTGGAAATAAATCTGGCTCTGAACGGAAGAACTAAAACCCACAAAGAGAGTTAACGTAACATTTCAACAATGAGTTATCAGAATTACAAAAAAGAAAGAGAGAAACATATATGTACATATGTATTTACGTATATTTATTATATATTATTTATATATAAGTAGTTCCGGTATTTAGTTATTATGTAATCTATTATGCACTTATTTTGCCCCCCCCCCCTCCCACCCCTCGCTCTTACTGCCTTGTCTCACACCCTGTAAGGTTGGCTAGAAGAGATCTCTTTTAGATGTACAATATATAATATATATATATATAAGTGCACTATTAGCCTTACCGAATCATGCGGGGCTCTGATGAGGTGGAAAATGATTTCCCTAGCTAATCGTGGTACCTCAACAAGGCGGCGATGTTGTTCGCAACACATCACGGTATCACGGAGCGAAAAGCGGACAAAGGAAAGCCGCTTTGCGACATTACATTGCGCAAAGTGGCGATACATCGTCTTTGCCTACCCCTCCGAGACCAAGGCGTGAGCATTATGCGTACTCATCGGGCCGGGATACGCAGGTGCCAAGGATGTCGCTCTCTGTCGTCGCATGTGTCCCGGGGCACATTCAAACAATCTATCTCCGATAAAATCTAGAGAACGTAAGCCATTGTCCACGTTTAGACACCTAGCAGTATATCATCAGCGGTCACTCACCTAGCAAGATATCGTACGGCGACTTCCGCTTCCGGTATGCGGCGCCGCCGCACGCTTCCGGTGTCCGCCGCGTGACGTCACGGCCGCCGAGTGACGCACTTCCGGCAAGCGACGCTGTAAATGAGGTTGTGGTTTCAGGCTCTAAATACGAACGTAAGGTGACTGAGAAATTATAGTTACTTACTTAAGAGTCAATTAAACTATAAAATCAAATAGCCACGTGGTTCCCGGCTTAGAATAGGGCCATCCCTAATATACCCTTCAGAATCGTTAAGACGATTAGAGGGCTGAACCAGAAATGGGCAGCCGCGTTCTCCTGTGTATGTTAAGATCATTACTGCGATCACCAATCCGCCTGCCAAGCGTGGTGATTATAGAAAATCCTACCAAAAGTGGCATTCTTTGTAGAGGCTTACGTTCAGTACATAGGCTGATGATAAAGTTCTGAAAAATTAATTAGTTCATATCCGAATCTGAACCCTTGACCTCATGAACGAAGAAGACCATTACCGGCTACTACGACTTCATTGGGATCAGTTGTAGGTATCTCTCTTTTATTAATGAGGACCGGTGACAGGCAGCATACATTATAAAACATCAATCAGGCCTCCCCAACCCGTCTGGCCAGCGCGGGGAGTGTAGGCCAAACCCTCCGTTTGTCTCCGGCAGATGAGAGAGGGTTATGCTCCTGCAGTGGAGACAAAAATAACCTGATGATGACAGGCAGCACCAGCAGCAGTAAGAGCCCTAGTACTGTGATAGCTAACACAGCTTGGCCTGGCGAAGACTATCTATATACATATAATAAAAGAGTAGAAAAAACAAAAGAAAAGCGAATCTGTACATTGAAGTTAAAAAAAAAATTTCACTGCCCGGACGTTACTGAAGACCAGTAGAGTCCAAAAATATAATTAAAAAAATTCTTATCTGTCTGTATGTATGTATGTATGTACGGGCTAATCTTGGAAACTGCTGAACAGAATTTGACGGCGTTTTCACTGTTTAATAGCTTTGAGTTCGGGCCTCATACTGGTATAAGTCATATCTCAATAAAATGTCAGGATGCTGATATACAAGTTGAGCTCTCATTTCATATCATTTGTATGAAAGTGTAGTTCAACATTACTGGTCGATGCAAGAACTTGACAAAAAGTGACAGAGATGTTTTATAGCTCATTTATAGATTTATTTTAGCTGATGTATTTCAGGTATTTCCACAAGTCTCGATACAAAAAGTTCGCTATTCGATAATTAGTGGCCCTGTATTAGACCGGTGATCGTCGACAATGTCAATATCGAAGCTGTTCAGGAGTACGTCTGCCTAGGACAGACAATATAGTTGGGTAGGATCAATTTCAAAAGCTGACAGAAGAATCCAGTTAGGGTGGGCAGTATTCGCAAAACTGCGTCAAGTCTTTACGTCACCTATTCCACAATGTTTAAAGACAAAAATCTTTAATCAGTGCATCCTGCCTGTCATGATTACAGCGCGGAGACGTGGACACTGATGGTGAGCCTTATCCACAAGATTCAAGTGGCTCTGCGAGCTATAGAGACGGCAATGCTCGGGGACTCTATGAGGGATATGATTCGTAATGAGGTGATCCTATGAATAACGAAGGTGACCGACATAGCCGAAAAAATTAGTAAGCTGAAATGGCAGGTCACATCTGTCGTAGTACCGAACGGCCGTTGGGGCAGACGGGTTCTAGAGTGGTACGCGACGTCTCACGCGCAGGGTGGGACGCCCTGCTGCCAGGACGACCTGAAGATGGTGGCCGGAAGCGGCTGGATCTGTAGGGCGTTGTGGCATTCATTGGGGAAGGCATGTCCAGCAGTTTGACAGACATTTTGTTGTACAGTTAATTGGATATGCAACATAGGAAGGGAATAGGAGGGGAAGGAAGTCGGATGGAAAAGCATAGAGGGATTAGGGTAAGAGAGGAAAGATGAGGGGGCAGTGGTAAATAAAGGGTGTAGGAAGGGGTGGGTTAAGGGAAGGGGGAGAGGTAGGAGTAGGGCGAGGGAAGGGGTGGGGGAAAGGGTTTTCAACGTTGTGGGAAGGGGATGGAGAAGGAAAGAAAGAAAGGGTATGGAAAGGACAAATTGGAGGGGGGGGGGGGGGAAGGAAATATCACCTAATTTGCACAATATTAAAATATAAAAAAATTCATTGATTATATGATAATCTTTTAATTCATGATAAATGTAAATGTCAACTTTATTTAAAAAAAAGCGGCCAAGTGCGAGTCGGACTCGCCCATGAAGGGTTCCGTACCAGCAAGTAACATAATATAAAAGTTATAGTAGTTCGTTGTAACTTTGATCGATGTTTTAATAATATTATTGTGGTTTACTATTTATGACGTATTAAAAAAAAACTACTTACTAGATCTGGTTCAAACCAATTTTAAGTGGAAGTTTACATGGCAATGTACATCATATATTTTTTTAAGTTTTATCATTCCCTTATTTTAGAAGTTACAGGGGGGGGGACACACATTTTACAACTTTGGAAGATTCTCTCGCGCAAACTATTCAGTTTAGAAAAAAATGATATTAGAAACCTTAATATCATTTTTGAAGACCTATCCATAGATACCCCACACGTATGGGTTTGATGAAAAAAAAATTTTTGAGTTTCAGTTCTAAGTATGGGGACCCCCAAAATTTTTGATTTTTTTTCTATTTTTGTATGAAAATCTTAATGCGGTTCACAGAATACATCTACTTACCAAGTTTCAACAATATAGTTCTTATAGTTTCGGAATAAAGTGGCTGTGACATACGGACGGACAGACAGACAGACAGACAGACAGACAGACAGACAGACAGACATGACGAATCCATAAGGGTTCCGTTTTTGCCATTTGGCTACGGAACCCTAAAAAAGCGGCCAAGTGCGAGTCGGACTCGCCCATGAAGGGTTCCGTAGCAGCAAGTAACATAATATAAAAGTTATTGTAGTTCGTTGTAACTTTGATCGATGTTTTAATAATAGTATTGTGGTTTACGATTTATGACGTATTAAAAAAACTACTTACTAGATCTTTTTCAAACCAATTTTCGATGGAAGTTTGCATGGCAATGTACATCATATATTTTTTTTAGTTTTATCATTCTCTTACAGGGGGGTGGGGGGGGGCACACATTTTACCACTTTGGAAGTGTCTCTCGCGCAAACTATTCAGTTAAGAAAAATTTATATTAGAAACCTCAATATCATTTTTGAAGACGTATGGGTTTGATGAAAAAAAATATTTTGAGTTTCAGTTCTAAGTATGGGGAACCCCCAAAATTTAAAGTTTTTTTTCTTTCTATTTTTGTGTGAAAATCTTAATGCGGTTCACAGAATACATCCACTTACCAAGTTTCAATAGTAAGTTCTTATAGTTTCGGAATAAAGTGGCTGTGACATACGGACGGACAGACAGACAGACATGATGAATCCATAAGGGTTCCGTTTTTTGCCATTTAGCTACGGAAACCTAAAAAACTGTGGGCCAACGGGCGAAACCGCCGCCGGAACGGTAATTTTTACCCGACTTCAAAAAAGGAGGTTCTCAATTGGATAGTATGTTTTTTTATGTATATTAATATTTTTAATGCATAACCAGATTAATAGATTTCTTTTAGGATTTAGTGATACGTAATACATAAGAATGTGTAATGTTAAGTTGTCCACGCGGACGAAGTCGCGGGCAACAGCTAGTCTTTAATAATGGCAATGAGTGAAATGATACATGTTTCAAGTACGGAAAACGTATCCCAATATAAGGGAAACGAACTGCCCCCTCTGACGTCACAGCTTCCATTACCAGCCCGACGAATCAACACACATAATTAAAAAAAAGGAATCCGCCAAAAACCGCGTTTTATTGCCGCCATGTTATCGCACATGTCCGAGCGGCGCGCGGGCAAACGCGGAACAACACGAATCCAGCTCATGTTCATATTTGACGTGTTTTTATTTGAAATTTCCATTTACACGGACGCTCCCCCTCCCCCTCGCCCCGGCCCGCCGCCTCCCCAATCCCCCCTCATACATATTCATGGATGCACCCTCCTTCGGTACACTTTCTCCGTGCAACGTTCCAACGGTATGAGTGATCTCTGATCTGGAACCTCAACAACACTATTTTAGGTTTAGTTATGTGTTTGATTACACATTTATATCAAAGATTTCTCAGTGTGACGTAATTTAAAACATTTTAAGGCAAGGTTCATAGCAAAGGAGAAAATTCTAGTTTGGGCTTAGACAAGTCCTACCTCATCATCAGGTTATTTTTGTCTCCACTGCAGGAGCACAACCCTCTCTCATCTGCCGGAGACAGACGGAGGATTTGGCCTACACTCCCCGCGCTGGCCAGACGGGTTGGGGAGGCCTGATTGATGTTTTATAATGCATTCCCTTAGTCACCTTGTACGACATCCACGGGAAGAGTTGGAGTGGTCCTATTCTACTCTACCGGAAACCACACGGCAAAAGTTCTACCTACAGTGTAGAAATGTGGACACTGACCGTGGGCCTGATTTCAAGTCGCTCAGCGAGCTATGGAGAGGGCTATGCTCGGGGTTTGTTTGAAGAATATGATACGTAATGAGGAGTACCGACAAAGAACGAAGGTAACCGACATAGCGGAAAGGTTTAGCAAGCTGAAGTGTCAGTGGGATGGCCACATCTGTCGCAGAACTGAAGGCCGACGACCTGAAGAAGGTGGCCGGAAGGACCGCGTGTGGTGGTATTCATTGGAGAAGACCTATGTCCAGCAGTGAATGTCTAAAGGCTGATCTGCAGTGTATTTACAAGCTTAGTTTACATATAAAAAAAGGCCTTACTAGCTGTTGCCCGCGACTTCGTCCGCGTGGACCACTTAAAATCACAAATTATTATGTTTTCCCGTAGAAATGGGATGTTTTTTCGGGATAAAAACTATCCTATCTCCTATTCCAGGACCTAACCTATATGTGTACTAAGTTTCATCACGATCCGTCCAGTGGTTGAAGCGTGATTGAGTAACAAACATCCAAACTTTCACATTTATAACATTAGTAATGAAATGAAATGAAATATCTTTATTGTGGATCATAGGTATAGAATGGATTACATGTCATAGTTAGAGCTCAGCTATGTCCCGCCACGTGGGCATACAACATTGTGTATGCCCACGTGGATAGGATGTGATCTCTACGTTTCTATATGTATAGCTTCGTAGTTTTCCATGGTCCAAGTGAGCACAGTGTGTGTTTGCATGCAGAGTATATCACTGGTATCACGTTAGTTTATGGCACCCGCTGCGGCCATATCTCGGCGTTTTCGGCCCCAACAGCAACTTGCCTTTTGTAACGGTTTGCTGTGGGAAGTTTATTTAGTTTCACGTTATGGGAAAACTGTTACGGTCAAACATTCCAGGCTTTGTTTTATATTAGTTGTAACATTACCCTACCTTACCATAGAAGAATTTGTAACTTTGTGTTCACTTGTAACGTTACATGTATTTATTTACATATTTGAGTAGGTACACACATACATAATGCTCACGCCTTGGTCCCAGAGGGGTAGGCAGTGACGATGTATCGCCACTTTGCGCAATGTAATGTGGCAAAGTGGCTTTCCTTCGTCCGCTTTTCGCTCCGTGATACCGTGATGTGTTGCGAACAACATCGCCGCCTTGTTGAGGTACCACGGTTAGCTAGGGAAATAATTGTCCACCTCATCAGAGCCCTGCATGATTCGGTGAGGCTAATAGTGCCCGGAGTTCGCCCAGCTCCGGGATGTCGGCACGCTTACGACCAGGCTAGCATGTAAAGCGAGGGTATGGTGCGTTGGTTTTAACATTTAGAGCGTATGAGTGAGCATATCACACAATATCTTTATAAATTGTAGCCTATGTGTTATTCTGATGTATAAGCTATATTATTGTAAAGTTTCATTAAAATCCATTCAGTAGTTTTTTCGTGAAAGAGTAACAAACATATTTACAAACTTTCGCGTTTATAATATTGGTGTGAGTAGACGCATGCAAATTCATATAAACACCTTTTGCGTCCGATTTTGGATGCCTCGCAGTCGTATTGGTGCGGCTAAGCCTTTTTACGGGTTTAACAGGTATCTTATTATGTAAAAATCTGAAAACAAACCGTGACCTAATAACATGTTGTTAAACACCGGAACTACTAAATTACTTTTATAACCTAATAATAAACATTGGAAAAGAAATATTATGCAAAGTACAGCCAACAGCGCTAACAAGAGCTAATGAAAATCTAAACGCAAAACTGTAGTGATGGAAACGCCACAATAACCTGCTAATATATTCAAAGACTTGACGATAGTATCGCCGTGCCGTGAGTTAACGCGTTACAATAAATATTAAATATAACCGTTTTACGTGTCGTTTCACTAATTATTTTGCCATTCGACAACTATATTTTCCTTACGCTGCGTAATTTATGCGTCACATTATGCATAATTTCGATACCGTTACTTGTGAACAAGCTTTGCTTTCACGCTTTTCTGTAACAAGCCTTTCTATAAATTATGTTTTCATCAAAATTTCACAGATAATCCTTTTAATAATGACATGACTCAGTCCATGTCTTTCCAAAGGCATACAAAGTATCAATCAATTGTCTCCACTGCAGGAGCACAACCCTGTCTCATCTGCCGGAGACAGACGGAGGATTTGGCCTACACTCCCCGCGCTGGCCAGACGGGTTGGGGAGGCCTGATTGACGATTTATAATGTATTCCCTTAGTCGCCTTGTACGACATCCACGGGAAGAATTGGAGTGGTCCTATTATATTCTATCGGAAACCACATGGCATTACAAACTTAGAAACTTACGAAACATACAAAGTATGATTGGAATTAAAAACCGCAAAAACCGTTTCACAAGAATTTGTTTTGGCATCTGACCAATTTAACCAGCATGTAAAAACCAGTGGTAAGTACAATGGTCGAGACAAGCACGTCGAATGACATCGGTTCCGCACTTCAGAACCAAAGTCAGCCACTGTCTGGTTCGCTACTGAGTCGCGGAGCGGTTTTTTACCCCGACGACTGTATTTTATGGCCGGCGCAAATTTCGAGTGCGCCTGCAAGATATTGATACTTGGCCGACGAAGCTTTTAGGAATTCGGAGTTCTTTAGACTTGGTGTTGATGACAGGCTTTGAGAAAGAATAGAGCTAGACATAATGATCTGAAAATGGCGATAGATTTGAGCTAAGTTTCTTTATGTTTATATAAATATTTATTCATATTTATTTATATAAATATAGAACAATAAATAAACAATTAATACATTGACTTCCAGATCATACAATATCTATACAAATACACACACCCACACACACACACACAATCACTAGACTGTAATATTAATATATTGTAAATCCGTTATTGGCAGTAAGAACTATAAATTAGAATAATATTGTATGTGCTGTGGATTTTGTGAAAATAAATAAAATAAATGTAAAGAAAATGACTTAAACTTTTCAAAGTAGCAGGAACCAACTGTTTAAATTTTTTCAAAATTATTTTTGTTTCTTTCGAAGCGCATATTTACCAACACCCAATTCTTTTTTAATTTCTTTAAATGAAATAAATCTATAAAATATTATGTATGTATTTACATATGTTTATTTTAGTTATAATATTAATTATTATATTTGTTTTATATATAAGTAATTATTACATACATATATAATGCTCACGCCTTGGTTCCAGAGGGGTAGGCAGAGACGATGTATCGCCACTTTGCGCGGTACCACGATTAGCTAGGGAAATAATGGTCCACCTCATCAGAGCCCCGCATGATTCGGTAAGGTTAAGTAGTTGTTATATAGTATATTATGCACTTGTTTGCCCCCCTCGCTCTTACTGCCTTGTCTCACAACCTTTAAGGTTGGCTGGAAGAAACCTCTTTAAGAAACCTTCGCCTTTGTACACAACATTTAATAATTGTAAGGTGGACCAACTACCCGAAGAAGGTGGCCGAATGTTGAGGGCGAAGGACCGGGTGTGGTGGCGTTAATTGGGAAAGACCTACGTCCAGCAGTGGACATCTAAGGGCTAATATGCTGATGATTTAGTTTTATTATCTACAATAAAGAATACAATATATATTTGAAACACAGGCAATATGCAGCAAGCAGGTATAATATTGAAATGTAAGATATTAAAAATTATGTAAATACCTAAAGAAGGTGGCCGGTAGCGGCTGGATGCGGAGGGCGGAGGACCGGGTGTGGTAGCGTTCGTTGGGGAAGGCCTATGTCCAGCAGTGGACTTCTAGGGGCTGACATGATGATGTAAATACGCTTGAGGAAACTAAAGATATAAATTATATGGCAAAGATTAGATTAGATTTATTTATTTCACTTTTACATCTTAAAAATTAAATTTTACATGTCATTCTAATATGGTAAAAGGAATCGTCATAAAATAAAATAATGTATAAATTATAAAGTCAACAATTCAAATAATGTCATAGTATATAACATACTATCTATGTCAGTATATAATATTAAAATAAAAATTTAAAAATACACTTGGTATTAAATTATCACAAATTAAATTAAATGTCAGAGGGCCCACCAATTTCATTTTTTAGAAAATTCATTTATGGAATAATATAACATAGTAACAGATGACAAGGGAAAACAATATGCTTCAGCTATAAACTATATTCTGTATATGAGCGAGCTGATCCCGGCATGGTGACAACTAAAGCTGGGCGTGATGGAAGACCTTGAAAGGGTTCGCATATTTATCATTCTCTCTCACAATGGTGAGTGAAAACCCCTGCTTTTCTGACAACCTATAAATTATATTCCCAAATGTAATTATATGTGTCTTTATAAGATAGCTGATAGGTAAGTAGTTATTGATTTTCAAAAGTTACTACACATTAAATGAATATACAATAAACGATAAATTATGATAAAATTAGATAACAAACAGATATGTAACCAATGAAATAAAAAGAACATTTATACAAATAATACATAATACGAGTACATTTATGTACAATAAGTACATAATGTATTAAACAACTTGATAACGTCGACAATATTGTTGATCCTCCTCTCTCCTACTTGCTGTGACCAAATCGGTCCGTGAGAACTCTGTTTTTATCATCTGAGATAGTTTTATGACCGACTAAGGACTTTTTATTTATTAATTTATTTTTTAATTATTTTATATATTTGACATATACATTTGTTACTGTATTCTAATTTATGGTTGTAATGAATAATATATAAATGAAAAATAAATAAATATTAACTAATAGCTAAGATTCAATACTGTCAAAGTATTTGTTTTTATTTTGACTATTAATTTGTCATTTTTCTTTATTATTTAAATTAATAATTTTGAGTAATTAATAATGTTGAGAAGTAACATGGTTTTACAAATGTTGGTTTTTATAATCGTAATAATTTTTTGGTAATACTTATTTAATTTTTTGTTTTGGAAATTAGTAACTTAATAATTACCAAAAAACGTTATTATGATTGTAAAAACTTCTAAAACAGCAAATTGAAAATAGTAATGCACATATTAAAAGTGTAAGTGATGTCAAATGCCTTTAAAATCTTAATGAGAAGAAGAGATGTTAAGAATCTTAGCATAAGATGATCGAGAAATACATCAACCTAAAATATGTAAACGATAAGAATAAAATGTTTGATGGAGACACTATTGAAAAAGATTTTTGGAATTTTGGACTTTTAAGTAGCAACGGACTGACTATGTCAGACAATAAAGTCCACTTTACCGTAGCATGATATTGCACTCATGAAAATATGACTACAGTTTTATGACACCTCCCTAAAATGTTTTACATTCAATACGCAAAGAGCGAATGGGATGATATTATCATGGGAGTTTTAATTCCGCAATTTGTCGCGAGTACCCCAGGGCCCAGCCCGCTAACAAACTCGTCCGCGACGGACCGACAGACAGATGCATTCAGATTTATAGCGTGATATTAACTTAGATATTCGTCACCGATAAGTTTTTATGCTTTTAGGAGTCAAATCTTTGTATGATAAATTGTTTTAGTTTCGTTTGAGTGTTATGTCACTATGTGCCTATAATAATAAATAAATAAAATCATCATCATCATGTCAGCCTTTAGACGTCCACTGTTGGACATAGGCCTTCCCCAATGAACGCCACCACACCCGGACCTCCGCCCTCCGCATCCAGCCACCTTCTTTAGATGGTCCGTCCATCTGGCGGCGGGGCGTCCCACCTTGCGCGTGCCAATTCTTGGTCTCCACTCCAGAACTCGTCTGCCCCAACGGCCATCGGTTCTGCGACAGATGTGGCCCGCCCACTGCCACTTCAGCTTGCTAATCCTTTCGGCTATGTCGGTCACCCTCGTTCTTCGTCGGATCTCTTCATTACGAATCATATAGTTCAAAGAAAACCCGAGCATTGCCCTATAGCATTGCTCTCTCATAATAAAATAAAATTCATTTAATATTAATTTAGGATATCTGCATCAAAGCTGTGTTTTAGGTTTGCTTGCTTTCATTATTAATCTCTTAAGCTAATTATATCTTGTCATTTTGAAATATTGTCACGAAAACTTTGACAAAAACGAAATGCACAACACAAACCTGATCAATATTCCAATCCGCATCCCTTGTAATCCGGCAAAGTTATCTTTTTATCTACAATTAGGATTTCGTCACCTCCCCTCCCCTGCCCCTCCGAGGGGGTGTGAACTCCGCCATCAAAGGCCGTCCTCTCATTACCTACGTTATTGAGTTATCAAACGCCACGGAGGGAGATTAGTTCATACTTCCATACACAAATCCTATCATGCAAGCTGACGCCTTTGGATGAAAACAAGCTCCATTTTGGTTTACCGCAACAGTTTTTTACTTCCTAATGACCTTTTTACCTTCATTCCTCTAACATAATACCGACTCTATACTTTGTGAATTAGGTTTACTATTCATTTACATAGTCGTTGTGTATAGAACCATGTCGCAGGGACGATAGTTGTCCCCCATAGAGCCGCTAACTAGGAAGGTGCCAGGGTGTTATTTGTCAATGCAAAAGGGATATTTTGCCTCTTAATTTAGAGAGGCCGATAATGAGATGCATAATTTGATTGGGTTTGTTTTGCGGCGAGTATTTGTCGAATAGTTTTGTAACTTCTGAGCAATCGTTTTGTTGAAGATAAGTATTCAAATGAGAATTTATTTGTAAACAGAAAAGGTCTATTTAAAATTGACGCTTTCGTCATGTGGTTTAACTTTAATACTTATATTATTTTCTTTCTTATAGTAATATTGTGCGTGTTTTCTCTCATACGATAGCAAGATTTATTTACATTGTTAAGTATGTGATTAAAAATATACTGTTTTCTTACGTTGGTACTTTGGGAATATTTAAAACAGAAACAAGTTTCTCAGTTATACTGTCAGTGTTCAATAGATGATGGGCGTCCCCAATTTGAATCACCGCAATGGATCTTTTTCTTTTCTTATCCAGCTACCTCTGGATACCATTTTGCGTCGTCAGTCCAGCTGGTCCATCTTTAGTTATCTTTTAATTAATAACTTTATATTTAAAGGTATTTTTTACGGTTTGATAACTCTGATCTCTGTGCAGAATTTCCTTTATTTTTGGAATTTATCCTGAAATTATCCTAGATTTTTTCACAGACAAATAGGTTTTAAACAGGAAAAGATATTCTTCATAGATAACCAGGTTATCAAACTAAAATCTTTTTTCTAGAGAACTGGGTTATAAACAAGAATTTTGTTTTGGTTGAAGCAGATAGGTATTTCAAATGATATCTAGAGGATAGGGTGACTTTTTCTTCCACTGCCTTCAGAATTTTAATACAGAGTTTCCTCCATTCACGACGTTCCGTGGTGCCAGGGTCCCAAGGGCCAAGGTTACAATTTATACAGTGCAAGGGTTTTTGCGCCAAAAGGGGAGATCTTTGCCTAAACATTTCGTTTGCTATGCAAAATTTTAGATTCGCCTCTTTTACACGTCGTGCCAAGGAATCTTGACAGATCTTTATGACTTAGATACTTGGATGTGTTTATTTGCATATTTTTATTTTATTTCCTCTTCGCATAACGAATTTTTTCATTATCTATTCTTATCTATATTTATCCTTGTCTGTACCTATTATTATCATTTATCGCCAGAATGTTCATTTGTTCTGTAAACAACTCTCTGCTATTCTCTGTTTCTGTATCATTTTTGACGTCTCTTTCACAAAGTCTATCATCAAGATTTATGACTTTGACTTTTGATAATATATCTATACCTATCGATCGATTAAGCAGTACCTTTGTTATCTATTTTAACTCTACTAAAATTGCCATTACGTTACCAGATCATCATCATCATTAGCCTAAATACGTCCACTGCTCGACATAGGCCTCCCCAATAAAATACAGTTTTGGTTAGATGCCCATTGGGGGATTTGCCATAATCACTACGATTGGCAGGCTTGGTGATCACAGTAATGATCTTAACATATATTCACAGGAGAACGCTGCTGCCCGTCCCTGGTGCAATCCCTTAGTCGCCTTGACGACACCCACGGGAAAGATAGTGGTGGCCCTATTTTAAGCCGGGAACCACACGGCAAGATAATACTAAATATTATTGCGTCGCCCGCAAAAAAGACCACGGCTGACTTGCGGCGCGTCACCCGCCGGTACAAAGATACTACGCCATCGGTGCTGAGAGATCGACGCTATAAGTTAGTAAGAGAAGCACTTATGTTTCTGTATAACGGTGTCCTTCTCTCGATCGACTATGTTCGACGCCGAGAGCAGTAGTCCTACCATAATACCTGTTGTAGGTAAATCAGTTCGCTTATACGGAGCGACGAGGGTGTGTTTTTTCAAAGCAGCCGAAAATATATTTATATCTTCAAAAAGAAATAGCAAAAGTCATCTCCTTACTAAAACACAACTCATAATAACTCCATCTCCATACGTCTCCGTTAAGACTACAATTAACAATCAGAAGGCCCCTCCCGCGCCGCCCTCGCGCCCTCTCCGATTGGCGACAAGCCTCTCAGGGCCGACGACGCGCAAATTTGGAATTGGGTCCTCATGCACAGGTTCGCAAGTAAATAGATTCCATAATACCTGCGTAGGTAGACGCACGCAACCAAGGAGGGCGACCGAATGATTCGTTGGAAGCAAGCGAAGCGTTCACCCGTGAACAGGGTCGGGGCACGCGCCTATATTATAATACATACCTGTTATATGCCACGATAGTAAATATTTGCATACATATCAAAGTTGAAGTGCTCGGGGTAACATGGTGGGATTTTAAAGATGACTCGTCGAACTCTGCTTTAAAAATATTTGATGAGATCGAATGTTCAGTGAAATAAATTAGTTTGCTCGTGTTCTACGGTGTGTCTGAATACACATCCAATGTATTGACAGATATGTAAGCGTGATTTATAAACTATTACCTGATGCCCGCGACTTCGTCTGCGTGGACAATTTAACATCGCAAATGATTATGTATTTGAGTAACATAGGCTATATTGGGAGTGGTAGTGGGAGCGGAAGTGGGTAGGGGAGCGGATTCTGTAGTCCAAGCGAGCGTAGAGGCGGCCACAGCTACTCCTACTATACTTCCTACTAATATTATATATGCGAAAGTTTGGATATTTGGATGTTTGGTTACTTGGATATTTAGATATTTGGATATTTGTTGCTTAATCACGCTTCAACCACTGGACGGATCGGGATGAAACTTGGAATACATATAGTTTAGGTCCTGGAATAGGACATAAGATAGTTTTTATCCAAAAAAACATCTCATTCGTATGGGAAACATATAAATACCAATACAAATATGTCGGAGACAGTCATGAGTACCGGGTCTAACGGAACACAAGCGCAGAGGGCAGATTATGGGTGATTCTCAAGTCAAAGTAAACCACCTATACCCGCTGATGATCCGACAAATATGTAAATCTGTATATAAATATAATATAATATAATATAATATAATATAATATAATATAATATAATATAATAATAAAAATATACGATTTATGTATTATTGATAGAGAGTGAGGTAGTGCTCTTTAACTCGTGATCTAAACACAGAAATCGTCTGAATCTCTTTTGTATGTTTGTTTCTCCTGTAGGTATGTTTGTGTCGTAGCTATGAATAAATGAGAAATTCTGTTCTAATACGAGATTTGGACATTTCGCGCAATCACACTCGCCCCACAACTGGCCCCTACGAAATCCGATCCGCCAAGTCTCCTGGTAATTAACTACCGATTTCATTTCTTGATGCATTTTTAAATGCGTCCGACGGCTTTTTAATGGTTATTTTATGGTGACGGATCGCTTATTAAGTTTTTATGGCGGCGCGAGAAGTGACAGATGGGATGTAGTTTGACACCAGATTTGAGGGTTTCCCCCCGCGAACGTCACATCGATGTGCGGGGAACAAATCGCCGGTTGCTGTGTTGCGAAATGAATTGCCTCGTCAGACGCTACCTCGGATTTATAACCGTCAGTAATATATTTGTTTTTATTTATTACTCTGTTATACTGCTTTCAGATTGCTGTAGTAGGTATAATGAATGAGATACTAATGAATAATTATTCCTTTATTTAAAAGTTTTCTTGAATTTTTTAAGGACTACTTTAATAGTTTCTTTTTAAAGTGTTTAATTGAAGATACGATTCTACTTAGAAGGAATTGATTGCAAAGATTTACTCTTTCGATCGAAATAAAAATACAATATATTTTTTCCCATTTATTTTTTAGTTTATAATTCGCACCTCAACAATTAAAATCCATAACGGTACAATAAGATAAATTAAATTTTGGCAATGTTAAATATTTTAAAATCTTTGAATGCAGTTTCACTTATTTTTGGAAATGAAATGAAATGAAGTCAGCTATATAGTCAGCTATGTAGCGCGTCAGGTATGTTCGCCGAGGCGCGTGTGGATGGATTCCACGCCATCCTGCGCAACAGAATTGCCTCCCTGATGCGCCGCGTGCGGGGCAGCCCTAACAGCTTCCTGGCTACTATACGGGAGAAGGTGGATAGCCCAATACTCAGGCACTGGGTGACTATCCACCTTCACAAACTAAACCAATTTTAAGTTAATTTTATTTTATTCTATTTTATTGTCCGCTTTCTAACATAGACTTAAGTTTTATTTATACTAACAACATTTTATGGACTAACGTCTGACCTAATAAATGATTTGATTTGATTGATATATATCTAAATAAGTATAAAATTACATATCTTTAATATTTCAGATACTTTCCCCGATATATTTATACAGTAGAGTATAATACACTTAAGTTACTACCTCTTAGAAAGTTACTACTCCTGCATTCAACTGTATGACGTCTCTCCAACAGATCTAATTTAGCTGCCTAATATATTAACTTTACATTTTAGAAGCGATGTGGCACTGCATAAAACTATCCAAATTAAAAAAAAATTAAATTAAAAATCATTGATTTTTAATTTAATTTTTTTTTTCAAACTTTCACATTTATAATATTAGTTTTTTTTTTGTGGTGGTGTCTAAATGATAATTTATTCATATTTCTTCATTACTTGCTAAATATATACTGATTATTATAATCATAATTCTATTCCAAACCGTTAATTGCTATCCTTTTGTATATGTTATATGGATATTCCGGTTTTTTATACGACATTTATTTAAAAATGTATACATAATTTTATTTGTCATTCATTTATGGAATAAATACATACAGTAACACAAATATGGACTCTATATAGCTCATTTAATAATCTATTATCTCCTGTTTACTACTAAATAAATAAATAAATATGTTAGACATTCACACCAGTTATCCAGTCCCCCAAACTAGGCGGAGCCTGTGGTATGATCACTAGGTAACGGATAGACACACTTAAATAAATATATAAACATCCAAGACTTGGGTACAAACATTCATTTTCATCATACGAACATTTGCCCCTAGCAGGATTCGAACCCGCAACCTCCGGCGTGACAGTCCGAGAGCTACCCCGTTTCGCCACGGAGATCGTCACTACTATAATACAAAAAAAAACTAATATAAGATACAAATAATATAAAATTATCTTTTCTTAACTGAATCCCATTAATATTATAAATGCGAAAATTTGGATGTTTGATGTTTATTACTCAATCGCGATTCAATCAATTGACGAATTGGGATGAAACTTGGCACACATATAGGTCCTAGGTCCTGGAATAGGACGTAGGATAGTTTTTATCGAAAAAATACATCGTATTCCTACGGGAAACCAAATTAATCGTTTAAAAGCAGTGAAGATGTGTAAATATCGAAACCTACGCGGAAGAAGTCGCGGGCAAATGCTAGCTTATTATAAATACTTATCATATTTTTACAAGCTCTGGTATATTCTAATTGAGCTAATCTAAAAAACATCAGTCACAAAAATATAGTGACGTTAGACGATATCCGAGCACATTGAGCATCTAACTAAATTAATCCTAACGTCCACATATCACACTATATTATCTGCGTCCCAGAGGACAGAGGGAAAATTAAAACAGATGAGCTAGCGGAACCGACGCTCCGCCATAATTAAAAAGATAAGGAATATTTTCCTTTCACTACGACGGACGCTATGAAGGAAACGCCTTTTAACCCTTACTGCGAACGGGGGGCCGGGGACCGGTTAGGGGACCCCGGAGACCACACGCCGATTGCGTTCCATTGCTGATTAAGTAAACTAAGATAACATTGCCAATATAGTCGGACGTCAAAAGTCAACAAGGGCGGAATGAAACGTTAAGTTGATTTGGTCTATTCTCAAGGGTTGTTCGAGTATTGTTATCTCGGATAGTTACTGTTTGAGATGATTGGATTGGCTTTCAAGATGAGTAGCACATTGTTTGCTGATGTTCGCGACCGAACGGGTTATCAGTAGAGATGGGTCATGGGAATGTTGATTGAACAAGTATTTTATACCAATACGAGCCCAACAAGATCATGTTGGGCTTATATGAAGTTAGGATTCTTGTTCAATCAAGTCCATAAGAGCGCACCTTAAACTAACTCTACACTGAGAAAAAATAAGTAGCCCTCCTACTTACGTAAGGATAAAAATATACCACTACTACATAAGTAGCCGCCCCCATTATAAATGGTGTCACCTACAACTGATTCAGTAGCCAGCCACATTACTAAGTAACCAAACTACTTAATAATGTGGCCGGCACACCATTTATAATGGGGGCGGCTACTTATGTAATAGTGGTATATTTTTATCCTTACGTAAGTAGGAGGGCTACTTATTTTTTTCTCAGAGTAGTCTCTTGCACTTACTCGACTTGTTAACTTGACCACGATCTTGTTTCTATCAATCATATAAATGAATACTTTAGCTAACATACAGCAAATACTAGTTAATAAAAAAATAATTCTGTATCGAACTTCGACCGAATGCTGAAACTGCAAAACATGAAAGACCTTTCATGTTTTGCAGTTTTAATAAAATGTGACTGTACTAGAACATGACTAGAACAGAATATGGCTTAACCCGTACATAACATCGAGAGAATATGAACATAATAATATAATATAATATAATATAATATAATATAATATAATATAATATAATATAATATAATATAATATAATATAATATAATATAAGAATATAACCTTCATATAACAACTCTTTATTTCTTTCAAATAATTATAGTTTTTTCACTGTAGAAGGCAGAACTGGTACAGTATTTATTAAACCATAGTAAAATATTGTTTGTCCATTGCCCAATAAGTAGTAGTACGGGTTGATCCCTAAGCTAGTAGATTAAGCGTATATATGAAATGAAAGATACTCAGTCAGACGCTTGCATTTTATCGATATTACTCACTGTCAATGTCATTATCAATGATTAAATTATTTTAAATTTTGAAACAAATTTCGCCGCTGGCACCGAACTTCCGTTGAATAGCGAATTTCGGTTGAACTGCCTAATTTAAACAACATCGAATGTGAAACCGAACTCCGATCCATCTCTAGTTATCAGCTCTTTCAGATAACGAGGACGCGATTGAAGTTTTAGTGCTGAGCTGATCGGTTCAAGGTTCAATAGTTTAGGAAGCGCACAGTTTTATTTCAGTTTTACTGCCAGCGTTGGAACTGTTGCAGATGGTTGGGAAGTAGTTTTATATGTAGACCGAGAAAAGAGATAAAATCTCAGGTCCATATCTTTTTGTGGGTAACAGTGGGAAGCTTATCTTGTGTAGATACAGTCACAATAAACTTTATTAGCCCCAAGTTCATTTCCATTATACTTCACTATCTTCCCAGTAACTGCTTTGAAGGTTTCTCGATATATCATCATCAGGTTATTTTGTCTCCACTGCAGGAGCACAACCCTCTCTCATCTGCCGGAGACAGACGGAGGATTTGGCCTACACTCCCCGCGCTGGCCAGACGGGTTGAGGAGGCCTGATTGATGTTTTATAATGTATTCCCTCAGTCGCATTGTACGACATCCACGGGACGAGTTGGAGTGGTCCTATTCTACTCTACCGGAAACCACACTCGTATATATACAAATGTCTTATGTACTTTATTCTCCTTTTTTAGACATTTCAAAATCTAGTTCGATTTCACAATCTACCTGAAATTTAAGACGCAATGTTTATTATAGAGATTGGATCCGCATGATTTTCTCTATCAAGTGATGCCATGAAAAAAAATAGCGACTTTTCAAAAAAATAATAAATGATGTTTTACTTATTTTTAAAACTGAATCCTTTCCTTTGAGTTAAATTTGCAATCTGTATATTTTTATGTATTTTTTCTTCTGGTTCAATTCCTTTTACCCACCCAGTATATATTGGTACTATTCTTGCTTCATTTGGATACCAAAAGTAAGATAACCAAGTTAAAGAAACGTTTTTCCAAAGAAAACCGTACATTCTTATGTATCTTAATGGGTGATATGAAAAAGAATTTGATCATCATCATGTCCACTTCTGGACATAGGCCTTCTCCAACGGACGCCACCACACTCGGACCTCCGTTTCCGGCCATCATCTTCTGCTCGTCTCATCGTGTACTCCCCGATCTGCGGTCTCCACTTCAGAACTCGTTTGCGAATTTGATAGCAGTATCTAATTGAAAATCATTTCCATTCGGCAAAACATCTCCCAAACAGAAGACTAAACCCTCCATATCGAATTCTATGAAACCCTGACATTTCTCCTGCGTTACATCGCGCGTCGGACGCACGTGGCTGTACGCACGGGGCACGCTACCTGCCTACTTAGTATTCCGCGCGAGTCCGGCCCTGTATTGATTGCCGCCCCCGCCCGCCGCCCCGCATCGCCCTCGCCAGGGCGGCCTTTTTCAAAACAATCCCCAGTAATGATTTTTCTGACGTTAAAATGTTTTGGGATTCTGTTGTATGCATTAGAGTTTGATGAAATGTATGTATGTTAGTTTTGGTCAAAATTATAATAAATAAATATGTGGGGACATTTCACACACGGCCACCTGATCCCAAACTAGGCAGAGCCTGTAATATGGGAATCAGACAGCTGATGTACATACATAAATACATAATATATAAATAACATCCAGTCACAAGGCAAACACTTTGTCCTGGGCGGGATTCTAACCCACGACCCCGAGCTTCGCAGGCAGGTGTACTACCGACTATGCTACGGGGCCGAGACAGGATGATGACGTGTAACAATTTGACTATTACAATGTATTAGACCGCAGATTTCACTTCGAATCATTATCATGCATGCTAGCCTCTACATTCCTAGACGTATGCCATTTAAGGTCGTCGGTCCAATTCTTTTGGTTAAACTGAAAAAGTCTTTTTAAAAAAGATCTGTAGTGCTATTCTGTAAAATACAAACTCTCGAGCGAGTCTCACTCAAGTGATTTTACTCATTCCAATACCTAATCCATTGGCATTCTGTAAACATTCTAGAGCACTGTCGACGTGAAGTGAGTCTTCGTTCACTTCACGTCGAGAGTGCTTCTGTAAACAACAGAATCACCAGTGAATTAGATTTCAAAGTGACTGAAGTCACTCGAGTGAGACTCGCACGTGAGTTTGCATTTTACAGAATAGTACTACTGTTATCAACTCCATAGGATATAAGATCTTGTTTAATTGAGCTTGCTTGTTTACTTGCTCACGATATTGTTTTAAATAATCATAGAAATAGTTACTGTAGCCTAGCATTAAGCAAACAATACCTAATGGAACTTAGTTGATCAGCATTTTTTCAGTGAATGTCAGTGACCTTAGTTGATCACATCCTTCAAGAAAACTCCGGCTTTGAATCCTAATTAGTCTAACAACACATCATACCATGAAGCAAATAATTTTTCGTAGCTCATAGTTTCACCTCACGCCTTGGTCCCAGAGAGGTAGGCAGAGACCATGTATCGATACTTTGCGCAATCTAATATCGCAAAGCGGCTTTCCTTCGCCCGCTGATCGCCCCGTAGTACCCCTTGACGTGATTTGTTACCACGATTAATCTTTCCTACTAATATTATAAATGCGAAAGTGTGGATATTCGGATATATGGATGTATATTTCATTCCAGATTAATAGTCCTATGAAAACCAACGCTATTTACGTCTCGGTAACATATACATGAAAGGGTCACCAGCAGCAAAAATAGGTTTGTATTACCAAGTAAACTTTGCGGTCCACTTAGGAACACCATCTATTGTGTATTTTGTTTTCGAGACGCAAATGCGTTTGTTTTCATAGGACTATTAATCTGGAATGAAATATATGGATGTTTGTTACTCAATCACGCTTCTACTACTGGACGGATCGGGATGAATCTTGGCACACATATAGGTTAGGTCCTGGAAAAGGACATATGATAGTTTTATCCCAATAAACATCTCATTCCTACGGGAAACCAAATTAATAGTTAAAAGTAGTGAAGATGTGTGAATATCGAAACCTACGCGGACGAGGTCGCGGGTAAAAGCTAGTATAATATACTTTTCAATTATTACTACTAATAATCATGATATTTAATAAAATCCCATGAAAAAGGAATGTCTTAAATGCCTTATTTTCTTTGCAAGTACCTACATAACTGAATATTTATAACTTATTTGCTATTTTATTTCATTTATTATAGTCATATAAGTACCTATTTATCATTGAAATTTCCTAATCAGCGCAACGTACAATCTCTCTGGCATAATATTTTCTACCCAAAGGTTGTCTGGAATAAATCGCTTAAAGCGATAAGACCGCCTAAATTGTACTATTTGTAACTTCTATAACGTGTAACTGTATTTGTTTGTGCAATAAAGTGTATTGTATTGTATAAATGATACTATTTCCGACCCCTGGTAGTAAGTTTAATAGAACTGTTGTTTTGTATATCGTTCATATATATGTCGTTAACTAAATCTCAAACATCTTTCAGAGTTACAAGTGACTGGCTGGCCCATTTATTACACCATTGCCACTATCTCAAACGTCACTTGAATGTGTTCTCTCAAGACATTCGTCGATCAGATAAGCCGGAGGGGCCTACTTGACCCGGGGCACCGCTTCAAGGGTTATCCGCTGCTGCATAGTGTAGTGCTAATGTTCTACGTGACTGTCGGTCTTGCCAAAACGCCTCGAGGAAATACTGCACGCTATTGATAAATTCTTAGTTTATTGAATTATAGACTTAGAAGACTTAATAATATACTTTCTTTTGGCTATTACCTAATTTACTTTGATAAAGGATCGTGGGAGATTTTGTATGGAACTCGCATACTAATTAATAACTTTCAGTTATTCTAAGGTTGACTGGAAGAGATCCCTAAGTGGGATAAGTCCGCCTTATTACACAGTTAAATTCCTATTTTTTGTACACAACTTTATTCTTTTATTTATTTTTCTTGTTGTTAATTTTGGTACAATAAAGCGCTTACATAAATACATACAGACAAACATACATACTAATAGCAAGCAATAACAATAACTGACTATGTTTTATTTTGGATATTTGGGGATATATTGGATTGGGATCGCGATTGGATGGATACCGCAGCAATGATATCACCACTCTGTTTTGGGTCTGTATCTTTTTTGTTCATCGCATCTTCTGGAGGAGCCATTGTGACTAGTTGTCGGATTTCTGTTTGGTTCTAACTGTTTGTTCG